>CM020233.1:2582500-3305000 GCA_009819775.1 Phoenicopterus ruber ruber | reverse complement strand
ATCAATATGGTTTTCATTTACTGATTTCCATAATGCCATATGTGATCTGCAAGCCTGACATAATGAAGGCAGAAAGAGAGCTGAAGTCATTTGAACGTTCTCGCTTGCATGTCTGTCGCCAATTTAGAAAATAAATATCTATTGAGAGTTAGAGTTTCCTCCTGTCTTGGAGGAACATTGCAAGATTTGCATATGCAGATTGCAAAGCCTTTTTTCCTTCCTCCTGACCCTCCCCCTCCCTTTTATTTTTTTGGTTTTTTTTAATAAAGAGAAGTGATGTGGAAGAGTATCTTCCCCCATGTGTTTTAGTGAGTATATGTTCTTATAATGAAGAAGAAATATCCTTAAAATTTAAAACTGAATGAGAGTTGGCTTCTCTTTGCTGTAGCTGAGACTTGCTTGGCACCCCAACGAAGGGGCAGCTCTTCTGACTGCCGAGTCACGCCAACCCACTGGATACCATTAGGGACCAGGTTAGTTTGAAAAAGAAGAAAGGATGGTCTATATTAAGCAAAATATATTTTCAACATGCCATTGTCTTCACAAGCAGAGTCTAAATCAACACTGGAGAGAGATCACGCTTGTAAACTGAGTTGTTCTGCCCCTCTCAGAAGTGTGAATTAAGCTTTATAGCAATGGTGTTACATAAATGCCGTATCTGTTCAATAAAAAAGCAAGACTGGCAGGTACCCTCTGGGGGTTGGAAGTGGGGTTTCTGCCACCTGTAAAACATCGCTGGCATAGGAACAACGTAAGGGCCATAATCGAATCGTAAAAATGTAAATGGCTTACGACAGACAAGACCCTACAGTAGATTTATAGGTGTTTGGCAGCCAATTTAGTTCTTTCGCTCAGCCAGCTCTCGTAGGAAAGGACGAAACTAGAGGGTCCTGAATACCTTGCCCTCTGGTTGTAATCACTTCCCGTAGATGCCCGACTTTGTGACTTAATGAATTCTGTTTACAAAAAGCAAGCGATAGGTTAAATAATGTACTTCAGAGTGTCATTATTTGGGCGATTCCATCATGACCCAAATTCACGATTCTTTACCGCACCAAAGAGATGTGATCTCTTGAATTACATCATATACATTAGCACACAACATTTCCTGACTGCTGTGAATGGTGGCCAGCAACACACCATGATGCTCCAGCTGGAGCGCAGAGTTTTGTTTGCTGCAGGGGGAGGATTCTTCCCAAAAGACATTTTGCTTTTAATACACAATATGAAAACAGCAAAACAAGACATGAAAAATTACAGTATGCATTAAATTTAGGATGCAGGCTGCTGCTTTGGCTTTACAGTTCAGCAGGTAAATTATGTTGTAGTAGAAAGGTTTCAAAGTTTTGCCAGTCGATCAGTTAAACATCGAGCCATAAAAATATTATTTGAGTTGCTGTTAATAAAACTTGCAGTTCATTAAGGATATCCGACAGAGAGAAATCCATGTAAATAGGGATTAGTGACTGGTGAGCAGGCTTTCTGTCATAAACAAACTTTCTTTGAGGTTCAAAAGAGTTTAGTTAACGATTTAAAGATTCTTTCTCATTTTATTGTTTTCAGGCACTGCCAACTCTTTGTCTACTGGAAAAAAGCTTGAAAAAGCTGTACTTGCTACAGATATAAAATGTAACAATGGAAAATAAACCTCTGCTGAATTCTGAGAAGGAAAGACAAAATTAAAATACCCTGACGATATTGTTAAAACTATAAAGGGCCTCCCTCTAGAAGTGAAAAGCAACATTAAAAGAATTTCTTCTACTTCTGTTTATATCACACTTTTGCATCTCTGTTTACCCAGTGTAACTAATGATCAGGGATTTCAGCTTTCCAATTATATTGCATTGACCTAATTGGGTTTCTGGAGGGCTTCGGGGAATTCCGTGTTTAAAGACTTTGTTCCCACTAAATTAAGAAAGATTTAGAAGTATGGCGGTTTCAGAAACAGACAGATGAACCTACTGATCCAGAGCTGGAAAAAGAAATTCTGGAATAAACCTGACTGCGAACAGCAGAAATACAAAGCCCATGCCTTGAACTGTAAACTCCTCGCAGCAGTCTTACTGGGATTAATAAATCAGAGTCGTCGTGAGCCTAAAGAAGAGACGCGAGAGCTCTAATAATTGCCGTCTCCCGTCTAGGAGCACGGAGCGAGCGCGGAGCGAGCGCTGCCGCCCGCCAATCCACAGGCTGCGATTAACCTCCCGGCCAATTACAGCCTCATTGGCAAAGCAAACAAGGAATTATTGGCTGTTTAGTCGGGCTTTTCTTCTCCCGCTCTGTCCCCTGGTTCTCATTCTGGTTTTTTCTCCCCTTTTCCTGTTAGGCAAAAAACCCCCATCTGCAAACACCTGATATTCATCTGCAGTTGTACAGTCTTGTTAAATTGTTACCACCTTTTCCACAAGCAGTTTTGGCAATTAACCTCGTGGTCATACACTTCAAAGGAAACAACTGTTGAGTTTAACCTCCTTGAGCTACCATGGATTCCTTTATGATTTTTCTTCAAACACTTTCATCCCGAACAAAAATGCAGACTGATAAGATTCGTGTTTATTTTTCCATTTTGTCAGTTTATTAGGATGACAAGTATCTCGACCAGTTACCGCTATTTTGTGCTCCTCAAAGTATATGCAGAAAGCAGCTCTCCTGTTAACGCACATTTCTAAGGCTGGGTACGCTGCTTGCTGGAATCCACGCGTGTGATACATCTGACCCCTCTCATCTATTTCTCATAATGCCTAAAAGCTCAGAAAACAGAAAATACAAGTAGAGTTAACGCTAAGGACATGAGATGCCATTAGAAATAGACATATATATCTATGCATTTTGTAAAACTCCACTGCTACTGAGAGACAGGACTACTTTACACACGAAAAGAGCCAAAAATTCCTCCACCTTCAATTAGAATACCAGTTAGTGAGATCAGGATCCGTGTTAGTGCAAACTAAGTTAACTTTTCCTTCTGTCTAAACTTTTGACTACAACATATATTAATTTACCAGACTGTGCAGCTGCTCCTCAAGCAACTGGATAGCTAATGATAGGAAAGTACCAAAGCAAATACTACAGGAGTGCGATCAAATTACTTGGAACGTTGTTCCCCCCCCCATTTCCATTCTGGTATTATTGCACATTTTTTCTCCAAAGTAATCACAAAAATGTAAAATGGGTTATTCTTAGGAGAAGCTTCCAACAGCGAGCCAAAGAATACCCAAAAAGTGTTTGAATGACCTTTTGCTACCGAGCGAGCACACCCCGGCCGTGCTAACGGCTGCGCTGCAGCGGGCGACGGGGAAAGCATCCCCTTTCTCTGGCTGCAAGCTGCCTTGGGTGGGAGGGAGTGGCTGCAAGGGAGAAGGAACAAAATATTTGTCTAGGAAAAGAATGTAACAAAAGTTTCGTATCTGTCTCCCAGTGCAAGAAGGGGAAGCACTTGGGCAAGCATATGGCATATGTTTCAGCTTGTGAGGGAGAGGAAAAAAAAATCATGATGTTACGTGCAGTTCAGACCAAATAGAAAACTTATTCTGACTATTCTCATTTGTCAGAGGCTTTTCAAAACTAAGCAGATCTCTCCATAGCTCTAAATGTCAAAGGAGGAAGTAACCGGTGGGTACTGAGTTTACATTTTAGGCTCTCTTTTAACTGTTTCCACTTTTAATTTTAATATGCTTGTCAACAAAATGAAAAAGTCCTTCACTCAAAAAAAAAAAAAAGAAGAAAGAAGAAAATTAGCACATTAAATGATACATGGGTCTGGTGCTATGCTGCACAGTTCAGTGAACCCCTGCATAGATCAGCAAGATGGCTGGAAATGTCTCTTTCCGTCTGTTTTTCATCTCGAAAGCCTGTGTACTCAGCAGAGTGTGAAGAGTGCCTCTCTCCCCTCCGAACGCTCTCCTGCTCGCCCCCCCAAAAGCCCCTGCAGCAGAGAACAGGAACTAGAGCAAATGCTTTTGTGAATTAAGAGATCTTGTGAGCGTAAATTTGGTCAGGCTGCTCCTTTCTGCAGGCCAGACCCGGCTGCTGCCCCAGGATGTGAACTGTCAGTTTGCATAGCTGGTGATGAGTTGCAGAACCATCAGTAAAGGTGAAGACGGCAGAAGCAAGAAAGATTCAAGACTGGTGGAAATCATTTCACAAGGAAAATTTCAGCCATCAGTGGGAGGAAGCTTTGAAAAATGCTGCCATTTCCGAGTCAGAACGAAGGAAAAATTAAATTACTGCCGGTGAGGCGAGCCAAAGTCGCATCTTACCCTAGGGAGAGGTTTGATAATGGTAAACATTTGACAGCTGGCCTGAAGTTGTTATCTTGTTCTAACAGTTGTTATAGTCTGAATGAACATTTCTGATAAGAGAACAGAAAGAAAAACACTAAACCATTTTTAATTTCTCGCTTTCTATATTTTAAGCTGCACTGCCCAAAGCCAAACAGGTTTAAAGCAGTTTGCCACCATCAGTCCGATTAAAGCCTCGGTTTTTACACGAAGCAACGGACTTCAGTTTGAAACTAATGGCAGCACCACGTCAGCTGAACCCACGTCGAGGTGTATAGCAACACCTTAAGAAGAATTTAAAATAACTTCAACCCACTTGCTTTCACTATCCCTTTAATATCCCTTCTGTTTCAAAGAGCAGTTACAAGAATTAACCCTAAATTAGAGTGAAATTGAAAAAAATAATCCATTTAAGTGTTTAACTTCAAGATCTACCACAAAACCTTGTTTCTTTATTACTTCACTTCAAGCTGTTGATGTACAACCGCAAAACTCCTTGCCATCACATAACAAAGAATAATCAGACACGTACGTTAGAAAGGTAGCAACCTCGGTTCTACCTGACCAGAGCAAAAATGAATGGAAAACAGTTCTGTTTAAGCAGAAAAAAGTATGTTATCTTCACAGGAAATTTAATTATGCACAAGATCTTTTCGTGCTCAGTTGTTACTGACAAAGCATGTATCGAGGAGGGAAAGGAGGCTCTGCTCTGTACTGCTATTAGCAGCTCCTCCTTTAGAAAAATACAGTGTGGATATGGAAAGTACATTACATGTATGTCAAAATCAAACTACCATTCTGGCAGTGAAACATTGTTCTTTCTTCTTTTTTAAATCAAGAATGTGTTTCTAAGCTGTTTAACTAACGCAGCTTAACCTCACAGAACACATACACTAAACATTCACCTCCCATTAAAAATAATTAAGATGAATATGTACCATGGCTATTAAACTCTGTTTAATAACTTACTGAAACGGACCGTTGGTAAATCTTCATAACACTGCGTACCTAAACCCTTCTTGCCAAACGTGCCTCCTCGCTGCAGAGGCAGGCACGTGCAACTGGCACGGCTAAAGCTGACAGACAGTTTTTCCCCGACGGTAATGATCCCAACTACAGGCACACGATAACGCTCCAATTAGAAAGGCAGCGTGTAAAACCTGTTCCTTAGCTACATAAATTAACTCCAAAACTCTTTCTGTATCTCCTTTATTAACAGGTAGAAAGTGTTTCATTACTTTTTCGAATGACTCTACCCCATCTTAAAGCAAGAGTGTATAAATTGATATTAAAGTATGGTATTTTGAGAATGTTTCAAAGTAAGGTCAAACTCGTATTAAAAAACCTACTAGTGTAGGCTAAAATAACAGTCTGGCTGAGCAGCCTTCGGTGCATCTGGGTTCAATTACCCACTACATCCTTGCTATGTTTTCTACTAGCAAGAACAACGCAAGCAAGGCTTGGAGTTCACGAATAATGTCAAAGTTAGGTTACTCAGAAGAGGAATGAGATAAATCATCCAAATATCACAGTCGTATTGGCAGACAATTCTCCCCCCTTTACTTCATCACTGAAAGCAGCACCATATTGCATAACAACAAACAGAGGACAAAAGTCCTCCCCTCACGAGGAAGGCTGAACGCGGCCGGGATGCCTGCGCGCTTACACACACTCTGCAAGAGAACGAAAAGCACACGCTGAAATGATAGCTCGAAAAAAGAGGCAAACCCCCAACCTAATACACAAGGCAAACAAACACGATTTACCACGCTGTCGCCCTGACTGATTTATCTTTTTTTTGTGTTTGACCCTGGAACAATGAGGCTGGATTAACGTCCATTACTCGCATTCAACAAGCTGCTGTGCGGAGTAGGAACCGCTCCAGCACCAGCCTTCCAAAAAAAGACAGCAGCTTGTGACACTTGGTGAAACGTTGGCTCTCTCCTTTCTAGCTAGCTCGCCGGGGCCCAAAACTTCAACCAAGTACAAGCGTCCTGTGTCTTGCTTTCATATGTCAAGGTGGTTAATGAGGATTTAAGAGCTGGGTGGGTAAGAACGTACTGGAGCTCACCTCAGCAGTGCCCTGGGTTAAGAGGATGCCAGACTGGGAGCAGCCGTCCTAAGGATCACATGGAAATCGGGCTACCGGGCGCGATGCAAATGGTGTCAGACAGAAGGGGATAGCTGCCACATCCCTGCACCGCACACCTCAGCCTTCCTGGCTACTCCAAAATTTTGGGATTGTACTTAGATCATGAATAAAATCACAACAGCGGCTCTGTCTGCAAACATAGATGCTCCTCCAGGGAACGCGAAGATTGCCTTTCGCTTCCATCAAGGCCCATAAAAAAGCAATTGTCAGTAAAGTTGCTCAAAATTATGCATGTTCTGGGAACGTTGTATAAAGTATTTTTAAAGCACCATGTTTAATTCTGAGCAGCTCTATATGAAACATGGTAAACGTTAGCAATAAATCACTATCATCAAAAACGCGTTTGTTTTGTATGAGGAGTTATTTTATTCATTCTGTATTCTGTTTGCATCAAAGTAATAACACATTTACAAAATGATCAATCAGGTTAAATTTAGGGGAAAAAGCGTCTTTTACCCAGTCAGTGCTTGTCAGAACACTTTCAAATTAGAACACAATGGTATTTTAAATCATGCAATATCCAAATGTCACATATTATATATATATATTTATAATAAATTCATACTACTGTAATGTACCTAATTATATAAGGTCATTTCTTATAGAAAACCACTAGTATAAAAGTTTTATGCAAGAACAGTCTGGCTGTTTATTAATTTACTATCGCAGATGAGAAGCCCTCCACTGATTGTTACATGGACGTATGCAACACCCTTCTGCATTCCAGGAAAGCAACCTGCCCAGCTTACTAAATATTAACCAGCCCTCCGAGTCGTGGGCTGCACGGACCTCGAGGGCTGGTCCCGTCCTATATCTGCGCGTAAGCCGCAGTCTCCTTCTCCCAGCACTTGCCTTGTGCTTACCTGTTTCCCTGGAGACCCGCATTTACAACGAATGCTATAAATACACAGAGTAATTAGGCATCTTTTGAAGCAAACATTCTGCGCTGTTTACCATCTCAGGAATGTTTTAACTTCTGGAACAGAGAATGATCTTGGTTTACAAACACTACGAACGCAGCCCTCTGATGGGCCAAGCTCAGAGCTACAGTGAGGGAGAACCTGGAGGAAAAAACCACCACTGGACAGGTCATCACCAGTGCCAGGGAATGGCAAATTTTGGCAATGGCAACCTAGACTTTGCTGACTCTTCTCCCCCTGGGAACAAAGCTAGATATCACCGTGTACCCCCAACATACTATAAAATATGAGGGAGAGATTTAAAAGTTATTTCTAGATGTAATTTTCAAAACTATGTGCGCTGCACACCCCCTCCTTAACACACTTCTGTTCCGTCAGGGTCTTACCTCCCCACGGTCTCTATCGCTAATGGCTAAGGAAAGGCCTAAGCAGCCAGTTGATGCTGACGGAACAGAGCCAGCAGCTGTTCCAAACCTCTGCTTGGCTTGTCAGCTTCTCGCAAAGGCGGCAGGATTTACACAATTCGTTTTGCCAAGTTTTGGTGCAGATCTATCACCACCCAAAGAAGCAATTTAGACTTTGCTGAGCTCAAATTACCCAAATGGTACCTATTTACTAAACAAGGAGGTGTACCAGTGTTTCCAAAGGCAAGCAACGCAAACCGGAAAGATACATGTATGCACATATGTATGTATGCATACGGATAGATATAGCAACAATACATTTTATCTCCAAGGGACTCTGTCTCATATCCTTTCATTTTATTTATTTCAGCTCTTTAGTCCTTTCATGTAAAGGCTTCAAGGCCCTTCCAAATACTGACTTGAAATTATGAAATAACAATGTCTTCTTCAGCCAAAAAACCCCAAATATTTTGGGATGGATGTGATTAAAGATACCCATTTACCTCAATGGAATTTTGACTTTGCCATGAACCAAGCACTCCTCCAGTCAGAAAGGAGAACTACTTTTGCGTATAGCACTTCGGTAAAACTTCTGGCATTCATGATGCAGCAAAACAGCAGATTTGTATTTAGTCCCTCCCTGCCCTTAGCATCCAACTGGAACAACGGTAAGTCAAAAAGGTTTCACTACAATAACGAAGGTATCACATACAAACAGTTAAATACAGCCTTGCGGGGGAGAAGAGAGTTTCCCCCCAGCTGCTCGTGGGAGCCCTGCAAACCACCACGAGGCAAGACAGACTTTCAGTAAGCAATGTGGATCCTCAGAACCACGCTCAGTATGTCAACATGAAGCTGCCTACAAGGTACAGCTGACTGACGCCTGCTTCTATGGTTTGGTCTTGCTCCAGTAGAGTCAAATTCAAAATTCCCAAGTAAAATCATCCCTCATATAAGCCAAGGTAATTAAACACTGCGACACACTAGACGTAAAAACTCAAAGCAATCACTGCCTTCCTACTGAACATACTGGGAAGAACTCTACACCGTTGACTACGCAGGGGGAAGAGATGAAGTCTTCTCTCACAAGACAGTTTTAATGCCTGCAGTAAACCTGTTTAAGACCAAATTCGCTTCCAGAATTTCAGCCCTTCGCTTGTATGCTAGAATTGGGAGGTACGGCAGAAGGGGGGTCGTGGGGTTTTGCATCTCATGAAGAACAAAGCGAAGCAACTTCAATAAAACCTTGAAACAGACCTGCAGGCAGAATTGTCTTTTGTAAAAATTATATTCCTCTGACTACGATGTGTAAGTATCCGCTCTTATCTAATAAAAAGATCCTTTTGAAGTAAGTGGCTCAGTTGGCCTGTGCCAATGCCTGTGTTACTAACGCAGAAGAAAGGCCCGCTGAATACAGCACGCAAGCTTCGTCTCATCTGTATCACTTTGAACCATAAAAGCAGCAAGAGTAAAAACAGCAGAGAAGCCACTTTCTTTAAATCTCTTCTACTTTCTAATTAACTCCAGTGAATCTACTATGCAATAGCAGTGTGTGGTAGGTGCCTTTCCCGCACAGATAAACATCCAAAAATCGAGAAAATGCATTGGCGCTCGGCAAATAAAAGTCATGCTTTGCCTGCAATTTTGGTTTCTTGCTTTATAGGATTATTTGTGAAAGGAGACATAATTAAGGAAGTGTTTGGGGAGGATATCTAAAACAATGTGTAATATACATAATTCCAGGTTATCACCCAGCAGAAAATTAGTTAGACGTCACTTCCATCCATTTGCATGTTATTTATTATAAAGTAAGCAAACACCACTGTAAATGAAAGTCCAAAGATTCTCTATAGTTTTCTAAAAATCAGGGATTTAGAAGTTATCCGAAAAATTTATACCAGGCACAGCTCAAGCATGTATGATTTTTTTCTAAAAAAAAAATTTTCAAAAGTTTACAGTCAATTTTATGGTAGAAAAATGCAAAAGGAGCACTAACACTATTTAGTTCCTTAAAACAGATGTAAAGGATAAGTTTGTCTAGAATTTAGTCAGCATTTCTTAACTGGCCTTCTATTTTTTCAGTGTGTTGTAATTGTTGAGATGTTGTCATTCACAGAACAGCAGCCATCGTTCACTCTGGTATTTATAAAGAATTCATAGTGGCAAACTCTTCAGATATTCTGGCATCATTCTGAAGCACGATGAATTTCACAACGGTCTTTTGAACAAGCTTAGGGGAAGAGTTCGGAACCTTGTTTCCAGTGCATTAAGAATGAAGGTGAGATTTTTTTTATGTATACGTGTATTTTTTTTTAACCTTCAAGTTTCTTCCATCTTCAGCCTTTAGGGATGCGAGATCCTTCAGCTTTTTCCAAAAGAGGTTTGTGCATCAGAACGGCCAACTGTGCGCCCTTGCTTCCATACTTAAAGACAGTGGTAACGACTTGCCCAAAACCTCCGTCAAAGAGGCTACTGTTCCCTGAGCACTCAGAAACACGAATCCAGGAGACACTATTTAATTCTGCAACATTTGAGAACACTTGCGTAGATTTGCAATACTACATCGCCTAACACAGAATTTTACCAAAAAGGAATACAGAGCAAGTAATCCTTGTTCTGGATTATGCTTCTGAAGAGTTCCTGCAGATTAAGTACACACAGAATATTACATTACTGAATGCAGATCTAGCCATTCTGGAATTAGCAAATTATTTTTAAACACTTTACATGTGATTATGCCTAATGAAAAAATAAATACGCATTTATGATGGAGAGAAGTTACGGTTCAAAAAAGCAACGCAACATCTTTCAGCTACCCTTTCTTAAAACCCTAACATGCTTGTGCATAAATAAAGCCCTTAGCTTGCTTGGATAGACTCTCACCGAGACGTGCCGACGGTGCTAACTCAGAGCAGAAAACGCTCTTATTCCAGGCCACTGCAGTGAAGTGACATTTACCTAATGCAGCTATAAATTTCCTGATAATTAGTGGGCAGCTGATGGTGATGCAATCTGACTAGTGCAGCAACGCCAGCCTCAAACTAGCTCTCCAACACCCACAAGTTAATCAGATTTAAAACCAAAAATTTCCAAAATTCTGAAGAGTGCAATGGCTCAGAGACAAAGGCTGGTGCCACTAAGCTCACACCAGTTGCTGTGATCTTTTAATGTTCCGGGCACTGCTACTGACAAGACGTAGCTCCCCTTTACACGCAGCAATTTTTAATGACGGCAAACTCACATGACTTTTCATTTAGCGGTAAGTAATCAACATTTCCTGAATGCTATATAATCGTGGAGTAAGTTTAGGTAAGTTCACACTGCTAAAATGACAGAATTTTGAGGTGTACAAAACAGTAGCTTCAAAAATAATTTTCAAAAGTTACTTCTAAAATTTTACAAGCCTTTGAGATTCCTTAGCCAGTTTTGAAAGTTTCTGACGGCATTTGGATCTTTCAAAGCTAAGTTGTTGAGCAACTACTTTAAAAATCTGGCACCAAACCATACACAGTCTTTCACCTACCATGAAGCGCACGGTCCCCAACGTTGCTTCGTTCTATGTCACTACCGCACAAAATAATTCAATTTGACAAAATGATATTAAGGAATCTTAATTTCTGTTTTCTTTTTCAAACCTAGTGCTAGAAAATGTCTACATTCTAATACTTTGGAAGTATAAGACTGATTAAATAGTAGCCCTAGATGTCCTAGTACAGTAAGTTTATTTAACACTGCAAGAACTACTATGGAAGTTGCAAGTAGATTCTCAGACAGAGAGAAAACACAGACCCATCCTTTAAAATACTTTCTCAAAACAATCTTTGACCTTTTAGGTGCATCATGAATGAGGCCAGTCAATCAGAGAAAACCCTTCTCCCTATTTTCTTGGATGAACTGTTTCTTTATCACACTATTTTAGAAAGAAAAAGAACCTTTCTGCATGATAGGTTAGAATATGGTTCTAAAGCAAAGCATGAGACAGAATTTCATGAGAAAGTTAATTAACATTTGGAAAGTACCCTGAAATTCTCATTGAATGCAAAGGGCCATCCACACACGCTCACTGCTCAGGAAGCGTTCAGCTTGCCTCCTGAAGGAGGGGAGAGATGACTGCCAGCAAAGCGGTAAGGATGGCACAGGGACGCTTCCCACGTTCACGAGTGCTCCCATCTCTGTGGTGCTCATCAGACTTACCCGTCTGAGATGCAAGACCACAGACACAGTTTCCCAACTGCACTTTTGGTTTTGCTTATCGTTTTCAGACAATCGAGCTCAGCAAGCAGTGTTGAACAGGTCACACCCTCCCTGGAGGCTGGTGGCAAGTGGAGTACCACAGGGGGCTGTCCTGGGACCTGTCCTCTAACGTCTTCATCACTGACTTGGAAGAGACAACTGAGCACACTCTTGTCGCATTTGCAGATGACGCCAAATTGGGAGGACGTGTCAAAGAGCTCCAGGGCAGGGCTGCCACTCAGGGGGACTTGGAGGAACAGGCTGACAGCAACCTGGTGAAACTCGACAAGGACAAGTGCAAAGTCTTGCACCGTGCAAGGAAGAGCCCCGTGCAGCAATAAACTGCCTCCTGCACCGCATCTGGTCAGGGTGCAGAGAGCAAAGGAGCATCAGGCACGCCAGCGCAGCTCGGTGCCAGTCACGGCTTCTTTAATAATCACTCCTACAGTGGATGCATCTCCTCTCTGGATCAACAGTATCTTCACGTGAACACAAATCTGACAAGAAAGTAACTGTGGAGATTAGGATGGAGTTTAATAGGCCTACCTAACCCTGCACGCACAATACGAAGACCAATAAAGTCAGGGCACGTTTTTCCACATACTCAGCTTTTCAGTTCATACACTAATTATAGCCCATGCTGATCTTTAAAAATGAAAAACCCCACAGAATTTAAAAAACTACGATAGGGTGAAATCATTACATTTATTTTTATTTTGAATTCCTAGTTAACAGAAGTGTTGGACCATCTAGATCCTACCAATATGCTTTTGAAATCTGTCTTTAGTTACGTGTCAAACACTAGATAGGAACTTTCTGACCTCTCTCCGATTTAAAAGTTGGTTGTAAGCATTACTTTTTGTCATTCTTTTTCCTTATTAAAAAGGGCAGTGCGGAAAAAAGATGATTAAAGATATCAAACAAACACCAAACCTCATGTGAATGGGCTGTTGGAAAATAAAGTACGATTTAATGACGTGAGAAATTAGATGAAACTGTCAAGTTTAAAGAATCTTAAAATGGTTAACAGGTCAAAACATAAAAACTTCTTTATGTATAGAGTGAATATAAAGGGAACATGGTAAGTATCTGCCAAGGGTTAATTGCAACCCTGCATGAAAAGCAGTTAACAAGTGAGAGTTAGAACACCCAGGAGGAAAAGAAAAATTTTTCCAGTGCCATGAGAAATAAACAACAAGGGGGAAATATTTCCTTTGGCCACTGTTACCTCCTCTCCAAAAGCTCAGAGGAGCAGTGGGAATGCCAAGGCCTGGTTTGCTCTTGACTCCCTCTGAAACATTTGTCTTCATTACCACTCTTTTTAATCAGGGCTCCTTCATGAGTGTTTCTGCTCAGCCCCCAAGGGGCAACTCTCGGCTGCGATAAATCAGCATCCATACCGCAAGTCACTAATCAGCACTCTCAGGGAAAGAATAACAGCGAAGTGCAGACCACTAAAGGCTTGGAGAAACCTGAAGGCTTAGTGGCCTCAAGGAAGAATGGCCTACATAAAAATAATAAGTCAGTGAACCATCACTACCTTCTGGGCTTAGCACGACTCGCATTCGGAGAAATTATTTAAAAGCCTCTTGCACACAAATTGTTCTCACTGTATAAAGGGCACTTTATTGATAAAGAGGAAACGCGCTATCACCCTTGAGCTTGGTTCGACTAGTTCAGTGTATTTCACTTCTACCTCCTACCGGAAAGCATTCAAGGAACCAAACTTGGTAACGGATACCTAGCGCTGCTGTCCTACAACTGCTGGAGAAAGAGATCGGTATCCAATGAAACTGAACGAAGAGGAAAGGGAAACAGAGGATAACACATTCCCAAGGCACCTCCTGTATTGTTGCAATGGAAGAGGAAAGTATTTTGTCTGTTTCTTTTGTTTTAAAAGGTTATTTATAAACACAACTAAACAGATGTCAACTTAAAAGGAAAATATCTGCACAGGTTATCTGTACTCATGACTATCTCCCTGCATCTGATCCCTTTAAAACTACCGCACCATGTTCCAACTGCAGAAACAATTAATATTTCAATAGTCATTATTATTCCTTAAAATTGTCCAAATTCCCAAGTCTGCGTCAACGCTTGCCAAACACATCACAGAAAAAAGCTGAATGCACACCCAAAACCTTTCTGCTTTTTCCCCAAGCAGCTCGGACGCCAGTACCACTGTGAAATAACTGTGAGCTGTAAAACCGTACGAGGTATTGGCATCCAAATTAGCAAACTAAGCATCCTCCTATCCAATAGCTGTTAAACAAAAATCCCAGAGCAAGCTTTTCCAAAACCACAATTGCAGCCATCCACAATTTTTTCCCTGTTAAGACTCATCTCTATGGTACCTGGAAACCTGGCCCATGTAGATAAAGCGATTATGGCCATACATGGAAAGATCACAGAAAAAGAAGAATCTTCCACCGTTCCTACTTCCAAAGCTCAGGAAGGTCCAGAAATCGCATCCATCCAGCGAGCAGACTCCAGCACTCAAACTAAGCATTACAGTACAAAAACCTTCTACAGTCCCAAACCAACAAACCAGAATTATTTACTGTTGTCTACTTTTTTTTTCCTTGAAGTTTTGGACTATATAAACTGTAGAACAGATTCAGTTACAGCTTCATTGCTTTGCGAGTGTCCCATTAGCAGAGGGCCTCTGTCAGGCTATTAGCTGGATTCCTCGGAACCCGGAGTGGCGGGACCCGTATCATTTTGCACCCGCCCTCTGCCAAACTATTCATAAAGCACAGAGAGCACCGCTGGGACAGAGCAGCTTCTGACCGAAGGTTTAATCCTGAACGCCAAACAGAGGGGAAGGAAAGAGATATAACCTTTGCTATTAACTCATCATGAGCTTCTGAAGGGTTCTAGGCTCACACCCAAGTTTATTACACTTAAAGGGGTTACCGTGAGCAACGTAAAAACATTTACTACTTCACATTAATCAAAATACAACTAAATAATCTGCTAATTACAGTCATTAATTAATACATATTTGAATGTAGACATTATCTAAGTAGCTAATTGCAGGTCATTAAAAGGAGCACACAGTATTCAGTTTAGGGAGACACAATCTGCTCAAAAGTCAAATCTTTCGAGCGCTATAAATAGGTGGTTCAGTAGAGACGGGTTACATTAGAAGAGCTGCTAAACCAGAGCGTGGAATGTAACAAAAATATTCTCTGCATCAATCGCGCTCCTTTACTTCAAAGAATTCAATATACTTCAGTGTTCCTTTCTCAAAGACGAAAATTGTCATTTAAGTTGTCTGGTCCCACTCCACTTAAATGATCCTTTAATTTCCTTTCTTATCCCTAAGCCCTCAGGTGGCTAGTGCAATGCTATCTGGCCTTGGATGCATGTAAAGTTCACAGCTCCTTGCCTGATCTCCTGATCCTCTCTCAAAACAGCGCTTTCAGAAGCGTTTCCTGTCTAGCTCTGCCTTGCGTGATGTGCTCCTTGGCTGAATCAGCTGCCAGACGAAAGCCCTTGCATGGAAAGCCGTAGAAAACTCGGCACGGCCCCTTCCCCCTCCACCTAGGGCCTGACATCCGGAACTGACTTAGGAAGTACTATAATGGTTACCAAATTTTTGGGAACTGCCTTAGCTTTTCTGAGCTAAACATATGTTTAGTACAGGCAGCATCCACCGTCTCCACTTGACCTTATGGCAGCCTTCGAGTTGCTGATTTTTCTTTCCTTTTTTTTTTCCCCCTTGAAAAAACAAGAAAACTTTTACCAGATAACACATGATGTAAATGCAAAATTATGTTGTGAAATGACTGCAAACATGCTGTTTTCCAGATGTTTGACGAGACAGTAAAGAAACAGCACAAAGAAGGGTCAACAGTTTCCGTCAGAGACTCTGCTGGGTTCCACATGAAAAAAACCCCAAACCCCAACATTCAGATCTCATAAATTCAGGGGACTCTGCGCAACTGTCAAGCTATTTAGACTTCAGAAATAAAACGCAAGGTTCCTCTGTCATCTGCCAAATTTCGCTCCATCGATAGGTGGTTAAAAGACATTTGACTGTTAACATTCTACGAATTTCCTAAAACCATTATTACCTCAAATGAAAGAGACTGCCTGGGAGTCGCTGCTCCCAGTGAAAGCTATCTGAGGTAAGCAGGGCTGCATCCTCCGGTTGCTTATAAATACAAATCTTCCCCGAACTGCACGAAAACAAAACTATGCAGGAGGAAAATCATCAAAAAGAATTGGAAGAAGAGATGAAAGAACATAGTAGCTGCCAGGCACTTCCCCTTATCCCCACCACGCCAAGAATGACCAATACTACTGCCACAAGGAATATCAACTTTTATTTTTCATCATCTAATCCCCCCCGGTGTCAGAAGGACAGACAGATCACCCTGTTGATCACGAATGCTGCTACCAGCACAGGGCCCCAGGAAGCTCCAGAGAAGTGGACGTCTTTGCAGGAATCCATCAGGATCGGCGGGGCCGGAATTTCATTTCTTTCCAACTCGACTTCCTCTCTCAGGACACAAACCTGTCCTTTTGGACGGGACCATCAGGAGCGGTGATTATAAGACTATTCTTGCTATGCTTTTCTTAGGTCCCCTTTTCTGCTCAAGCAATTTTTACCGAGTACATTACTTGCGATGGGCTGGGTGATACTTTTTACAGAAACTGGTCGCATTAATCTTGAATTTCTGCATGTTTCTACATAGGAAAACACCAACCATGATTTACAGACAGCTCTGCCAAAATGGAAACTATGGTTTCAGACCCGCTCATTTGTTAGTGTGTGATCCACTCAGTGCAGGATCACTTCGAATGCCTTTTAAAGACACGTGGCTTAGTCCTACCCTGTGACGCTTAGGAGGTCGCCTGCAGCTTCCTCGCTCGGCCAAGGGGAGCACGGTCAGCCTCGTGCACTGAAGCCAGCCCAGGCAGGGATTGCCACAGCCTCTATGCAAACTCGCACCCTGCATCCGCGAGGTTCTGGATGCAAGAAAAGACACCCCATGAAGATGTTCTACACAAGGATACCGACTGGCGTGATTATAGTGAATTATGGCATGTCTTTACGTGAAAACAACACCACTGAAAACATTCTAATGCCAGACAGAGCCTGCATCTGTTGGAGCTACTCTAAAACTGCTTATTCTGTTCTAGCTGCACCAATCAATTCCCCCGCAGACAAACCCCAAGCCTACAATGAATTAATTCACTGTATTCAGCAGCAAGTAATAGCCAGTAGTTGGCAGCACGGTCCCTCTACCTCAGACACATGCCTTGGGGAAATCTCCCCTGGCTGGCAGAAAACTGCATCTAATGGTATGCTAAGAACATTTTTGTTGTTCTCTGCAGTAATCAGGATAAAAAGTCAGCGTGCTCTGCCTGCCGCACTGTCATAGCAGGATACTCTTCTTCCAGGAAAGCCTGACAGAAAAGATGAGTCGGATTTCCCTGTGTTACTGACTCAATAAAATCCCTGGCTTGTCGTCTTCTGCATTATTACAGCATTAAAATATTGCATGAATTGAAATATATACTTAATTTTATTTACAGTGAAGGAAATCATTCATTTGGTTGTGAAAGAGTTAATAAGGAAGAAAATCACACACAGTGCGTGTTAAAGGTTAGAGGAATAATCAGTCATTTGAAAAACACTACATAAACATTTTTCCGGATGCAATTTTCAGTCCAAGGATACATTTCCCAGTAGAAATCAGCAGCTAAAAAGGAAATCATTTAGTCTCCATAAGTGCCAAATTGTATCCTGATTTTTCCTGGTCTGGCTCGACTTTCAAAACTAGTGGTTCAACTTCTGCAATCTTTCACCCAATGACTATATAAACACATCCTTATAAGACAGACATAATCCTTGGGTGGGCCAATTTATGTTGGATTATGAAAATACTTAAAGTACAGAATCGTATAATGACTGTTGTCCTTTGGTTTTCACTAAATGGAAAAAACCCCACTAATACAGACAGTCTACGCTGTTTCAAAAGGCAATCTGCGACATTCTTCTTTTGCAACTGTGTCAACATCTTTTGAAAGTAATTAGGGACCACTGAATTTATTACTTAGTTATCACAAGCTCTATTTTAATGACACCTAATGTGACACTTATCTATTTTGAGCTTTCACATGGGGGGGGGGGGGGGGGAGATCTCTGGCAAATTGTCTGCATATCGACGCGGTGAGTTACCGCACAGCGCGAGCGTACGCTGTACCGCACGATTGGAGTGAATTAAGTTGTTACGCACACCAGCCAGAAAAACAGTTCTCACTCGCAAAAATACTTTGGCTACTCTCTGTTTGGTTAAAGGTTATATAAATAGTAGCTTTAAGAAGGATAAAACAATCTCCATACAAAGCAAACAAATTCATTTGTAATTTATTGCTGTCCGATACACATATACACATACCCACGTATAAATGTATACTTTCAAAAAATTATCTGTTCCTGCACATTTATGCTTCCAGCAATGTAACCAAGAAACAATGGAAACTTTTATTCTTCGTGGAAAGGTAAATTCTGTTTTTTCCCTTCCCTTCTGAAACTCTAGAGTTTTTACAGGCAACTACAAAAGTCAGCACGCTAAAGCCAACAGTATCCTATCTTCAACACTTACCATGTGGTAGAAGAGAACTTTCCTTTTCCTCCAACGTATAAAGTTATGTGAAAGAAGACATTTTTCTAGTCTATAGAGAGTAAAGAATAAATTACAGTGATAAGATCTGGAAAAGTTTGGTTGGAAGTTAAGAGATTTTCACATCTGTGTCTACACATCCATGTCTTGGGAATAATGCATCTCGAGTACCAGTCACACAAAAATGCAAGAAATTGTTCCTCTCACAAACGTAGCAAACCCATTCATTGTACTTCTGCCTACACTTTGACTGGTAGCTTACAACAGTGATCTGAGCCAGCAAACTAAAACGTTTCCCCTAATTTAAAATACTATTTAATGTGTGTATGTATGGAAAAAATACATAAATACTAACATATACACAACTTAATTCATCATCACATTATTCCCTCTTTGAGCTTGAATAAGCTAATTTATTCATGCTGTTCAAACATAAACCGAGTGATACTGCAGTGAATCTGCATGTAATACCATGACGAGCCTGATTTATATCCCCAAAAAGTCAACGACCATCTTTCCCTCAGTTTCTTAGGGCTTTGGATTCACCTCCACTACTTTTCCAGGCAGATTCTCACACTGTGTTATCAACAATAGTCCAATATCATGTCAACAACATCCGAGAAATTCCTCCTCGTTTATTGAAATAAAAGTGATCACGGTACAGCCTTTTGTAAGCCTCATACAGACCTCGTGCAGGACACTTGCATACATCACGCAACAGGAATACAAGAAATTGTACTGTCTGCAATGTTCTCGAGGCTTTCTGTGTCAGCTCAAGATAAGAGAATGACTGAAAAAAAAAAACCAGACAGACATGCAGCCTAACCCTTGTATGAACATCGCCTCCTTTTATAACACAGCTACTCAGGCAACATAAACACAACGTACACGTTAACGCACCATTCCACAGTTTTACTCCCGTGAAACAAAAAGAAATAGAATGAAATAGTCTAAGCCATTGAGGTGCTAACACTTTTCTCTGGTTGCCTAGTACAATTTATGATCTATTTCAAAGGAAGATTACGTTATTAACCACTAATTCACAGAAATAATAATAAAAACCCCCTATATTCCACAAAACAGTGAAGAGTAACCACATAAAACACACACCGAGGTCCCCCAGCTATGAAGACTTAAGTGCCGTTCAGTGCAAGCATCTTAGATGCCCACTTTATCCTACTTTTTGACAGGGCAAAGCGTTCAAACAGATTCCGCAGGGCAGAATCGCACCAGACGTACTAAGAAAGCCCCAGCACCTCTTTGAACCATGAAAGAAAAGATTTTGTCTAAAATCAAGAATTTCTGGTTGACATATTTTGCGTTCCTTTCTGATTTGAAACACCCTGCTATGAAAGCTACCATTATTTAAAAGCGAAGAAAGAAAAGGGAATTTGCCCCATTTCTCCCCGCTCCTCTCTTTGCTATTGTCCCCTGTATCTGTTTCCAGGAAGCCATATGCATCAGGGTTAATCTGCCTACTAAATGAATAAACAAAGGATTTCTCTGTCACCGAGAGGCCAGGTGAGCCGATATCATCTTCTAACACAGAAAATCATCCGCACAAATACAGCGCAGGAAATTACCTGCTGCAATCCCACACCTGGGATCATTTGGCAAGTAGCTCAGAAATGTTGAGTAGATGATTGAAATAAAACTAATTATGTTTTTTTTTTTTTTTTTAATGCAGATCATCTATCAGCAGAAAAAAGGCCTTTCTAAAAATGTGATGCAAAAAGGTCTCAAACGTCTTGGCTTACTACACTTACTAATATTTCAGAAAATTTCCTCATATGACAATGTTATACGGATTTGTATAATTAAAGGATACTGCTTACTTACTAATGACAATTACCTATGGCTGTCTCCAGCAGTGCTCACGCTGCTGCGCACTGCAAACCCACACAAGTTTACAAATTGTTGCCCTAAGAATCTAATGAAAGATACAGAAAAAAGGATCTAATTGAGCTGCAAGAAATATTGACATAAATACAGCACCTAATATGATAATATAAACCTACGCACATAACCCCTTGCACAGACCTAACTCGAAGCGCTGTTAGTTAGGACGTATCTGGCAGACACCACGGCAGACGACGAGCTTCAGAAACGTCCTGCATGTTTTGAGAGCTGACACCTGAAGGATGAGCTTCTTGCGTAGAAGCAAATACTTAGAGGGATTATGAGTATGAAGAGAGGCTGGGGGAATTACCGAGAAAAACAAAAATGAGATAGGAACGAGCGTTAAAATGCTTAGATGCAAGCGTACGAACCTTGCACGTGTTACGGCAGAAGAGGAACCGACACGGGGATTGAGAACTACGGGAACTGCTGTGACAAAGGAGGAAGATGAGCTCAGCGATCGGGACCGATGGAGACAAGGGGTAATTCTCAGCATCAAGGAAACAAGAATGGGAGAGGTCACAGGATTCAAGAAAAGAAAGAAATCACGCCTGGATAGAAACACGTAGGCATGAAAACCAAAGTTCACATCTCGGCAACGCTACGGAGGAAGAAAGGCCAGGGTTTGAAGCTGGCCTGGATGAACGGTGCTCCCAAAGCTACACAGCAAAAGGCTCCCTTCCCTCCCGCAAACACGGTTTCTTTTTGATGTTCCTTATACAGTGAGCAAGAAGAGATAAATTAAAATTGAGAACCTAGAGAGCTCTTTGATCCTATTGCCTGGAAATATGTATAAGAATATTTTCTCCAGACGTACTTTTGCTATATATGGAAACCAAATGCTGACTAATCATGTAAACCTTATGGTGCCTAAGCACAGCTGTAATCTGCAGCAGAACACTGTCACAACGGCAAAGGAAAATGTGGAAAACTAAGAAGTTAGCTGTGGTGCCGAGAAAGAGGAGAAAACGGTGATCAAAGGCAGTGGAGGCCAGATTAGACAAGAGGGAGAGTTTCTAGCTGGTTAGCTTTTAAGATACAAGTGACATATTTATGACGTATTCTTGTATTACTGAACTTTAACAGTCCAAATAATGATTATCCATTTTCCAAGTTTATAGAAAAATGATTCTATAGGAGACCTGCTGACTCAGGACACCGGTAATAGGATACAAAAGTCTGAATTTTGGTTTATTGGTTTACAGATAGCACCAGTTGGTAGCGACAGAGCCCCTTAGAGCTGTTTATCGAGACACGCCGTGCGTCTTGGTTGGGAACAGACAGAGCCGCCAGCTGAAGGAGGGGAGGTGACAGTTGTAACCTGCCCGCTCGGCCTTATGTTTCAGGCAGGCACAGGGATGGGGCACGGACAGACACACGTACATGGACGGACATCGGGACTCGCGGTGACCGCCGGGAGACAGCACGGCTCGGCAGCAGCCGGGGCTTTGCTGCTCGAGTGCGGCTGGGGAACGTGGGGACTTTTATTTCCATGGGTTCTCCTTACCCTCTGAAATTAGACCACAATAATCTGAAGAAATGGAACCAATTTCTTTTTAAAAGGACAAAACATATGGAATTTGTACATTCTTGAAGGGATTTCAATTTATGGGAATGGGATTATATCGATTTCCAAACATTGAGATGGAACCTCTTGGAACGTTTTTGTAAATGTGCCTTCTTGGATGCGAAGACTTTGTGCTGGTGCTTTTATGTGAACAGAAGTTTGTGGAAATGCACAAATCCCTTTCAGTAATGACTAAACATCAGAAGTGAATGTATAATATCAATAAATCTACTTAAAAATGGGAGTAACATTCCTGAGTAAATCAACCTCAAGATAAAACCTCTACAATGCTACTATTTTATCTTTAAATCACTTTTTTGTATCATATTCCTTTAGGATACATTAGTCATAACATGAGCGACCACAGCATTTAGGGAAATGACTCTACTGCACGTGTGAAAATCCAGTGGTCTTCCCACAGCGTGGTTTGGAAGTTCACTTTATCTTGGTTACACCGACCAGCTGAGGAACATCTCACCATGCGACAACTGGCACGCGACCACCTTGCACTCGCCTTCCAGTGGCGTATTAATGATACCATCTAAGTACCAGATAACTAATACAGATAATTGTTGTTCTTTGCAAAATCTGAGAGTACAGCAACACACAATACAGAGTATTATCAGCATTTATTACTGGAGTTCACCAGTCATTTACTGAATCCCCAGTACAAGCAATGGGAGAAATATGAACTTGAAGAACAGCATCAATTCTTGCTTTTCACTTATCTTAAAGCGTTCATCAGTGCGGCATACTTAATCAGTGCTTTCAATAGGTGTTAAAAATTCCTACGCTGTAATGCAGTAAGTGCATTATGAACAGGCAAAGGCAAGTGGCTATAGTTCAGAAGCACAAAGGTGAGATAATGGCCTTCCACATCACTGAACTGCCAACCTCATTTAGCATAAAGCACGGCATCTGGAGATTTCAAATCATACAGCCGTTTAAAAATATATAGAATGTTAAATTAAATGACAAACACAGGACATGTCACCTTTTAGAGGCAGAAATGTAAAACCAAAGCATATGTTCTCCAACTATATTTGCTTCAGGATCAGCAATATTTTTGTAACCTCATTAGTTTCTTGACTTGGTTTTAAACATGGAAGGGTGGATACACAAATAAGTTACAGGTCCTCCACGTGATCTCCTCAATTATAAGTCAATCCCTACTAGCAAAATAAATGAAGAACTCTGGGTTTAACTCTTACAGAGAGTCTGGGAGGTGAAGATGATGAGGAAAAATTTCTGCAAGCTGTCAGGGATGAAAGTTACTCTAAGAGGCACGTGTAAGTATCCAACTTTCAAAGTGACATTTACAAACAAATCCCGCGGCCTCTACGTGTGCCGAACTCTCACTGACAACCCCAGAAGTCCCACGCGGTTAGCACGCAGAAACGGGCCCAAGCTCAGCTACCCTGATCGAGGGCCAGCCGCTGTCTGCAAGTGGTTTATCTGTCTCTGCGTGGCACGGAGCCTAAGCTAATAAAGCGTAGCTGGCTCCGTGCAGAGCTCGCTCGGGTCTCGGCACCGTGGTCTCGTCACCGCTAGAGCGGGAGAGCGCTGAGACCGCCGGGCAGCTCTGCAGGGAGCCAGCCCGCCGGGAAGGCGACAAGCCCCACTCCTGAGCATCATCCAGGTACGTCCGCACAGCGCTCCGGCTCCTCCGCTGCCCTCGACAGCCCAGCTCCCCGGCAAAGGGAGAGCCGGCTGCGCGCACAGCCTCACCTGCCGAAGAGGCTGCTGCCCATCCGACATATCGCTGTATTTAGTCACATTACATCACTTTAGAGCACGTGTTCAGCACTTCATGGCATGCACAATCTTTCACTGAAGTGTTATTAAAAGGCTATAACTAGGCCAATAAAGCTGAATTTTATTTGCCCACTCATAGCAATGGGGAAGTGGCGCCTGCTGATGACAGTAAACAAAACATCATACCCACAATTCAAATTATTTTTCAGCTACCTGCTATATAAGCAGATCAGTTAAAAGTCGCGGATTTAACAAACAGCAGGGTAGTGCTGAAAAGCAGCCACATCAGATGGAGCTGGGGTCCCTCTATCCTCCCCTCCTCATCCCCCACTGAGAAGGATTTTGTAGCATGAGGAACATTTGGTACTGCCTAACGATCAACAATTAATAGTCTTCCCGAGCACTGATCCAGAGCATCTTTGAGCACACGGTTGCGCATTCTCCTGAGAACCTGCCTCAGTAAGGACGGATTCTCTTTCTTCGCAGGCACTGCAAGACTAGCACAAACTTACCACAGTATCATTTTTTTTTTTTGCAAGCCAGATTCCCAAAGTTTCAGTCACATGTTTCATTGGAGAGAAAGGAAAAGGCATCAGCAAAACTTTGAAATAAAATCATGAAATAGTGAAGCACTGCTTGCAGTTTAGCTTACTGTGCATGAAAGTTTAAACTTTGCTTTCAACCTCGGTTTTCCAAACATGCTGTCATTCACCATAATATGGGTTAAAAATAAGAGAAAGCAAAGAAGAAATGTAAATGATTTAAATGCATGCATATGTTCTTTTGTAAAATGCATAATGCATCTGCAAGGTTTTTCCTCATACTTTGGACACAAATCAAGGGGGAAATGGCTCGCTTATGATATAGTGAATTTTTTATCTAGCTTCAGTGGTAAAATGTACTTCCATGTAAGCGTTTCACTGTATACTGTTTGTTGATGTTGTTTTGGTTTTGCTTTGGTTTTGGGTTTTTTTAAGCTTAAATAGGAACACCAAAACCAAGAGACTAACACACAAGTATTTCTTTTCTTCTCCAAATTCTTTCATGGCAACTTTCTGTTTATTAAAAAAACCACTAGCAACACAGCCAACCTTGTAGATGATCCATGGTCAATTACTAAATTTGACATTCAATCACAAATAAGCTCAGAGAATGTTATGCTTACTTTTAAAATATATTTTAAGTGACGGTCAAATAATATAGCACACAGCGATTTGCTCAGCATTCTTGCTGTAAACAATATGGGTGGATGTCTGAAGAGGTACTTTTTCAATTAATGCAAATTCAGTTAATGGAAGTTGTCCCGGTAGCAAAGAGCTAGCAAGATCCTTTCTACCACAGTGGCTTCCACTGCTTTTTTGTATCGAGGCAAAAATACGTATGTACTATCATTCTAGAGGCCTCCTTTCGTGGAGTGGTATAGTCAGGACTTTTTGCAGGGCCCTAACAGTAAAAGAGGCTACGAATTACAGAGTTTCCAGTTCCTGTACTGCATTTCTCGCATCAGTAGCACCATAACTTGGAGCAAAGGAAAAGTAATGCAAAAGACGACGACAGAGCCAGTTACCAAAACTAACGCTCAAACCCAACCAGATACTCACAAGCAAGCAGTTGGCCTCTGTGCCAAAGCCTAGCAAATTCTATGAATTATCCAGAAATACAGGTGGGTCGTACGCAGCCAGGGCCAGCTGCATCTGGGACAAAAGCCCAGGCAAGCGAGCGCGCAGAGGTCCCACTCTCCGAGCAGATGTGAGCTCCAGGGAAAGCAGCTGTGCTGGACGCCCCGTAGGTATTCTGCACAGCGCACAAGAGGCACAAATGGTTGCCCGCTGTTGCTGGAGGGAAATATTAGGCAAGAGAGACTTGGCAAGCCTGGGATTTGAGAAGAGGAGGGCCTGCACCCCGCTTGACCTGGGGACGGGGGATTTTTGATAGAACTATTACAATCACAGAGCTTATAAAATATATTTGGAAATGCTTTCGTGTTGGTTTTGGGATAGCATACGAAGGCCCCAGGAATCCACTCTGAGGCCTTAAATCTGTGGCCAAACTCCAGCAAAAACCATATGTTAGTCATATTACCACCTTTTGCTTTTCCCTGTTCTTGCTCCGTTTTAAGGGACCACGCCCTGCGCAGTAAACGAAAGGCAGCCTCAGGGCAATAGAGGCTCATATACCACTTCTCTTATCTGGAGAAATCCTGTGCTAATGATGTGAATAATCCCAAGCCTGCTTTCTGTCATTTACTGACTGCGACCTGCTTGTTTTCACCTTTACAAGGGGAATAGCACCAGAAGGTTTATGTACGCGGAGTACTTGGCTTTACGTGCTCCTTTTAAGACTCTGCGTTCTTTTTGGAAGGAGGCGAGCCCCAGGCAGGCTGTCCCCGGCAGCCAGCAGTGGTCAAGGCTGTAAAAGATCTCCTATTTGCAGAGCCCCCACAGCCGGAGGCACCGCCAGCGACTCTGTGCTCGCACACGAGAACCGGCCGAGGAGGAGGACGGTGACAAACAGGGGCTCCTCTCACCCCGCACTCCCCGTCCCGGCTCACCCCACGTGCCGGCTGCTCTCTGCAGCAACTGCTTGCTGGCACCGGCTCTGGCTTTTCATAGCACCCCACCCATAGCTAGAGGACTAACCAGCACCCAATTTAGCTTTGGTTCTAATAAAAAGTGAAAGTTAAAAGCAGTGCAAGCAGCAGATAAAGCACTATTAAAAACTGGCTGGGATCCTGCCAGGGATGGAGTCCAAGGCAAGGGGAGGAGCCAAGACGGCTGCAAGGCGATGGGTATTTCACAGTATTGGATAATTAAGAAAAACAAAATATTTTCCATCTGTTTTTTTACCCCTAACGTCATCGAGGCAATAAAATATATACAAGTACGTACCAACGGACTATATTTCAACTTAGATATAAATATTTATTTCCAGCAGAGAACATCTTTACTTCAGCAAGGAGAAGACAGGGTGAGGAGGCTGTGATTGTAACACACTCAAAGTACTAAACCCCTCCCTTAAAATACATCAAACACCTGGCTAATTTATCATGCCAAATAGCTCGGTTTCATATGGTATATAGCTAACCCCACGCCTCTGCTCACTCATCCATATCATAATCTAATGAGCAATAGCTAAATAAAACCTGCTGATTTGGATTAACAATGGTGGAAATCGGTACATATGCTGACATTACATTAAGAAAAAACACGTGAGGACTGATGCTTTTGCTTAAAGCTATTTCAGTATCGATCCAGGTATAGTCTGTGTAGAGTCTTTCCACCATGAGCAGTGGGTTGGACCAGATGAACTCTGAAATTAGACATTAAACCTCTGGTGACTTATAAAAGAACAAGTTTTTGTGGCTCTGGAAATTCTAAGAAGTGTCAAACATATTATTACGTAGTAAAGTATTATCCACAAACCAACACAATTATCTGTAGAATGAGGAAATACAAGTGAGAAGAAAATTAGACTTTCATCTTGAAAGTAATTTCTGGTACGACACTGGTGGCCAACTCGCACATCGCACAGCCAAAAGCTCAACGGCTGCGCAGTAAACCAGCAGCTCACCAACTCCGTCCTCAGTTTCTCCTTCCTTTTTGTGCAGAGTGTTTTGATTTAAAATACGGCACTATTATCTCACTACTTGGAAAAAAAGCAAAAATCACAAACAAGCTACCAAACTTACTTTTAAAAGCTATTTGTGCCATTCAGTGTAGAATAAAAAAAAATTAGGATTCACTATGAAACTAGGAGACATTGCTTAGCAGCTGCCGCATCACTGCCAACTCTTCTTGAAAAACCAACCTCAAAACACATTCTTGGAGACTGCTTCATGCCCAGTTTTACACCTCCAGATTTAATTGCTCTGAAGAGGCCATCACAACCTATAGCATTCAGGGAGTTGCTGTGCTCTAGAGACACGGACATCGGGCTTCTCTGAGTATTTTACAGACAGGAGGAAGCTGAAAGACAAAAGGAAGAGTCTGCAGAGCCCTGAGGACAAGGGCTGATGTTCTGGAACAGCTCCTGAAAGCAGGGGAGGACAAGTTGGAAGATCTCAAGAGTATCAGAACCAGCAAGCAAACCTAATGATTAAAAACCTAGTGCCGACAGAGACTACAGTCCAAAGCAGAGGAGATACACTTGAAACAAGAAATAATGATGCATATTTAGAGGTTTTTCAAAGCAAACATGGAAAACAGTGAGCAAATACTTTGAAGGACAGCCTCATTTAGTGAAATCATTAAATAAGAATGTCTCTATTATAAACTGGAAAACTGTTTCTAAATGAAAGCTTTCCTGGAAACAGTACTGACTCTAAAATTCATTTGCAGATGCATACTCTTCAAATACTAAATGTGCAAGTTAAAAGAAGAGTATCTTTTTAAGAACATTTCAAACAGTCTAGATTAATAGATGAGCTTAGAATATATTGCAAACTTCTAAAAATATCAAGATTCGTAAAACAATTCCTTTAAGCACTGTGTAAAAAGATCAGAAATGTCAATGAACACGCTTCTTTGCGAATACTGTACGGTGTGTTATTTCTGTGCAATCTATAAAAACGCAAGTACAGACACTGAGGTTTCTGGATCTCTTGTAGGTTTAACATAACAGTAGCTAGGAGCTCTTAGATCTCAAGCTATAATAAATATTGTATCCTACAGGAGCCCATCGGGAATCTCAGCTCATGTGTTGTTCCATAGAAGACTGTGGTGTCAGATATGATTAGAATCAACACCTTCCACTTACTCAGAGCTTTAAAGCTACCTACACAGAACATTAACAACTGTTAATGAAAGACAATTAAGGGGTACATAAGGCAATCTTATATTCAGAATGAGTTTGCGTTAGCTACCGATATGCAAAATACCTACGGTGCATTTTGGATTTTTCCCCATAAACAAACACAAGGCATTTATATGCTTGGACCAGACCACGCGCTAGCATGCTGCTATTTTTCAGCTGACAAACCATTAGATGAACCGAAGGTGGCCTCCCCAACTGAAAGTCAGTACGTAACACTTAGGCAGCAGGACGCGCCGCTGTCTGCATTAATGGACCACTGGTACAGGAGTCAGGCAGGTTGTGTGACATGCAAACAACTGTCTTTGAGCAACAGAGGACTGTGCCAATGACCATTAATGTGGCCCCCGGAGGCCTCCCTGCAACTTCTCTCCGTGTATGAAGGAAAACCCCATTACCTTGTATTTGGTTATTATGTTGGTTAGGTCACAGTTATTCTTTCATCTAGCTATGACATCAACATGGAAATTGCTGGGTTTCTTGTTTGTCAAAGTCCCCTGCGAACTATCAAAAAATCATTAGCAAGATGAACAAGGCGACCAGCCTTTGGGGCATTAAGCGCCTTGAGTAACTTCAGTTGCTTAAAGTCAAATTCAGCCTAACACAGCAGTGTCTAGAAATTGTTGGGTTTTGATTTTCATTTGCATCTGTGAAACTCACTCGCATGTCGCACCATTTTTTTAAGCTGATACACACTTACGTGTCAAAGCACAACCATCTTAGAAGAGATGAATTGCTTCAATTACTACGAGCCTACTCAGCTAAACCAAAGGCAAACTGGGATGAGGAGTAAGTCTCCTCTGTCGCTAGCAGGGTAACAGCTACCCCACATCACTACATTATGCTGCGCAGTGAGTTCCATCTCCAGAACTGACAGACTAACCCACCCACAACCATCATAGAGAGGCAAAAATAAATCAGTATATAACGACTCTGCTGCCTTTCAGTCGCTGTTCCCATGCTTGTCCTCTCCAGTATACTTCTCCTGCCTACAGAAAACACCCACCAGTGTTTCAAGACATTAACGCTACTCCATGTATCCCTGCAGCTGAGTCTCTTCCCAAGCCAGGCAACGATCCAGCAGCAAGTGCCCAGTCAGTAGTGTCAGGTCATTTTAATTTCTCTTCACATCTCCGTAGTTTATAGGGCATAGCTCTTTCTAAATGTAATCATGTACACTGCATTGGCATCTTGGAGCCTGCTGAAGTCAGTTCTGTCTTAAGGCTCTCTTCAAAAATCATCAGATAACATTTTCTCAAATTAGATGAAGTAAATCAAGTCGAAAAAATTCTAAGTACTAGAATTGTGTATTACACAGCTCACACACACATTTAGCAAGACAGATGAATAGGATGGAGAGAGCATGAGTGCACGCAAGCCTGTGCTACTGCACCGAGAAAACAACAATACCTGATGTATCCCACATGCTGTCACTATTCTAAGAATAATACATAAAATGTTTTTCAAATAAGTAACATAATAAGTGTTTTAAATAATAACATTAACAGAACTGGCTCAGAAGTTATTCCAGGAAAAAAATAGAACTTAAACTCATTTAAATTTAAGCTGACAGAACGCAGAAGTACAAAACCACCAGTGCCGGGTACGCATTTTTGCTGTTACTAAACAGGTGATGCCCTTTAAGAACAGCTTGTTCTATGACCATTATTAAAACCTCTCAATTACTGTGAAGAGTAGACCAAGGGCCAAATCTCTTCCTTGGCTTCAAAGCTCAGCATTATACTCGGAGGATCTGAGCGCAATCTCTGTCTGCAACAACAAACTACCTTTATACCATCCAGGTAATTACAGGTTCAGGTCAAGGACTCCAGACCATATTGATTACATCTCTCTGCAACAAGGACCCTCCAGCGCCGGCCGGCTCCACTCAAGCAGGGCAGCTCGAGCATCCGTGACGCCAGGGCTCCCCGGGCCCTACCAGCGCCCGTAACGGGAAACCAGCAACCGCTCAGGCCTGTCAGTTATTGCCTGTGGCAGTAAGGACAGCCTGGGAATTCATAATGTTGGTGACTTCATCTGCCAGCTGCATTCACACATCTTTACTACCTGAATAACTGATCTCCGCTACTCCAAGGCAGCGCTTTCTGGTGTACAGCATTTGGGAATAAATATTTGATCGCGCATACAACAGAAAACAGCTCAGATGGTTTAAGGTGTGACAGCAGAAGTGTTTATTAAATTCCAAGTGAGAGCATTGCTGGACAGTAAAAATTTGTCCCATGGTCCCTATCTCACAGGTGTGGTGATGAACAACAAAAGATCCTTCACAGGCAGAGGGGGGGAGGGAGGGGAGGCAAACTCCCTCCCCCACAAAACCCAAGTCAATTCTTCTGTTCATTAAACCCTCTGCAGGCAACAAGCTATCTGTCCGTGCCCAGCCAGTCGCACACAAAAGAAAGGGAAGTACTAAATTACAAGCCAATTTTAAGCGGGCATTGATTGAAGTAACCAGAAGAGAGCTTAGTATTGTCAGAGTTTCATACAACAGTAATAAACAATCTTCATTAAAAAATGATGCGTGCATCCCTCAGCAGCACAGCACATGCTAGGTTTTAGAAAATAACATAAAGGTTCCCCCCACCCCACACACACAGAGAAAAAAAAAACGCTCAGGATTTTTTTCTTCTACAATTTAACTTTATTCATTAAAAATCTTCCCACTCTAACTTCTGTATTTGTCCTAAGCAAGAAAGACATGGAGATCTTCTCCAAGTAGGAAAGGAAAAGGCTGATGCAAAACAGATCAGACAACTTCTTTGTCAACACGTGCCCTCTCTGCTGACAATGCAACAACATCATTACTTGACTGATGGGTAAGTGTCACAAACCTCTTTGTATGAGGGAATAAACAAGGCTTTTCATAAACTCACACACAGATGCACACACTTTTTTTTGAGGGAGCAGGATTCAATTAACAGCTATGACTGCACGTACCTGAGTACCTGAGCCCTTCAACACATTTGTTACAGTTTAAGGGAAACGCTTGCCCTTACAGACTCACTGCAGCTGTGCGACCAAATCCACTGTGATCGGGAACTGCTGCACAATCCTTTCTCTAGAGGCTTTCTATTTCTGGGAGTTCAGAGCTGCTGTTCCATACAGATATCCTAACCTTCCTACACCCCTTAATTTCTGCATTATTTATTAGTAGTAGAGTTCTACTAGGTCTGATTTTCAGGTACGTAACATATATGACATGCATCATTCATTCACAGGTTATAGTATAAAAATTCAGAAAGGTGCCTGGAAATATTCAATTACATGTCTACCCTATGCTTATGTTTTCTAGATCAGTCTCCATCATTCTGTAGATATCCTCAGCTAGCCGAAAATCCTATCTGAAGCTAGTCACACCAAAGAAAGGAACAGCATTCAATGTATACAGGTAATGTAAAGCTTTCAAATCATGCCTGTAGAGTGGTCTTGTAAGGTTTCTCTTCCACCTCTGGTGCCTAACGAAGTCTTAAATGTAACCTGACTTACTAAGATTTACCCCACCCTCGTTAAAGCCAATGCAACCGGCTGACAGCCTCGGCACTTCTTTGGGAAGGACGGACACACAGACACACGAGCACACACGCCTGCTTGCTACACACAGTCTGCATCTACTACGTGCACAGTGGTTCTCTTGCTGCACTATTGTTAAAGGCTTCCTGCTTTATACAGCTTTAAACCCAGTGGTGTCCCTTTAACATTCCTAACTGCCAATCTGGAATAGCATCTGGAATTACAGTGCATTTAATCCTTGAGGGTATATTCTCTCTATGATGCATGTAACTAAAATGTGTGCATTGAGGGACAAATGTCCAGTAGCTTTAGGTAACTACATTTTTGCAAACTTTTCTTAAAGATTCGATTTAAAAAAAACCCCAAAAACCAAACAAAACCCCCCAAAAAACCACAACAAAACAACCAACAGAGAATAATATCTTAGCAGAATTTTAAGTCAAGATAACCATATTGAAATACGCATTTTTTAAATTTATCCAAGTAATCTTTACAGATACTGCCATCCACCTTGAAAACACTATTGCAAATTTTCAGGATTGATTTTCATGTATTAGTTTTGTACTTTTTAAACGAAGATTTTTGCAAACGATCTGATGAGAAAATATTGTCATTATTATACCATAGTTTCACAGACATGTGAAAATCATGATAAAAAAATTTACCCAAACGCCTTATTAAACGCAACAACAGAGTTGTCACCACCGGGGGAGAAGGAAGGAAGCTATCAAGAATGGTGGAAGAATAATGGAAGATGATAAACATGTACTTGAAATCTTTTGATAGGAAGAACAAGTGATGGAGTTAGATAAGAAGAGGCGCCACGCTGGTTGTATCTCTAAGCAACAGGCAATCAAACAGCCAGATAAGCATCTTCATAAAGTGCAACAGACTCGAATGCACGGGTCATAAGTGAAGAATCACTTCCTGGTTCAGCTTAGGTAGTAAAAATTTATGACCTACTTAAAAAAATCCTTCAAACCTAAAAACGTATTTTCCAATAAATTTGTTTTCCATAAAGAATGTAAGCCATTTAGGGCATGCCTTGGTAATAGCAGGAAATGAGAATACTTACAGTAGGGGACTATAACACAGAAAATGCAATGTTGTACACGAACAGCATTGAAAATAAAATCTTTAGATTCAGAGCTAGGCTTAATGTAATTTTCTGCACATCTCAAAGGTGGGAAGAAAAGAAGGAAAGCGTAACATACTCCTCTTCCCTTTGCTGGGCTCTGTTACAAGAATAGCACGAGATCTCAAAAAACAGTGCACGTTTTTTCCTTGCGTCTCCTTTACTCTGTAACAGAATTCACACCCCTATACAATCACACGTAATCTGGCATATCTACCCTAAATTTGGACAAATAATTTCTGCATGGGAAAGGATGGGGATCAGGCAATATGAAAACTGCAAATAGATGGTAAAGTCCCTGAATCAAAAATCAATTCAAATCCAAACTGTCTGGCAGTGAAGTTAAATAAAATACTGCTATCAGCAGGTCCCTAACAAAATCCATGTATTGTTTATAAGAAACTTATGAGGTGTTATAACAAAACTGAGTCACTGCTGTACAGTAAATATATTTTCAGTGTCATAACAATGTATACAACCGACTTTGGCAATTTTAATACGGACACACATGTTAAAGGCATTACCAATAGAGCTTCATCACATTCACATGAGCCACTTCACGTTAAGGCCCCATCCGCACTACAGGAAAGGTTGTTCAGCTTAGGGGAGGTACGGCCCTACGTGGCCCATCGCTTCTGTTGCGGCTGGAGTAACACAGTTTTGGAATGCGTTACGGTTAGAGGACGGTTATATTTCAGAATTAACACACATCCCTGCTATAGGTAACAGAACTGCTCCGTTCATACGCAAGAGGGAAAAATCCAACCCTGATAACCCAGACACCTCTCTCTGTATTAGCTGGCACAGTCACGCTGACAGTGATGAACAGCTACGCCATTAATCACTCTGAATCTGAAGCGTCAGATACACAGACAGAAGCACGCCCATGATTCAAGCTTGCCACCTTTTAGGGGTAACAGGCGTAGATGAACTGGGCCAAAAAATCACAACTGGTGCATTTATGTTTTCTTCTGTATCAAACTGTTATTTTCAAAATTACTTTGTCATGTACCAAAACAAATAAAATTCCCTTTAAATAACCAGCATCAGATGTTTGTCTAAGCTCAACGTGAATTAATTTAACAAGTTTTAAATATTTGAAAATGGAATTTATAATGACAATCCTCAATACCCAAAGTAAATGTAGTTATTACTGAACTCTGTTACAAACACATCTAAGAAATATCCTGTAATAACCAAATAAATTAATTTGGCAAACAATGCAATATCTTGGAGTCAGAATTTATATCAATAGCAAACAGAGTCTGGAACAGGAGCTTTTATTTTAACTCTCTTTAAAACAACCTTCAGAAACCAGTTTCTGTATGTGTTACAGTCTCTTTTTACAGTTTAACCTCAATCCAATCAGCAGTCTCCAGGGATTTTCAAATCGCTAAAGATTAAAATCCTCTCTGACTTGACTGTTTGACTAATGCTGTGTGTTTAATAATTCTACTTGTGAGAGATTTTATTTGACAAAATCCTGCTGTGTGGACCCTTCAGACACTATACAGCTGTACTAGAACATAAAGCTCTGCTGTCCTTGTTTCTTTATACAGGCTATACCCCACCACTAGGAAAAAAAGAAGAAAACTTTATAGTACATATATTACTATGTTGATATTAACACAACCACTGTAGTCTTACATTTACATGCTCTTTTAGAGCAGAGTAGTGAAAATGTGCCTATTACACAAACATGAGATAAACTATCCTGTTGTCTTGACTGTTCACAGAAATCAATTACGTTTATGATTACATTTCAATGAAAGTTATTTTATAAATGAGATGGAACTGTAATATTCTATGCTTTAGGCATTCATTAATAAAAGCATCTCAGTGTTACTATTTGCAAATGTTCCGCTTTTTAGTTTAGGCAGTTTTTAGCATTCTATAGCTCATGTTAAACTTAATATAAATATCGTGTTCATATCTTACCACAATGCTGTGACTTCAGATTTGAGTGGTAAGAGGGCAAAAAAGGCATCATTATGGTAGCTTTCAATAAGTATTTGTATAAGACAGCACTTACCCCATTGTGCAGCTGAAAATCATGATATCCTTTTAAGTATATGGCAATGGTTAGTAAACATGTTACCAGACATAAAAAAAAAGACAAGATTGATGAATGCCACGAATATCAAAGAAAACATGAAATCAACATGTTTCTACCTGAGGTAGCATCAATCACTGTTGAAACTCCTCTGCGATCAGAAACTGGACGCGATGACCCCGGCATGCTAACAGGTTCTGAACGAACTGGCTGAATCCTAAATAATAAGTCATAGTTACCACCTGTGTCAAAAGCATTGCTCGTGAGGGCTGTAGTTAAATCACAAACCTGAATCAGCTGAACCAATTAAGCAACTATTTATTTTTAAATCAGCCAACTGTTGAAAACTTCTGTTTTCCTTTGCTTTGTGGAGTCAAGATCTGGATAATCAATCCAGAGACAGACTGGACTCTACACAAAGCCAGTATCCCCAAACTATCTCTCAGAGGTGAGCTCTCGGAAAGCCCCAAAGGAAAAAGCTCACCCTACCCAAATTGGCTAAAAAGCCTCTATCGCTCTCCTGAACAGCAGCACTTTCTTTGTCAGGAGAAAAGACACATTTGTAATTGTCTGTTCCTTTCGTAACATATATCTATATTCATTTTTTAAAAATTTCTGCTTTCTCTGCATATGTATAGACATGTACAATTAATAAAAAAAAAAATATTTGACAGCTATAGCCTTACTTGTGAGAGTAATTACATGTAAAGATAAATCACACATTTCAAAACCATGTATTTTCAGTCCAAGGACAATCTGCCCAGTTTTAATGGGATTAGTCATATTATCCATCTCTCTTGTTTCAGTCATAAGAGTTTCAGACAGAGTCCCAAACAATCCAAGTCCATACCACAGAACTTTGGACTTCAAATCACATGCAGAGTCAGAAGCATGGAAACTTGTTAAATCTTGAGAGTTACTGGACAGGACACAGAAACACATGGTGCATAAAGCACTTCCACAAAATCACTAGCTATCAGTAAATATAAACCCACATTTACCTTCGCTCTCCTTCCTTCCCTTCCCCAGGCCCACACCCTGCCTCCAATTCCAAGTCAGCCAATTCCAAGATGAATTAAATACATGAGAAAAAATTACAAGGAAGGAAGCAAAGGAAGGGGAAAAAAAAAACAGGGAGGGGAAAAACATTCCAGAAGTTCACTTACTGTTCCAACACACTGACCGCTTCACAGTCAGCATCTAAATCTATGGCATAAAGCTCTCACTCATGTCTGAGAAAATGAATTTATTAAGCAATGCAGAAACTGTGAAAGCCAAGACGATGCTGAGCAAGGCCACCAGACTTTGTACTGTCTTTCCGTGTCATTTGCACAAGAAGGGGCAGCAGAAAGGAATCTAAGCTGCTTGGCCTCGATGAACTTTTATTGTTGTCGAGTCACACGCTCGTCTAAGACTTTCATCTGGACAAGCCTGATGAAAACTATTACACGTTCTACACAGATGGCCTCGTTTAAGCATGAGGCAAGTTATTCACACAATAAATGTGAAACAGCTTGGAAATTGTTTTTATTTTTACCTGAGACTGTTGAGATCGAGATCATCTGTATCAAAGTCCAGAAGAGGCTGCGGGGTATCACTTGGACCATGCGACTGGAGCACTGAAGAACTGGATGAAATGACGGTAGTTTGGCCTGAGGGATGGATTGTTTTGAACTGGAACTGTGGGCCCATCCATAGGCGTCGATGAGGCCCGGTGTGAGTCACTATTTCGACCTGTGGGAAGATGAGGAAATGCTTAACAAAACCCTGCAATATACTGAATGGTCCCTTCAATATGCGGAACCCCTGGAATCCTGCTGTCCTCAAGCAAAAAGAGTGTTTGTGCCATCAGTTTGGAGGAACACTGAACAAGGGAAAATTCAGAATGCCTTTGCTAGAGAGCTCTAGCCAAAGCCAAGAGCCTTGAAAGCCCTTGAACCACCAGCTTGAGGACACTGCACCCCGGTTCTTAACCTGTTCTGAAGACCGACACTCCATCCTGGCTATCACTTCACCTGATCCTGTTTCATTCCTCCCCTTGCCATTATAAAATACATACTATAACTCAAACACTAAAAAGCTCCCCTTGCGCTGTAACACACAGGGGAACACATTTCCGTCTGCATCTCCACGGAGCAGACAGAGGACCTGAAAGTCTATGTCCCCCAGATAACCTCAATCCTGACCAGGTCAAGGGATGCACTTTTTAAAAGCAAGCTGTTACAGCTTTGTTACGGCTGCTTTCTGAAAGTTCACACATTAAACAGCACTGCTTCACATGTATATAGCGCGAGCTGTATCTCAAACCAAAGCTCTAATTCCCGTTGGCATATCTGAGGATACGGCTGGCAGAGACCATCTTGCTGGAGAGCAACACGAGCTGTAACAGGGAGCGACGTGAAGTGCGCTGCGAGACGCTGAGCAGCCCAGGTCGCGCTCATTACTACGCAGATGTAATTGAAACATGTATGTGCAACACACGGAGTGTAGAAGGGCAGCTACACACACACACATATATTCATTTAACCAAAATTCTGACAATTAAGACAGAAGTAAGGGTGTTTGCTTGCAATGACCAACCACACATATATTATAAAATAGGTGCATATGAGATATATATCTGTATGTATGTTTATGTACAGATATACACAGAGGCTTCACAGTCCCCTGCCTACTTCCAAAAGGCACAGAGAATGCAGGTGGTGCATCTAACAAACAATAATTTCAAATATGCAGACTTTCCTCTAGGTATTAGCTCCCAGTGAGAGTCTAGATACGAACTTTTGAAAAATAAGTTATTTCAGTAAATGAAGCATCCAAAATATTTTAAAAATGTCTTTTCACACTGATAACTATAAACCCGATTGGTATCAATTCTGGCAAACTCTTAAATAAGCCAACTATAGGAATTCAAACCACCATGAGAATTTAAGATGGTAACATTGTTGGAAGTGTACATAACCAGGAAAACTTGGCCTTGTAAATAAAGCATAAGTCCTCTGTAATACAATTTTAAAAACCAGAAAGAGCCCTTAACGATCAGAAAAAGGAAATATGAAATGAAAATATTAAGGTCTGGTGAACTCATACTTTTAAGATGACAAAAATAGACTTAAATTCCTATCTATTTCTGCTAAAACGATGATCAGCTTCACAGCAAAAATGCAACTGAGTGAGGAAATTAATGAAAATACATTTTTGTATATATATGACATAGATGTGTACCAGTAGCGATTCCTAACTCTTTAAGAAGCAATTTTAAACACTGGATAACATTCTAAGTTCTCTGCTAACGTAAGATGACAAATGCACAGCCTATTTAGCACTATTTCCCTCTTTGCATTTATCTTAGCATAACTCAGATTGACTGTAGACGTTTCTGAGGCAAGTAGCTTCTATGTAGCAGTGTAAATTAGGCCACAGATAAAGTAATCTGTATATTTTAAGCTTGAAACCATCAGTGTCACAGAGCCGAGAGGTAAACAGATGCCTTTGCAATTTTACTGAGGCTACGGCCAGATGTTCCTATTCACTCTCCTGTTGTGTGCAGGACAAACATATTGTATCTACTTCACACTGACAGCACACATTACCCACTGTTCTAATTGAAAAGTTGAAGTGAAGGGCAGTGTTTTTTCACTGCATGCTGTTACTGTTGATAACAACACTTTAATTTTGAAAAACATACTTGCACTTTAGGCTTAATCTAAAGTGGCTTGCTTAGAGAATGCTAGCATCTTTGTGCCCAGAAGAGCTATCATCACTCTTTTCACTTAGCAAAAATCAAACATTCCGGAAGCATTCTCTGAATTATCTGGGTTCTGTGACATCACTTGGGATTTTTTTTTTTTCTTATAAATATATTTACTCTTCCAGAGGGACAGATGTGAGGAAGTTCAAGCAGTCTTAAGCTCCTTTGACATTTTATATCTTCCAAGAATTAGTAATAAACCAACCCCCATAACGTAGGTTCACTTTACTCTCTTTTTCCAGAGGTTGCCCATTATACCAGAAAGTCACCAGAACAGTACAATAAGCTAAATTATCCAAACAGTACTGGAGAGGATAGGTGGAAAACTACAGGTGAAATCTTGGCCCCGGTGAGCTCAGCGATAAAATTCCTGTTGACTACACTGATTGAGCAGTTCCACCATCTTTATGCTCTGACAAATCAGAGGCAGCATAAGCAAATAAGATATATCAATGTGGAGCCACATCTGAAAACTTAGGCCAGGTAAGTGGACTCACATGAATAGATTCCCCAGTGAATGCCGCTCCTGGACCGGTACATGTGGAAACCTAACTTCTCATTTTAGAAAAATGCTGTAGATGATTTATTCACCAGTGGGAGAAGCAAATCACATCCATGAATATTTCATGTTTATGGCATGCACCCCGGCAACGCATTTAATGCATCACTCCCATAACAACATTGTTCTTAAACCAAAGGAAACCCACCTAATTTGTCAGGGTGAATTCTATGTAGCAGGTACCCTGTAATTGCTTTGGTAAATCCAGAGCATTTGTAATTTTTCTTTATTTATTTAACTCTAACCTTTTATTTCTAACAGGAACTAATTCTCAGTGTATTATTCATGACCTACATTCTTAAACTGAAGTTACATTTTGAGCCAAATAGTCAAGTATGTACTGAGTTCTTAAAGAGAAGCTTCATTGACTGAAATAAAGCAAGAATGGGTAAAACTACAAAGATTTAACCTCATATAAAAACATTCCACCAAGCAGGATCATTTTAAAGCACTACAGTATTTGTATCTAGCCATAACTTGAAGGAATTATCAGTAGGAAATGCAGTAACTGATAACCAGAAAAAGGAGGAAGTAAACCAGTTAAGCTACCATTTTTATGTTACAATGCAGCAAGTACAGCACAGGTCACAACTGGAAACGCATCGTCACTTTGCCAAGCCAACTTCCTTTATCCACAGCTGAAAAGGACCATGTCAGGAGAAAGAGGTAGAGAGGTAGCTTTCTGTTGCCAGCTTAAACTTCCTGCTACATCCCGAACTTCCCAAGGACGTGACTGGTGCCAGTAACAATGGGGCTTTATATGGTTTCTAATACAGCTTGGATACTTTGTATAAAATGTCAAGACCATCAAATTCATACCACGTTAAGTCAGGAGCGAAGTCGGTTTTACAGACAGCAATACCCACGGCCTACTGGAAGCTTACTCCCCATTTTGAGGCAAGTTGTGAGTTTTACAATAGTGGATACTTTTACTGTTTCACTCCTGAGCTGTTACGCCCCCAAAAAGCGTACCTGCGAGAGCCACTCTTCGTCCTCCTGCCCGCTGTGGTCAGATGCTAAGCTGTCGTACGACTCGTGTCGAGTGATTGGCCCGGGGCTCCCTGGTGGAACCACTGAAAAAAACCAGAAAACTGAAAAATCAGATTTACTGTTAAATGCTTTTAGAAAAAGCTTTTTCAGTCAGTTATTGGTACGGCAACGTGTATATTTTCCCAAATTTGTGACAATTTCTTCACTCCGAGGGTGGTGAGGCCCTGGCACAGGTTGCCCGGACAAGCTGTGGATGCCCCATCCCTGGCAGTGTTCAAGGCCAGGTTGGACGGGGCTTGGAGCAACCTGGTCTAGCGGAAGGTGTCCCTGCCCATGGCAGGGGGGTGGAACTGGATGATCTTTAAGGTCCTTTCCAACCCAAACCGTTCTGTGATTCTACGAATATGTTGGAGCACAGAAAGAGCTCAAATACTGACATCAAAAGTGAGGAAAAGATTTCTGTTCTTTGACTTGGATGTATACATACAGCCACTATGATAACCCCATCGGCTCTTCTTCTTTTAACCTGAAGTACGTAACGAACACACAGAACAGCTCAGTACAGAGGACAGCCATCCCATTGAGGAATTCAACACCGAGAAATGCCGCTGTCATTGATGTAAGCCTTTCCTACAAACTTTTCAGAATTTGAACTGTGCTAAAGGCACTGGTACACGTACTGACTTCGAACACAGAGTACTTCCAAGACTTCATGAACTGAATTATCACTCTCATTCTGACATTAGTGTAGTTAATTTAAAGCTGGCTTCACAAACAACTTGATTTTTAGGATTTGACTTTTTTGCAATTTAATTGGAAGTGCTTCATTATCATCTTAGTGTCACCTTTTCATTACCATAGTAACAATATATTAATTAAGAATCCATAACAAAGCAGAGTTTGATGTTTAATTTGCTACAAAGATGAAATACTGAGATTATTTCAGTGGACTGTAAAATATCCGAAATTCTGTATTCACATCTTGCATTGCATTATAGTAATACTGTATAATGATTTTGGACAGAAAACCACTTTTTTTCAGCTGCAGGTGACACTGATAACTAGAAAGATATATTAGTTCAAGCTGAGGGACAAATTCACCCGCGGCTATTAAACACAAGAGTGCAGGCACAACCTCCAAGAAGCCCATAACCTCCAAACCCCGGACGCTGGAGCATCTGCTCCCAGTCACTACCAGGGATCCGAGGCTGGGTAAACTTTTGCTTTGACTCAACATCAGAGCTGTGCACAGTGCTCATAAGCAAACCTTTTCTTGACAGCACCATAAAAATCTTACATTACTGTAACTGCTTAAATAGCCAAGTCTTTACTGTTTTCAAAAGCCTGGTACAAAAAATAACCTCAATTCATAGAGCAAAACTAAGTTAATTTTGTTCCTTTATTCACTGCTCCCATTCATCTTCACATGGACTCACTGCAACAGAAAAATGCAAGTTCTTCAGCTCTCTAGACTGCACGATATCCAAAACGATTACCATATACAGATACAACTTTGGGGAAAATCACCATTTAGTGTTCAAATGCTACCACAAAAAAGAGAGAGAATAGACTCATTATTGCAAAGGTTAATATTTCATGATTCCTGGTCCTTGAGTCATTTAAATATGTTAGCAAGGCTTACAGTCTAGCTACTTTACTTTCTAGGGTGGTAGCATTACGTTGCTCTAACGAAAACTTCACACTTGAAAAAGCTGAAAGACTTTAGAAAAAGCAAAAGCACCCCAGATAAGACGACAGGTGGTATTTTTCATTTTCTTGTACCTGCTTACTGTCAGGGGCCTGTTGGAGGCCTGGCTTCAATACCACGAAACCATACCCACTTTGAGGGAAGAGCAGACACCACAAAAGCAAATTAAAAGAAGCAAATGCAACAATGGTATTTTTGCTTTGGTAAAACAAGAGAGTTTTATGCTATAGCGTTAAGACACCGGACAATCCTAAAATTAGAACCAATATTTTTATATTCACATAACCTAAAAATGACTCAAAGTTTTAAAATTGATTTTTAAAAACTATATTATTACAGGGTTGACCTTTATGTGTCAAGTTTCCATCCACTACAAATTTTTACAGCCATGTTGTAAACCCCTAATAATAGGAGTTTATAATGGCAAAGCAGACACAATTGTAACCATAAATACAGAACGGCGCCTCTATAATATAAACAGTGCAGGGTTTTCATAAATCCATACACTATATGAAATAAAGGGATTTGCATCCTGTTTGTGTAAGTGGGTATCTGAACCCAGCCTCAGCTATGGAGCCATTTCTAGCACCTCTGTGTCGCAGTGTGTCCTTATTCCGAAACCTGCAATGTGCCAAATTCCGTTCAGGGCCTAACTTACTAAGGAATTATTTAAAGTGCTATATACATTAGGATATATTCTTACAAAGAGTCAAGTTTTCCCCACGAGATACTATGCATCTGCCGTATTCAATGGAATCAATACGAGTGGTGCCTGCACGTATGTGCACATACGCACCTCGGCAACCACAGACGTTACTTCAGCATCGTGTGTTCATCAGTATTCAAGAGAATATAGAAACTATATTCATCTGCTTCATTACAACAGTGACAGACCTAATTCAATGACTTACGGATGTGTCTGTCTAGCCCATATCAAACCCCTAACACACATACCTTCCTGGATTACAAACAGCTGAGGATTCACAGTAAATATCTGAATACGAAACTATAATGCCCACACTTCTTCCTTACTGGTAAAGTTTATATGTGAAACCAATGAAACAAACCCATTATTTTGACACGTTTTGCTGTTGCCCTAATCTTCCCCATATCTCCTGCCTCTCCTACAATAAATTCTAGTGACTGCAGTAATGCCTGTTGCTGAGGGCACAGCTGATCAACTGCAGGCTTTCCTGTTATTGAACTCTGCGAACAAACTGTTCATGACTCTAGCAGATGTTTTTGCTTTCAAACCAACGGGAACTTTATGGACTGTTCTGAATTATTTTTGTTCTTTCTATCCCAGGGGCAACTACTAGAGCTGTCAAGTTAGGGAAGCTGCTATTCAGCGACTAGCTGCAAAAACGCTAGCCCGGGGAGCAGCACTCACCCTGCTTTGTCACCGTATTTCTCCCTTGTGTAATGCTCTTACGTTTTACTGGAGACTCAAGATGGCTTTACAGTGAAAAAGAAATGCAAATTTAAGAAGAGTTTTTGTCCTGTGCTGTACCGCCTTCTCCTGAGGAACTACAGCTTTGCGTAGGTCTTGCAGTAACACGCGTTTCGGTGGAGCTTCAGAGCGCAGCATTAACTCTTTCTACCAAAAAGTGACGACATGCTGAATTCCACGAAAAAGCTCTGCCTTAGAGTTCACCAGCAGGGCAACAGTGATAAAGCCTTAGCCGAGGTCAAACCTCAGTAATTTATTTTGCTATTTAATAAAATAGCATTTATGTACCACACCTATCACAAAAGCAGGCATTTAAAGAGAGTCTGGTTTTGATAGCAGGATCCCATAATGACGGTCCCAGCCTTACCACAGGCAAAGCAAGCTCGACTCCCACTGCCCTTAGTGGGAGCACGCAGCGTTTTCTGAGATATGACCTTATAAGACAAGTGATCCTCGCTGGAGATTTGCCATCGCTGTACTGCTTATTAGAGATATACATATGGTCATTTTTTCAAGTTAAAAATGGCCTTGAAGTTATAGGAACAAATATGTCCTGAAAATGTAAAACCGATTCCTTCTCCGTTTCTGGGTCACACACCTCTTGCACTGGTATCAAGTTGCAAGATGAGATTAATTTAAGTCCAGAGGGACATTTCCAGGAATTTGAGCTGAAAGTAATCTTTTATCTTGCAGCTTAATTCTCTGAAAATCTGAATTCACACTGGAAATTACGGCAGCCTCTTACACGTCAGTGAAGCTATTCTTATACTATGACACGGAGCTTTTTCAATTTCCAAAGAATTTCACTATAATGCAGGATAGCAAATAAAAAATTCGAATTCTTCAAAAGCTTTGCAGCAAGTAGTGTGTTTTCTTGCACTTCTGTAATGTCTTTTTCATTGGGAAATAGTCACAAACGGCACACACACAGACAAGGCGCAAGCAAGCCCTTGTTGCACAGAGATATTTCACTGGCAATTGCAGGTGTTTTGTACCTTCCTAAAATAATAAATTCAATGCTTTGTGTCTGAGCTATGCCAATTTTTAACTTTTTGCTATTCTTACACCAACATCTGGAACAAACATACATCAAACATCCAAATGCAACTGAGTTTGTTTAATCTAGCAATACACAAACATGTAGAAATTACCCGTGGAGTGAAAAAGTACAAAGAAAATGAGTGTTTATTAAAAATCTAAGGTGAGAATTCCAACATACAACTTTTGTTTATGCAGTATAACAGGACATGAGTTTCTCCAGTCCGCTTATAAATGCAAAAAGCCTCCATAAGCAAACATTCAAGGTCACTTATTTTTAAAAATTGGAGTGCTACCTACAGCAAAAATCAGAGCTTTGCCATAAATATTTGGTAAGGGGCAAAAACCATCTTTGAGCTGCTCAAAAATAATAGTAGCACCTTTAATCTCTCTCCTCCTTCAAGTGAAAAGTGATCTGCATCAACTCCAAATCTGGAATATATTCCTGTCCCTCCATCCTGACTAGCTCTACTGAACCATTCCACATTTAACTAAGGAAAAACAGAATCTCAGTGAAAACTGATGTTCTTCATCTTCTTTCATGACTTGAACACTGTCATCTCATTTTTTGCCCTCAAAAAAAAAGGTGCAGGTACTTACACGTAATGTAAGGTAAATTCGTAAAGTTTACAGACTCCCTTCTCTGCAGTTACAGGATTAATCTCACTACTATATTGAAGAAAGATTATTAAAGGTAAGGGTCTGAAAAAACCCCACATTACAAATGTAGTCGTTTGTGTGACAATTGTTAGCGCTAGGAAAACCGCACAGAAGTGACTGCGGAGACAAAAGTTTCAACACAAGCCAAAGCAAAGCTGAAACACAGCTGAGCTGATATTCCTCTGGAACTCCGGGACCTGATTCACACAGAGCAATGATTAAGTATGAAAAAACCCCCATTGTTTTGAAACTCTGCCATGATAGTTAGTGACAAATAAAGAAAACAATCAATTTCTATTAACCTCAAATAATTTGCATAGGCATTCCTGACACGTGAGCAAGACCCAGACAAATACACATGCTTGATGAATATTGGAATTAACAAACAGTGGTTTTGTTCATATATGGGCTAATTATACAATAAATACCTAGACCTAAGACAAATCTTTATTCATTCAAAGATTATAAATTGTCATCTTTCAGCAGCATAGAAGTGTTGGAACAAAGAAACACTACAGCTCAATTGTAATGTGCACACTTATGGTTTTAATTTGTGAACAATAAATCATTAGTTTTACTTAGTTTTGTGTACTTCTTGAACCAAAAGGTTTTAATTTTCTCATTTATATAAATAAGCTTTACACAATTCAACTTAATTGAGAGTTATATATGAAATTCCCAATGTGCTCTTCTCCCAGGGCTGTATGTTTGTCCAAATTAAGAGCAAACAAAGGCATTTGCAGACTATAAAGACTATTTGTTCTGTGCTGCCTGCCGTACACATGCCTGCAGACATCCAGAGAGCTTCCCTTTACTTCAATTGAACACACAACATTTATAATCGGAAATAAGATTCCAAAATCTAGTAGAAACAGAAACAAAGTACTCTTAACTAATTAATTAAGTCTGAAGTCTATCCTGTGTCCACGTGCAGTCTCTAGCGATGTCCATGGCAAACAGGTATGCAGAATAAAAATTACATATCCCCTGGCTTCATACAAATCACGCACTAACATCTGATTTTGATGCTTTTTCTGTGGTTCCTAGGTTATAGCTAAAATGATCATAGGTGGCTTAGAGATCTGAGGTAATCACATGCTTGTCAACAAGCTTCGGGAATACTTCTCTTAAAATTAAGCTCCACAATTTGAATGATTTACTTCATGCTATTGCTGGAACTACTGGCGCATTAGTTACATCGTGTTACCCGTGACAAGCAGAATATGACAGTTCTGGTTTAGGGCTACCCGCAGCCACTTCAAATTCAACAGGTTCACCTTTTTTCCATCTTACAGATGTGATTTCATGTCCATCAGAGGTTGGTTTGGGTATCCCCCAGTCAGATTTCCCATGTAGTTCAAGCCCAACGACGGCTTAGCGAGTTTTACTGCATGCATGTTCCTACGTCTTCTCTTACAGCACGTAGCTCCAGGCCTGCTGGCTCTACCTCTGCTCAAGTTTGACAATAAAGTGAAGACTAAATTTTCATTTTAGACAGAATGCTTACAGCCATGTTTAAAAGAAACCGTAGTTCGGTGAGATGCTCTACGCATTTCTACTTGTGGCTATAAGTTACTGAACAAAGTTCTGGTTTTAATGCCTTTTTCAGCTTGTAAACTTCTGCAGGGGAATGCCACGCAAATGAAAATATCCCCTATCATCCAAACCTTCTCCCCACTCATTTTTTTTCCTCGTTATGACTTTTTGAGATTCTTGTATGCATAAGTGTCATAAAATTAAGCAAAAAACCCCCCTGTAAACCAGGAGTTTAGCCAGCCTACCAGTTATTTCACACCACCAACTGACTTACAGATTTATTCATTCATTATTTGTATATTGCCCACAGTTTATTAGGTGCTTTATAGACCAACCATTCTCTGTATCAGCACTTTAATCTGAAAGAAATAGGTAGGTCTATAATCAGGATACGAATTCTCCTTAGATTTTCCCCAGCTTTGATGACTGCTTTACTTGTTCCTTACTTCACACTGGTCTGATAGTCAACCGCCTGGCATTTTTTTTTTCCCTAAAAGGTGCTGATTAGGTGTTCAGGCTTCACCATACTCCTGGTTGCACTCCAAGACAGCTAAGCGTCCACTGTGCTCAACTCCAGCTTCCTTTTCTAAAGTTGCCATAGGAAACCAGTCAAGTACAATGAACATTTAAAGCTGAGCAGAGCTGGAACCTGATACTACTCACAGTACGGAGCATCTTCGGGCTGTTCAACACTTTAAATGCTCAGACTGTGAGTAGACTATCCGTTCTGTACCAAAGGATAACATATATATTCTTTCCCGAGTTAAAGAATAATTTCAACTGCACGAACCAATGGTGAAATCCATCTGATGGCCATCTTTAAAGAATTATGGAAAAGGTAACTATTTCTATAATTCACTGACTTCAAAAGTATGTTTGACATTATTGTCGGGAAAATTATGTTAACCATGGATTACTGTTACAATCAAAGTATGTAGTGAGAAGTCAAGAGGCTTAGTAGTAAATTTTCAAAGCGGTGCGTGGGGATTTACCCGTTTGACTCCCATTAACGTCAATAGGAGTCGCGCGGCTAAATCCCTGTACACTGCTTTGAAAACTGACCCCTGCGTGTTGATGGACCCCTCTCTAAGAAGTTCCAGATGACCATGTAAGAATAGTAAAGAACTGTTTCAGCATGTGCCCTTGTTCATTATTGTTGTTTGTACACATCTGAAAGTATTTTAATTCCTATACGCAGTGCTGTTTCCAGCGTTTAGTTTATAAAATACGGATTAAGATGGGCAAGTACTCAGTAATCTGATGAAGCCATGCACATGCCCAGGTGTATATATGCATCAAAAACTTAACATACATTGGCAGCATCCAATGCACCTTACAGAGTTAATTTTTATCCACCTCATCTGTATTATTTCACAAACACCAATTACGGCTGAGGAATGTAGCACGATTTACTCCATTGCTCCTATGCAATGATGCAGCACTTACCTGCCCTGTTCCTATTTACCCCAATACAGCCCTATGCTCAGTCAGAAATTAAATTTGCTTCCCTTTACCGCTTAATCCTGTTTCCTGTAGGGAGCAGGAAGTGCAGGTTACAGTTTTAGGGAAACTTAGTTTTCCCTTAAAAAAGACCATGAACTACAATTTCATTAGAAACATCTTTTCTGGAACAAGAAGGTGATTCAGATTAGCTTGCAATCTGTTATGCCTCCAAGTGTAAGCAGCAAACCTGAAAATTCCATTTTCACTGTTTGTGACTACTGCCAGCAAACCCCAAATACACGTGACGATTTTGTAAGAGAAATGCATGCTTGGAATCAGTTTCACTTGACATTTTTTAACTGTAGTCATAAAATATACATATAAATATACATATAAAATATATATATTTAAGATCTGCTACAGTTTTAAACACAGTAAAAAATTCCAAATATGAAATATTTTTTAAATCGCCAATATTCTTCTACAACATATTTTACCCGTGTCACTTATATTTTCGTATATACACACACTCATATGTTCATGTAATATTTGGAGAGAATAGCTGAGCCAAGATAAACAGTAAAGAATTAATTCTCTGAAATTCTGAAACTCATTTTTCTGTAAAGAGAAGTCCTCCTCAAAATTTCGAGGAATTATAAATTATTCCCCAAGGATCTGGATTTTTAAAGAACATCAGCACAACTCCTTTGAAACTACTGATGTGGAGACCCAGGAAGTTCTTTTAAGAAGTATGTTGCATTCTTTTATCATATGGCAATAAAAAAAGTAGCATTTCATGAAACTGATACACTAGCTAGAGGAAGTTCCAAGTAGAAGGAATAATAATGGCAAACTGAGAATCTAGAACATTTTAAAATCTACCAAAAGGCTGATTTTACATCCACTCAGCACAGCTGAAGCAGCCTCCCGTGTTTGCCTTCCTGCACATCGCCCGCAGCTCTGCGGTGCCCGTCTCTGGCACTCCGAGTTTTCACGAATGGTCTGTACTTCCCTGCGGTTTTAAGCCTGTAACGCTCAATTGACAGGATTTTGTGGAAAGGCCCTCATCTGTAGTGCACAGGTAAATCTGAAAGGCCAGGAGTTTAGGCGACATTCATAGGATCGGGACATAAAAATGATGGCAGTTTGAAACGTTAACCCACACACCACTGCTTGTTCCAGCTCCTCTCCAGGCTTCACAGCACAGCAGCTCATACAAACTCAAGTGGGCTTCACCCACTTCAGGGCAAGGTCAGGGAGCTGTGTTTAGATAGCCTTCATCGGCGGATTACGTTAAACTGGCCAACTTTGCTCCCAAGTGCTACCAGGGCTGCGGCAGAGCCAGGACAGCCCAGCAGAGACACAGCCGTGGGCAGCCGAGCGCACTAACTGCTGAAACGGCTCCAAACTCGCGTCTGAGCGTGGCCATGCAGAGATGTCACAGAAACCGAGCAAAAAGGCTTTGAACACCTCGTAACTACGTGATAGCGTAATTGCTGTTACAGAACGGGCTCTGGTTTTGATCAGTTTTATTATTTGAAATCGAGCTCCGTTGTGATAGACATTGAACATACACGCTACATACACACACTATAGCTATGTGTATAGTGGGGTATGTACCATAACATATATTCTTTCATATTAGTGAAAGAGAAAGAATAACCCATTACATGTGCACACACAAAAGAGTGCAAGAAAAAAACAGAGGTAGAAGGCTGAAAAGAGGTAGAACACTAAATATAATTATCAGTCCCAGTTCATTAGCCTATTACCAGACCCCCATCGTGCTCTGCTGTGCCCGGAGGAAGGCTTGCAGACCAGGATGACCGGATTCCTTACTGTGCCTGCCGGGCGTAACTCGTAAGGCAGCAGTTTGGCTATGATTACATGCATCATAGCTTGTTTTTCGTAGTATCTGTCTTCACAGCACATATTCACACAGTTATTTAAGACACTCTCCACGCTTACTCTCAGTCCTGCCTTCCACTGCACAATATTCACTAGCTCTATGTATGGAATTTTTATTTCCATCAATGGAATGTATGAAAGGAATATAAAATAGGCCATAAAGAACTGCAATGTTGCTTAGAGACAGGAGTCTTGCTCAGGGTGCATAGCTTTCATTAGAGGGAGCAGGAAGTGCAAACATGATGTCAGAGTTACAGAGATTATCTGTATAAATTGTGTTATCATTTAGCCCAAACAAACAGTGAGGAAAGGCTAACCCCCTCCCTTTGAAGACAATGAATAGTTACTAAGTTTAACTTCTAATGAAAGCCATTTTCAGTAAAACGCAAGATATGTACCACAGTCGGTCCAGAAATGAAAATGTGTTGTAACAGCCAAAAGTCAAAGGCAGCTATAAATACAGACCTTAATCTTTTCAAGAATCCCTTAACGAAGCCTATAAAACTGATTATATCTTCAGGCCTAACTCAAGTGCAAATTCTTACTCAGAAATAAGTAACAGCCCTGCAAGTATTACTGGGGGACCAGTGCAGGAACAAAGAACGAGAATACAGAGCACTGGTTCGAAAGCTACCATGGCGGAATATGAATTACATTGCATTTAGAATAAACAATTAATGAGACAGCAGAAGCCTCAGCTACATGTCCATTTTTCTGAGAGAGAAACAATTTCCAGAAGCGGTCAGAGTGGGATAAAGAAACACTGCATCATTCCTTTTAACGCAACAGAAATGGTCTTTGATTATTTAAAAGCCAATTGCAAAGATCTGTCTTCAAAACCTCCTATTGGAGGTTTAATAGCAAAGAGGTGCAAGTACACTTACCAGCAACACTATAGTAAAGTAGAGACTTTTGTTTTAACAAAATCTATATTTATACAATTACATTTCCTATGGTTGAGGGCAGCTGTAATTAATGGATTTCCCTCCTTCCCCTAATGCAGTCATTTGTCAATTTAAACACAGAACGTCCAATCAATTTTGATGTATTTAGTAAGCAATTTGTCAAAGAGTACTGCATACCAGTTAATATATTAATTCTTGTCATTGGCCTCCTTCTGACAACTGCAGGTTGTCTCCACGAAATTGGTCCTGAGGAGCCAAAACTCTTGCCTGGAACGTGAAGGTGCCCCTTCCAGACCCAGGGGAGAGAAATCATATCTCATTTCATTCCATACCTTTTTTGGGCAGTTTTTGGTCTGATTTCAAGTTTTTATCATCAATGCGTTAATTGTCCACATTTCAGATATCTCAACTACAGTCCATGCCTCCAGTGCAATGAAAAGGTGAATTCAAAGAGGAGGGGTAAGGAAGAAAGGAAATAAGAAGTATGAAATGAGGATGCAAGACTTTCTGCTGTTAGGCAAAGTTACCTATTTTCCATGCAATTCCATTACGTACCATGCACGTCTGGCTGAATTCAAACATGCAAAAATGGAAGGTACAGAAGTCAGACAAAGGAAACATGAGCTAAGTCAGTCAAATATATAAGACTCTGGGTTATGGTAGTAGAGAGAAAAGTATTCATTAGAAAAAAACCTGAACACAAACAGTGGATTGTCAGGAAGCACATAGTATTGAAAGAATAAATAATGATGAATTTTGGCAATTCTCTGAAGAAAGCCAAGCCTTTTACATTGCAAGTTCCTGTGGACACAAGAAACCCTCCCACGCAGCGCAGAGCCTCGCACAACCCTCCTCCCGCTGCCAGGTCTGCTATGACATCTACCTATACCAGGGGACGGTATTTACATTATAGGAAAAACACCCAGGAAGAATAAAATGCAACTACATTTCCTTCCTCTGTTGTGATTAGATTTAGAAGTTGTTCAGAACACAGGCAAATAAAGGGGGAATACTAGAGACACAAATAGGGTAAAATATTACGTACTAAACCTGAGAAGGGTAGGAGAGAAACGTCTAGCACCTAACTCCCAGCACTGAAGACCTGAGGACTGTAATACATCCAGGGCTTTTCAGGATGAACGCTTACAAAAACAAAAGTAAGCCTGAAATCTGCTCTGTCAGAGGCGAGGAGATTCTCAGGACTGGTTATTTTTACTCTGACCAACCGCAAAAAGCCTGGAACAGCTAGGAGCAGGATACCGGCGCTTCCCGCAGGCCAGCAGGTTGTGGAATTTAACGTGCAAGTTCACTTTCAAGCTATGAACTTTTACAGCAAGGTCCAAATCTCTCCCTACCCACTTTCTCACCTCTCTGCACCAGCCACGGCGGTGATAAAGTGCTCAGGTAGATACGAACTGCGTACTCTGATCCAGGTTTCTGCAGCAGATGTCACAGATGACCTCAAAGCAATGAAACAGCTGTGCTAATCCACTTACAAATACCCTTGGGATAAAGGTCTTGGACACTTGTACAAAATATGTCTTCAAACAATGGCTCCTTGTTACTTCCCTACTAGCTGTGAATATGACTTTAAGAGTCTTTAAAAATATTAAAAGCTGAACTGCGTGTAAATAACTAAATGCAGCCTTTTTAGAATATTCTCTTTTTATCCCAAGAACTCAATGGCCTACTTTATACTTGTCAGAGACTAAGGAAGATTTTGGTCCTGTGTTTTGGCATCAAACTGCATATTTATGAAAACCTGCACAAGTATAGCCCTCCAACCAGACCGCCAGACGTTTCATTGTTCCGTCCGTCTGCTGACAGAGGTACTCTGTGCTAAAAAGCACACTGAGTATTTTTCAATGACCCAGGGGGCAAAGGTCACTTATTATAAATGGATAATGAGACCTAATGCAATGTTCTGAGTGTGGACAAAGAAAGGGTCTATCCATACCCCCTTGTGACTTGGTCATTCAGGCTTTTATTTCCCCTGCACACTTAATGGAGCCAAACAATTGGCAGAAATGCTATACAGAAACTGAGAGAAACTGCTGTATTCTACCTCTGATAGACAGATACAAATAGTGACCCTGAAACGGCGCCAGAATTCCTCTTACCACTAACGCGGCAGACAGATGTAACATTCACCCTAAACCCCTATTTAGCCATTTGCTGGCAATTAAACTTACTGACGGAAGTGATAGCACATCAAACCGCAGGCTTCAGCTAATGTCAACCCATTCCATTACTGCAGGTAAGCAGAGCCAGACAACTCCGGGTTAGCTTGTATTTAATGGGGGAAAGCTAACAGGTGTCTTGGACTCTTTTGTGCGAATCCTGGTTTGACTCCATCTCTTCAGAACCTTCATTGACTAGCTTCAGATAGAACAAGCCCAGAAGACAAATAAAACTTCAAAGAAGATCAGATATACACAAATTTCTCTGTTAATGCCATTTTTACTATGGTCTCTAGATTCTTTTTTGTCTTTAGCATTTATTATTCTATTTTTCTTTACATTCCACACCCAACTTAAAGAATTCCTATTACGTGAATTAAAACCTGAATTAAAAGTCTTCACTGTAATTCAAATAACACAAATTCATTATCTGGTTGGAATTTAGCTACCACTCATTCCTCTTCCTTTAAAAAGTTTTCAGTACAAAACCATTTGAAACGCGTAGTATTTGAGCTGTTAATGAAATACACAGAGCGAACCACATCCATCCCTGACTCCGGTCTGTGGGATAAATGTGATCAGTGTATATAAGCACTGATACTCACAGAAAGGCTTTTGTTCAGGCCGTATCTTTGCAATACATTGCTTTTCATTTCAACAGAAACTAAAAAGCAGGCAAACTGCTTTTCCAAAATGTCCAGAACTCTCCAGAGAGCATTCTGTGCTCTTGGACCCACACTGCAATAACTGCATACTACATACAATAATTTATATATTTATATGTTTGATAGTATGCAGGGGAAAGAGCTGAAACCAATATGGATGATAGAGACATCTAAAACTAGAGCAGAGAATTTGGGGAGGGCAAGGAGAGGGAAGAAATCTGGTCCAAACAGGCAGGCTGCAAGGACTCAGAAACATCGGTAGTGTTTGTGAATTAAAGCTTGTTTTGGAGCCTGTTTCAAGACTACTCAGCATCTTCAGCAGCAACAGGTGCATAAGGAATGGATAAAAATACAAATATTAAAATGAATTATTGGCAACAAAAGCAGATTATGCGGCAGCACTTACCTTAAACTACCATATGAAATTAGGCCTATGCTCTATAGTTACTAACATCCACTGAAGGCTTTGATATAAATTACAAATATAATTGTTGACCTGATTGTACTCAATGCTTCAAAATATTTATATGAAAATTTAAGTATAGGCTTGCACACCTAATTTTAGACATACTCATTTGAAAAGTGATCTGTATTTGTATCATAAAATAGACATTCCTGCAATGACTTTTTATCTCAAAGCAGAACTCACATACCTGTAAGTGAAAGTAAAATAATACAGGACTCTAGCAAAAAATTCTAGCCGAAAGGCACATCTAACAGAGTGTTGTGCACCATTAATTACTTTTTCATAGTCTTTTCTACCTTTTGAGTTTTCTTCCTTTTTCTCTGCAGCATGAACAAAGGAAGACCCTGACCTTGCAGGTTTCCACAACATTTTATGCTCAGAGCACGTACAACAGATGGACAGGTAGAAGCAACAGATCTAACCTGGCGCCAGCGCCGCTTTTACCAGTCACATTCAGACATGCTGCCTTTTGGCCCAGCTGCCCGCTCGCTGCATTTTAAGACGCCTCTGTCACATAACGTGCTGGCGTTAGCTGCACTGACAACTGTGCAGAGGGTCTAGTTTCCCCATGATACCTTTACATATGCAAGAGTTGGACCCTTGTGAAACTTTGCTGTTACATCACTTTGATCTGGACTACACCCTAGATAAAAAAAGAGAGACTTGCTACTCACTGTTAATATTCTTCTCTTTTTTGAGTTGTCAAAATAAAAATAACATAAATACTCACTTATCTGTAAAATCAGTATAAAATATATGGGTTTATATATATAATATACATGTACCATATACCTATAGATCTATAAATGTTTCTGAACATGCAATGCCATGCATATCGGCTCCCTGCGAATGACGTGGCTGGATAAGACACAGGACGAGGCAGGTGGGCAGCCGTCCCTGGAAGCAATGCCAAGGCTCCCGAGGGAAGCGGCTGCCTGCGACGCTGGCTGGAAGTAGCCCAGCAGTCAGGAGTTCCAGGGGAGAGGGAAAACGCAGATGCACTCGCTTGTCACCGAGTATTGAATTCATGAGAGAAAACGGCTAAAAGCATGAGAAGAAATGAGGTGAAGAAGCCCCGAAGACTTTAGGGGATCTAGTGGGCCACACTTGCAAGGCCTGCCAAGCACTCGCATTTTGGCTACGTGATAGCCTCACAACTTTGATTCATATCAAAAAGAAACTATATTCGCTACTCTACCATTACTTGTGTAGCTGGTTACATGAAGCCCTATTCTGGGGTAGAACATGTACTGAAATAAATGCAGGTTGAAAAACCAACTCAGAAAGTCACACTTGGCTTAAAGCATGCACGTAAGACAAGACAAAAAGTTGTCAGCTACTTACAGCCGGCAAGAAGATACTGGTAGTACTGTACGGCATCTGCAGCCAGGAGCAGTGGATGGTTTGCATTAAATGGTGGTTGGAGTTCATTCCACTGAGGAGTTCTGAGGTAAAACACAAGACTATTAATATTTAAGCTAATACAGAGAATGTAAATCAGTGTTTCTGTCATCACATGTAATTATCTATACAAGCTCACAAAATGTTTGTAATTATTTAAATTAGCTTGTTCAAACACTGCAATACACCACAGGCAGTTGAGCAGCATGACCAAATCACACAGATTGTGAGGCAAAGACAATACTTTGTTGACTGCAGCATGTATTGCGCAAAAAAATGATGAAGGCGGTTTAGATTAAGTTGGTAAATTCGTTTAGGACCATTGTGTGTCATGCTGACGTTATATAAACACACAACAGAAACTAGGGAACTTTTTTGTTCTGTTAACTAGCACTGCTTCGATACTGTAAAGTCATTGAGCATTTACAAACTGTGAAAATAAAGCTGTGTAAAGTTATGGACTATTGATCCAATTAGAATTTTCAATTCCATTACAACCTACTCATTTCAACAATAATGGTCCAGAAGTCTGTGTTGTAATTTTAATTAGGGTGGGCCATTCCTAAATAGCTTGGTAAATCAAGTATTGATCAATCTAGTCCAGCCATAAGCAGCACTAAGGAATATAGGAGACAAGAAAAATCGATAGAAAAATATTTTAAAACGTCAAAAGCACTGACAACACTTTCTCATCAATTTTTGTTTACTTTCTTCCACATGTCAGGAATAATTTCTTCAACTGTCTTAAGAAATGCTACCTTCAGCTACTTACAGGATAACTCGCCTAATTCTTTGCAATGCTTCATCGTGGAAACCTCACTCACGTCTCATGGCAGAACTCTGTAATTTAACACTATTAAAATAATTGTTTCTAGTTCTTATATAAAAAGCTAAATTACAACCTGATCATTTAAAATCACCAATTGATAAGGATCTCTATTGATCCGTAAACATGTTCATGGAGCTCCACGCCCACAGAAGTGTTTAAATGGTTAACTCCCACTCAGACACGTAAGCACTAACAGAACTGTACGAAAAGGAAGGCTTGAATTTGCTATCCAGAGTCCCCTCTTTCAATGGAAGACTTTAACAGTCTTTAAGATAAACTTTAAGATAAAAAGATGGGTGAAAATCATGATACAGTTCATTCACCCCTTCCAAAAAAAAAAAAGACCACGACCATTTTCTGGACAAAAAGAAGAAGAAAAAGTAAAAGGAATGAGCTACCTAACCAAAGTCCAGCTGGCTCTTGGGCATGTCATCATTTCCAAAGGTGTGTCATCGCTAATCTTCGGAGCAGTGCTGAGCGGACGCGGTTCCAATACGTGCTCCACCAGGCTACCGTAACAGCTGATAATATACAACGACTCCACTACAAACTGTTTGGATTGATCTGTTTGCAAGAAGAAAGAAAATCTTATTGCAATAGCATAGCAGAGACAGAAAAAATGTTTACAGAAATAGTAGACTCATTCTTTTAAGTGTCTTGCCTTTATATGCTTGCAGTCAAAAATGTGAATTAAAAGAAGTGAAAGGGCAGGAGAGACAAAGAGAAAATTGTACAAAGCACACACTTTTCCCCTTGTTTCAAAAAATTACGAATATCTCATATAAGAGAAGGTGGAACCGAGTTCCTCACCAAGGTGTGTTCAGGTAATTACACATTGCCAAACGTATGTGTGTACCTTTGCTTTAGCAAAGGTGTCTCACCTTTACCTCACAGCTTTTTCAGTGACACTTCACACAGTATCTTTGAACTATCAAAGTTTGTTTTCTGTCATTATGTCATAATAAAAGCTCAATCATTTATTTCACTAATTAAAATTTCTTGTAAATTGTCCTATTTACCAAAAGGACCCCAACCATGTTCCCCAAAATCTCCATTGTCACTGAGTTTAAGGAACAAAATTTACAGATAAGCACCATGTGCTCAGAAGTTATCACAAAATGAGAAAATACAATAGAGAATTTAAATTTAAATGCAAGTCCTATTTTTGTAATATACCAACCTTTTTCTCTTTTCAGACCAGGATTGTTTGCAAACCATGACCTTGACGATCCAAAGACTGCAGCGACACAAAACTCCCCTCCCACAGACTTACTGGGTGAAATCTGTGGAGCTGGTTTGGATTTGCTTAAAGAAAGAACAAAATAAAATTATGAAAGTTAATTCTCCAAAATTGAGATGGCCCTTGCTTAATAGTCATTCTAAGATATTAATTCAGAAATGGTGAATATCTGCAGTTCCCATAAGATTTAGCAGGATTTACAGATGCTTAGTGTTTCTCGATAATAGGTCCCAAATTCTCCTTGATCACTGAACTCATTCACTTGAAGAACAGCACTGGCTCATAATGGAGAATTAGTTGGACTGTTTAAAAGACTCAATATTGAATATTTGCATTCAATAGAAATAACTTCTGAAGCAAATAAAAACGTTTATAATCGTATGTCCTTTGGGAATGAAAATATAGATTCTGGGTCAGTCATTCTAGGTGCTTGATATTTTCTTGCATTTCCGAAAGAAACTTACAAATAATGCTAACATTGCCTGCTGATCAGTTGTAACTCAGCACAGTCCCGATGCCACTGAAACCACTAGGATATACGGGACACGGGCAAAAGGGTAAGAGGGAACAACATGCAGAGGATACAAGGAAAGGGAAACGCATACACTCATGAGCTACGTGTTAAAACAAATCAGTAATTATATTGCGTAAAAAGAGATTAGGACACATTCTCCTCTGAAGCTCCACAATGTGCATGTAGCAGATACAGTGGTTTATAATTGTTTCATTGAAACATCGTTTAGTGTTCCTCCTTACAGGAATGTGAAGGTACGTAACATTCTGCCCTGTGTAAACTCAAAACTATGTTTAGAGCATTGCCCATTTTCTCAATTCATTAAACCAGGATTTCACCTTTCCTTAAGAGAAAAGCTGTTTGAGAAGTTCACACAGGATTCCTCCTTCTCCATGTTCCCTTTTTTCCAGTCTTTTTAATTGGATTATTTTATACTTCTCTCTCTACTCCATTTCACTATTCCCTTCTCTTGTTACCTCTCCCTCTTTTCCTTTTTTCTTCTATTAATTTCTTGTTCCACATTATATCAGCCTGTGATTACACCATCATGTTAACTTGGTCATTTTTAAGTAACGATCTTCAATTCTGAAACATGTGCGTGTGCATATATGTATGTGCAAACAAATTATTGCAAGTATTATGATGGAATTAAGCAGAAGAAAAATATTTTAAAACAGCAGAAAGTAATTCACACACTATGCACAATTATAACAGTGCTTAATTCATCCTACCCTTTTTCTTGTTAATGACAAACTACTTGCGTACAGGTGAAGTGGTTCAACAGAATGAACCAATCGGGATATTAAAGCAAGAACTGATTACGGATCAACATAATGCAAAAATAACATAAGAAAAGCAAATTAAACCAAAATTATTTTACAAGCTGGGCTCCTCTCAAACTCCTGCACCTGGCTGCAGAGACCGCACCTGCCCAAAGACGTGTGTCTTGGTCCCTCACAGCTCACTCCTGATCTCACCGAAATAAACGGCAAAACGCGCACTGATCTCAAACACTTAATTTCCTTCCAACAACTAGCTGTAGTAAGTGACACGTGGAAAACATGGCATATGGTTAAAGACATATAGCCTCCATCATGACTGTCACGCAACTTGAAACATTTAAAACGGCCTTCAACTTGAACTCACCTAAAGCAGCAAATAGTTCCATACTGGAAATGAGGTCATTTATGAAAACGGGAGAAAAGACTAATTGTTTGCCCTTGCACTGTATTTTCAGCCAGGTTTCTGAAAGGGATTTACAGAAAGTGTATCTGAGCTTCCCAGTACCTTGTGCAGTATTACGCTGCCAGTTTTACAGATGGACCCACCGAAGCACAGAGGGGCTAAGCCACTTGCCATAAATCACGCACACGGCAAGCCTATGCTCACACATTTCACTTAGAAGGAAAAGGAAAAAAAAAAGACCTTTCAAAAGGAATTCCATCACACTGACCAGAGTCAAGGGAAAGATTCAGACAAACTTTCATGGACTTAGATCAGCCCTGAAGCTCTTGTACATGCAGGAGAAGCTAGAACGTCCCAAAAGAGCAATCGCAATTTATAGTCAGTAACTCTGATATTGAACCACCACAAAGCACTTAACACCCAACTGTTAAAACTACAGCTACAGATTACTGGGTCAGAAACCTGTGTTCCAAAAAGTTCCTGACTAGAAATATATTACCTTGCTTGCAGCGGCACTTCACAATCTATATTAGAACATTTAAATTGGTATTAACATATTAAGTATTTAATAGCTGCTCAGAAAAATTCAGAATAGATTTATTTCACTTTGAAATAGACATCTGTCACCAAAACGGTATTTTTAACCAGTTCTGCAACAAACTGTGTACCAATAACTATTTTTAGCTCTCGCCTTCCAAATATTCATATGCTAATATTCCTTCAGAAATGAAAATATAAATGTATTCACTAATTAGAGTCTTGTTACGTACTGATCTACACTTCAATCCATAAATGATTGTTTTTAATATAGAACAAGATTGTTCAGAAGGACAGTGTTACCCATCAATCTATACAAAGCAAACTAGGAGCACAGATATGATTCAGCCATATTCACTTCCTCTTAGAAACTCTTGAAAAGAGACTCTTTCTACACTATCCTCATATTCTTAATATTCTAAATTTTTACTCAACACAATTTGAGGTTATTAAAATAAGTTAAAATGGAAAAAAAATGGGAGCAAATGCTATTCTCAACTACAAACTGGAGTAAACTTCTACAGAGACAATCGACTTCAATTTCTTCAAGCCTTTAAGCAGAAGGGAATCTCGTACTCTAACACCACATTTTTGCAGGGTTCTCCACACTCTTGGTCCCAAGACCTGTGCTCAACCAAATGCAGTTATAAACAACCTTAGAGGAAATGGTCTAAGCTACGTTCTATTTACATCACGTCTTTAAGATGTACGTCTTTCAAGGCATGCATTTAAGTGTTGGTTTCAGTGCCAAAACATTTTCCCTTCAAGAATGATGTTTTGTAGACAGAAAGAACAGACCTTGTAAAACACGATTACTCATGTGGTTAAACTTAGTCCTGCTAAAAAATAAAGACAAACATAAAAAAATGACTAGTGCATCGTATCGGTTTAGATACATTTCTGAAAAAACTGCTGAGATGTCAGCAAGTCTAGTCTGAAAACTATTGTAACTAAGGAATCTTTCATTTTACCACCATTTCACTTTATCCCTGAGTTTTCATCAATACATTCCAACTCAAATTTCTTTCCTTCAGTAAACCTCAAAAGCCCAGTTATTTTCAGTAACAGTAATGCCATTAGAAAAATATATTTTCATGTCATTGTGATATTTTAACAACTTGGAAACTATAAATTCTCATTATTATGTAGACGCAAACACCCTCTCAGCTTTATAAATGATAACAAAACAATACTGTTGAAGGTAGGTGGTGAATGACTTGTTTCTGCTATGAACTCCTGCTCTTTACTTGCTCTTAGCCTGTCAGCACTTCATAAATTATTCCAAGAACTGAAATTAAGGCACATTTGGCCTCACTTTTAAAAACAGTTAATTTCAAAGAATCTTCACAATATACTAACTTTCAAAAGCTTGTACTGAATTTTTACTGAAAGGGGTTGCGATGCAGGAAGAAGTGCAGGTTGTTGGGAACCACCACTAAAACCAAGAAAGTGAAGCTAATAGGACCAAAACATTCACCCTTATAATTTCAATCTTCCACACTGAGAAACAACGGCACTATATTTAAGACATAAGGAGGATAAAAAGGCAGAGTACTTTTTCCTGTCTGGGTCTACCCAACTGTGTACCTACACCGAGAATTCAATGAGACACAGCAGTATTTTTATCCCAATTGTATCTGTGCAGAAATCTACAGCAGGAGTACAATAGTAATAAAACAATAGTACAATAGTAATAAAACCCCCTTTCAATTACATAGTTCTTGCTCTGCTGTAAACTTAATACGAGCTGTGCCTCAACTGAAGACCATGTTCACGTCATTTCAGTTACCCACAGTCGACATTCACCTACCCCAGCTGAAGTCAATGACAAAGTCACCTACTGAAAGTCAAGTTAAACCCAAACTCCAGCTAAATACCACAATATTTGGGGAAATTTGTGTTGTTGATAATAATTAACTTCTCTAACATAATTTTGGAGGATTATTTCCGTTTTAGATGCAGAAGCACTGAGACGTAGATGTATCCATGTCCAATGAAAAACATATGTGAGCATTTTCTACTGAAATGGCACAAAAAGAGATGGGAGCAAACTACAGAAGAAAATTGAGACATCACTTTGTCAGATCTTAAAAAGAAGTAAGAGGCTCAGCAATAGCATGCAAGTTCTTTCATGTTGACAACGCAATAAGAAAAGAGTAAGAGCTACGGAAACAACTCAGTGCTACCACTGGTTGACTTTTGTAACAAATACAACTCGGCCATAATCTCTGGAAATGTGTTAGCTCTTTGTAAAAATCATAACTAATGACAAGATTTTAATTAGTTTACATTTTAAATTATTATTTATTTTACTACTTTATGTAAGAAAGAATTAGTAAGAATTAATACTATTAAAATATTTTGAAAACCATAAGCAAGTATGAAAACCAGAGGCTATGCAGTACAGTGATGGAGTGTTCCTCAAAGACCTTTATGTCTCATAAAATACTGCTGGCTCTTAAATGTCATAGTCAAACAAGTGACATGACTTTAAAAAAATAAATAAATTGTATATATATGATATAAAGGAACTGCTTTACAAGTTCACATATAATACATCAAATAGTAAGAGTCTGCAAAGACTGAGAATCACATTGAATTTATATTCCCAGCAAATAGGCTTCAAATACATCAGATTCATAAAACCAAAAGCACTTATCCACAACTCCACAGCTAAACCCACTGAAATGAAAATATACATCATTTTTGAAGGTAAAAGTTTTACCTAGACCACATAAGCAGCAACAAAAGCATCAGGAGAAAAATACTGCATGAAATTTGCAATTACACATAAAATTTCTGAAAAAGTCTATCTGTCTCAAAATACATACATTTTAACTCATTTATCATTGTGCCTAAAACAAGAAAACAAAGACATGTCTCCAGTTGTCAAATCATGAATAAAGCAAGAAAAAGCAAGAAAAGAAATGGTAGGCTCCTTCATTCGCCTGGCAGTAAGTTGTCAAATCTCCATTCATTTTGTTTACATAATTTTAGGTCTCATTAAGACCTTAATGGAAACAACATGAATTCTTCCTCCTCCCAAAGTGTGTTTTTCATCCTAATTTCTCTGTAGGCTAGTAAAGACCATATTTTTGAGCTAGCACTGGCATTAAACAAACCACAAAAGAGTCTTGTGAAAGACAGGCAACAATTTTTGAGTCTATTTCATATATTCCCCTCTTTAATCTAGGCCTTTTAATCTTGCCTCAATCTAAAATCATTTCGGGTTGAGAAGCGTCTCTGCTGCTTCATGCAGGGGGTGACTGACACATCCATTTGCTAAGACAATCCACTTTCAAAACTCTTCTTCCGGTGCCTTTGCAGTTCTTAGATCACCATCAGACGAAATACTTGGGTGCACCATAACCTACATTTAGAAATGGTTCTTAGAAGGCTGCTTCAGTAACCAGATATTCTCCAGGAACAAGGCAATGTCACCTTCTTTCCTTTAGCGTCACACTTAGTGCCTTTGCCGTTCCTGGCTGGTACAGCTCTCGTATCCCTCGTCAGCTGTCCTCTGCCATTCTCTTAAGAACTCTGTATCCTAATGAAGCTCTTAAGAAGTTCTTGCTGCTGACGATAGTATTTTGACAGAGACATAAGGGGGTGATATATGTGGAACAAACTTCTAGTAGTAGAAAAAAGAGCCACGTACAAATATTCTAACAGATACTGATAGATACAGCTAGTAAGTGTCCTTAGTTAAACTTCAAAACCAAAACAAACCCAAAAAACTCCTAGCTGAAAGTTTCTAAATTTTCTAAGAAAGTTGTAAGATGTTCAAACTTCCATTCTTGTTGCCTAAAACTTCAGCCACCTCACGCCCACCTCATCATAAAAACGTGACTGGAGGTTATGTAGCACCGTATGAATACTGAACCAAGCTCCAACACGGGGAAACTTGTTCTTCCTTCTGTCTGTATGGTTGTAATATGCTGCAATTTTACATATTAAAACCAACCCCCCTTATTATTTCAAATATCCTGATTTTAACGGAACTGTAGGTGTTAGGTTTTTTTTTTCTCAAGTGTGATAAGCTTCTTTTCTTTTTGCAGTGCCCATTATACTTGCTTCATCTCTCTCACTGCAGTACTTTACGGTCTACTCCCTGCTAATCTGGCATATTTTTGAGAGCTCATCATTGATGTTTTCTGTCTGTAAGCAACTTAGTGCTACAATAATAAAGGAAGCTATATAGAGAAAAAAAAAAAAAGGCTTGTTTTGGAAAGATATTGCAATCATTTTTGCCCACTGGGAAATAGTTTCTCTGCTACTTAAAAATTAAATGCCCTCTCAAAGGTGAAAAAGAAAAAAAAGCGAATGCATTTCTTTGACAATGCTTGATGGTGAACACGCATCCATAGTTTAAAAGTGAAATTATGCAGCGCTTCCACCTATGGATCAGCCATGCAAGTAAATGAATTAAAAAAAAATTAATCCAAAATTAAAAAGTCTAAGCACAAAGTTATTTTCAGTGAGGACAGCAAATGAATTATAGGCATGCTGGGTTTGAACCGGGAACTCACCATGGAGCTTTTATGGAAAAACATCCTGCTCCAAACAGGTAAGGTCTTCACGTAAAGGGGAAAAATGCACAGAAATTAGATGAAAACTCCATTACCAACAAGTACACTGTATATCATGCTATTAAGATTTATGCAGAAGGTAAACAAAATAATTTTTCATAACTGTTCATGATGCCCTGAAAGAGATGTAGACTCTCACGTAACCAGCATGCTGACGCTCACACACCACCGCTCACGTGAACAGTCCCACCGACAACGCAACCACCCACAGAAGCAGGAGCTGACGGGGCAGGCTCTTCATGCACAGCTGCTGCGACAAACGCAGCGAGCGGTCGCAAGCGGGCTTTAACGTTAGAATTCGCGTTGGACACACTTTAGAGGTCTCCTTCCTGAAATCTGCTGACACATCTGAGGCAAAAGCAGTCAAGAGCCTTAAACAGACATTAAAGTCAAAACTAACAGAAAAAGTAAATTAGCATCAGAAGCAACAAATATGCGGGTGTTTTCCATGAAACACTGAAGGTCTGAGCGGGACAGTTCTACAAATTTACTGAAAAGAGGCAAGTCCTAAGTAAAAGCAACGACAGGTACAAGCACAGCCTTTTGGAGAAAATTACTCAGCCCTTTTCCTAGGATAGAAACACACCATTAAATTCAAAATCTTTAGCAACTGTATGACACAGCAATCTTATCCCCCACTTACAAGCTTGCATGGAATGCAGGAAAGAGAACCCTGACTCACTTCAAATGTATGTGATGTTAAAAATCACCTGACATAGAGCTGAATGTTTTTGGTCACTCAACAATTTATCTACACCGTGATTTTATTTTATTTTTTGTTCAAGTATTTTGCACAGCGTATAGTTTTTAAAGTGGTATCGCACACCATTAATTCTAGTGCATTTTTAATGGAAATTTCCCGTGTTCTTTACATCACCCTTGAAAAAGCCATCGCCATACTGACATTTGCATAAAATCTGAAAAGGAGGAACAGGAGGTAAATTTAGAGCTACTCACATGCTCAAGGCTTCTTGATTCTCATTTGGGATGTAACATCATCCACAAAATAGCTGAATAATTGATTTTGTAAATGCCAATGTGTCATTTTTCTTTTTATACTCCGACTCAGGAATAAATTCTGGCTAGTTGGAACAAGTGAAATATTTTCAGGCAATCAACTAACAGAAAAGGTCTATCAGAGCACTCAGCCATACGCCTGCTCAACTAAAAGTACACCTGCATGACAAAAACAAATTCTGTGACCTAAATTTGATGTGAGCACAACATCAATGAATGCAGACATCCTCTTAAAAACATTTAGGTGAAGGTACAAAACTAAGACGTACGTTCTTCTGCATCCAAAGATGTAAAAATCCAATATGGAATAGAATATTGCAGAAGAAAAATCTGTCCTCTCCTGTCTCTATTTTTTTTGTTAGTAATATCGGTCAAAAAACAAATTGAAGATCTTTCAAACTCTATATTAAACAGACTAGCCCTTAACTGTTTATTTAAATAAATGCTTGGTTAACACTTTGGGGGACAGAGCTCATTTGGTAGAACCATCTGCCTTTCCAGACATAATGTCGCATCTCTGAATAGTGACAAACCCCAGTTAAATGGTATGACTTGTATGATCTCCTACAGAGTCAACACATTCAGTCCCTGAGTTGAAGACCATTCTAATGGCTCAACAGAAGATTAGCCCAGCACTATCCCACTGTTTAAATATTTAATGGAAAGCTAAGTCTTCTGCATAATCCATAGCCAATATAATGTAAAACCTAGAATCTATCTAGTGTAGATTTGAAGAGTTGTTGGAGAGTGGTTGAATCTGACTGGGAGCTTAGAATTTCTAAATTATGATCCTGGACGTTTTGGCAAGTATTTTTTTCTCCTCTCTGCCTCAGTTTCTCTGCAAGAAGTAGGCAAATGACATTTAGCTGAGCTCATTAGAACATTTTAAAAGATAACATAAGCTTTTTTTTTTGCACAACATACTATGTTGACCTGATGGTACTTGCAAATTAACAAATTCTCTCTATTTTAATTACAAATTGACCCAGGTGGATACATGCTTCAATGGAAGGGTTGGTTGGTTTGTTTGTTTTTAACACGGATACAAAATCTTGTATCATGAAGAAAATGTAATTACACTTCAAAAGACTACAGTAGAGTCTTAATAAAAAGCCTTACGTGTGAGAGAGACAATTTAGCATTTCCTTTATGTTCACGAGACCTAATTTTTTTTAAGATGACCATCTTCTTTCCTATGCTATTTATATAAGCAATTGTTTTTCACTCTTTCCTTCACATAATATGGGTGGTATGCTAATTGAGAGAGAGAGAGAGAATGTACAAATTACAGGATAACCCAACCTTGAAAAGACAGCACCAGATGGCTGCGCTCGGTGACAGTAACAGAGCAATGCCAAGGCAAAAAACTCACTGAGCTTCCCCGTTCTCATAGCTAGTGAGAAATTCCAAAGGAAAATTATTGAATGAAGATGATTTATGATTCAAAATTCCAACAGAATTGTCTTAATTTCTTATCTGATTCTGAGCTTTAGCAAATTGAAAACTGAAACATTCTTTGATTTTGTGTTATCATGTTTAATAAAAACTATTTAAGCTTTTAATAAGCTGTGCAATACCCACTTATTCTAACCCTCATCGCTATGTGTTGCCATAGTGAGAATCCTTCTATAAATAGTGACAGCTGACCAAAATTTAGTATGTAGTTATGTAAATAACTGTATTTCATATCAATTACAAATCATTACAGTGGCTGCTTTATTACCAAAATGTATTATAAAAGCTAAAGGTGACACAAAACACGTCTGAGAAATGTGCCAGAGGAGAATGTCTGGCTTCGGCACGCAGGAAAGCTGGCCTATTGTACCGAAGTCTTTAGCTTCACTGTTTAATTTTTTTCTTGACCTTTTTAGTTACTTTTTCTTACTTAATTGTATCATGATGCCATGACTTTGCACTCATTTTTGTTTGCTTCAGTAGTAGAACCTGGGATAAGTTAAGCTCTTTGTTCAATTAAATAAAACAAATGGATATCAGCCATTTCAGTACATATAATATAAGCAATGAGAAACACTAAAATGATAAAATCGCAGCCTGCTTCAACATCAGACACTTTACCTACTTTCCCGCTCCTTATTGGGGGTGGAATGAGGGACGGGATGAAGAATGGGTAGTGTTTCATGTTTAAAAACATGCTATCTAAGCCTTTTGGATTGAAAACAAGTAAGGTTTATTCCTTTTCCTACATGGTACACTGGATGTGTCTGTTCTGACAAGACCCAACTAATGCAGGTTACATCTTGGTGTTTCACTAAAGCTACACTGAATTGGAGAATGAAGCATGATACAAATATAACGACCAGATCCCTTGAGAAAGTTAAAACAAATGCTGCTGTCAGAGAAGCCAACTTTTACAACAGTTTTTCTTTTGGGGCAATTATTGTATCTTTTATTTCCCTCCTTCCTGTTTCAGCTCATCTGTCCCCCCATATTCTTACAAACTGGAAGCTAACTACAACTCATTCCACAAACACAAGGAACACTTATAAAGCTATCGCAAAGCACAAAGCTGTCTTCTAACATATTCTGATTCACTGCCGTTTATAGACAAGCATGAGATGGATCATACAGTTCTTCCCCTTTCCAATCTATAAGCTCTTTGTAAATGAGCAATGAATTAACCCATTCACCAGACTTGAGAAGGAATTCAGCATTACTATTAAAATTTTGAGAGGGAAACTGAGGCACAGTTATATAAAGACTTATTAAATCTAGCTCTTTTACTGTCTTACATCCCCCTAATCTTTAAAACATAAGATGCTTCCTCACTCATTAGTGCTAGAGCCGCTTTGGGAAAGCCTATCTGCTCCTCACAACGTGCTGACAGTACAAACTGCAGGAAAGCGAGTCAATGGGATGACAAAACATAGGGACAAAAATTAAGTGGTTCATGAAGGTGCGGAAATTACAATGAAAGACTTAAAAAAGCAAGGGAAGAAACAGAGGGTGGGGAACAAGGAAACGATAGTGATGGCAAGAAGGGAGGTAATGCTCTGAGATTCTTACTCTGAATACAATTTACATTCTCAGCACTAAGAGAGTTTAATGACTGATCAGAAAATGTTCCAAAACCCACAAGTTTGCATGCGAAAAAAAGCATCTGTGATGAAGAGCACAGTAGTGACACAACTCCAGATTCTGGCCTTTTATTCCCATAGGGCTACAGTGAACACTTTTAAAAAATTTACTGCCATTCCACTTGTCAAGTAAAATGACGTGCTTTGCAGCTCTGCTTGAGACAGATGAAATTAAGAGCACTGATCAGTCCTTTCAGTACCTTAAAAATATTTTGCTGTCCTGGATACTAGCAGAAATAAACCCAACTTGACTTTTTGGTTAATAAAACCTGCAAAATTTAAATAAGATGTCTAGTATTAAAGCAGCTTTTCAGATGTTAAAAGCAAATAAACCAGACAAATCCGGAACTGCTAATTATATGGTATTCTTTTAGTCTCGCTTTTTAGTTTTAGAAATGTACCGTGACAGATTAAATTTTTAATTCTTTAAAAGTAGCAACAACAGAAAAGGAATCTGCTTTGAGGGCCGCTGAACAGCGACTGTAAGATCCGAGCGATAGCGAGTTCGTCTCCTTTTCTGATCACTGCACCATCACAAGGTTAAGCAGCTGCTCCCAACGAAGAGCCTTGTTTCCTCGGAGCAGTGCTTAAAGGTGCTGACCATGTAGGTGTAAATACATCTGTCTTTTGCCATTTGCAGTAATACATGCCTCCTACACTTCTCGGAGTGAGGCAGATGGTCCCTGTCCTGTCTAAATATTACACTGTACAGACTTACATTGCTATGTGTTTCTAGAAATACAAGGGCAGATGTTAAATATGTTAAACACACGCTTTGCCCCCTGGAGGTTTAAGTTAAGGCTGCTGTCTCAATTTGGTCATTTTAGGCATGCCAGGCTTCTTGGATCCTCGGCATTCCTCTTAAATCCCTGCTTTATAAATACAGCTTTTCATGTTAATTTTGTGTACTTTCATCAAATATTTTGGATGCAGAACAAATGAAGGAAGCTCTCAGCTTAGCATTACACATCTACACGGGCTTCACTGAAAATTACGATCCTCATTCATGAAAACTCTATTTACACAGCAGGGTATTTCCCATGACTGGTTGTCTTCCCCCCTTACATAAGCCTCACTGAACATTTTAAATTTAATTCACTTTAAAAATCACACAAAATAATAGGACAAGGACAGATCGTGAATAGTACCATTTACTGAAAGAAAACTATGAATATGAACACTCTCTTAATATGCTTAAGATATTTAAGAATAAAACATTAAACAAAATAATGCAGATTTATTACATTTGCAATAGTTCTGGCAAAGCTTGCTGGTATCACTACAGCATTAAGGAAACAGCCTTTATAAAGGCCGCTGCATGAATTACTGTTGTAAACCAAGTGCTTTTTTAAAATCATCCTCCTCACCACTGCTCCTATCACCCTGCCTCCTGCCTGGCAGACGCTCAGATGGCTTTTTCTTTTCTTTCTATGTCTTGTCCCACCGAGTTCTAAGTGTCTATTCCATTTCTAGGAGTCTACCAGCAGAGCCCAGACCTACGTTTCTGTCCTTCTCTGACTGTAATCTTCAAGTGACCTTTTTGGTATTTTCCCCTCTTTCAGGAACTGTAACTCCCTGCGCATCTCCACGCACAACAGCCTCTCTCTGATCCTGTCTCCCCCCTGTCCTCATCCAAGATCACACCTTTCCATACTTTCAAAATTCACCTGATCGCTAGTGCAATCTATTTCCCTTGCCTGTGTTTAAATTGTAAGCAGGAAAAAAGGAAAAATAAGCAACTGAAACGTATGCGTGGAAGAAGTTAAACCACAACGTTACCCTTGTACTGTTTCTTTACTGTTTCATAAGTCCCGTTTATAATTATCTACGAGGTTCAGGAACTTATCTGCAGACAGCCTCTGTGCTTAGGGCAACTGCGCGTTCATAGCTCATGATTTGGCTCAACAAGCCTAATGAAATTCCTGTTTACAGCAGCAAGAGCAGGACTGGATTGTTAGATAGACATATATAGAGATACACATGTATATATGTGCATACATATGTAAGCTTTAGAACCTTATCATGCATACTTAGTGCACCAAACAAACAATAACAGATTTTACAGGATGTCCTGAACACTCAAACACAGCATATGGGAATTACTCAAGGAGAGAGGGAATATCCATGAGCTCTCGCCTGAAAAATAATTCCCGGTTCACAAAACACAAGGTAAAATTCACCTCACTGTTGGGGTTTGAGCAAGGAGCCACTGAAGCAAGCAAGACAGTGCCTGCACCCACTTGCCAAACACAGGAAAATGATACGAGCCTGCAGGACTCTCAATTGTTTTGTCCAACCACATGCCAAACTTGATCTATTTTTTCTTACAAATATAAAAGCCATCTGTAAATTAATGGATAATTGAACAACCAAAAAGTGAGAGGGAAAAAAATGTAATAGTCACCCACTAGCTTTGTGTATTAATTGCAAAAACTGAAGATTTGAAATTTAGCAAGAGAAAAATATCAACTGCTGAACAGTATCAATTAACTTAAATTTGTTACAGTCTACGAAGCTCACAAAATATTCTTAGTTATTATAACAGACATATATTTAGCAGAGCTTTTCACAACAAATATTTTGAAGTGCTTTATCGTGGCACAGTGAGAAGTACCAAAGTGCAGCTGGCTCCCGAATGAGAGTCCACACGTGAATTTCATAGTACAGAACAGTCACTTCCGAGGAAAAATAAGGTCAAGAAAACAGCAGGATTAAGTTTTCTCTTTATACTCAACCTGGCTTACTGTCTTTCCATTTCTGATAGTCAAAAAATCATTTCTGCTTGAAAAGTTTGGAAATCAAAATAAACAAACTCTTTTTTTTTTTTTAAAAAAGTAACCCCATAACTTATTCTGATTGAATACAGCTCTGCTTATGTTTCATACCAATTCCTGGCGTGAAACTTCTCCTGATGTCAGCGTACAGTATTTCCCATATGGCAGACTGCAACAAAATGACCCACTCAAGTGAATACTCCTGAATTTTGAGAGATTTGTTTTCAGGTTTTGTTTACTTATACGATGCCGGTTTTCTTTTCTTGTCTCCTCTCCACCCCCCCCACCCCCCCACCCCTTCTGTTGCCATTAAATTACAGACACTGAAATTAAAATAAGGAATAAAACTAAGTATCCCTAGTAACACAAATTATTTCCATATTAATTACAAATAACAAGGATAAGAAAGGTTTGTGCCGACACACTTACCCTGTGCGTTTGGTGATGGTCCCTAATGTCATTGGCTGTTTGATCTGAGCAAGAGGCAACACCACAGTCAAACTCGGAAGAGGCAGGAGTCGAGGGTTCCCAGGATTATTGTTTGTGAAGTTATTGTAAGTGTCTTGGCTGTTCAATTTACCTTGATGGGACAGAGACGTAATAAAACACATTATTGGAATTTTTTTCTTCATTTATCATTTCTAACAAGTGCCCGAAATAAGCCATAGCCAAAAAAAAGGGAAGAAAAAAAAAAAAAAAGAAGTAACGAGCTCCTATCGTAAGCAAAAACATATCTTCATTTCAGGTAAAAAATAAATGACAATGGAAGCAGCAAATATTTATTTTTATACATGGGGATAAGGTCCCCTTCCATGGAAAGGAAATTATTCCTGCTGCTTGCCTGACAGATTTGTTCACCAAAATGTTTTTGAGTTCAGTTTGAAGAACAAACTCTGGATTCCAATTCTCTATGGAAAAAAAAATATTCTGGAAGGGAACTATTTTCCTAAAGTACCACATACAGTGTTGGTAATTGAAAGCCCTGAAAAGGTCGCTTTTGTTGTCTCTACGGATAAAGGCACACATAATAGTAACCTGCGGAACTAGGACCGGAGGAAAGTAACCAGTAACTCTAGAAAATAAAGCCATGCCAAACTACATGTAAAAATCAAGAAAGTATCAAAAAAGTAACAAACTTTATATTCATTCAAGAAAGAAGAAGAAGAAAACAAAATGTAGGTACTCAAAAAAAGGAAGGGGAAACCATAACAGAAAAATCCCAACAACCCTAAATTTAACTTGTTTCAAAGAGGTCTGTGCTGGATATACGCCCAGTTTAGATACGCTTTCTTACTTTCTGTATCATTCTGTAGTCACAACCTTTCATTCTTCAGTTAGAAAAGGAAACTAGCTACAAATTTCATGGACAGTAAAGAAAGAAATGTGAAGAAACCAAAGAAAGAAGTTAAACAAAAAAGGGGCCAGTCTGTTTATAACAGAATCAAAAGTACTTTAAATAGACAAGCAACCATGAATTAAAAGGTTTAGATCATTAACTTGTTTTTCTGTGTCCCTATAATGCTGTGAAACGCTGGCTTTGTTCTTAATCAAAAGGGAGCCATATTGGGAATTAGGTTCCTAAACAACCGCTGCATTCTACATAGATATTATACAAATCCCAGGGCAAATCCATACAATCTGACTGAAGAGCAGCCACCTTTTTTCAAGGAAGAAAAACAGCACAGAAAAGGGTTTCTCACAGGAAGCTGCCTGAAAAGCTTTAATGGTACTTCAGATGGATTGAAAATAGGAAAAGGAAGGCGGAAAAATCTTAATGAATGTCTCATCATCCTAAAGACACTCAATGCTTCCTTCACCCTTCTTTTAATACTATATAACTGTAAGCTTAGGGCTTTTATTTGTTTTTTCTACAAAGTCCATAGACCTCTGCATCTTAGAAAAGCACAATAACAAAAATGATGAAATTACAAAGTGTATTTTGTGTTAAGTATCTGGCCTGAACATTGGTCAATACCTTTTAAGAGAAATAGCAAGGCTTTAATGAATAACAAGCCTATTGAAGTCTCAGAGAGCAGATTTCATTAATAGCAATTTTCCTGCACCAACTTGGAATAAAAAGAAACAGGAAAGGGAGAAAAAAACCCAGCTCAGTTTTAAATTAAGACTGAGATGCAATTAATTTTTTTAAGATTAGTTTCACAATGCATTCTTAGTTCTTGTAGAAAGGAGTATGAATAGTTTTCTGCATTATTGTCTAATTAGTTACTGTTGCATGTAATCAAGGCCTCTCCTATATTCATCATGAGCAACTGCGCGCTACACAGCAAACAGCGACAGCATCTACAGCGGGGCTCCAAATGTCTGTAATTTGTTTTCTTTTACTTGTTAGGAATATAATGATTAACTATGAACTACTGAACCAAATGACTGTGTTGTAACAGTCCTCTCTCTCTCAAGGCACATTTAATTACTCAGTGCCCTCTGCTCCCAACATCATGTAGTTTTCCATATGTAAAACCTCCAGTTGATTCAATAGAATATTTGCATGCAGAGAAACGAGGCGTTTACAGACGTCCTTCCTACGCAAGGATGAGCTGCTTTATTTTCATACAAGTTGAGGAATCCCAAGGCAGTGAAGGATACTCAGAAAACTGCAGGCTTAAGTCATCCCTTTGCAGTTCTTTATTAATTGTAGCAACAACATCCTACAAATCTTTAGGCTCACACATAAGAAAACACAAAGTAAACAAAAAAATTACTAAACTATACAGAGAGAAGTGAAAACGTATAAGAGATGCTGAATGGGACCAGAACCTAAGATGATGATTCTTTGAAAAAAAACCATTCAGAGGTCAAGCATTTCACTTTTAAATGTAGAGCTTAATCTGATGTATACTAACACCAATAAAAAATAAACCGCACCAGAGCTCACAATGCACAGCACTTCACAGCACAAACACGATAAAAAATGCAGCTATGACAAATGGAAAAGCTGTAACTACCTCAGGTGTGTTGCAATAACTATTGCCTGCCAATCTATATTTTCTGCAGCAACATTCAGTTGCTTAACTGCAAATAAATGTAATTAAAAGTGATACAAGTCAAAAATTAAAAGTTAGAATGCTACAAAAAGGAGACAAATTATTTCTAACAGTAAAGTTTTTCTTGGAAATCTGACTACAATAATATTAAGATGGTGCGGATGAGTACGGTTAAAGAAAATCGTGCTTAATAGAAAAAGTAAAAATACTTGCTTTCATTTACATGGAATTATTTTTAGCTATTTTTATGATGGAAATGTTCTATACTGTTATATCTTCCTTGTGTGTTGCCTCAGACCTATCAGAGAGGTACATGCTTGTCGTCTTAACTGCACAGCCCTGGCGATCCAGTAAATGTTCTCTGTGACTAGGGCTGTTCCCTTCCTAAGCATCCAGCGAAAGCTGCAACGTGCATTCTGAATTTCATTGGAACAAAATAGTGTCACACGTTACGTTTAATAAGTCATTTTAAACCCCCCTAATTTTACGGTGTGCTGTTGTAGCCATCCAGAAATTTGATTAAGTCACTCTCCACTCCACCAGCCCTTCGAAGTAGGAAACTCCTCCTGCGGCAAATGGGAGTTGTGTGTGCGCAGGACTGCTGTTATCAGGCCAAAAGAGCACAAAGAATGCAGTCAAGCATCAACATTATTTCTACAGCTCAAGCAGTTGTTGATTCACTGTCAAAGGACAAGCAACAAATAAGCCAAAGTTTAAGTCCGCTAGAAATATCGAACATTTTTCATACAGCAGAATCAAGTTACCTTGCCACATGTGGACGGTATATACTCATTCGTGTAAGGAAATACGTATATTAATTAAGAATAAAACCCTGGAATTGTAACTTCAATAGCGTCGCTTAGCACTGACAATTTAAATGCTAACTTGGTTGTCTACTGACAGCTACACACAAATCACATCGTATTGACTATTCAAGGAATATTTTCTATTGCAATTAATTTAGATAAAATTAATCGTCACCATCACAATTTCATGGCAAACATGCCCTCTCAAGAATCAGTCTGAACATCTCCAGCAGAGCATCCTGAGCGACGAGGCACCTTCCTTCGGTGATCACCCAGAGCGTGAGCTTAACAGCCCTCAGGACCCCGGGCAAGGCAAGTCCTTTTGGTCAAGTATTTGTCTTTCCACGGGCTGCCACGAAAGAGATTTTCAGATGACAGCTCAAGAGCTGCGCACGGAACACATTAAAGCCAGTTTCGGCTGAGGGTTATTTTCCCCATGTGCATCCTCCCGTTCGCCTGCGCTCCCTCTCCAGCCTGGGCCACAGCTCAGGGCACTCGCAAGGGGAAGCACTTGCATTATTTTCACTGAAATATTACAGACTCAGGGTCCAAATTCCTGATCGCAACTAAACCCAAGTCAAAAAACCTCCTACAGTTAATCCTAATTCAGCCTTTTAGACTTGCATTGGAGAAAAATAAAAGAAAAAAGTCTTATGTCTCAATTTAAGCTGCTGGTAAATCTCTTACTAATTTTACTAAGGCACTTGCAAAGAGCCGAGGATGTCGTGGCTCTGGTAGTCTGACAGCAGAAGTTTATTTACAAATGCAGTATTATCTTGGATAAATGTTGGCTACCGAGACATGGAAAATACGACCAGTTAGTTCTGCCTTCGTACCTGTTTGCTGAAAGTCTGCAACAAAACCGCCATCATATCACCCACCCAAAACCCGAGCCACACTTCTCCAGATATTTTATTCCACAAATACTCAAAGGAAAAATGGATTAAGTTGAGGATAAAAGTAAAGGAAGAAAACAACAATGGGCTTTGTTGTCAGGCGGAGGGAGCGGCTGCCGTGCCGGCCTGGCCGGGGTGTATTCCCAAGCCAGCCATCATTAACGGAGTCGCTTCCACCGAGGAAAAAAGGGAGGCCTGAAAGTGCCGGACAAAAGAAATCCCAGCAGACAAAGAAAAAACAAATTAAAAGCACCATTATAAAACACAGATGCTATAAGGAAAATAAACTTCACAAGATTTACTGTTTTTTGACAAAGCTGGACATCTGTGGAAAAGACATCAGGAGCAGCTCCCAGGTACGGCCCGGCCGCCCTCGCCTCCGCCCTCCTCGCCACAGCCCGCGGCCGGCAGCGCCTCCCCCCACGACCACCTACCTTCGCCACTGCAACACCGAGCCACTCACAGCTACGATTTTTATTTATGGGTATTTTATTTACAGTTATTAAGCCTATAAAATAGTCTCAAGGCTTGAATGTTAGATTTAAACATTTGATGAAATCGCACATTTCTGAGTTTTCAAAATACGCTTTTGGATATGAAAGGGAAGTCGCACTTAGGAGAACACGGGCTAGACTTGTGAGCTTGTAACACTGTGTAAAAAGCACTCAATAACCGAAAGCGATTAATACAGTAAACCTGTCCTCTTCTGATCAATAAGAGCCTTGATGAATGCAGGCCAGATTTTGAACTGGTCAGCATTTGAACAGAGTATTTCAGGGCACTACTGTCAGAGATCATCTTTGAGGGAGAGGAAGAAAAACATCCTGATTTTTGCAGCTACTAATGACATAAATATACATCAAAATGCAGCACGGCAGATATATTCCCGCCAGCCCCAAGGAGCTCATCTGCGAATACAGCCCCGGGCAACCAGTGTTATGCAGACACTTTATTGGATTTTGAAAGAATTCTGTCGATGCAGCCACGCTGATCACTCTACCGTTACTTTGTCCTTCTCTTTAGTCCACACTAATGGGCCAAATTACTCCTTGCCTGACTCACACCTAGCTCTACCACACCTCTGCCGCAGATCCCAGCCCCGCACACAGCCAACAGCCTCAGCCCACCAGACCGAAAGGGAACTCAGTAATTCGCAACCGAGCTTAAAACCCAAACTACACCTAAGGGATGCAAACACCAACTTACCACCAAACGGAAATTAAATCATTTCACCCATTAATTTCCCCTGGCAGTTTCAGTTGTATATGGCATGTCTCCCCGTTCAAGTGTTGTGGGATGCTCTTTTGCATAGAGAAATTCCACCCTGTCAGTGAGCAAAGCAAACGGGACTTGGCCCAGACGTTTTTTCTGGTAGGAAAGTAATGATCATAAGGATTTTAGTTTCTCTATACACTTTACATGAAAAACTAAATGGTATTGAGCACCTCCCAGCCTCATAATAAAATGATTCCATGTTGATTTTTTCATTTTCTTCCGTTACTCCAATACAAAAAGCTTAGTAATGCAGTGTCATTAAAATTCAAACCCCACTTGATTAGCTTTTATATCTTACAGTATTTAACAGACTACATTTCAAAGCATACCACGTAGTCTACTGACATTAACACTACATATAAACATCTTTAATTTGGTAAATAAAAACGCAGTAACTCCAGGCTATGCAATCATGCGGAGGCTGAGTTATACGAAAATGAACGGCGTTTGGCCCTTGTTTCTGTGCAGTGTAACACTGAAGATTCCTCAACTAAACATTCACAAATCGTATAATGCAAGGGAAATAAAATCCTTTCTAACTGGCAGACAGAAAATGGCAGGAAAAACAGAAGTGTCATGGATGGGGTGGTTTATTTTGCTTTGCTTTTTATTCAATACAAAAAGTTTCCCGGATGAGAATGGAAAGCTTCCCAGCTACGGTTCCAAGACTTTCACCCTCATTTCTGACCTTTTCTCAGACATGTTCCAGTATAATCTGTAATCTACTACAGTCGGAAGAGGAAACAGCAGCACCCTGGTGAGAAACGCTGCCTTGTGACCTGAACAGAGCGCCCTGCGGAAGCAATGCTGGCGCGCAGAACTCGTTTGGAAGAGCTTGACAGACAAACTCAATAGCGTCCCGAGAAACACACTCAATACCACGAGCGCTAGTTACCGCCAAAGTGGGCTTTTTCTTTTATGTTTTGTTTTATTCAGCCAAACATGTTTTATCTTTTTTTGTGAAACGTTACACATTTTCCTAGAAAAAGTCAGGAAAGTAATTATTTTAGTGAACGATCGTTCTGACTTAAAGTTACATTACAGTTTCCTTGAATTGTATCCTACCGAACTTCACCTCATTTCACACCCTAACCCTCAATATTTCCAATACAATTAGACCCATTAAAGGAAGAATACTATGTATTAGCTACAGCATGCTTGCGCACATGATCTAGCTACTTAGAGCAAATTTTTCTCTCAGCTAAACTGGGGCAAGTCCAAAACCTATCACTAACTTGATTCCATTGAAACGGATGGGAGAAAATAATGCAGCCGGTTGTTTTCATAATGTTTAAAACTGCTTCATATTGAACCTTTTGAAACACAGCTGCACTAAATCTCATGATTATCCTAAGAAAGCCGAACTTTCTCTCTATTTGCATCCAGGCAAGGCACGTGATGGCGACAGGCGAGCTCGTAAGTCAGAATACTCTGCTGAGACATGCAAGCGCCAGTCCAAGTGTCTCAGCCACTGATGAGACAGAGTCCTCTGCCCTCTCACCCGAGCTCCTTGAACTTCAGCTCTTCCAACTGCTCGCCAGCGTCATCCACTCAAAATCTGAACATGGCCTCATGATATTCCTTTCCTCCTTCTGAAGTTTCTCTTTCTTCTACTATCTTCAGTTTCAAAAACACGTCCCTCAGTTATAAAGCGTCCCACTGATACGCGAAAATCTCCTCTTGTCCTCGGCAAAGGTTAGAAGAGAGAAGGAACTGCCGTGACCCCTCTGCCACTGTTTATCTCTACCTGGCCAAAGACGGATTATGAAAGAAGAGTTCAAACCTCAAGCTGGGATTTGAACCTGTCATTTACTTCTACAATTAGTGATGTATGGCCGGCCATTTCGCCTACCTCCATGTGTATTTCTTCTTTTCCTGCATGGAAAAGAAATTACATTGACAGTGCAGAGGAATCAAGAAGGAGAGGAAGCCACTTCTGCCAGAACAGTGACAGTGTCTGGGGCCCCACGGCAGCTCTCACCAGCAGCTGTGAGGACATCCACAGTGTTAACTGCCTCGTGTAAAAAATATCTCCTTGAAAATCTGACACAAATGTCTGCTTATTCCCGTGCCGTTTCCCCTCCTCATTTTGTACAGATACCGGTCTGCTGTGCTAAAGTTCCCATACAATCTCCACAGCAAAGGTGCCTGGAAGCATTTCCTTAGAAAACAACCCCTTCACCACCACACACACAAGTCTGGCGTAATAATCATCTTTCAGGACTTATTTAACTAAAAATATTGTTGGTGCAACGCTCAAGTCCATTTATGGGCAAAACTCTCCTTGAAGTAAAAACAACAACAAAACTTGTTTGCCAGCTGTTGGCTCCAGGCTTTGCACAGCCGTAAAGCAGGCAGCAGCAGCAACGCTTCAGCTGGTTCGCTCAGACGGCGCTTACCAGCAAAATCAGCCAAACTGGCCTCTCTGCTCTTAGGTCACCTCCAGTAAACGCCACAGGCACGGAGGGGTCCGGACGTTGCCGTCCTAGTTGTACCAGACCTTGTACCTTCAACTCTTCACAGATTAAAAGACCGCAAGATTAGTTTCTTGTAACTACTACAGGTATAGCTACGGCATATTTTGGAAACAACTGGTCAGGTGCGCTGCCCATCCTCCCCAGCGCGTGGCCGTAAGCCAGCTCTGGACCAGAAGCTGTGGCTGTAGCTACCACAGCACTGGACTTGAGTTTGCAAACTCTTCTGAGGAAAGGACTATGTGAGCTCAGATTTAACGCTCCACTAATGAGGTTATCGTACAGGCAGCTTCTAGGCACTGTGTAGAGACTCTGTTACTCCAATTTCTTGCACATGGGAATTTTACTAACACCGTCTGCTGGTGAATGATGAAGCGCTTGAGAAAACAAGTATGCACTATTACTGCCCCTTGTCATGTCTATCAATCATAATTCATATCAACACAGTTTTGAATTCAAAGCCTTCTTTCAGGGATGACTCGGAGATGCTTCAGCATTGTGAACTTTAGAAAATTTGGGTGTCTCGGACTTCTCTTCCAAATGACACAGAATAAAATTATTTTTATGAACTTATTTTTTTTTTGTATTGGGACAACACAGTCAGAAAAACTGGTCAGCTCGTCTTAGAAACTGCAAATGACTGGTCTGGGAATTCCTGAAGGACACCTCTGCATGCAGCTGTGTTGGGTGAGGAGATAGGAAAAGTTTAATAGCAGCCCTGGACTCAAAGGGCTTAGCTTATTAGAATTTAGTATTGACAATAAACTACATGTTAATACATTAGTGGCTTTTTTTTCCCCCCACCTTTTTACCTATGCCTTATTTTCCCTTGCTCTAGCTGCAACAATTAGCACAAATATTTTAGCGTCTGAATTCAATCCAGGTTGAATACACAGTATTTATCCCAAGTTATGTGAAAAAAAAAAAAGTGCCTTGAGAACCACTGCATATGAGAACTTGATAATAATATCCATGGATAATTATAATAAATGGCTTGTCTGAAACACCCGTAGAATAGGAACTGAAGTAAACCATAGCAATCTCTCTCCCTCTTCCACCCACCACACACCCTCGGCAGCTCTGCTCTTTTACCCATGACCGTTAAGGATGTTTTCTGGCTCTGTGACAGCATCGTGACTCAGGTCATGAGAAGTGTCAAAGATGCATTTCCTTGAGATGGGAAAAAGCAACTGATTTTAACAGCCCACAAAGACTAAGCAAAAAGAATAAGCCCGATCAGCATATTTAAGGGTAAAGATAAACCTTTTAAAAGATACAAGTATATTTTATTTCCAATCTTAATGCTTACGTTTCTTTCCATAAAGTGTTTACATTTTTCAGACTACCAAAAATGCACAGTTGATTTAAATGCCTTACTTAAGAATAATAAACTCGAAGACAACAAGATCAGCACCCATTCACTGCATAATCAATCACCGATCACATACCCGGGGAAGCCAATTGCAACTGTAGGCAGGAGGGATCAGCCCGGGGTTCCCTCTCAGTGGCGGCAGCGGCTCTGCCCCAGAATACCCCCTGCCAGGGGAAGCAGAAGGTGTTTGGGCTTGAACGCAGCAGGTCCATCAGATAAAATGGTTGTTCCCACCAGCCCTTGTCCCATTCCTTTCCCTCGCTGGTTACTAACACAGAGCTTCACACGCTTTCACCTTCCTTCATGCCAAACCTTACTTGTCATACAACACCCTCAATACTTAAACCTCCTCCTTTAGCTGATATGGTTTCTTGAAAAACTCTAGATTCTACTTTCCCACCTTCTGATCAAGCCTAATACAGGCCTCTATCAGGTGAGCAGAGCTACTTTTTGTCATTTCACTGATGGCAGCTCCCTCAAGCCACTTACATTCCTTGACCCACCAACAAATTTCTGAACCACGCCGTCTCCCCTGCACTAGACCTCTCTTCTCCCAACTTAATCCCAGCCTTTCCCCTTCTGTGCATTGGACACGAACACTGTTCAGAAAACCTTTCCTCCACCACTCCTTCAGTGACCAACTCTTTTCAGCTGGCTTGTTATTTCAAAGCTCAATCTTAGTGACTGCTTTTATGCTGATCACACTCCTTTCTCCTTAAAACACTGTTCAGCTGTATACAAGTGTATGTAGTCCTCTGCACAGACACATAAAGCATCCTGAGAAGACATAAAGCAGGTGAGCACGTTCCTCCTTGTGCATCACTAAAGTTGCTATTTATCAATTTCCAATTGGCAAGAACTGCAAACCCCTATCAAAAGTGATGCATAATCCGCAGGATGCCTTTATTACTCACGACGTACAAGAAGGAAATACACCACTCTGTCTTTTATATAGAATCCCAGAATCATTTAGGTTGGAAAAGACCTTTAAGATCATCGAGTCCAACCGTTAACTCAGCACTGCCAACTCCACCATTAAACCATGTCCCCAAGCGCCACATCTACACGTCTTTTAAATCCCCCCAGGGATGGTGCCTCCACCACTACACCTGGTTAACTGTTGAGATTTGCAGACGGAAAAACATCGTTTTACTGTAAATTAAGAGGAAGTAATCGAGGGAACAATTGAAATAACACTAGAACCCCAAAACGTCATTATATTAAGTCATTTTCAGAGAAACACTTAAAAATCCAGTTACCACTTCTCCTTGGACTCCCTCTGACACATCAACACTTGACCCTACAGAAATTTTCTTCAGTTTGTTGTTACCAAGACTGAAATCATCCATCTTGACAGGAAAACTTCAGTGGGACACTCACATCTGTGGTAATCCAACTCCTCTCTGCCTTCCACCTTCCTTTCACCTCACGATCCGTCTTTGACATCGCGGTCTCCTGTGCCCTACCCATTACTTCCCCTCCGCCTGTCTGCCCACACGCTTTCTGGAACAGTTTGCCTTGACCACTGCTACAGCGTTTGCTGTGCTAAATCACTCAGTCGTATATTTTTACACTTCATATCTCAAGAACTGCAATTCCCTTCTGATGTCGGTCTCCTGCAATTTTCAATTTATCTGGAATAATCGCAACTTCTTTTTCAAATGTAAAGGCAAACATATATTTGCCCCAGTCTCAGATCTACACTGTTTACAAAAGCCCGCTTCTAAAACACTTTATGTACAGACACGAACTTCCCTTGTGACAGAATTTATCAGTCTACTTCCCTACTTATCTGAAGGGAATGGATCTTTTCCTTCCACTTCAGAAACTATCCAAAATATACCACCCACTTCTTTCACTCTGCTGATTCTCCATCCATTACACACATGAAAAAAAAAAAAAGAAAAAAGGCAGCTAAAAACACAGCTCGTTTACAACCAGTAAGCTCCTGGCCAGTACCCAAATTGGTGCTCACGGTCAGCTGTTCATACCTCTTCTCCCCTGCTCTACACGTGTAACCTGGGGGCTCCGTAACCGCCGGGCGCCGGGGGGCTTCTGCCCGCGCTTCCAGAGCCAGGAGGCTTCGCATAACCCTGGGGCCTTTCCAAAAGCGAGTCATGGTCTCTAAAAGTCGTTAGCAGAAAATTCACACCAGGTAAATTAATTTTTTTTTTCCCCCAATTGCCTTCATAACGTAAAGAGAAACTTCAAATCGGAGCGTGAAATCAAGAGAATCATTACGTGTCTCAGGCAGCCCGTCGCCCAGTGAACGTGGGGGGTTTGTGCGAGGAGCTCAGTGACTGCAGTGTAATTCCTCCTTCATTAATAAAAAAGGTCTAGTCGTATTACTACTGTTTGGTAAGGGTCTTACATCTATTATAAAATAAGCAGGAGCACCTTTAAGCGTTTGTTAGGAGCCATCGCTCTGAAAGAAGCGACGTACGCTCGCAAGGCAAATCCTCCCACTGCGTGAATGAAGTAACGGCTCTCAGAAGGGACCTGACAGAACAAACGCCGTCACCCTTCACAGGCCGGCGGCGAGGCGCAGGGGAGGGCGAGGGGAGCAAACCCCGCCCGGCCCCGGCCCCGGCCCCGGCCCCGGCCCCGGCCCCGGCCCCGGCCCCGGCCCCGGCCCCGGCCCCGGCGGCAGCGCCGGGAGGAGGGCGCCCCCTGCCGGGGCCCAGCCGCGCCGGGCGGCGGCGGCGGCGCCTCTCGTGTGGAAAAAGGGGTTCGGAGACGAACGTACACGAAGCCGGAAAAGAAACGATTTGAAAGTACGTTTAAATAAGAAATAGCCAAGTGTGATGCTGTGGAAGGGTGCAATGATTAAGCAAACAGGAACATTAAAAGCTCTTTAAAAAAAAATCGGGCCTATTCCGCAGCTTGCTTTATCGTTTCTGTACATTCATAACCGCTATTTTCTGTCGAGAGAAGCTACAATTTACAAAGAGAAAAATTAAAGCTTAATAGAGACTTTTCAAACAACTGTTTTCAACTCGTGTTTACAGTGCCAGCTCCAAACTTTGGAACGGAACTGCCCTCCAGTGCTTTAAGTTATTATACAGTTAATTTTCTTTGAAACTATTTTTGTCTGCCTCTCTCTAAATAGGTGGTTTCTTAAGTGAGTGTTACTTAAAGGAAACCAATCTGTTTTTCAGGAAGGGCTGATGATGTCAGTCCTTTCAACTCTGCTTTCCCATAAGAATTCTTCTAGTAAAAGGAGTTTCACTCTGGGAAATAGTGAAAAGTAACGTGAAAATATTTAAAGCATCTCAGACTGCATGTTTATCAGACTTCTAGTTTCGTGCTTGGATTTTAATCATGTTGCGATTGTAACAAATGAAGGAAAAGTGAGAGAAAACCTTTTGGATTTTTAAAATTAAAAAAGATTTCGCAATGAAAAATGTGCTACACTAAAATACTTATAAAGAACTAAATACAAGTCAGAATGCAATATATAAAGAACAGCATGTTTTTTCATTATTCTAAATTTATGTACTCCATTTCAGCGTAGGTATTACATGTGAAACAGAACCACTGTGTATTATAAATGGTCTTTTGGCAAAACTACGCCATCCAAATAAATACTTCAATTCCCAACAAAATGACAAGACAAATTCAGAGAGTATCATGTTATTATTGAACGTTTTTACTAGGAGTGGATGCGTAGCTATAGGTCCAATGTGTGCTTAACTTACTACATTATTGTTTGTTCTGATATGGGAAATTCCTGCAGTCAACAACAGCAAAAACCTCCACGTAGAGCTAGAGAGACTTTAACTCACTGGTGGTGCAAGAAGTAACAATAATAACATACTGTAAACTTTAATTAGCAGAATAAAAGAGTTATATAGAGCTTTTAATCTTCCAAGTAAAGCATTGCATTTTTACAGCTAAATGCTCCTCGCTATTCACATATAGGCACCCTGAAGGTAACAGGGGATACATTTGTATAATCAAGGACATAGTTCTGCTTTAACTACTCATCCATTAATCCACACAGTGTACCTGTGAGACAGGTAAGTACCACAAACCCCATTTTATACAAGTAAAAAGGTCACGTAAGGCCATATTCTACCCTAATGTCCAGCCCCACAACCAACTGATGTCGTAATACTCTTATAATAGTAAAAGCCCATAAAAGGATCCCAACCTAACTCAGATATTACTAACAACGCACTCTGGCAATCCAACGGAATGACAAAAATATAACCTCGCTGGATTAACAGACAGAATAACCCAAACAAAATCTGCGTTCGCTATAAAAGGTGCAAAGGAAATATCTCGTTATCATCTTCTATTTAACAGTTTACTTCATTCTGCTAAAAAGAACAAAGCCAAACTATGATTCATTTGGAAATGAAATCATCCCCACCCCCAGTAAAGGCGTACATTGTGTGGGTAAACAGTTCGTCGAGTACTCTGAACAAAATGTAAATAGATTGCCTTGCTACTATATACACAGCAAACAGTCTCATTTTGAAACTTGGAGTTAAAAAACAAGTGAGAAAAATATTACAAAGTCTGAACTCTGAAAATATTTACAAGAACAAAAGCTAATCACAAGTTAACATCAATAGGTTACAATTGCTAATCAAAAAAGAAGATAACAAGCAAGCGCGTTGCTCACCAAAGTCTGGTCTTTTGGCCTAAGGTTGTAGCAATGCTATTGTAAAGTGGAAGAAATATTAGCAGAAGGATTAACAGCAGTTTTTCTAACTTAGGGCTTATCGAAACCTTTCTGGATTGCAAAGGGCATAAAAGGAGAATCATGATGACATGACTCCACACAAAAAAATCCTCCAGAAATAAAACCAGGTTACCACAATCTTCTCTGAATCTGTCACTTAATCTACAATTTGTCCCGGCGTAATGGTGCTCTCCGGGACATGATCTCTGGGTTTATTTCCATTATAATCAGCTGCATTTACAGGGATGATTAAGGAAAATAAGAGTTATTCTTCTCGAAGAAAACTACAAACTGCAAGTAATTCCACACACGGGCAACACAGAGATTATTATTCTTGTGACACAATAGAAAGTGGATAGACAAAATCAGCCAAATAAAATTTACCCAGGGTCACACAACGAGTTAAAAGTAAAGCAAAGAATTAAACCCAGAACTGGTCTTTTCTGTTCTGCGTATTAGTCTACACTCCCGTCACCAGACTGCCATAACTCCTCCAAACAACAATAATTTAACATTATAATATGATAAGGAGCTGTTACAATCTGAGTAAACACATCTTAGTTCACAAATTTAAATAATCACCGGGCTCTGGCTAATCCAGCTGCCACACGCACACAAAATCCCTCCACTGAAAGTCACTGTGAACTTCAGTTATTTTTTTTTTTTCCAAGTTGATGATAAATGGCTTTTTATAAAAGGCATATACTACGGTTCAATTTCCTGCCTGCCTTCAGCCAGGTGAACTAAAATATTACAGAAATGAAAAAGAAGCAATAATATTACTAAAAAATGACAATATTTTACCAAACGTATTATTTAAAACCGAACAATTTTATCTTTTTTCCTAAGACTTTTTTTGAAGACAACTCCGCTAACTCCTCAATACAATCCTCACAACTTTCTCATGGGAAATTTTTATACGAAGGTTTGCAAATTACCAACACACAGTCTTAGCGTGTGTCCAGCTTCAAGCTCTTCTACACTGTGCAAAAGTGATGGGAGAATCTGCATGAAGTTCTCCAGAAACTGAGGCTGCCTTCCTGTCTTAATTCTCAGTGCCCATCTGCAGCCTTCAAACGGAGCTAATTCTTTAAATGGAGCTAATTTTCAAGCAATGACAACTGCACAAAGATCTTGGAAAAGATCTGATTTATTTATGTTTCAAGACAGACATTTGAAAACTGAAGCCTTAAAGCTCGTGAGACACTTCCATAAATGCTGCACTCCCTTTCTCTCAGTAACTCGTCCATGCGTGTCTTTCTTGTCTCCCTAGAAAATCTATCCACCGCTGAGGATCCTAGAGCAAATGAAACTGCTGTTTCTCCTTTAAAAAAAAAAAAAAAAATGGTCAAACCTATTCAAAACTTCAAATGTACCTAAGAGTACTGTAAAGGCAACGACTTACTGCAATTTCCCTTGACAGAAAACAGAATTGGTTGGATGAAAGCTACACAAATTGATAGTTCCTTCCTCTCCTCTACGTGATGTCAACAGCTAAAAGGGATTGGATGTGCCACAGTAAACCTTTACAGCACTCCCCAGCCTGCTTCCAGCCTGACATGCTGAGCTGCCGTACAACGATGAGAGAGAAAGGAAAATGGTAGATACACAAATGTCTCCAAGGAGGAGGAAACTACAGATCACGTTTTGGGTGCCTTCCAGTGGCTCCGGGCAGAAGAGCATGGCTCCAGAACAGCTATGCCGAAAACTTTGTTTAGAAAAGTCCAAAGAAAGGAGAAAATACAGAGGCTGCTTCTGAGACAACTCTGGTTCCCTTAATAATCAACAAGTCATAAAAATGTTCCTTTGATTCAGAAATCCCACAAAGGTTCTCTCTATAGCAGCAAAGATGTTGACTATGACAGCACAGAGTTGGGCTTTCACAAGCACTTCTAATCCTACTGATAATTAGGGACTCCTACTCATAATTAGGGACTGTTCCTTGCCATTTTTAATACTCGCAGACTGGAAATGGGTGGCTAGCTGTACCAAACTGCTATTTAAACTTTCACTTCAATGGAAGCTGTGACTTGCTCTTACTAGAAAGGAGTAAGGATGCAGCAAATTCCGTACCCAAACAAGCAGCTTCCAGTACAGACCTCACCAAAGAGAAGGGCAAAAGAACAGCAAAGACGAAACTGAAGAAACTGGGACAATGATGATTTTTGAACCTTTTTTAGAGGCTCCCCTTCACCTCCGCTTAGTTTCTCCAAAGCGCATCCACCACGGGAGCAGGATGGACAGATGAATTCTTACAGATTTTTTTTTCCTTTGCGCATTACTTGTCACATGGCTCCCCCCCCAAAAAAAGAAGTGGACAAAATCTATGCCGTCAACCTCACATCGCCTAGTTTCTAGATTTCTCCTCAAACAGTATCTATCGTGGATATCCAGATGTGCTTCATGATCATCGAGGCTGATGAGCAATGAGAATTTCAGACAACTGCATTTGAATATAGACCAGATCACTGACCTTGTGTTAGACAGAAACAACACTTGAAACCTAAAGACCCCAAAACTTTCAGTTTAGAGTGGAAATTATTAACACATGTGATAGCATAGTTTACTTAAGCAAGTTGCAAAACTAGAACCATCTTTCTGAAGTATTTATACCTTGGCTCATTCCTGTAATATCTGCATATGTTACATATTTTTGCACAATACCTGCAGCACCTTATTTTAGGAAACTCATTTTTTAGTGGCACAAACTACCTGGGCAAATAGAATGAACCAAATAAATTCTTGCAATCTCCAGTAAAATCAATGTTTCTGTTGTTCAGGCTGTTAGCAAATACTACTGAAATGTGAAGCTGGAAGACTATGAAGATCTTTAGGCCAGGCATCTCCAAAGGTCTTTAGGAACCAAATCTTTCTGAGTCAGGCAGCTACACAGCAGGTACTGAAACATCTTAGAGGACATGGGCATTAACGACTCAAGGGGAGAGGTTTCTTGACAATGTAAATGGGAGGAAAATAAGAAAAAAAGGGATTTACCATGGAGCGGTGATCCAGACGGGCTGCTTGACAGGCCTGGAACAGGGCTACAGCGTCCTCCTTGCTTAGATGTCAGCTCTTGCTCGATCTCTTCCAACCCTGCACTCTTTTGGAATCGGCTCATGCGATTTACCACCCGGGGTGACATGTGTGTTCGGACACAGGGCTGGCCACCGTAAGGATTGATAGGAAAAACGTGGGAAGTGCCACGAAGCGTGCTGACCACAACCCAGCGACAGTCATGGCTGAAGGAGATGTCCTGTACCTAGGGAACAGAGGAGTGACATGGGAATTTGGTCACCAGCGTACACACATCTAACAAAGGAAATGGACTATCATGTTTTAAACAAAGACAAATCTTGATTGGAAACATGAATAAAACCCCTAAGTTTAGGCCATAAGTTGAATTTTTGCATATATACTAATGAACTTAGTATTCAGTATATATTAAAAATATAAGCTGCAGTATAATACCCAGTTCCAAAGTTTGTGTACTTTTCAAAATATTCTGAGATTTTTCTTTTCAACAGGCCTCAACTTATGAAAACAAACCATTCTGCAAAGTACTACAGAAAGCCACAAGAGCTTGGTGTAATTTTCAAATAGAATTTACTTCTAAAAAGAGTTGGGAAATCATTTCAATTACATGTTTTGTCATTTGTTTGTTTACTTTAATTTTTAAAGATTACCCAAAAAGGGGAAAAGGGAGGGATGAGAACAAGAGAGAGATCTCACCACTGGGCCTGATTTTGACAAATACTGGCACTCAAAACTGTATTTTAAGTCAACAGAAATACCATGTCCTACATAACTTAACAAACCAAAAATCAATGCCCAATATTTTCAAAAGCTGTCTACAATGGTTTCTAATCCTGCTACTATCAGTTTATCCCTCAGTGGAATTACCATTCATCCCGGTATCCCCGGACCTCTGCTCTTTTTTGGTTTTAAAATTTTGTCAAGAAGAAACTGAACAACTTTGGCCATTTCTCTATATACACCCACTCCATTTTACACGTAACAATCTTTACTAATCAGCTATTAAAGTCCCAGGAAAGACCCCAGTTAGCTTTCTTCTCATGCATGCAAGTACTTATCCACCACTTCAGAAACGCAAGTCTTATTTTAACTTAAAATGGTCAGTCTTGAAGCAAATATAAAAATACAGTTAAATATTTTCTACTATAGTTGCTCCTCGCATAGATCTCAGATACGAAGTCCAGAAGGATTTAATTCTCTTTTAAGTGTGCTTTACACAATGCTTTGATGGAAAGCAAATTCTTGTTCTTGAAGGAATGCTTTAAAAGAGAGATTAAAGTTTGTTTCCAACCCCGTACTGGCAGACAACTCAAGAAAACAAGTAGTCTAGGTTAAAATGATTTATCATAGAAAAAAACCCCTAAAACAATTCTTACAAAAATGTTTTCAAAGGTAAAAGCTGACTAAAAAGAACCACGTATGCAAGTGGGATTTAACACGGCAAACAAACATATAGATGAAGGATTAGTTTTCATTATATTATTAAACAGCATAAACTAAATAAATTTCTTTAAGATTTCACTGAAGCCAGTTTTACAATACACTAGGTACTCAAACTGGAGTAAACACTGATAAAATCTTGACAAATATTCCAGAAATGCACTCCAGCTATTCCAGACAAAAGCAGCAAGTATTCATCAAAGTGCAAGTTTCCAACTGAGCCCTGAAGCCTTTGAGATAAAAAAAGGATTTAAGTCTTGTGACTTGTGACAAGATATTTGGCTGACAGACTGTCACGACACAAAATGCTTCATCAGCATTACACAGATAAACTAAAAACCAGCGCTACACACCTGCTCTTTTCACTTACGGTGACGTACCCAAATGATCTGCTAATGATACAGCTAAACAATCTCCCCAAATCCGACAGGTTTAGCACTTTCAGCGATTCTGGTATTACTGACATGAAGTCCCAGCATTTAGAGCGCCGCGTTTGCCAACAAACTGTTTCACCTTAATAGATTGCTCAAAAAGGACTGGAGACCCCACGGGGATTAACAAGAGCCAAAAAAAGAAACCCCAAAGCCGCGGAGTCAGAGAAAAACTATGGCACCAAGAGTATTTAAATACTTGCTGTTTAAAGAGGCAAATTCTACCAGTCAAAATCAACCGTAAGAATATAGTCTCGATACGAACTGCCATTCTCAGTTACAACAGCAAGATCACTAACATCAACAGTCATTAAGCCCGTTGCAATATATTTCCAATCCTATCAAAGGCTCCCGTTTCTAATTGCTAATAACATGAAGAATGGTCACGACTGTCGTTAGATGTGGACTCCCCCTCTGAACACATCCCCGTTTTCCAAATATTTGGTATTCATTTTCGATCCAGCTTTAAATTCCCTTCCTGATCTCTAAACCCATCTATCTGTCCCAGCCTCAGGAAAACCGCTTTTCTCCTCCTCTCTCTTTGCTGTTGCGCTCCCTCGCTCCGTGCCTCCAACGCAAGCCAGTTGTGGCTTGCTCTGCAGCTTCGTGCTCCTTGCGGCAGAGCGCTCTCCCCTGAAATGAAGGGCCACGGAGATGATTAAGGGACTAGAGCATCTCTCCTGTGGGGAAAGGCTGAGGGAGCTGGGGCTGTTCAGCCTGAGGAAGAGGAGACTGCGAGGGGACCTCACCAACGCTTATCAATATCTCCAGGGCGGGTGTCAAGAGGACGGGGCCAGACTCTTCTCAGTGGTGCCCAGCGACAGGACAAGGGGCAATGGGCACAAACTGGAACACGGGAAGTTCCGCCTGAACATGAGGAAAAACGTCTTCGCTGTGAGGTGCCAGAGCCCTGGCACAGGCTGCCCAGGGAGGGTGTGGAGTCTCCTTCTCTGGAGAGATTCCAACCCGCCTGGACGCGGCCCTGTGCAGCCTGCGCTGGGTGACCCTGCTCTGGCAGGGGCTGGGCTGGGTGGGCTCCAGAGGGCCCTGCCAGCCCCCACCACTCTGTGATCCCGTGATCCTGTGAAACCGCAGCTACCTGGGAGGGACTCTGCAGATCTCCCGCGAGCTGACACCTTTGAGCCGCACTCCCAGGACAGACTGCGGCCGCCTGCGCCTCTCCAAGCTCTTCCCTCCTGCACTTCAACCAATTTCACAGCCAAACTCTTTAAATCCCTGCTTCCACTCACATCTACCACGTACCCTCTCTTATCTATTTGGTGGAGCATTTTTAGAGGACATTTCTATGAGATGCTAGAGAAAAAAAAAACTGTATCTTGCTGTATTGCATAACAGAAACGTGTATGTTTCTATATTAATGCTCAGTTTTCAGTACTCATCCTTAGGATTGTGTTGGGGTTTTTTTAACAAACATACAACAGCCCTGGCATATGATAACTCAAGCCAAGAAACTGGGAAACAATCATTACAGGATGTTTTTTTCTCAATGTGTAAACATCACACAGAAAAAAAACCTATTCCTGATCTTCAGGAAGAAAGTTTGGAACAACGTCACCCAAAACGTTCTCTCTAAAATAACGACCACCAACACTCGCTGCGCTTAGAGAGTGGGTATCGTGGTCATGCCTACTTTAAATATGGCTGGAACCACAGAGGCAGAGAACAAACAGGTTTTTAAGACTCAATAATAACGAGAAAAAAAGAAGTGTTGACAGATGAGTGTGAAATGAATTAAGATTTATGGGAATACCACTGTGAAACCCTACTCTGCAGCGACAACAAGTATTCTGAAAGCTACCCTTCCGCATGCAGTGGTTCTACCTATCTCCTACCGGTCTCAAAAATGGCCTCGTTGGTTGTTCACAGATAAACGACGAGTAGCAGTACAACAGAGAGTTCAAGGAGGTAATTCAGAGGATATTTCCAATTTCATACAAGGGCACGGATTAAATACGCTCGTATCAAACCAGCACAAATCCATCTGTGCAATGCAAAGGAGTCCCTAACTTTCCAGTGGACCTGGAAGAGAGCAGTGGACCAAGCTGCAAGGAGAACGCTCATCATGGCAGTCTCAGAAATGACTTCAAAAAATCAGCTGTGTGTGTCCATGAAAAAAAATATATAAATCATCACATCAGAGTTGCTGTTCTCCACCACGCTGTTACTGTACATTACACAGAGTTCTTGACTGCGTATAGTATAAACACACTGCACAGTGGCCCATTAGTGGTTTTCAAGTTTATGCTAAGCGTTGCAATTTATTGCTGTCCTTTAGGTTAATGTACTATTATTTCATGTATTTATAATATATTTCTGGATTTGTTGTTAATTATGATGTAATGTTTAGATACCAAATATCAATCGAGACCCCATAGTGTTTACAGATATATGTTAATAAAGTACAAAGTACACTAGATCTCTCACGATGCAAAGTTTATTCTATAGCTCAAGGTCAACATCAGATTTAATACTCCTGTCTGTATTTCAAAATTTTATCTATCCTCTTCTGTCTGGGCCAGTAAAGGGAATTATAGACCTGAGATTTTGGTTAACTTGGGAACCCTTAAGATATTTTAAGCTGCAATACTAAATACTTTTGTGGGAACATCAGTGCCTTCTCCTAGCTTTACTACCATGCCTTCCTCCTAGTTTGAGAGCAGTTTGGTTCCTTAAGCTTCAAGCTACATTTCTGGCACATCCAAAAGTCTCAGTGAAATCCCTGCATACTTCAAGGTCCTCATTAGAGACACCAAAGCCTTTTCTGGCCCAAAGGAATGCACTTAAGACAACCACAGAATGTTATAAGGATAACAGCGTGCATCCTCCAATTTGCCCGTGTCTAACCCGGGTATTCTGTAACTCCTGTGGTACGGAGGTCTGCAGAAATCTCGTCCGTATTTTATAGACTAGTCAGCTTGCTCCATGAATCCTAATCAGTTCGTGTCAAACCCAAAAGGAGTTCTGGCTGCCCAGGCATGCTGCACCTCTTGTATTACTGTCTACTACTGACTCTTCTCCGTATTAATATGATAACTTTGTTGAAAAAAAAAATTCAGTACCCTCACAAAATTATCAAAACTATTTTCAGAATCATGGGCAACATGACTATTTTCCTATCAGAGACAATTAAACAATGTTTCAGATATTCTGGTAGGCTTTCGCATGACTTGGAAAGAAATCATCCAGTACTTCCATGGACAGGAGATAACAGCCTGAGAAAGGTTTTCTTAACAGGCGCTAGGAAAAAAATCTTTCAATAGCACGTATTACACGAGGAGTCCTCCACCACGTAGCTTCCTTCAGCTTTGTCATTTCTCTCACCTGCACCATTTGTTTCTTGCAACCCTTTCCATCAAAGTATTCAACTTCTAACCTCCCTAATTCTTTGCAGTCTTATACTGTCTTCTCCTGTTCTCCTGCAATTACTCTTCTCCTATGCTTCTCTTAACTTCCACGATCCTATTTCCCTGCGTTTCGAACACTATGATGTAAAATCCTCCAGAACACTGAATGAAAATTTAGCTGCCACGTTCAGAGTCTGACCTGAGTGAGACAGCAGGGTAATTTAATGTACGGAGTCCTCCAAGGACACGCCACGTGTCAACAGCTCTACTGAAGATCAGCTTTCAAGATCGTACAGATCAAAAAATTATTTCTGATATTCTGAAAATCTGGGTGGAATTATCTGAAGCGAAGGCTTCAAAGCTGACATACATCTACTTATTTTATACAATGTAAGTCTATGTAAGTTTTTGCTATCATTTTTTCCTGATTCCCACAGCTTCTCCAAATTGAAACGCAATGTTAATTAGAACATATTCACAAAATAAATAAAAAAAAAAAATCATTCAAGCTGTAACTGAAAGAAAACAAAACAGAAGTAAGGGCAGCACACAGAAAACTTATTTTCCGAGCAGTTGATTAAAATGGGACAGGCAGAGGGACGGCTGATTACACAAGCAGTCCCGTGGGACAGGCAGCGACCTTGTTACCACTACTCCTGGGAGTGACCGACAGCCCGTACCCAGCCTCTGGACTTCAGGGCTTCTCAAAGTTGATGCTGTGCTAACTTGCTGCACAGTGCTTAAATCTATACTGTCACTTACTTTCTTAGAAAGGAGAAGGGGCTTTACGGGGCTCTGGCAGCACCTCCCCCGGCAAATCCACTCCCCATGCATGTGCATCATGCAATAGTTAAAAAACAAAGCTCACAACACCGAACCATGTATTTTCACTGTAATTACAAGAAATAAATATTAAAACACATTTTGATCTTCCTAGCGCTATTATTTTTCCCCTAGTGCCTCTTTTTCAGTTGTGGCAAGTTACACCAGGTCCAATATGTATATTCTTGTGCATTTCACTGCATTAAATTAAACTTCAGTAGTGAAGTGAAACACCAATAAGCATGACTAGTGTTACTGCAATAGGAACTTAACCCAGTTCCATGCACACTATGCAATGTCCCAGAGAAAACACGCCATTATTTGAAGGACATGACTTGAGTATTTAATTATGCTGTGCAGGGAGATGGCAGAAATAAAAAAACAATATCATTAAACAACGAGAAAGAGCAGCAGTACTGAGGAGGTAAGGGTCAAAATAAATTAGAAAACTGGTCTGTATTTGAATTTTTTTGGTTGAGAAAATTAAGGAAATGATGTAGCAACACAAATGAAAAAATAATAAAATCATGGACTACACAATATGATTTATCAGACCCACACAGACCCAACTCTGTCTCCCTGAGTCATCAAAACTGATTTCAGTGTCGTATAAAAACAACGGCAGAATCTGGGCACAGTGAGACATTCGTGTAGGGTCCTTCAGCCAGAGTAGCTGCTCGCTATTAATAACTGAAATTGCAAACGCCACCCTGCTCAGAGCTCCGTCTCCTCAAAATAGTTAAGCTACTTCTAATTGCAGCAGTTTCTTATTGTCTGCTTTCATCAAAGACTGATCAACTTCCTACATCAATCTTCATTATTTCAAGACTATCCCCAGATTCTTTCCTAGAAATAAGAAAGTCTCTCTTCCAGAGACTATTTCAATAATTGCAACTACATAAGTATGTCAAAAGATTGGAAGAAATTTCTATTAACCATGGAGGTTTACATCAAGTGTTTGTAAACTATTCCTGTATTTCACTACCTGGACACGGTACGTGACACAACCTTGAACGGGCTCTGTGAAATCACGCCACAAAAACATTCATGCATTCCCTAGAAAAGCGTAAAATTGCACATGTTCTGTGGCAGCCCATGCTGGAATGTTTTTATCATTCCCTCTGTTTACCTACGCTGACTGAAGTCAGCTATAACGGCAGTTTGAGAGGCAGAATAACAAAAGTCTGACAGCGTAAAAGGTTACAGAGGACCCTGGCCACGGGCCCACTGATGCTATCATTACGTTTATTTGTTCTAGGTTGAGATAATACTGTTTTCAGGGATTTTTTTTTTCTGTTTACAATTTCAGATCAAAGAGAAAGGATCATCAGGTAACAGTCTAACTTTCATCTGCAAGTAAATGAGCTTCCTCAGTTCAGAACATGCTATGCCTTTATTAAAAACCTTCCAAAATGCTCTTGGATAAAAATAGGAGTGCAGTAAGTGTTGACTTACAATGCAAGAGCTGCAGGACAAGAAAACGGATCCTTAACCAAAATGCGCACCACATACACATGCACATTTTTCCCCTTTACAGCTGAATTGTGCAAGCATGGATTCCCTGAGAGCTTCAGCTCTCTCTCCGCTATGGTTAAATACAACCAGCGCTTGCAGTGAACCTTCACGATGTAACACAGCGCATCAAAACATACTGGGTTTTGTTCTCTTAAGTTAAAAAAAAAAAAAAAATTCTAAAGCATAAGTGGCACTTAAAAGGCTAAAAGATATTAATCCAATGTAACTGAAACAGTGACTTCTCTCTGTGTTTGCAGAAAAGAACTTTGAATGTTGTGACCTTGGGACTCTCATCACTCAGACCAATGAAGTATCTGAGCACTTCACATTCTTTCATGGCCATTGTCCTCGCGATTCCCTTACGAGACAGAGGTCCGCTTTCCATCTTACCCCATCTTCATCCGAGTCACACACAAAAGTCCGTGGCTTTGTTAGGTACCGAGTGATCTTCACAGTCCCGACTCAATGTTTTATTCAGCACATAAGGCTTCTTCCTATATTTGCTGCTCCAAGTCAGCAAAGACAACATAGATTTGCACTAACAACACTTTAAAACTCAACAACACTCTGTTTCAATGTTCAAAGCATGCAGCAAGAGAAAAGGAAAACCATGTTATCAAGACTAGCTGTGAACAGTCAGGGAGACTCCTGCTTACCCTTAATTGCCTATCAAGGGGAATGCGAGCTCAAAATCCTGCCTTACCAAGCACAGCACCTAAATCTCCTCAGCATCACGAAGCCATCACCGAGGCAGGGCAGACAAGCCCTAAAAAGAAGATCACTGACAAAAAACCCTGGAAGGTGGCTAGCAGGTGCCTTTGGACACCGCTTCAGGGACAAATGACCGTCAGTTGTTCAGAAAGTGCCTGTGATCATATATCGAGTATCTATTGAATACCAGCGCAATCTGCTGGGAGCAACGTTTCAGTACAGGGAAAGCTTGTCTTGTGGAGGAACTTGTAACAGCCTCATCCCCTTCTCCTCCATCCCGCAGAAACATTACAAATAGTGTAAGCATAGCTATCGGGATAGACTGCCCATGCAAACACAACCTCCTGTATTAAAATCAATTTTCATTTTTCCTTTGATAAAAACCAAAGTAAAAAGTCTCTATTTTATCCCATCCATTAACAGTATGACTTCGGTGGCACTCTCTGGTTGGAGTGGCCAACTCATTGCAAATGCTTAGCCCAAATTCTGCTTTGGCTATGGACAAGATCCTGATGTCCATGAAAGGAGACCAAACCCCTACAGATCCCTTTCCAACCAGTCTCTATATTTCAGAAATGGTCAGGAAAAGGTAGGAACGCTCTTTCGGACTGAAATTTCTCAACCTCAAACCAGAATTTGTCTGGAATTTAGAAAAATGAATGCTTGATGGAGCATATATTCTTTCGTTTTATTAAGTCAAAGTAACGGTACAGCTAATACATCTGACTCAGTAGAAAGACGTGGGTGACTTAGAGACACTGCTTGATTGCAGTCAATCGATCAGAAAACACCATTATTAAATCACAACACTTGCTTCTTTTTCTTTAATATACATTAAGCGTGCAACTTAATCCACTTAAGATGCTTCTGTGTAGGAATGACAGAGGGGGCTTCCTGTCACCTTCTCTTAGGGGACAGATGAGGGATACCAAGCTCTGGTCTGCCCGCCAGCCACTAAAGACCAGGTAAAACTGAGACCAGGAATCCTGCAGCCCTGCAAAAGGGGCTGCTCCAGGGCTGATATTCTACACTGGGTGAGATTACAATTCAAATGGTGCTGTAGCACCAGATATACCTGCCAATATTTGGAATACCAGTGTACAGGGTTCCCAAGTTCCTGCTCCCAGAGCAGAATTGGTATGCCACGTATCACACAAAGCACACACTGCAGATCCAGCGCTTCTTGGAAAGATTGGTCCTACAACGTACTCCATGTACAGTCCATTTGTGCAGAAGCAGCAATCCCGTAGAGGGAACCTCTGCGCGTCCAGCAGCTTAGCCAGAGCATTCAGACAAGTATGTGAAACATCAACATTACCAACGTACCAGGTCTTTGTCCATGAACTAAATGGTCTTGTAATATCAGTAGTAAGTATTTGCAAGAAAGACATTAATTGATCAAAAAGCACGAAAAGAAAAACCACGTATCAGACCGTGAGAGAAGGATTCCCACACATTCGGACAATGTGGAGTGAAGCACTACTGGCCAGAATCTCACATAGGAAAGTAGATGGTTTCAGTATGGACATTAAAATACCGCATATAATGAGGGCATAATGATGATGTTTAAACAATTTATAATGGGTACTAGCTAAACAAATTTTGACACTGATAATCACTCATGTCCATCAACACAAATTAGAACTTTTTATAGCTCCAGTACAGAAGGTGACCTTTAAGACCATTGGCCTTGATTCACGATTAGCTTTAAACCAGGGGGAAAAAAAAGAAAAAACTCTGGTTGCAAATGTATAAATACTATTCTAACCAAGAAAGGAGGTACAGAGGCTTCCAGCATGTGTCTCAGAATATCCGCATTGAGAATTTTAAACTGAACAGTCTCCAAAATTCTGGTCTAATGCTACTCGTACATGAAATTTATGGAACAAAAGAATAGCAACACATACTACTCCTCTCACTAAACAACTGCACTTACTGTTATTCCAAAAGAAAAAGTAAAACCATCCATCATATTATGTAGGTATTTTAAATGATAGATGAGTACTGAGAATCACAGGTACCAATGCGGTATTGTTGCTGGATAGTTTAACTATCAAGGGAGTTGTGAAATCCACCAATACGCCTCAGACTGGTTAGAATTTTCTCTGTTTTGTACCATTCCAAAAGCTATACTGTTCACGTCCCAAATGAAAACTGTGTGGCAAACTGGGAAAAAACTTTACTATGTTGATTCTGAGAATTTTAATGCAATGCTTTCACAGAGATGCTAATACTGTATCCCCCAAAACGTGTATCAATAAAGGGCTATTCTCTAAAACATGTTATGTTTGGTTTCCAATGTATGCCTTAAAAACAAATTTATCAGCTGTAAAAACCAGAAGAACATCTTTGTTCCTAGTGACTGGAGTCCTATGCTTTGTTTTTCAATATTGATTATAGGCTATTTCCCATTTTTTTTACTGAAAGTAGAACAAAAATAACTCTAAAACATTAAACCCATTGTAGTACCTGCTCCAACAGATGACAGAGTATATGTATCCACACAGATCTCACAGAATGGTAGGGGCTGGAAGGGACCTCTGGAGATCATCAATGCCCTTTATATTATTTATAAAAATTACTTGTAAGCACTATATATACTATTCCATATGGACAGTTTTTCCTAATTTCCTCTCGCTTTCCAGACTGGTTATTCCTTCCTATAGCAAACCATTGCCTATAATAGTAACGACACTTTTCCAGAACGGTAGCAGCACAGTTTTAGAGTATTTAAACTACCAGTAATTTAAATTCACACAGACTGAAACATTATCAACCACTACAACATTAAATAAAGCTTTCCGATTCTACTTGTTACAAAGGTAAGGCAAAAAACTTAAGGGAAACTGCACAACTCAAAGGAAAAGAATGGTTTGAAGGAACTATAATCACGGTACCACAATAATCCGAGCTTCCAGCGTCAGGGTCATAATCACAGTGCCCGAGGCTTCTCTCTGTCACACTAGTTTACATCTGCCAGACTGTCACAAGCCTGTGCTTTCAGTGTGTAATTGCATCAGCGAGCGCAATACTCACTTCTTACCCTGTGGTGACATTTTTATTTATGTATTTAAAACAGGTTCTTCAACAGTTACTCAATGCTACAAAGGTGAGGCTCTCCTGATGCCTACAAGCATCGCAGCGGAGGATTCAAGCATAACACGCTGCTCTGCTTCTCGCACAGTGATGCTACCAAAAGGGATCTCTCTTGCTTTTTTCCACTTTACCAGTAAATCAGTTTACTGAGCATTTTTTAAAATATAATTTCAGACTTTTTCCCCCTATGCAAATAGCCTAATTTAGTCTTCCATCTTTAAGAGTGGGATTTTTAAACTGGGAAGTTAAATATGTATCGCTACAGTCTCCCACAGGTTCCCCCACTTTGCTAAAGTGTAGATAAAAGTTAATCAGAGTCTTTTGATTAACTCTTCCTTTCAACTCTTTAATTGTCTGGCTTTGGCTTTTACCACCAAAGTCAAGCAAACCCTGACAGTTGCTTCACGGGCACGAGACAAATGTTTAACATGTTACATGAGAAAAGGTTAAGTGCAAACACAGCTAATAATCTGGGCTCTTTGGAGGTAGTGTCATATCTGAATAAATCTGACAGCACCTCATTGCAAAGGGCAAGAATTTATTATTGTCCAGGTTAAACGCTGTGCTCTTATCCTTTCCGTGGCTCGAACATAAGAAAGGCTCTTTGTGCGCTGAAACAAACATTAAAGTGCCAACATACACAAAATGTATAAGGTGTCTGGGGATTATTCTTCAGCAAATAGTTTAACTTACTTTGGCTTCCGTCTCTCCCCTGTGAAGTGTATACAAATGATGGACGGCACTTTGTGATGGTGACCAAGGATGTGTCAGTATTTGAAAAACATGGAAATCATGGCCTAATGTGTCAGTAGTGACCAGCAACATCCCTGGGTAAAAAAAAAAGAAAAAGAAAAAAGAAACACAAAAGCACAAGAGATTAATCACTGCAAAAGAAGAGGCTTAAGAATGTCTATCTAAAGAAGCTAGCGTGGCTTACATTTTGTTTTCTGGAAACAAAAGAAAACAGTTGCAGAAAATTACTGAATTGGAAGGGATTGACTTCATAAAAATGAATCAGAACTTCAACTGAAATCACATTAACAGTATTACTACTTAAGTGTTACAACACAGATCCATAAAAGCCAACTGAAAAATCTGGGAATATTCTAACTAACATTGAGAACTTGTGAGACCAATATGAAGCACCGAAGTGATGAATGTTAGACTGAAACCTCAAAGTGCTCTTCACTGGGAACGAGCCAGTATAAAAAAGATTGATGTTTCCACAATAATAATTTTTGGAAGAAGAGACATTATCAAAACCCAGCCAAAACAACCCATACCAAAAACAATCCTGAAGAAGCATCTTTCTTATAAATGTATATGAAAGAAACTGTCTGATTTATTGCTTGAAAGGCAGCAAATCAGAGTTGAGAGCTCTCAAGTGAAATATTAAATTAGGTACTAACTTCATTGAAAACAGGTCACTGATGGATGTACTGAAATGATTAAATTAGACGATCAGCAGAATCACAGTAACTTATATATGCTATTTACTTTTTTCTCCTACTATATGTCAGTCCATAACCCAGTTTTTAAACATTTACAAACATATTTGAAGTCAATTTGCCATAAAAGTTTAAGTTTTTATACTAAAAAAGTAAGTATTTTTGTACATGTAAGAAAAGTACGACATCATGGCAGAATTTAGGACTACAGTAAACAAACTTCAGATTTATTTTTCCATATTAAAATGTCCATATTACCATGCTTATTAATGACATTTAAGAAGTTATCACCCAAAGTAATCCTCCGACATTTAATTAACGTCAAGTACAAAGTGAATTTAGCAGTTTAATAGCTACGTTGAAGTGCCTTCTAAATAATTCTCAAGGTACCCATCTATTACAGAAAACCAGGAATTTCCACAGAGCTCTGTTGTGTTGGTTCTCCACATAAAGCATAATTGATATCTTTTATCCTTCAGGAAGAGAACTTGGGTCTTTTAAGAACGTTTTACACGACACCTATTCAAAGGATAAATGATGATCTTATTTCTGTCATAAGAGTGTTCGCTTTCTCAGTTTATTTACACGTGGCTCCACGATTCATCTTTCCCTCTCCTGCTCACTGCTGCTAAAGAAATATATACAAGTTTGAAAGCTCTCGTGCCACTTTTAAAATTTTAGAATTAAACTGGAAAAAAAATCCTCTCATGTACTGAGCAGCAGAGAAACACTCTCTTAGTTAAGATTAATGAATTTTTCTACTGAACCACTGTTACAACATCACTGGATTGGCATCCTGAGTGTTCTCCCTCCTTGGCAATCCTGGAATCCCCCTTCCCTTAAGCCCAAACAGAAGAATTCCAGCAGCCAAAGCCTTGACCTTCTGGGCCCAACGTCACTCCCCAGCGCCTCTTCCTCCTCCGAGGCCGAGGCAGGTTTGTGGCACGTGTCTCGGCTCACGGGAGGAGCAGCACAGTCCCGAAGCCTCCAAACGGGGTATTACAGCATCACCGCAGGCTTCACGTGACCGTGAACAGGCGCATGCCTCAGTTTCTCTTGACCTTAACTCTTACGGAATAAAGATCTTGTGAAGGCAAACAAATACTTTGGAGACTACGAGGCCCACCGGCAGGAAGGTACAAAATTGGAGAGAAATCCAAATTGCATTTAGAGACAAAATTGCCTACGAGTTTCCTTCGCAGCTTGACCACTGATGCTGGTTGGGCTTGGGCAGAGAGCGAGGCCACCCACGCTGCACACATCCATTTCCTCAAAATCACACAAATGCAGAATCTTAACTCTGACCTCAGCAAGATTCCCTCCAGTAGACATACTTTTACTGCTACAGGCTGTTACTCTGATTCCGAGTGTTAGAAATGAAAGAGAGTTTGTTATGGAGCTAAGAAATCCGTGAGTGCATTTGGGTATTATGTTTGGGCGGTAAGGCATGTGAGTTGAGGTTGGTCTGGATGTTAATGTTGGCTTAACTGGCAATTTCCTTGATTTGTAGTGACTGTGTTGATAGGAAATACAGTTAAAGTTGCTCAAGTGCAAGTCAGCCAAGTCTTTAGTGTGGGATTATGCACACAATTTGCATTAATTCTGTTCTGAAACATCACAAAATACACTTCCCTTCTAGTGAAGTGTGCGGTCCTCAATAATATATAGCATTTCCAGTGGAGAAAGCTGGAAGCAAATGGGGGGTTGTGTGCTAGAATTAGGCTGCCGCTATTACTGGAGGGAGGATATTCCAAATGATCTAACTCAACGCAGTAAGGGTTTATTTTCTATGTTGCCATGTTCGCCTCTCCTCACGTATTAGATAGCTGTATATAGAAGTTGAGTGTGCTTTTGAGCTCTTATTCCAGATGGAAAGGACCTTTGGAGCAAGAGAAGCTGGAAGCTCTCAACAGTGAACAGACGGCCTCGGCAAACCTAGGCGTTTTTTTCTTCCCCCAAAGTGCTAGAAGTCTTTTATAAATACATACGCAGAGCTGAGTGCACCCAGGGATCTGAGCACAGCGTTCTTCATGTGTATCCCATCACATGGCACAGCGCAATGAAGATCGTAAAAAAAACTTTAAACGAGCCAAAAATCTGTCTGGAAGCTGGAGACAGAAAGCTGCGTAATAATCGTGAGCCAGTGAAAACACAGGAATTACCATACTGCGTTGTCCATCAAATCTATCGGTTGTTTAGCTAACCAGTATCTCGTTTCCAACATTGGCTAGAAATGCAGGTGTCTGCGGACGGTGCAATAAACCCCACAGTACACAGACGTGATACAATTTCGCCCTTCTCCTCACAAAGATTTTTTTTTCCCAAATCTGTAATCTCCGCTTACCCCGAGCAGGGCATTGCTAGAGAGCTCGCTTTGGGACCATACGCTACAACCTATGTCACCCAAGTCCATAAAGCATCCGGTGGTACCTCTTGGTTCTTTTGATGACAAACGCCGTATCTGATCACGTGAAGCCGTGCAATGCGCTCGCCTATCTGCAGGTCTGATCAGTTCCATATGATGCGCATAGTTCTCGGTTCCATATTAATGTGCGTTGCCTTCCGTTTTTTTTCGGTTTGGTTTTTTTTTTTCCTGTTTTTGCTAACTTGAAGGAGTACAGAGGTGAAAGATAATACATTTGTGGGTGGAAAGGAATTGGCTTAAAAATAGAAAGATGGGTGGGATCTGATTTGGCAGTTTTGCATGCCTAATCTAAAATCCTGCTGTCTGTCACTGTTTGGAGTAAGGGCATTGTATTGGATGAAAGCCGAAGGAAAGCAGGCCCTCCGCTTACATTAGTGACTGTATTTCAGCAAGTTAAAGGAGGACCTTTCGTGCTCACATTTGCATTTGAAACACAAATATATACTTGCAGAACTTGTATCAACACAGAGGTCCCAAGCGCACCACCGCAGATGTGAGAGAACATGTATTTATAAAACAGCATTTTGAAATATCTTACCTACTACTGTTATTCAAACAACAAATAACTGACGTTTTTGAACATTTGACTTGGGGTTTGGTGGGGTATTTTCCAGCCCTCGTTACTTCCCACTGAAGAGTCACAGCTTTCAATTATTACAGCTCAGGCGCTTCGTTGCTCTCGCCGTGTCCCTGCAAGGAAAGGCGGCTGCACCACCCCAGCAGAAATACCTCATCTCAGCGCAGAAACATGAACTCGCATCTTGGTCGTTGCCTCACTTTCACTTTCAAGTGCAGGAAACTTCAACTCAGCTTTCTAAAAGCCCTTGTGACAGTTTTCCCAAAAAGTTGTTTAGACGGAAATACGGGTTAAAGCTGTCACAAGTTCAGTCCAAAATGTTTTCTCTTATGATGTACTTTATGTATGAATAATCATAGATGAAAAGTGAATAATTCTCAAGGATTTCCTGCTTATTTTTCAAACTGGCATTAATCCCTGTTTAACAGATAACATCTGAAATCAATTGAAAGTCTTGTATTCGCAGAACCCAGTGGAAATTTATGTGTAAAGCAGATTTTACTTAGTATGTATCTCACTGCAAAAATTTTGATTTTGCTTATCCACAATATGAGGGGTGCAGCTAGGTTAAATTAATGACTGTTTTACTGTGCGGTTTTTCAAATCCACAGAGATGATTAAAATCCAGTTTAAAAGGAACAGATATCCTAGATGGAAAAAAAAGATCACCGAAGCTTTGTTTTACCTGACGGATCCATTTGCCCTAATTTACAGCTTCCTACTTTTCATGCATTCTGTTTGGGAAACAATAAGCTGCTTTCAGGAGAGAAACGTTAAAAAGTACAGCGAATATATGCATAAAAGGAAAAACTAGTACAGATGTAGACTGTGGGTTAAGAGCTATTTATGCAGTATCAGAAGACTAAACCAGACTCTGGCCTGGCCATAAACTAAGCCCACGCCCTAAATGAGGTGCCAAGCCACAAAAAGCATTTGCGTCAACTGGGAATACAAGGAAAAGAAGGACTTCTAATTATAGGGCCTGGAAGCGGAAGCCCAGAGTGATTAGGAGTTTAGGCGCTGCTGTATGTTTATCTGGGAGCTTCCTCTCGCTCCCTCTCAGCCCGGGTTTGATAGATGAGGGTTGGCCTAAAGGGTGGGATTGAAGTTGCTGATGGTACACAGAGTTCTCCACGATCCGAAGGAGACGGAGACTGAATACTAAGGCTTCTGTGGCCTTGTAGGAACATAACTCTTCTCAACCAGGCGTCAGCTGGTTAGCCCAAACGGCCAAATTAGAGAGCAGCAAATCTCGGTTGGGTACTTGCTATAAAATCTAGGAAACCTGAGTAGCCTAAGCATCTCCACCACATCCTATTTATAACACCTATCTAATTGCATAGTTGTTTATTATATGCATACAAATGAGGTACACACAATTTCACCTTGGGTTTAAGTTTCATGAGTAACTTCACTTTAAATAATGCCATCTTTCCGAGGAACAGAAGGTTTTTTCCGCCTTCCAAAACAATGTCATTCTGTAATTACACACCGAAGAGCTCAACACGCTCAAGCTGTGTCGGATTTGTTTTAAAAACACCACGGGCACACATGTTAGGAAAGCAGGCATACGTCGGCATGGAGGAAACATATATTCACGGATATACTTAATTTAGGAATGCAACTCTTACATTTCCATGCACGCACAGCCGTACAGAGACCTGTACAGCCACTGCACAAAGACGCTATTTACAGGAACAGCGATGCAAAAATATGAACAACTACTCAGATTTTATTTTTTAAATATGAGCAGAGATACCACGCACCGTTAATATTATGCTTTGTAGGTTTTCAAATTACAGGATCAGAGAGCTCAGCGGAACCGCGCTGACTTACAGTCGCTCCTGATTCAGTCCATACGCGTTTCGCTCGGCACTCCTACCTTCGGCACACTAATTGTATAGATTTCGATACCACTGCAGCTCTCTTGCAAAAGCAGTCGCGTACGTATCTTGTTAAGATGTGACAAAGTTTATATGGACCATGGTTTTATGAAACATATGACCTGACCTATGAACAGTAGCTTTATTTATACTCACTTAACTCCTCTCTGAGGCTGATGCTAGTCAAAATATAGCCAAATATTAGCGCTACTAAGCCCATGTATCCTTCCAAGTGGAACACACATGCCACAGTTACAAAATTTGGTCTCAAAAAAACTTAACTAAATAAGGAAAATCTGATTTTAACAACAAAAGTCACCTAAAAGTAAACACAAGTACATAAAGATATCGAAAGTATTTAAAAATAAATATTAAAAAACCCCAGCAAGTAAAAAAAAAGAGAAGAAAAATAAAAAATTATTTTGTGAATAAATAATTACCTATGACTGGAGATCTCTATCCACTGTAACACACTTAGGACACTTATAGATTTAATCTGCATATTTGGAGCTTGGGGTGGCTGTATGGAAACTGTCAGACATTTACCATAGCCAACGGATGGCTCAACGGGACGCTCTCTATACTAAAAACTGTTCCCCACTTTCAAACACTGACCGACCACAGCTGATGGCCCAATAAATGCTCAATCTTTATCAGGATGGGTTTCTCCCTCGCAAAAGTAAAGGACGGCACTGAGGGCAGCTGAGTAAATGAGGGCGAAAGATCAAAGGGAACAGACTCCCTTTTCTCTTAACCCTGGCTTGTAACTCCTCCAAAAGGGACGCAAACCCACAGCCCTGCCGTTCCGCCAGCGTTTGGGGGTTTCTGAGTTGCAGAGATTGCTGTAAACATTTTTACTGCTGAGACATATTATTGCCTTTCTCTCTTTTCATTGGAATAACAATAAAGTAAATGTTGCAGAGAGAGGGTAAAATCCTGACCTCCCGATGTCTACAGAGCTTTTGCCACTAACTTCAAGACGGGAAATAATTTTACCCTTTTTATACCGTTGTGCATCTTTCATCTGAAAGGCAGTTAACTCATTAACAAGGCCTGCTGTGCTAAATGGCTGTTTTGATAACAATTTTAATATCTTTTAGAATTAATTATAAATGTCTCAAAATAGAGTATATTCAGCAATAATGATACCCAAACATATCAACATTTACAAGTGTGCCCACATGCTTCTTCAATATATTCAACACTATATTAAAATTCACCTTAGTTACCTGCTAATTTGACAAATTTTAACAAAATGAAGAACTTCTATAAAAAGACGATCATAAAAAGGTGACTAAAGAACCACCCTTCAATGAACTGTGAAATTTTCTGCAGTAGTGTAGAAAGCAATCATGGAAAAAAAAAATACATTTTAAATAATGTTAGATTAGGACAATTGTACATTTTTAATGCTTAAAGAAACTAAGACCCAAATATTCCCTTTCTCTTAAAAGTGAGGAATAAAAAACTGCAAAAATTACTGAAACTGTTAGAAAAATGACAGAAAAGGACATACTGAAAATGACAGGAAGCCTAAGACCATCCTCCTCAAGGCCTCGTATCAAAGCAAGACTTTTTGGCAGTAATGAAAAAAGCTTATAACGGGTACGTAGATGGAAATCCACTACTTATACATGAGGTCGGTCTGCAGCGCAAGACCAGTGATGAAGCACAGTGATTTAACCACGCTCCTCCAGCAGCGCAGTGTCTTATTGGCAGGAAGACGTCAGTTTGAGGGCGACAGAGAAACGTTTCCCATCTTCTCCCCCCTCCTCAAATCTCAGATCTTCAAAAGAGGAAACGGGCTCTATTCAAACCTGCTCGGAACTTCCACCACTAACTAGTACCTGATCCCGGTTTGGGCAGAAATTTCTTTGGAGATAAGAGGTTAAACGCGTAGATTAGAAAAAACCTGAATCTGGAAGTCTTCTAAAAAGTTAAGTAGCAACGGATTTAAGCTATTGATAATCATATATTTCTGAAATTTAAAAATAGGAGAACTAATGCACTGCACAGCACCATACTGGCCCTCTTTTAAAATACATTTCTTCCACCCGACTGACATGACACTGCATAGCACCGACTACAGGATTTCATACGCATTTCTTCTCAGATTCAAGATCCTGTGCAGTGTGCTTCCAGGGTTAAACTCACAGAAAACAGAGTGATTTTATTTAAGACTGTTTTTAAACAATACTTATCTAAATCATAGCTATCTGAAATGTAGTAGTTATTTAATAGAGAGTTTAAATGATCAAGAATTTCCTAAATTTTCAGTGTATCTTAAAGTCTTCCACCTTCAGGTAGAAAATGCTCTAGACTTAGGCAAGTATTTCTGTAAAATGAAAATCAGTTTCCTGCAGGGAGACATTTAAGAAGAAAAAAAAAAGGAGAATGTACACAAATGGAATTAAAAAGTACAGCATTGAAATCATTTCATGAAAAGGGCATTCTCACTGATGTCAACCTGGCTAAACACGATGAGGAGACAATTTGTTTGTCGTCATTCAAAGCGTACTTTGTGTTAAAACAGACTAGATGTTCTTCTCTCTGTAAAGTCCTCCTATTTACACTTTTGCCACTAAAAAATTCCACTGCTGACACTTTTCCTTCACCAACAAACCATAAAGCAATGCTAGCAAGCTATAGATCGTGAATTATTTCTCACCTTCTGGCCCAGCATATGTGATATAGAGACACAATCTTTCTAATTGCCATTCACCGAATACGATGCCATTACGTTAATTTTAATACATGTGGTTTCAAAGGCAATAATTCAAGTTGAAAAACAAAAGATAAAATAGAGAAAAAGCAAAGAATTATTCTGTCATTAAATAATTACAGCTCATTTTACTCTAGATGACACATCCAGGAGGGTGATGTTCCAGAACGAGATTAATCTTGCAGACTCGAGGAGAAGGTTGCAGTCACCACAGAAGTCCAAGCACAGACGAGGTGCTGGTTGCAGCCGTATCAGTGCTGCAGTAAATTAGCTTACACAGCACTTGCCCCTATAAAGATATCCCCAAACCTTACCTAACCTACGTGTTTAATAAAGACTTTTTGTACACCTTAGGAAAAACAGAAAAAAAAAAAAAATTCTGTTAATCTGTGAGGCACTATCTGTGCTTCCCAACAATCAAATAAGGTATTTTTCTGCCCACTTGCTCTGATCAATGGGAAAAACTTCTGCAGAGACATTCCAATTTAAACCTCTTTAACTATTAACTCAAGGCCACCATCACATTTCAATATAGAACATTTAAATAATCAGAGGAATTTCAGGTCCGTTAAAGGTGCAGTCAGGCATCCAAAGGGGTATACAGTTTAATCTCTTTTACTGCTGGTCCAACATTAATTTTCTCATTATTAATGGGTGGAAAAGCTCTTTTGTAGCCAAGGAAGCGTAATTATTTAAAATTTTAGATGTGTTGCACTTCACAGCTCTCAGCCGCTAAACTGGCAGGAGTAACGCTTCTGGAAAGCAGATCATTTATTGACCACATTTAAAATCAAAGAAACAGATATTTATAAAACAGTAGCACTTCTTAGCTATTTACTAATTGAGTATCTTATTTGAAAAGTTTCTCTCTTTGACATTAAAATTGCCATAATTAAACAACAACAACAAAAATCAAAGTACAAAAATGAACTGAATTTGACGCGTCATTTACTGGTTTCCGCAATGGATTAAGAATCAGGGATCCTGTGTAATATTCTTCTGTGACCTTGCTTCAGTAACAGCTTCTCAATCCTTCAGTTTTCCCAAAATCAGCTTTCAGTCCCTAGTGTTACAAGTTTGAAGTTCTTACAGTTCATTTTGAACCCACCCTTCTTTATACCTGTCCTCTTCTAACAAACTGGTTTGAAATTGTACCCGTAGCTTTGATTTCTGCTCTTTGTTTTCCGTACTGTTTGCAAACTTCTTTTCCGTCCCCTCTCCCTTGCGCTGCTGGAATTATGCCACCATTCATTCAATCAACTACCACAGCTTGAAAAGTCTCCCAGTTCTTGTTCCCCGAGAGCTCCTTTCTTCCTCTCTAAACCCATTTCGTTGGAATCCTTCTTACCACCTTGCCCTTAACTCCATAAGGATCCAGTCTTACATCCTATATCTTTCCTGTCTTATGCAGAAGTGATCTTGGTCCAAGAACACATCCTGGTCTGCACTCGCAAGGTGGCTGTATGAATTTACACTTTTCTATGCGACACATGCATGTAATACATATTCCTTATGTACATTAGAACGTACCCCCCCCCCCCATCCCACCAATTTACAAGTTGGTGCTTCTGCCAAATGGAAGGTGTACTCAGCTACCGCTCAGTAATGTTTTACTTAATTATCGTGTTTCCGGTTTGTTTTTAAGGGCTTGTACTGAAAAATATTGCGTCTATTGCTCCCTCTAAAATGGTAAGAAGCCATGACGGAATCCTGTAGCTGGCAAACACTTCCATGGCTACATTTAAGATGTGTAGAGAAAAGCTTTTATTGAAAAACGCTGTCCCAAGAGAGGACCACCACTAAGCTTTTGTAACAAAATGTCCTTTTCAGAGTCTGTAAGTCTAGTTACTTGCCTTAACAAATTGGCAATTGAAGCACAATCTCTAAAAAAAATTCAAATACAGGATAATTCTCATCTTTCCTGGCTACCCACAGCCACCTACTGGATTTTTTGTAGATATAGTTCTTGGCAATGAAGCCTTCCCTCCCCGGCCTAACTGAGAAACCAGGCACAGATCTTGTAGCAAAAGTAATGAACGATTAAGAATTAAACAAACTTCAAATAGATGCGCAAGCTTCTACTCTTAACCCGATTCCCAAACCAAATACAAGTAATAGTATTGTAATTTGTATGCGTGCTCCCAGTAACAAGGAGTAAGAGGGAAGAGCTGAGAGCTCTGCTGCTCAGCAGCTGCGCCTAACGCTCCAGTCCCGGTCCACGTTGGCTAGTCCCGGATCAACAGCAAGAGTAAAAATCTGAAACCGGGAGGTCCCACAGTCCTGTAATAAGTTACTGGCTTGTACTATTACAGTTACTATGCAACCACGACTTTTTGAAGGAATTCATGTCAAAGGCTGCGTCAAAGGCACCAGAGAAGAGAAAAAGGAGAAGGCGCGTGCATCTGAACGGCAGCCTGCTACGACCGCGGTGCCTGCAGCGCCCGGGCTACCTCCCCGAAAATCCTCGCAGGACAGACGTTGGAAACCCCGTATGGGGAGCGGGGGGCTGTGACCTGTTCAGATCCTGCACTGCCAGATAGCACAGGTGAAAAAGAGGAATTAAGACCTAAGTACAATTTCCCGTTCTGCTTGTGAGCCTAACTTCCAGAATTATTCGCTACGTGAGTCTGCATAACCTGAGGCTTCTACAGAAAGCGGAACTACAGAGGAAGAGGAGCACTGCAGTTCACATTGAGGATGGACAGAACAGTAATAGATGTCCCAGCATCCTCTAAAACCAAACTCGATATTTGAATATAGAGCCTGTCAGAATTAGTGGACATATCTAAAATGTAGGGCTAATTTCTCTATGCCTTACTTTATCTATAAATTGTGAAAATGACATATATATATATATATATGTTTTCACATTTCAGTTATTCACACATATGCATCCTTAAGACCTCGTGACCAAAGACCATTACAGTAATGAGCACGGAGCCTGGAAAGTACCCTTCTGTGCAAAGGTTAAAACCAGCAGATCAGTTTGTTAGTCCTGTGGAGGTCTGATTTATGCAGTTTATCTTCAGGAAGGGATAGCCTGGTTCTGTTTCGCAGGGAAAGCCAGAAGCTGTTCTTTCCTTGTGCAAGGCTGTCCCAATTCAATGGCACAGAAGAATACATAAAATCAAAGGAAATACAGCCGCGTGATTAGTTGCCACAGTGGATACTGGCATCCCTCTACATGTTCGTAAGGAACGGTGCCAGCTTTAGGAACAAAAATTAACTGTCTCAGATTTCTATAAGGGCTGAGAAGTACGTAGCGCAGCAACCTGGCAGAAACACAGCGTACTGCCTGGAAAAACGCTACCAGAGTTCAGCTGGAGGCGGGGGATTTTACTTCAGACACCGAGGTTATTCACCCTAACACCCACTTACAGAACTGCTGCACGAATCCAGCAGCCAGAAAGCGCGGAGATGTCTCAGTTTTACAAAGCACATTCTCTTCTTGCCTTACCGCCACTGACTCCACCACAATCCTGACTGAGACAATTTATGCCACGAAAACACACACGTTAACTGCAACAGTCAACAAATGGCGTTTCTACCTAATTTTCATCGGGAATTCTCCTTCTGCAGCATATGCTAAGGCGTAGAACAGTGTAAAATACAAGTAGGCAGCAACTTCCCTTCTGTCTTATGAAGCTGGTATTGTCAAAAAAAAACAACAAAAAAAAAGGCAAAAAGATAAAAGCTGGCGTTGGCTGGGAGGGAAGGGAGCGCAGACCCATCCAGCACACGCCGCCTGCGCGCGCTCCTGCGGCACCCTCCGTTTGCGGGACTGCTGTTAGAGCTGTGATCCCACAACGCGTATGGCAGGGACAGCAAGTGATATAAAACATACCTTCCTCTGCGAGCGAGAGAGGATCTGGCCTTTCCTCCCCTCTGTAGGGAGAGGAGAAAGAAACTTATTGACCCATGCACTAGATAAATGAACAGACTATCCATTAACTAGTGAATTGCACAGAATGAAATTATGTTAGAGACAATAAAATGAATATGACTTTAAAGCGTTCATTAAAACTGTCACCAACCATCTAAAATTTAACCTATAAACCACAGCTATCATCCATATATCATACAAAAAGCTTGCCAAAACCCACGATTAACCTGTGCGGTGATCAATAATTTTGACATACAGTAAATTTTGGTTTTAATTGGAATACCTACAATTGATTATGAAATATTCTCCTAGACAGGAAAAGAAAAGAAACCAGCCAAGTTTGGTCACACATTTGTTAGCTAAAAACTTCAGTGCTGGAGAACATCTAGGTCTCAGTGACAAAAATCCTCCGAACCAGAAAGCACTTTTGTAGGCAACAAACAGACACAAGTTTCACAGTCACAAAATACATTATTTCCATTTAAAAACTTGACTGTATCACTATCTTCACTGTTTTTATTAGAATCAAAATCTCACACATGGAAAGTAAAAATTGTGATTTATGAGTTACGCCTTGATACACAATTCCACTTCCTTTTCTCTTTCGGTGCCTCTAGGAAAAGGCAGCCCTTGGGCAAAATGCACATTGATTTGTTGTGTCCAATCTAGTCCGATCAATAACTCAAGTTAACCCAAAAAAGAATATTCATCTTTGTGCTTCATATTTCTATAAATCCTAGAAAATCTCAATTTTATGACCCTAAACCGTATCAAATAAACAGAATCCATGTGTCAGCTACAACACTGACTCCAAATACTGAGAAACAAGTTCCTTTTTCAGCTAATCTTCTCAAAAATCCTGTCCCACACGAGCCACATTTTGTAGACTAACGATACTACTGTAAGCAATATATTTTTGCCTTAAAAAATAAAAAAAAAAAAAGATACAGATAGAATTAAAAACCAGGGGTCTGGTTATTCCCAGGCCTGTTGATAACATTTTGAAGCAAGATGAGCAGCTGGTCGGGACTGAAACGCTGAACCAACTGTTTCCCAACCCATTTAACAGCCCAGTGTCACCTAAAGCCTCAGCGTTAGGAGGAAGGTGAAAAGAAATTCTGTGACTTCTGTCACCGTGTAATCTGTATTAAACCTTTGATCTATGTAGCTTTCAAAATCCAAACACTTCTACCTTCTTTGAAATACTAGTAAGAAATGTCTCTATATTAAAAATACATACATTCCACATTTAAATAAAAAGTTAAAATAAAAGAATGAGACTTTTAGCTTCACTGTTTATTAAACTTACTTAAGCTTGGCGTGTCTACAACATCTTCTGTTTTCCGAGAGGGTGGAGGGGAAACTTAAGAGTTTATCAAGAAATTTGGCTAATAGAAATGGTAAATATAAGGTAAATACCTATCTGTCTGGAACTGATTTCTGAAACACTGATCTTATTTCCTTCCTTATGGATTCTATTTTTATTGTATTATCTATGGCTGTACGGAACTTGCACAAGTGTGGACAACAATGTGTTTAGCAACTAATATTCAGCTTTAGCAGAAATAAAACGTCTATAATTTGCTTTTAAATGTGGTGAAGCAAAGACAATTTACTGAAATAAAATTACAGCCCCACAGACTCTAAAATTACTCTCAAAAGCATGTATAACCATCTCTATAGTATGACTAGATGGGTATAATTTACACACAAGTTGGTTTTAATTATCACAGTTCATAAAGGCCTTTATACCTTAGATTTGTCAAAACGAAGCGAGGAATTCTGTTAGTTTTTACCATGTTAAAAATCTCTAACAGGATCCTCCCCTCTGGCCTCCCAAAACTACAATCCTTTAGGCACATCCAGTTTGCCAGGAGAACTAAAGGGCCGATTCCCCGGCGCGTATCGGTTGGGTGACTTACAGCTACTATACTTTGCAAAGTCTCACCCATCGTGACTCCGATTCGAGTCTGGAGGGACTACCTCACACCACCCATATCGAGCCTCGTCCAACTCGCAGGACTAAGCCGTAGCGCTCCCTGCCAACATCATAAATGCTGCCATTAAAATATTTGTTTTAATTCTGACCTCAGAGTCACAGCTAATAAACAAGAAAGGCAATGAGAAATTGAAAAACAAACTAAATGCAGCTGTTGGACTGGACGTTTCACAACTGTGTTTAACTGCATCCTTTAATTTCACTTCTATGAATAGAAGCCATACACCACAGCTTGCATGCCAGCTAGTCAACCAAGCAGTATTTTCTTCTGAGTTCATTTTGCAGTGTTATTCCGTCATGTAAATTTTACTGTATTTTTAACTTTTCCTTTGAGATGCAGCCTGCAAACAATGGCTAACTATTTGCTGGTGGTTTCGCATCAGAACGTGTACTAGCAACGGACAGCATCTGTATAATTTTTCCATAATCTTCCTCACACACAAGAGGAACAGAATTTTTCTGTGTATGTATAATACATGTTTGTATGTGTGTCAGTCCAGAGCCCGTTTAAATATATCCAGTGACCAGATGATTAATGTTTTAGAAACTATGCATTACAAAATCACGCGAAAGAACCAGATACAGAGGAGTGAAACATAAAGCTTATGCTATTCCTTGCATTTCCCCAAACTTACTCTTATATGAGAACAAGAGTATTATTTTTTTTAACATGTCTTTATAACAAGCAATGAAAATACTTTTCCAGAATGCACAGGATTACAAATACCAAGTAGGCAGAGAATCAGGAACCTGAACCTACTTGAAAGAAATCCATTTAGAAAAGGGACAGAGAAGCCCCATACTTTTAAAATTGTAGCTACAAATAAAGAATCAGATGATTAAAAATTAGGACAGTAAGAAAACAAGAATTCCCAACTTATTTTGGAATGTATTCCTTGAGTATGGAGGAAAACACAGGTAATTTTATTTTGCAAAAAAATATAGCACATTGGTGTGGTTTTCAAATATGTAATGATCCTCCCCTTCTCAGTTTTCAGGTTTGGTACGTGAAAAGATAAGAAATACCACCTCACAGCCCTCCAAAACGAAACACTTTGTTTCCTTTACATGTGTGGGGCATATTTTCATTCAAAAAAAAACCCAAACCCCAAAAAAACCAACCCAAAAATCAGTAACCATTTCTTTTAAACATGTGGAAATTCAACTTCCAAATAATATATACCCTTAGAGCTGCTCTGTACCATCTCAGTTCAGGATATCTGCATCCACAACTTTGCTCCAGTCCCAAGACCTTACGTGAAAGTAAAACAGCGAATACTTTGGACCAATATTAAAAGGAACAGCAATAAACCAAAACATTTGAATGAAGCCGTATACAGAAATTTCCATAACAGATCATGCCAGAGGTCTGTGTAGCCCAGCGTATTTATTGCCTTTAACAACAGTGACTAGCAATCATCTCTGCCTACGATGGAAGGGGGAACAAAGTGAATTAGTTTTAATGGACTACGGCTGACATCAGAATTGGTGAGGTTTTTTCCTCCTTTCTAAATCACAGCGTCTAATACAGCATAATGAAAAACGAGGATGTTTGTATGGTTCCTTCAGTCTCCAGTCTAGACACTCTCTAGTTCAGACTAATCCAGTTTACCATTGAGCAACTGATTCTAATTGGTAACATTTAATCCTTTCCCTTCCCTCTCCCCATTTCAGACCCTGCGTACACTTACAATTCCTGGCAGACTATCGTCAACACGTTAAAAGCTTGGAGGCTTTTCTGTAAACATCTTAAATTAAGTAACCCCCTATGGTGTATTCCTTCCTTTTGTGAACTTCCAAAATTTAGTCCAGGGCACCTTCGTCCAGAGTTTACACAATAAGCTCTTGTCGATTTACATTATGTAGCAGACAGGATTCTTCTGCGATACTGTAATGACTATGACAAATGGTTTATACCTGGTTTTTTTTATAGATATAAAAATAAATGCATATATATTTATATATAAAAATATATGTAAATATAATATACAAATATTATGTACATATAAAAGTTTAAAGCCTCCTAAGGATAAATTCTTGCATAATGTTGCATTGACAGAAAAACATCTTAATAATCAAGAAAATATTTACCAAAAATTGTTTATCCTGGCTACATTTTAATTATGGTAAAAATTAAACCATAAGAAACAGAGACTTTAGCGTCAATACTGCTGTTTTACATTATGTAACAGAAAATTGTTACTGGTTGTGCATAACTGACATTTCTAAATATCTTAAATTTAGAGCATAGAAAAGACCAAATCACCATTCCAAGAGATGGTGGAAGGTTGTCCTGTAAACCACAGCGACAGGCCACAAATGTTGAACAAAAAAAGGAAATCGTGCAGGTGACACCACCTGCAACTCAGGGTAGCCAACAGCATCCTGGATTATTTTTGTGTGGCCAGGGTGTATTGACTGTAATCCTATACAGACAGGCCTTGTTCCTGGACCCAATCTAAAGGTATCAAGATTTTCTTTAGAAAAAAAAAATAATTAGGAAAAATACGATGTGTAGGTTTGGGAGCACAGCTACACAGATGCAGTCTGAAAAATTAACCTTAATTACCTAATGTGAATTAGTAAATGGCACTAATTTTTTGTCTGGACGTTCTGTCCACAGTAAGCTGGCCTTCAATTCATCCAAAACTAAATATTCAAGCTAAAATAAATCAAGCCAATGTTAACGCTAAGTAAAAGGATCCACACAAAAGCTTAATGTGATTTTCATTTAATAAGTGAATTAAAGTAACTGTTCTTAGAGTCTCTTTGTACATATAAGCCTCTTGTTTCCACTACATCAATATACATGCCAGAGGTACATTAATAAAGTCCCCGGTCTATTAATATTACTTCACTTCCTTGTATTATTTATTCTCATCATGAAAAGTTTTAATAAAAGGCTTAAAGTCTTCCTAAAAGTTAGAAGCCGCCTTCCTTTGTTCAGAAATGAAAGAGTGGACATGGCGCTCTTAACTCTGTCTGCAGCAGCTGCTCTGCACAGACGATCAGATGGGTGTTCAAATATGAACTCAATATTCTCAGAACGCAGCTCATTTCCCTCGCCATGGTTTCTGTACGCCCGAGAGATGTGACTTTCTCCTTAGACGTGGATCCTTCCCGATTGGGTTGAAGAAATATTATTATTCTCCCAATCAACTGCAAAACAGTGCTATAATCAAAAAACATTCAGTGGCTGCCATTCAAAAGACTCTGCGTATCCGCAGCGCTTAGTCTACGGTCTATCAGCCACAGCTCCCTGCAAAATTCACCCGTCTTGTTGGCCGTTTCCAAGCTGCATGAATTATCCTGCTGGCAGGAGCCCATTTCTGGTCATCACCTGCACCGGGGCCCCACGGCTCCTTCCTCTTACATGCCAGTATCCTTGCCACATACTGCGGTGCAAGCGTCGCTTCATGGGAAGGGCTTGTGGTAAAAATAAATAAATACCATGTGTATTCATCACTTAAGTGAATATACTGCAAAATCAGATCCCTTTTTCCTGTTAATACACAGCATCTCTTCCATGGCACTTGGCAACACTAAATTATTACTATTACATTTATTTAATTTATTCAATATTGGATGGATGTCTAAAAAAAAAAAATCAAAACATGAGTGCTTCAGAAGAGGGACCTTATCTTCATGCAAGTCACAAAAGCAACCACTGGCATATATGGCATCATAGAAAGAAATCATGGTTTTGACATATAATAAGGTGTATAGAAAAACTGTGTTAGTTTCCTATGGAAGAAAACGATACACAAAATACTCATATTCTAGTAATTAAAAAAGAAAACAAGTCACAGTGCCAAGTCACCTGAACTTGAGACTTGGAATCAGATTTATTAAGCACACTTCCAAAAACGGAACCAGAATGTTACATGGGAAGCGTGCCCACCGGCCAGAAGAGACACTGTCACCAAAGCCGACAACCCGACTGGCAAAGAGAACGGATTAAGGAGGCCCACATCGTAATTTTTATTTTTATCACTAGAATAAGGACCCAGTTAGCATTTCACGTCTGGTTCCCAAAGATTCAATCAGCAGCAAACGGAAAAGGAGTACCAGTTCTTTTTCACTTTTATTGAACTACTACGTATCTTACCTATTAAAATGAAAAACGTTAAGCAGAGAGGCAATAACAATATATGCAGGGACCCGGCTTTTAGAAATTCCACAGGACTAAGTGATTTTGTGGATGAGATGCCTGCCCACAAATTTTCAGCTGGAATATGAGCACTCCCCCCACCCCCAAAAAAAAACCAACAGCAATGCACTCCCCATAGTAAACCATCACAACGTTTTTTGAAAACTAAAATTTGATGAACACAGGAAAAAACACAGAGAAAACCTAAACTACCAGGAACTGCAGTTTTTCTCCTTTATGGTTTTTTTTTCTTCCTAATGTTAAACATGATTTGCTGTATGTCTTAGACTGAGACTTTTATAGTCTCCCTAAAATCAAGTGACTCAGAAGCAAGCTTGTATTAACCTAAGGGTCTGGAAGAGGTATGCAGGGACACGCTAAGCAGCATTAGAAAAAAAAAACTATGGTGCCCCCTAAGTACACTCAGAAATGATATTTCAAGTTTGTTATTTTACTATTCAACCAGATTTTCAGAGCAGCCGTAGATGCAATGGCTAATCTAATACAATCTAATACAAAAAAGCTAACTGTATGCCAAGTTTCTTCTTTCTTCGAATACCTCAAAAATGGAAAAGAAAGAAATTCAATAGATTTGCCTTGAATTTAAACAAAAGGTGGATTTAATGCCAGCAAAAGTCACTATAGAAATGTCTACACAGCACAATAAAATGCTATGCAGAAACACCCCTGCTTATTCTTTCATGATTTTGCCTTGTAATGCAACTAACGTAAAAGGCTGCGTGTAGAGCAAGCTCTCATCGTCGATTACCCCAGCTCGGAACTCCACATAGATTATTGACCTCGCTAGGAGGGAAAAACAACCCCCAAAGCCTCAAAACCAAAGGCAACCAAAACAAAACACCAACAAAAAAAGACACCCTCCCCATCAGCAAGAGTCCTGCCGTTGTTTCAACAGACTTTCGATCAGGCCCATAATAACTTAACATGTCTTGGACACTCTAAGTGCAGTGAAGGATTTCTTCTTGGTCTCCAAAAGAAAGATTAGGGAAAAATATGACTGCCATTTACTGACATTAGCGAGTCTCTTTCCTTCCCATTGGATTGTTTTCTGATAATCCTACAATGAAGTAATATATTACCCCTTCCCAAGAGCTATTCGCACAATGATACCCATAAATTCTGTACTGCTATTCTATCACAATTAACTTACCCCTAGCAAGCTCCTTGCTCAGTATGAAAACATAAACAGCAGAAACCCCAAAAATGTATCTTACTGGCAGCTGTTACCTTTAAAATACAGCTTAAAGTGGCTGTGGCACTGTTCTACTGGTTTACTACACAAAAATCATACATATCCATCGTCCATATCCATTGACCTTCAGTGGTTGCCAGTGTCAGTGGTGGCTTTGTTTCCGTTTTTTCCAAATCCAAGACTAAGTTTTTACAGACCTGAATACCTGTGGAGCTCACGGGCCCTTGGGATGAGACACGATGAAATTAAGCTATTTGATCAGCCACAGAGAATAAAATAGTTCACTGAGACAGATCAGTGTTCCCTGTTTGCCTTTACAGCAAAAGTTTGCAGTTGCTATGTTCTACCGCCTGAAACAATGAATAAAAGTGGGTTTTCACTCCAACCAGCCCATAGCCGAAGCCAGTATCAAAAGCCACCTCTTGTTTTGTTCTGCTTTGTAACGAGATCAGCTTGATTGGCAATATACCACTATATAATGGATTGAGATGATGTTACTTACAACACTGGCTTCAAACAAAGCTCTGCCTTGATGTTAAATAAAGAATACAGTGTTATGTGCTGCTTTCATACTGTCAGCAGCTGAGGCAAAAGTTTCCAACTGGTTTGATATAGCTGTACCTAGAACACGCAGTGTGACTCAATACCTTGCTGCGAATCATCCCTCCTGCAAATATCTCGTAACGTACATAATTTGCAATCAGTCAAAAATAGCACCAATTAGAAAAAGCGTTTGCCAGTAAGTATCTTATTGCACATGAGATCTAAGGTAAGTCTGCTATATCACGTACAAAGGATTGTAATTTTAGTGCCTGAGCAAACCAAAAGAACTTGATTATAATACAAGTAACCCAATATCATGCAAATATATCCTTCAATTTAAAAAATAACAAGTTAATTTTCTTTTGCATAAACATTGTTTCCCTTAAATTCATACGATCGCAAAAATTGTCTTAAGAAGGCATTTCATTAATACCTATAAAGCATTCTAATTCAAGCAGCTGTATTTACTTCACTTAATCAGCATTGCTCAACTCTAGGTATTACCTTTCTACCAGAATACAAAGCAAAAATATTACTGTTCTGGAATCTCAAGTATCAGAAGAAAATCCAGCCAGATGAGAATACAGTTTTTATGTCAAAAACTCACAGTGAAAATGCTGTGAACTGCACACTACTATTAAAGAGTTCTGACATAACAGATGGGATGTCAGAATAAGACCAACTGGTCAGTAAAAGTGAAAACATAAATGACAGACATTTAGTTTTATTCTTTGCAATGTGAGTCCATCCTCAAGATCTTCATGGCATTTGCTACATTTTAGAAACCGTTAATTTAGGCAAGCGGAAGCTGTTGATTTGCTGGCCATTTCACTGACTACTACTGCAATCCCTTTTTTTTTTGCTGTCTATATACAGAATAGTAACATTAATTGTAAAATTAATAAGATTTATTAACAGACAAGATTTGTAGTTATCTCTGCTGCCCACAGTCATTGTTCATTTATAAAGAGGAAGGAGAGGAATAGGTACTTTTAAGGAGTTTCTTAAAAGTATTTTCAGATTATAGTTGATTTCACTCAGGAGAGAGGGCAGAATCGCAAACTCTTCATCAACAAAACACACAAGGCAGCGTAAGTTACTTTAAAAAACAGTGCCAGTGAAACGACTCATTTTATTTTCCTATTTATGGAGGAGTACAATTTAATACATGTGCTGATTTAATGCACATGCTGATGCATGTGTATGATACCTGCATATCGGAACATCTGGATACCTGGCCGGCAGGATACCCAACAGAAAAGAATTCCTTAGTACTTCTGCTACGCCTGAAGTGGTAGACCGAATCTTCTCACATATACCGTAGTATAACAGTTGCTTAAGTTGGACATTTCCAGAAAAGACATTAACCAGAGTATGACACATTCAACACTCAACAGAGCAGGTCAGAAGTCCTAGCAGCAGTGCGTAGATATTTGCACGTATCACAATGGTATTTGCAATTCCTCCAAAGCTATGGAACACACCTATGATATTCTACTGTCTTCATCTTGTTTACAACTATCACATTGAAGCAGTAAAATAACTTACCACTAGGGTTAAAAGCCATGCAGCAAATAGGCTTTTCGTGTGCAGGGAAGTGGGCCACAATGCCACCGCTATCGGAGTCCTCGCTGACAAGTACCTGCGTAATATTAACAGAGACAAAGGGAGGTTAGGAAAGAAAAATGCACCTAAGAGAAAATACCAACTTACTGATACAGGAGTTGTTTTATAGGATATACACAGTGGTATGAATTAGAAATATAACTGCATGGGAACTAAACACAACCAATCTTCTGTAGTCTTTTCAGATAGAGAGACATGAGACATCCTCAAATAAGTTGCTATTAACTAGAAAGGATTATGCACTTTATACCTGGATTCCCTATTTATCCATCCTATTCAAATAAGGCAAAAAAATGGAAAAATATTACTGTTTTGCTACATAAAGTATTAATGGCTGCATAGAAGCTTGTTACAAAAGAAGCGCACCAGGAAGCTACGGTTAAGGGTTCCATTGCCGCTGGCTGAAGCCGGGGCAGCGACCTCTCTGTGTCTATAATCGAGAGGGCCTATTACTCATAGGTTTGTGACAGGAGCTCTCCGGCTCGCTCAGCTCTCCCGTGGACAGGAGCTCCCGCTCCGCCAGGCTCGGCAGCAGTCGGACTACTGTAAGGAGCACCGGTGCAATTACACTGAAGAGCGCACGCAGTTCTTTAACTGTAAACAACAAATGGTTTTCTCTAAGCAGTAACAAAAATCACATAATGGAAAGAAAACACAAGAGGTAGCATAGACTTTTTCAAAGAAAAGGGAATGTTTAACCGTTACATAAATCAGTATTTTCTTTGGGAGGATTCAAAGTATACACGGCAAACGAGTGGAAACACAGACCAAAAACCCAGTCAAAGAAAGCGGGTTTGCTTTCCACCAGTTGCATAGGTAGGAACACTACAGCTCGCATCCTGCTAGTAACTGGTGACGGACTTGAGGTATCTGGGCTTCCAAACGACGCAAGAAATGCCAAGGACTGGGAGCGTGTATGAAAGCAACTGCATTGCAAAGTACGCGGCTACCGAGAATTTTCTTCATCTTGAAATTGCCTCAATGGACATTAAATAACAGTATTATGAAGGTTGTTAATCAAAACCCCTTAAAAAAAAAATCACACTGTTATAAAATACCTTCTTGTGAACAAAAAGGCAATTAAAAGGTAGGAGAGAGTTTTCACAACAGAGGGAAATTAAAGTGGAAAAGGAAATATCTGGACTGAGATCTGTGTTGCGCAACATCGTCTGAAGAAAGGGACAAGGATGAGCTTTTGGGTTTTTGAACAAAAGGCTATTTGAAGTTGATAAAACTACTTGGGCCAGTCGAAACTGAAGCTGACTGTGAAGACACACAAAAGGACGTCCAAAAGGAAACAGCATTACCAACGTCTAACTGCATGAAAAAGAAAAAAGATTCTTTGATTTATAGAAGAGAACTGAAAGACGTGTGGACAAAATATATGCAAGAGCTGTAAAAATATTTTATTCCTTGGTTACATCATGTTAAAGACTAAATTAAGTAAAACAATAAGAAAGATGTCAGAAAAGGACTTAATAAAAGGGTTTCTGTGGTAAGCAAAAACCACCTTCTTAATAAGATAGTGCAAAATTTCCCATTTCAAGTTCAGAATAATTTGTCTGCTGCTTCCAAAATAATCTGAAAGGTTTTTAATACTTCCTATTCCTAACAGATATCACAATAATTTGAAGATATTTTTATGCTTCAAAAAGACAAATCATCTTTAAATGTTTAAAGAAGTCACGTAATATGGATGAAGAGGCCTGCGCCTGACTTACTTTAAATGTTCAAATTACTTGGCACTGTCACATAAGCACAATTATGGTTTTGCTTTCCGTTGTCAGCATTTCGTGCTTATTCCAGAACCACTAACCAAAGGGTCTGGAGATCTTCCTAAGAGCTTTTCAAAGAAACAGTGTTCTTTTCTCAGCCTATATAAACTGCACTAAATAACTCCTATACATCATCTTTTCACAGCTTCTACTTTTAGGTAACTTGGTCTTATCCTAAACATTTCACTCTAATTAAAGATACACGATAATGATAAAGTAATATCATAAACCAGCTTTACAAAAGAAATAGGTGGGTTTTTAAAATCTAGTCTGTTAAACAAAAATATTTAATCTAGAAATATGTAGGTATCAACAGTATCTAAATCATTGCTAAAAACAGTTATATAGCATATTTCACATGCATGATCGTCTCCAGACTGTAAACTGGATTAATTCAGCATAGTTTTTTTGTTAGAAAAAAACCCTAATGATAAATGCACCACTGTTATCATCCCAGCAACATAAAACCCCTATTCGACAGACAAGGAGCACTCTGGATGGTAAAATGACCTTTCAATATTTTTCCTCTGGAAATATGCTACAAAGCAAAAATTTCACAACATTAAAAATTGTGAAACACCTCAGACATACCAATTTGAGAACACAGTAACACCCAAATCTATTATTTGTATGCTATGCTAACTGATTCCATGCTTTAAAATGTTTTTTTCAATCACTGCTTAAAATGGAAAAACTGGAAAAACACCCTTTGTGTTTAATCTACAAGAAGATTTTGAAAATCTTCACTTTTCACTGTAAAAGCCAACTTGCAGGTACAGCAAACCAGACCCTATTTTGGCTGTCACACAATTCCATTGTTTGTGATAGAAACACAAGGAAGAAGAACTTATCGGCATAACCTCCAATCAAGCAAGAAAAGCCACCGTGAGCTTGTGGGTCCTGAAAACCCTCGCCTGCCACCAGCCTGGCTCACGCAGAGCTTTCAGACGCAAACTAAACTATGTCAGTCTCTGCATTAGCCAAGGGGGAAAAAAAAAAGGGCAAAAAACCTCCCACAAAAGCACCTTCATTACTCAAAAATTTGGAAATCCTCAGATAGTGGAGAATCTGAAACTCAGGTTGCGATGGTGCCACACCACCTCCTTTCATGACATCTGGTATCACCCGCTGTGGCCACAGAATGGAAATACTTGCTTCCGAAACACACACGTGGAAACACCACTTGCTTCTCCAAGGTAAGGTGAACTCGAAAAAACGCTCATCTTTTTAAAATCAACATGAAAAAAAATCCTCGTGGAACAGAGAAGAAAAGTACTTTTTTTAAAATCACTAACTTGCATTTAAATCTTCAGGCTGCACTGCGAGCTTGGTCATGTCCTTCCCCTGCACTTTTCAGTGGACAGTTGGGGAAAACATACATCACTTTTTAGAATTTCAACACTACAAAGGAAGGGGGAGGGCGGGGGGAGAATCAAAGGAATTACAGCAGTTGACTTAACTACATCATCAACTAAAGAAGAGCCCCTCTGGAAAGGTCCCTTCCAAAGCTGCCACAAAACAAAAGCCTGGTTCATGTGCCCATTTAGAGCTTGCACAGCTTTAAAATCATAGTATGATTTTCACTGTTGTATACAACTTAACGAAAACAAAATTATGCTGATGTAACACAAAGTGCTTTATACTGGAATACATTACTTTCTGTCTTAGAGATCTTTAAATGGATGTAACTGCCTCAGTACAACAGGGTTTATATAAATTTGGATAGATCAAATAGCCCAGATTTCATGCAGACAAGGATGAAGGTGGGAGCTGTGCAGTAACGAAGAAGTACTCAAGGCCTCCGCCACACAGGCTTCCCAAATTTTAGAAATCACTTCTTGCAAAGGCTGAAGTGGAGGACGCTCTCTGCAAAGGTGCTGGAAAGAACGATGTCCGTAGGCTGACAAATGGCACATTAAATCAATTCTGACATTGTACAACTGGTTCCTTTCGGCCAGTTTATGGTTTCTTACCACTGAAAAGAGCAGAGCTGGAAAGTTTTTTTTTCTTGGAAGTCAAAACAGTGGTACAAATTGCCTAATAACACATGCAAGCACTGTCAAAAAGCTCGAAGGAAGCAGCTCATTCAGCTTCCCGACGCGCAGAGCATACAAAGCCCACAGGAATCCCTAGGCTGCAATTTTTTTCATCCCAAACAGGCTTCGTTCTCCAAGGTAGTGGCCTCTAACCACTCTACTATTAAGCGTAAAAGACCTTACAAAGTCTCTCATTGAAAAAGGTTCATAAATCTTGGCATTACTCTTATAATTGCATAGTTACTGAGGTTCATAAGGATGCTCAAGTATCTTCCTCGCAGAGCTCCCTACCATTTTACCAAATAGAAACACCATTTTAAGAAAAACAACCGACCAGAAAGAAATGCTGAGGCTCTTCTCCCAAGATGGCCTTGTAAATGAGCACTCAGCCCATTTCTGATGCCCAAATAGTATCTTCTCAAGAGACCTGCAACATGATTCTAGAAAAAGCCGCCCGGCCAACGGAGTCGGTGGCTGGACACGCGGAGCCGCTGCTGCAGCTCTCTCAAGGCAGCCCTATTAAAGCCCGACAGAACACTGCAGTTGATCGAAGATGAATCAAGTCCTCTTTATCTCACTCTAAAAGAGAAACAGGCAAAACACCTTGGGGATCATTACATTTACTATCAGAAAAGCGTTTGCTTTGCGGGCAAGAGATAGCTGAAGCCGAAGCTTTTTTCTCCTAGGCCATATTTTTCTTCATTCGTTGTATTTTCCATACTGCTGAACAGAAGCCACTAGTAATTATGACTTGAATTATTTTAATCTTTAAAGGCAAATTACACCACTTATCCCAGTGGAGACATGTTTTTAAATAAAACATGAAAGTAACACAAATAAAAATGGACACAAATCTAATCAAGCAGGTCCTACTCTTAATAAAATTAAGAAAGAATAATCCCATCATCATAAAAACAAATAGGCTTGGCAATATTTATAAATATGAATATTATACAATAAAGAAATCTTTGCATGTATACTTATTAAGATCTCCATTGATTTAAATAGCTGAAGTTAGGGCAGTGTTTTCTTCGGTTCCTAAGACGTACGCGCAAAACCCAGCCCCCTCCATACCGACCCCCCCAATTAGCCTCCCCCAACTTATAGCTAAGGTCAAACATCAGTGGAAAAGGGCTAAAAGTGATAAATCTGTGGCATTAACTACTGCACTCCTTTTAATAGAATCCAGCATAAACTCAAAACAGCCTTGCGCTCAGCCTGAACCATTTATCTGAGACAAAAATGTCTTCTTGACAAAAAACAGATCTCCTTTAATAAAAGTAAGGCAGACAGTATTATGCTCTGAGGGAATCCTGTTGCTCTTTTTATATTTATATATAAAAAGAATTCTTCTGTAATACACATAGATATAAAAAGTGAAGAAAATTGATGCCAAATATATGAGCATCAGAACATCGAATTAGCCTTTGTGAAAGCTGTTCTTATAAATAAAAGCACTGGTGTTAATGACCAGTGGAATTACTTCTGTAGTTAAAGTTTTATTATTGAATACGCTTTATTCTTTTAGCTTCTTTTTGCTTTAGACCGAAGTTTCACAACAATTCTTGCTCCCGATAAGCATCTTTATTTGGTTCAATTGTTATCAACTCCTTACCAAATGAAAATGAACTTTTGAAACTGCAGCAGTCTGCAGTTTTTTTTCGGAAAATTCCTCTTTAATGCAATAAAAAGTTAATAGGGAACAGAAAAAAAGCACCAATCGCATTTTAAAACATAAAAAGATCAACATGTTATCTTATTTTTGTAAGCTATTTTTAAAATATTTCCTCAAATATTTTCGTGCATTTGGGATGATCTGTGAAAGCAACACAATGATATCTCATCAATCACACCGCTCTATCAAAAGCATTAAGAATCAAGTTTTGTATTTTTAAATGACCACATATTTCTCTGTCAACTAAATGTTAGATGTTTAACAGATTTACATTCAGTCACAAAACTGGCGACTTTTGAGAAAGGTCATTATTGCACACTACACGTGGGTGGCCTAGTTGATGAATTAATTAAGAATACAGAAACAAAGGTCGAAAGAAAATAATTTTTCTTTAACTCTCAAGCCACTAAAGTCTTACACATTTAATTCCAATTACTGAAAAAGAGGACATCTGTACAGCTTTAGTTTTATCCATTTCAACTAATTAACAGATTCAAATAAATAGTCATTACATCTAACTGAAAAGTTTGCTAACACTTCATTAGAAGGAAGTTTAAACAAGCACACAACCTTGTTAACATATTTTGGTTTACCACAAAGTTACTTGGGCATCTCGATAATTATTTTTACTCTCTTTACAAATATATCATGACAGCCAACTTCAATAATTCTACATTCCTCTGCTTTTATTTAATTACTTCGTAATTCAAATTTTCTTCAAGTACCACCAATTTTGCAAGTAGGCGCTATCGTATAAACAACTGCTGGGTATGAGATTTCACTACAATATCTACATTCATAATGTTTATTAAAAATATTTTCCCTACAGATTTAATCCTGCAAGATTACATTAGAAGATTTCTTTGGTCTTTAATGGTATATTTGTCAGTGGTAAGCTAGCATTCCAACCTCGGCCTTGGTAGCACAGCACATTTCATGAAATGCATTGAGTTCCATCTCGCGTTTTTTATATTGGGTATCTTTGAAATGGCAGATATAATAAAAAAATCAGTGAAAATTTAAAGCTGTAGTTAGTTCTTCTGGCTTATGTCCAAAACATGTCCCTTAATCGTCCTACTGGCAGATAGATCTATATGTTCGTACCGATGCACAAAGCAGCTCACTCCATCTCTAAAACCTGTGTTGCTATGCCCAAAGTAAAAGGACAAGCACACGCATCATTACTTTGCAAGCCTTTATATATATACACACATATATATATATAAAAAAAAAAGCCTGCTCCCTCACTGAAAAAAAGCGCTTAATTTCTGCTTCCAAAGGACACGCTTGCTTGCCTTAGACTTACTGGCTTCTTTTTCCATTTTCTTTCTCTCTTTAAGACAGATTTCTTCCCTTTTTCACTACATGTTATCGTAAAGATGTATTTTATCACTTGGAAATTGTTTTATTACATTACAACACCCAAATTCTTAGTTAGGCTGTGCAGGTAGATAGAAATCTTTATTGACCTGAAGGAGGTGAGGTATTCCTTTTACATTAGAAGTCCGCGGATGATAAGAAAATAACTCCTTTCTGCTTCTGAAATTCCCCTCGTTTATGATTAGGCTGACAACCTCTGAAAAACCATGCGCGCACACACAAATATATTTACGTAGTTGCCAGACAAAGCTCTGATGAAAGGGATGCAAGGCTTTCAAACTGTTAATTCAGTCTGGAAAACACGTGGTAGGCATTACTAATTCCTGTAGTTCCCCGGTCAGTTTAGGAAGAGCGATGCTTGCAGCGGGCATAGCCACCCGGCAGCATCCCCGTCCAGCAGAAACAAAACGCTCCAAAGCGGGCGTCTTCACCGCGGGAGGAAGCAGTGTTCCTCCGTACCCACCCAGACCTCTTTTTTCCCACCTGGAATCTGCACACTGGGATGATAAACCAGTAACTTCAGAAAAATCACTGCCACACAGTGTCAAGAAAGCTGAGACTAAACTACGCAAGGCATTCGCTACACTGCTGTGCAGCAATTACTTGCTCTAAACCGCAGGCGAGGCCGGACTCTGCATCAGTCAATCCGCTCCATCGCTCTTCCATTTCAACCAAAGTGTCAGTAATAACGTAGTTTGGATGACTACTGTCAGCAAACCAATTTGCCACATAAGAGTAAAATAATTTCAGAAATGAACACACTGAGGAGGAATCGATGTAGCTCAAACAGCCACACAGATTTCAAACGAGCTCGATGTTTATACTGCAGCGTATGAGCAATCACATTTAGTTCAGCGAGATTACTCGCAGCGTTTAAAGGTCAGACCTTGCTAAAACGCTTTCCTGAACTGAAGCTTCGATCAATTGCGCTACAAAAGCTAGCCAGGACTACCCGGCTAGAGCAACCACGGGCCATCTGACCAGCGGCACGGCGCTGCTTGCAGGCTTGCCGCGTCTGCCAGCGTACAAGCGCAGGGTCTCTGCCAGGCTCCTTGGGCCCAGGCCATTCACACAACTGCCAAAATCAGACTCCGCCACATCCGAACGAGGCTGCGCGCACAAAAACGCACGTTTCCACCCGGCAGTGGGAATACAGCTGGAGGGATGGCCAGGAACGCAGCGGGGACTGCGAGCACACACGACACCCCTCAGGTTCTTTTCCGGGGCAGCGTGGAATGCACAGCGTTTTTATTTAGACCATGTCTAAAATGTATTTAATCAACTTTCTTTTTTCTAGATGTACATTTTACTAAGAAAAGATTAGTAAAAAGTCTTCTGTACCAAGAAAACCTAACAACGCAAAACAAAGATTATTTTATTTTTCCCGGAAAAAAATACAACGCTAATTCTGAAAGCAAGTCTCAGCACTGAAAATAAATTATTAATTTAATAGCATTTTAAAACTTCACATCACAAAAATATGAATGCAAGACATACAAACAATTAGGATATCTAACTTAGAGCCTCCTTCCCTAGAGATTCAAGACAAAAATTATTTTACCAGAACTGATGGCTTATTTATGTTACAGCAGCAGTATTTGGACAAGGCAAGCGTTATCATTTTTACAACTACTTTTCCATAGTGCCCTTTAGGCTTGATAGCTCCCTACTATTGTTAAGGTCAGAGGACAAGTTCATAAAACCTCTAAATCATACATAACAAGACTTAAAAACCCAAGATATATCATTTTTTTTCCCTAGGCCTATGCAGAAGAATCAAAGCACAGACAATGACCATCAGAAATAATGACCGCATTAAACAAGGCTTCATGAGAAATTTATGAAGCAAAATTTTTCTTCTTCTTCCCCCCACCCCCACCCCCCCCCCCCCCAGCAGTATAAGAAGAGCCAAAAGACCTTTTTTCCCAGGAAACAAAAACAAACCCTAACAGCCAACAGACTTATTTTAAGACCTGACTCTAAGATCTTAAGTAAAATAAAGTCTTTTTTCCATTCTCTTCTTTTTTTTTCTTTTTCTTTTATTTTAATTTTGCAAGAAAAGGCCTATAATTTATACGAACAATCCTCTTTCAATGTAACATTACTTGGCTAAGTACTCCCAAAACTAATTCTCAGGAACAACCACCGCTCAAACAGCATACTGAGGTTTTTGTTTGGTTTGTTTGTTTTCCAGGAAAACATTTTATTTTCCTCTCAGGTAAGAAAAGAAAAGAACTTGACTACTGATTTGTCATTGCTACTTTACTAACTTACCTGCAATAAGCATCATAAAGATAGGGGAAAACAAGCACAAAGAAGTTGTTTTTTCTTTTTGAAATTCAATAAATGTGAACACTAGGAAAAAAATTTTACAAAATAGTGAAGAATACTGAAGCGTATGGGAGTCCTGCATAAACACTGATTCCAGGACCAGGCACTTGAGACGGAAATGATTGATAGCAACAAACAAAAAAGACATGGCTATCTTCCCTGTCATAAAGACAGTACAAAACACCAATTTAAAGTTTGTATGATAATGGTATGGATTTCTTACCAAAGGATTTTGCCTGACACGCTGTACTGTATATTATTAGTAAAACAGTACATATGCCTCACAAAACAGCATTACGCTTGGTTACATTTTAGTTTTGAAATTTATGTAAAATTATAAGCTTTTATACTTAATATCCCACTTCACTCATCATCTGTTTTAAACTGGAATTCAACAATTCACTGTATTTCTAGGCAATCACATTTTCCAGCCACATTATATATTAATAAATATAATCAGACTACATATACATTTCAACTGATCAGCATAAATCAATGTCAATTATGAACAAGTGTTAGAGAGACAAAATGTGACACTTCACACTTGATCTTGTCAAAGTGTCACATAAATATGTTTCAGGGACGATATACATTTTGGCTTAATTTCAGTCCCAAATAGGACTTTATCACAGCTGCGTGCGTGCGTAAAACTTTTTGACCTAGCAAAAATCTCATCTATTTTTCATTTTCAAAAGCATAAAATACATTTTCCCGAGACTTGCGTGAAAATGAACGCACGTTCTGTTTCTGTGCAAACTGTATTACCTGCCCTTCTGCAACTGTCTCTGTATCAATGATAGTGATGATTCCAGGCACCAGAGGACTTCGACGAATGTTGCTATGAGCTAAAATTTCTTCTTCAGTTGCTCCTGAAGGCAGCGTCCCTGTCAGCTGCGTAACTACTTTCCCAACCATTGTAAGTCCAGTCTTTATCGTCTATAAAAAGAAAGAGAACCAATAAATAATGTTTAGGGCTGTTTTGTGGATCTACCTTGAATTTTTTTTCAACGCAATTAACATAACTAGATTGCGCACCCCAGCAGCACACAAAACAAATGTTTTTATACGTGATATATAAGCCACGAAAGGCTGTATGTAACAGACATATCTTGAAAAAAATTAGCATCCTATCAATTTGAAGGATTCCCCTTTATTTTGGAATTAAATGCTTCCAAAACATTCCTGAAAAGAGAAATATTTAACGTTGTCTAAATGTTTAGGTTCTTTCTTTCTTTGTTATTTACTTATTCCAAGAGGTACAGAGCATGGATAGTTAGAAGAATCAAACGATGAAGCCAAGATGGGTGCGTGCGGAGGGCAGTGTTACATAGAGAAACACTTATAGTCCCTAATGGTTAATGCTGAAATAGCCGTGTCTTCTGCACAAGTGCAAGAGAGAAGGAGTTTGGTCTTTGGTAGATGTGACAGACACATTCATTTGTTTCTCAGCAATTATGCCTTTTGCAGCATACTCAAACCCAGCAAAATTAAAACCGCCATCCTCAGGGTACACGAAAGGACAACTCGGTGCAAAGTACACGCATATCCCGTTCCAAATAAAGTGACTTTCCATAGCCTGCATGTTTTCCAGACGTGGGTTCACTGCACCAGCTTTTATCATCTAAAGATGCTGAAGATTGTTTTTATGTCGTTTGATTTTATTTGGAGAAAGAGGGAGAGTACACACAGTAGGAGAGATACAGATTTAAAGAAAAACAACCCAAACTACAACTTCAAATATTTTCTCCTTGAATCAAGGACTGTGCCTTATTTGCCTATAAAGCATTGAGCAGATTTATTATGCAATATAAAAAAGAAACAGCAAAAGAGATCAGAATGGAATGACACTATAACAAGCCAATTCTTAACTAAAAAGACAAGCTAAGCTGCCTGCTAAATTGAAAAGGAAAAAAAATGTACAGATCACAGGCTGAAACCAAGAAGCAGCCGCAAATCAATTGCAACTGCTTTGTTTAGTGCTAAAATCTCAAACTGCAGTGATTAGAAAACACATTAGTGTTCATCAATTAGCAGCCAAACGTTTGTTTTAATAATTCATAGGAAATGACTTACACAAAGTCTGTTAGTGTGTTGTCAGGAAAACCTCTGAAGGGCCAACAGAATTAGGCGCCACACTGTATTGATGGCAACATCTAGCCAGGAAGCCTGATTAACCTCTGAGATGCCTCAGCTGATGTACTTACCCCATTAATGCTAATGGAGATACTACCACTTAAAATCGAGCCATGCCTTTATCATAGGGACGTCTTTGGGGTTTGAAGTCTTTAGTAATATCCTGCCATTTGTTTCTTATTATTTCTTTTTATACTCAGATACAACAAGTGAGAATAAAACAAATTTTAACAGTGGCAAATTCAGAAGACTGAAAAACGTAACGTAAAGCAGATAGTGATATCCGAGGAACAGACCTAAAATAGACCCAGTGCCATCACACGAATGCATTTCAGCAGACACTTTCCTGACAAAAACTGACAAGGCAGTTTTCTGGCCAATAGTTAAAATCATATAAAACGCACTGGTAGTTTATAGAGCCAGAAAGAGAAATCAGTATAGAAGTACTATATGGCAAAATACCCGTGCAAGTTAAAAGACCAAGAATTGTAACTGACCTATTTTAGAAAATATCTTTAATATTATAACTAGAGAAATTGGAGGACAAAGTGCCAAGTATGAATTTATAGCTCTCTAGAAAAAAATTAACTTGCTTATCTAGCAAAATGAATTACCGTTCCATGTTAGAGCAGACTGTGACTGCAGGGCTACTGGGAAGTACTAGGTGTACCGCGATGAGGCCGAGGCCATTAGCTCAGAAATATCAGTGTAAAACCATTACGGCACTTACTTCTTTGTGCGATGTGTATATTTGCAAAAACTTCTCTGGTAATCTTTAACCTTTCCCATGCCATATCAGCTGTCCCCTCTATCCATTAGAGCTAATGACCTTGCTCTCACATAAGCTGTTAGTACTCATTAAGAAGTTATCAGGTAACAAGAGAAAACAGATGCAGCCTTTGCTAAATCACTTTACCACTATAGGATTAAAAGATATGGAGAAAGAATCAACTAAAGAAGTTATGAGGTGAGAAGAACTTGGTTTATAATTTGATGCTAGACATTCGACAGACCAAATACATTTTAAATGAAATAGGTTAAAGTTTGCACTGTCCCAGTTCCTTTGTCACTGATGGGAACTGCCAGGGCATACCCAGTGCAATTTTCTTATAAATAGAATTTAAAAATACTTGATCCGATTCCTTTTGTGAGCAAGGATGCACATTGTGCAAGCGCACAAGTTATTTGTATGCTCACGTGTACCCTATCTGCTTAAAAACAAGGCTGTTCACATTCATTCAAATATAAAGAAACATATATTTAATTAAAATAAATGTATGCACTCATACCTCATTTAATTGAAAAATAAGTACAACTTTAATTAGATGAGAAAATTAAAATGCACCATTCAGTGCTTGTTAGGCTGCTTTGTTCCAACAAAGGTCTTGCATCCTTTTAATGACAAAACAATATATTGTTCCTGTTTCTCATAATAAATACATTTTACATGATTTATTTGTTTACAAATGAAAAATCTATAGAAAGCAGAAAGAGATATCAAAAAGATATGCCTTGGTAATCAACAATATGAAAGCCTCATGGTTATTTTGAGCAAAATGAATATAGGATCAATTATAGATTCAAGTTCAAACTAAATGTTTGTTGAAATGCTCATGTTTTGCAAAGATGTTTCCCTTTCCTGCTCTTGCTGCGCCTTCTGAAAAGAGGTAGGACGGGGAAGAAACCGTATTAGGAAGCTCATCTCAGACAGCACGGCAAGCCTGACTGCTAGGGACACGTCAGCACGGGGCAGGTCTGCACGAGCACCACTTGAATAGAGCGAGCCGAAACGTGACTCACGCAGGGACACGGTGGGGCCAAACCTCTCTTCAACAAGACATAGGAAAAAACCCCAAGCATGGAGAAATAAGGATGTCTTTTCCTATGTCCCCTTCCTTGCCACATCCAAAATGGATAAATATGGGTAATTGTAACAAGCAATTTCACAGTTGGCTGCTTATCTCAAACCAAGCACCTGAATATTCTCCCATCACTGATCCCGTTAAGTAATTTATTATTTAAGTTTATTCTGAGAGCTATTCTACATCCACTCTACTGTGTGTGTTCAACTGGAGTGAACAGATTCTTTACCCCATAAGGAACAACGTTTTCATTTTTCCAAATGCATCAATTTTTATCTTCGCTAAACATTAACCTAAATTGAAATCTTGACGCTTTTTCTATCTCCAGAAATTTTCTGCTTGGCCGAATTACAGAAGTTATCAGAGCTTTTCAGAACATGAACAGACAGAAAGCCACCAAACAAACGTGGCGAAATGAAAATAAGAGACTGAGCTAGAAAAAAATGCATGTTTTTTCCAGCAACAGCAGAAAGCAATGCTCTTGCAAGATGCAACTAAGTAGAAACAGGAAAAAGTTCAATGTTCAAAATAAAATCCTTCTAGAAATTATAAATCAAACGGGAAGAGGACATAAAGGAATTCTTCATAATGTTACCAGAATAACAAGAGTTTTGGCGCCAGTAAGCAACACACTCCAACAGGACCACGATTTTGACCTCGGTATTCCCAGGGAACAGGGGAGCTTCTGACTCCTAAGTCATTTGATTAAGGAGGAAATTCATTTGCTGCATCCAGTACAGCACACAGCAGTGTATCACCCTGAGGACAAACCCACCGCTCACCACCGGGACATTCAAACACATTTCCCATCAAAAGGAATACCATTAAAGTAAATATTCTGTACTGCCACTGAGACCTTCCACAGAGGATCTGAAAGGTAATTCTCAAAAGTGATCCTGTCAAAATTACTCTTTGCTCTCAGCTTTATCTTTCTCCTTTATATGAAGGTTCTTTCACTTCCTTCAGTAAGAAATTGGAACCCAAATAGAGAAAAGGCTGTAACCCAAGATAACCTGACAAAACAAGAACTTTTATGGAACCACTTCTGAACCAAAAAGCAGCAGTGTAGGGAACAGAAAAGGACATCTACTTTCAAAAAAGCTAACACCTCTCTGATCAAAGGAAATGAATTGCAAACCATTGCAGGCTGATAAGATATAACAGCAGTAGAGGTTTATAAATGAAGACTTACTAAGCAAGGAGTAAAGTTTATGGTGAGGTAATGAGATGGACAAAGAGCAACAGCTATTTGGAGCATATGTTTGCCAGCAAGAAAGTCAGCATTTCCGTTATCAGAGATGGAAACTTGCTAGATAGTAAGCCAAGATTCAATGAAATCGGTAATAAATTAAACATTTCAGATTTAGTGTTGCTCACTCAGATGTGAATAACAAATTAATATAGTAAGGCTGAAATATACTCAAGAGCCAAATCACACAAATATTTAAAACTATATTAGTATTAATCTTGTCTATTACAGTAACATCTAACAGCCAGTCGAGAACAAAAGCAATGTGCTAGGCAAAATACAAACTAATACAGAGATTGTGCCCTTACGATTATGCGTTTTCCTAACTTTCACTATTACTTTATCTCTGTAGAGAGGCTACAATCTTTTCCTTTTCTATTATCATAAACATGTTTTATCTTCAGTAGCTAGTCGCATGATGCAACAGCACTACTTCAGCGTTTGCACACGTTCAGCTTCACGTGGGAATTTCTGGATTACAATCTTTGGCTAGTACTACGCAGGAGGTAAAGTCATCATCTCGGTCCTTACTGGCTGTAAAACCTAGTTATCCACCACCTTTGGGGGTATGGGCTATAAAAGATGTCCTCCTTTTTTTGATTTTTTTAGTCTGTCAAAAAAAATTAGACAGAATAGCTGTTAGTCTTTGATGCCTACTGGAATGCTTTGACACTCAGTATATGGTTCAAGAAAGCTTTGGCCTGTTCTTCAGTCATGACTAGGCTTGGCTTTGGCAGTACAGTGATCCGTTTGTAAGATTTTACCACATCTGATCATAACTGTGGCTGATCATGCTAAGCCAGTTGGTTTTTCAAACTTAGCTGTGCTATAAAAAACATGTTAATGATGCCGAGATTGAAGGAGTATGAGGAGATCCCCCCCCCCCGCTCCTTTTTTTTTCTGATGGGAAAGGTATGCAAAGAGATACAGCAAATTTCAGATGTCTTTAGCAATTCACGTTCTCCTCAACAATATAAAACACTGATTTTTCTCCTCCTCCAGCCACAGTGAGATTGTGTCCAAAGCTATGCTGATGGAATATGTTTGGGTTTGTTTTGGTTTTGGATGAGATGGCATGCCCTATGTCTCCCTTTGTGGGTTCTTGTAACTGTTGTTTTCTTCAGTGACGCTGAGCTTTCTGCTCTGTGCTGTCATTTAATTCCTATTATTAGATTTGTTTTGTTGTGTATATCAGAAATGAAAAGGCTAGTGGTTACAATGAAAGCTTGTAATCAGCACGAAGTTTGCCAGACAACGCCAAAACTCACTTTGTGTGCGTGTGTATGAGAAAAAGAAATTACTTGGCAAAATGCTGCAGGCAAGTCCTCAAGGAAAGGAGCGAGGTGGGGGGGGAAATAGTAAAACAACAGCTCTGCATACTCTTTGGCTCGTTTAAGATTTTTCCAAGCCATGGTCTTTTGATACTATGAAAACCCAGACATTTCTCTGAAAACAGAGGGATATTATAATGTCATCCGAACTAAGAAAACTAGGCAATGGAACCTATATATAAACAGTCATTAATAAACTCTAACCTTCAAAGCAAGCTGCCAGGTAATTAATTAGCTCCAGTACTGCGCTGTCATCCTTCAGAGAGATTAAAACATATAATGCTAGTGTGATTGAGTCCAAAAAGAACCAAGCACTTGTAAAGTCAGTTTTCCTGATGCTAAAAGACTAATAATTCACAATGTTGATTTCTAATCATGTAAACTTGTAATATTATGAATAGCCATTATACAAATCCATTTTGCTATGATTTTCCTATAACAGGGGTCACTAATATAAATAGCTGTTTGTAATAAATAAAATTTTATAAAATCAGCTCAGAAGGACAGGAATTTGCTGTGAAGAACAATGGCTCCTCAGAGATTGGCAGGATCGGGCCCATGTGCACAGTGCTCATGCCAGCATGTTTCTGACTGTGTTTTCCTCTTTTGTGAATGGGGGGGTGATGACACACAGTACAATTCAGCAGGGAAACCTAATAATTATCGTACATGATAACCTCTCCCAGCAGCAGATGATGTACTCACTTTGGCAGCACTAATGACTGTGGCAGTGTAAGACTGAATGTTGTCTCCACAGGCTCCACCACGGGATTGATGGCATCGGATCAGCTACAAGAAGAAAGACAGCAACCAAGTAACTACTATTAAACTGCACAAACCCATAAGCCATTACCATAGCTCTTATTTATCATGTACAGTGGTGTGTTTTTTCCTACAAATAGCAAAAAGCCCTGCTGAGACACTTAACCCCTTTTTATAATCTTCTGGGTGCCACCCAGACTGTCGCGTACTCAACTCCAGTTTTCAATTACAAGATGAGTAGTCACTAAGAATTCATAAACTTTGAAATGGTGGGATTTTTGGTCTGGCAGCAATACCACAAATAAATTTAAATAAATATAATCAAAAGCTTTAGCCATGTATATGTAACATTAAATATCTGACATTCTAAGAATCCGAGTGTGGCTTTCCCCTCCTTTTTATGACTAGCAAGCAAAGAAATGACAAAGGAAAAGAGCTACTTTAAACTTTACGTTTAATAGATTAAAGGAATGTACGTGGGGTTTACTCTATATTGCCTTCCTTCAAAATTAATAAATCAAACCAAGATCCTTCTACCTGCCATCAACCTACAAAAGCAGTTTTTGCCTTTGCACCCTAACTAACAATACAATCTGTGCTTCTGACTAAATAAAATGGCAAAAAACTATAGTATTTGTTGCTTGTACACAGAATGTGTTGCCTGTTTAACTGTTTTATCTAAAAGAAAATTAAAAATCACTGTAAGACGTATTTGTTTCTACCGGCTTTCCTTTCCTGCGTAGACTTAAGTATCTGAATAAAAATAGTTAAACTAGGGAGAAAGGAGACGTCCACAGTGAATACACCTGGGAACACACAAGCCATTTAAATTCCTTTTGAGATATAATTCTTTCGCTGATCAGCGGCTTATATTTTTGGCAGCAGTACTTTTTAAATCCCAGGCTGACTGGTTAAGTTTTGCAAAACCACATAGGCGTGGCATTAAAGGCAAGGCAGGCCTGAATTTGGAGAGAAACCAGTTGTGCTTGAAAAGGTGTAACAACTGCATTTCTAAAGTCTGCCTCTCTGATAATTTCTGGTTCAGCTCTAGAAACAGCTATTCCAGTCACAGGTGGAAGGGAGAAAAAACATCTGCCTTGAAATAAAAATAAGGCATTAGAAGTTGAATTTAAAGTTTTCAAACACTTCAAGCTTTAAATACACAATCACTTCTCTGGCCTAGGGCTGGATAAGAGCAGTGATAATTGTTTTGTTTGGGATCTATTTTCTTCTTTTGCCTCTAGAAATAAGAAAAATTAATTCAGCCTTTTCTTTTTTTTCCCCCCCTGGAGCCTAACAATCTCAGCAATGTTAAAATAGCATTTTAATGCTATTTCCTAATTTACAAGTGCGTTGCTGGGCTGTTTCGTACAACTCACTGCCTCTGTCCAGACTCAGTTTCCCCAAACAGAATTTAGGAATCCTCACTTGCCTGCCTTTCAGAGGCATCTATAATTAAGTGCTTTAAACTTCTTAAATGCAAAATGGGTTGATTATTTAATGACCATATATATTGATAGCTGTCTTCTCTGCCTACGCTACTTACCTATTTATGCCCCCCAAGTTCATGTGCTTAAATCAAATGTGCAGAGTAAAGATATGACATACGTGAATACCAAAGCACAACCAGTGTGGGTCCAAGATTAGGTCTGTCATCGTTATGCAAGTCCTCTTACAGATCACCTCTTTCACATAGCTTTTTCCTGAGACTTTTTCTTTTCTTTTTTTTCCCTATATATATAAAAGCTAGAATGAAATCTAGAAACAAAAGTATTTTTTTGAAATGAAACCTTTCCTTACCTTATTTTCCGCATAAGCAAGCCAACGGCTTCCAAGAGCAATAGGATTCATGTTTGGCCCTGGACAAGGATAGCAGCCTGAAAAGTTTTAAAAGGCAACATTAAGAAATATCTTAATGACTTCTTACAAAGAATTTTATTTATTGCCAAGAAAACAAAAAGTCTAAACAAAAACCTTTCAATTGCTAATATCACTCAGTAAATGCTTGCATTTTTGTTCCTAAAGATAAGACTGTGGTTAGATGAGCTATTTTGAACAGCTAATTATGTGTAAATACTCGTTTCTCCTTATGTTTGCATTTTTTTAATGCCATTTTGATACAGTGGGGTAAGGGGGATATTTAAAAGTTTGACTGGATTGGTTCTGTATCTTCATATTTTAATTAATTTTACTTGATTGATATCTTTCTATTGGTCAACAGTTTCAGTTCGCTTCAAGCTCTTCTAGATTTTTGTGGTATGAAAGGGCGTATTGTGGTTTTGTTTGGGTTTTTAATAATTCTATACACAAGCCCTTAGCCTCTCAAAATGCATTTGCACACACTTCACTTTACACAGTGAGAGAATTCGTAATTCCTTTAAAATCAGCGGCAAAGTTTCCATTGTTCACCTGCTTTTCATTACCTTTATATTATCATTAAAAATAGATATATACACATGCACAAAGATGAACATAAAATAGAGAACTATTCCTGAGGATTAAAAGGTGAAAATACCTATAATAGAAAGCCACTGAAAATAGCTGTGAATGAAAACATGGCAAGGCTTAAAATGAATCAGGCCCACGTTAAATGCAATTTAATATGTAAAGTCTGAGTTAAAAACCAAAACAAATCCCCCCCAAAAACAACCACCAAGGATATCACACTATTAACTACTAAAATTAAAAATACAGAATTTTAAATTATTGAAAACCATTAGATAATGTTTAAATATAAAAGTTTAAGTAATCTACAATTAAAAGTAGCATGGTGACCCTCATCCTAATTGCTGTTACTGTCCTATTTCCATGTCCGGTTTCCCCTCCTCTGTTTTTCGCCATTTTACATTAAGCTCTTTCGGGTGGACGGCTGCTCTTTCTACATCCACATGTAACCCCAGCCCGTACTGGGCACTCAAATCCGACTGATGTATCTGAACGTTAGTATTCCAGCCCTGACGCTGTAAACATCCGTGCTGCGTGGCTCCAGCAGGCTGATTGCAGTGGGATCCTTCGTCAAGGGAAGAGTCTGAAAGTTTAGATACTAAAGTCAAAGTCACACGGATGAAGCCACAAAACTGTTTGCTGATTAGGGCCCTGATGACGAGATTTGAGCTTGAGCGTTCAAACTTAAGCTAGTAAACTAAGGCCTTCGGCCACATGTGTAACACCATTTGCTAGATGTAAATCCATTCTGGTAGACTAAGACATATAGATACACACATATATATATAAAAAGATATAAAAGAAATATTGCATGAAGGTTGGGGAGGGAAGGAAGGGACTATCAAGTGAATGGTTAATCTCTGTTTTCATCAGTTCTTAGGCTAATAGAGCCAATTTTGTAATTCATATTCTCTCTTTCACTGGTTGGCCAAGAAACAAAACGTTTCAAAACTTACAGACGTGTGTGTCTCATTTAAAGGAGCCTGGTTAGCTGATGCTGTATCACAGGCAGGAGCAGCACTGAGATCAGGCAAACAGCATTTCTGAAGAACACATAGAACCAACAACTGCAATTTATTGCATAAAATCCTACACTGCATTCTGAGAAGCAACATGTGAAAAAAAAGGCACAGCTAGCCAAGCTTCTATTGCCCCAAAGTCTCTTGTGTCAGACTCTTGACACTGATCTGCCAACCACAGTGAGAAAAAGCAAAGCCATTCTCTGCTTTCTTTTTGCAAATATCAGGGTCTTCTCAGAGGCCCCCAGATTGTCCGGAACATTTAGTGAGGACAACAGACTTTTAAGTTAAGTGGCATTATTTTCAATGCCTGCAAAATGATGAAAAAGGTGCGTGGGAGGGTGTAGTACGTAGATGTAAGTTTAAACTGACATTTGACAGCACTTAAAGACACATCTGATAGTGTGTTGTTGGGCACGTGCAGAAACAGCTGCTATACTGTTCATGCCGTCTAAGATAAACAGCTCCTTACTTCATTTTTTAGAGCAGAGCAGTGAGGGTATTGCAAAATTTGAAAGATCATGGCAAGCTATTTCAAAGGTCATAAAGCAGTGGAAGGAGAAAAGCAGCAATTCATCCAATTAAATCCATCTCAGGCCAGGAAAGCAAAACCAAGTGAATATTTTGTAAGGCCTTATCGCTGCCTTGATCTCAGGAAGGAAAACGAATTCTGAAGAGATGATGCCACAATTGTTATTGCATTCCAGAAGTGCATAAAATGTGGGTAGCCAGAGCCTCTTAAGGAACAAAGAAAGCAAAAAAAGGTTGTAAAATGCAACCCTAGGTTGTAAATACAAACATGTTCTTCCGATGACATTATAGATCAGGACCAGTAAGGTTTTAATGCTGACTTCTGCTTCGGCAGTTCTTATCTGGGTCAGTAAAGACATTCAGGTCCCCCAAACTTCGTTTATTTTTCTTCCCTTTTATGTATAATATATAGCATTAAAAGCTGTCAGATGACAGTCCTCATCATATAAACCTCTACAGTGACTTTAGAATCAGTCCCTCACATTTCCCAAACTCTGCAAGCACCTCGGAACATCCTTGGAGCAGAAAACAAAAGGCGTATCAGCCAACAGACGCACTGTAATGACAAACCCCAAGTAATTCAACAACTCATAACAAAAAGAACCATCTTGCTTGGAAAAGGGAGCTGTTCCCAATTACTTCAGTGAACTGGAGTAAATGAAGAACTGCAAAAAGTGTTGTTCTTCAAAGAAAAAATTAATCGAATAATTTAAAAGTTATCTTAGAAAAACAGCAACTGTCTTCACCAAACCCACCGTAGGTAGTTTGTTCCATGAACTGGACTCCGTCAATCAGACACAGCTCCACACACAAATCAGCCAATTCTAATAATAACCTCCACAGAGGTCAACAATTCAACTCAGTCCTAAACCCTACTCTCCGATACAAAAAACAGCGTAAAAAAAGAGCTATTTCCTCCCTTTCTTTTCTTTGCAAGTCTCTGCATTTTGGAAACTTGCAGCAGTACAAGGATAAACAAAGGGTTATACTTTATGGGAAGGAAAAGCAAATTGTTTTTCTGCTTTCCAAAAAAACAGCTGGAGTCAGCAGAACATCATCTACCGGGCAAATGAAAAGACAGACACAGCGTGACCTATCAAGCTCGGCCATCCAATCGTTACCAGCCTAACTCTCTTAAAGATTAACTTCTATTTCTACTAAACTTCAAAACAACTGAGGAAAAATCCATTCTAAGCAACAACAGCAGCAACTTTAGCATGTTTACAATAAGAATGAACATAATGAGAATGCAGAACTAACTGTCAAGAAGACCAAAGTTTCCAAGTTTTAATGACAGTATGGAGAGGTCATCCAAGAAAAGATCACTCAGGGAAAGTCCTTCCAAAAGTACAGCAAATCAAGCAAGTACTAAAAAACATCTGATCTTAGAATAAGCTTTACTGGGACTATCACCCACAAAAATATAGGTGAAAACCTACTGGAAACTATTTAAAATGTTTTGAAGTACGCAGTTGCTCTCTCCCTCTGTGCTTTATAACGACACGCAGGGGAAATGCGCTACTAAAGCTGTGAAAAGGCAGAAGTAGAAAAATACTATTTTGAAAATCAGAATCAAAGTGCAAGTTTTTCTGCTAACTTGATTAAGTTCCTACGCCCAAGAACTCCAACCGGTGCTGGCCCAAGCAACGCTGATGAATAAGAAACAGGCTCCAGGCTCCCTCTGAACAGGGACTCGGCTGAGAGCCGAGGGTTTCACGGGCAGCACCCTGGTGCCTCAGCTCCTGTGCCTTGGTTTTCCCATTTCCAAGATGCAAGTGTTACCTGCATCGAAATGGTACCGTAGGTAAATTTCTTAGTTCCTTCCCATCTTTTTTTTTTTTTTAATAACAGAGTTATACAATTACAATCTGAAATAAGCATACAGTTTGTGATTATTTGGATTCAAAGATGGTTTTAGCTTACTTGTTGCTGTGCTGACTTTACATATTTGGTTTTACTGAGCATAGAGGAATCCTAGAAGTTACTTAAAGTTCTCCAAAGAGCTATACAAATGTTTGCTTAATGACTGAGCAAAGAGAAGGCGTGTTTATTTTACATTATTTCTCAATTCCTTTTATGAAAATCTCTACCACCCTTTGGAGATTCATATCCATACGTCTGTAATAAACCAAATCACCTCCCCTACTCCTCTCGGAACATTCACACAAATATCCACTTCTCTGACTCCGGATCTTTCCGTTGGTCTATGCTCCTACAGAAAACTAAGACTCCAGTCCTTTTCTTAAATTGTTTTTGAAAAGCTCATCCTCCAGCTTCACTAATGGCAGTGTGAATACACAGACAGCAGCCAAGAAGAGAAAAGCAACACATTCCTCTCCTCCCACTTAGCTTTAAACAACCAGCGCATTGGGAAAATACTGTTAAGAGGAACAGGGCCATTAATAGTCATGTCAGCTATAACAGAGATTAAGCCAATAAATCACAAAACATGCCACTATTAAAACTGGAACCATTTGTATTGGGGCAGCTCTTCATCAAGCTCCACAGCTTTTTCATAAGAAAAAAGCTTAAAAGAAGATATATATACATATATGAGTATATATATAAACTCAAAAGCCTAGTATGGGATGGAGAGTTGGGGGCTAAACACTGCAGGGATTCCCGATATCCAGAAAACTTGGCAGTTTGCTACTTCACATCCAAGCACGCCATCTTTGGAACCCCAGATGCAATTAAAAGTCTACAGATATCGAAGCTTTCAACGGCTCAGTTCTTCAGGAGGACCAGAGCTGCGCATCTGTTATCCATGACACTGCTACAAGTCCAATCAATATCTTCGCAGGTACTCTATATGTGTGCCCTTCTCATTCACGAGGTATGGATGATGTATGTGCTCGAAGGACTCTGCATATATACCTAATATAATACATACCAACATGACCTGTTTAAATAAAATACGCAACGCAAGTGGAGAACCAGTATTTTAATAACAATTTTCCCGCAGAAGTGAGCACTAACATAGTTAAGGCTGTAATTTTTTCGCCTGGTCCTTCTTCAGAAACATCCTACGCAGCCCGAGTGGCTCCATTAATGAAGAGCTAGAGACGATCTTATCACGGCAAAGTACTCAGACCTAAATATGCACTAGAAGGCAACGTTTCTCTCTAGAAGAAGCTGACGCTAACAGTCAGAACTTGTCTGAACTAAGTCAGAACTTATTTTCAGTTTACATAACGCTGTACTTATAACTGACTATGGCTCCTTACCCAGAGTACGGCTATATTTCCTTCGCAGACCTCACTGAAACGTAGCGTAACGTGACATGCGGTAAACTGTTGCAAATTAATGTGCAAATGAATAAAGCTAAGGGAATGAAAATGCCAAATCAGAAGCATCCAGAATAACGTTGCTTTTCTTCAAACACATCCCAACATGCTTATCTTAAGACACTACCAGTTGTTTTTTAATTTCACAGCATATTGTAGGAACTCTTACTCTCTACACCTATTTTTACAGTCCAGAGGAGAAAAAAAAAAAACCAAACCAAAATCTGTCTGTGATATTTGCCAGGCTTTCAGCCCCTCTATCTTGACTTTGGTTTTACTTTTTTAATGAAAACCATTTTAGTAAGTTGTTCTTTTCTGTCTTTTTTCCCCCCATCAGTTTAACAGGAAAACTTCCTTTTTCCATAATTTTCACTGCTTTCTTTTCTCCAGTTCTGTCTGATTTCCTCTGCACTGACACATACTCATCCTTTTTTGGTATCAATTTTAAGAATTATCTTCATAGTTACTGTAACTTTTTTTAAATGGATATTCCACACCTTGTATCCGTGAGGAACGCATACTAGTGTTGCCCAGTTTTGTTTCAAGCTCCTTCTCTGTGTGTTTATGCAATACGTGGGTATGGGCAGTATTATTATAACATCTTCTTAGGACTCTCTCTCTAATCCCAAGCCAGGGAAGACACTGCATCTCTTTCGAGTATGATGAATAGGACACTGGGAGAGGATACAGCCAGCGAACACAAGGAATGCTGGTCAAGGCAGGAGATCTCCAAGGCTAACCTACATCCTAAGGCAAAACTAAGCGAAACCTTACTGAGAAAGCACGTTACCGCAGAAACAAAGTTTTTTCTGTTTCAGTGTGTGGAGAGGTTCATTAAAGATGACATATGCCATCTCAAGTGTATAGTGTTTTTAAATACAGTTTTCCGAGCAAATTTCAAAATGCGTAACTCTCTTCAACCAAAATTATTTGCCTTTAATCATTCGAGGTACTTGCCAGGTATCACTTTAAAAATCTGTGAAGCAGTGGTATTGCGTATTTTTAAACAAATAGCTACAGTAACCCACTAAAGCTACGCTACGTTTCAGTCACTGGATGCAGCTTATAATCAATTAATCATTTTTTCTAAGTCTTATGAAATATACAGCACTCTATAGTAACGAAATTACAAAACTACATTCCTAAGTCTTGCAAGCCAAAGCAGCTAGAAAACAGATCCATGACAGAGAGCACAGACAGGGAATATACAATAAATAACGGGTAGAGCGATACTGTTGTTGCAAAAGCATTGTTTATTCCAAGGAAAACAAATCATATAAGTTGTTTTATCTAATATTTTTGTTTGTTTGGGGTTTTTTTTTTTTAGCGTCACCAAGCAAACCAAATTTATTTGTTTATAAACTGTATAAAGTAATATTGTTTATAAATTCCTCTGGGTTCCTTCTAGATGAAAGGCCCTATGTAAATGTTATTACTCTCACACTGTCACATACTTTCCAAAACTCTTCTATTGTTCTTGTACTTCCTTCTGTTTAAGTATCACCCATAAAAACCGAGCAAAAGAGCAAACCAGCAGGATGCACCCTACTGCGAAATCATGCTTGCCATCCAGGGCCTTTTTCTTTTAAATCATAGAGGCATTATCGCTACTAACACACTAAAAAAACCCCTAGAAATAAAGTGAAAAAGTAAAGCCACAAACGCTGCTTATACCGCGATCATCCCCCCCTTGCAGGGCACTACTCGTAACACACACCACGTTCACAACAGACCCAGCCCTGCAACGAGCCGCACTTTGTGCTGTCCTGGATCTGAGGAACAGAATTCCCTCACACAAGCTTGGGGAAGGACCACAGATTTAATTTATGATCATCATTATTATTATTGCGAGTATTGTTGCTATTATTATTATTACTACTACTACTACTATTATTACTACAGAGACCTCCCTTCCCTGTCAATTCTATCATGGCAATTTTAAGTATTTTACTGTTGCTCTATAGGCCTAAGACCAATACCAGAGCTTTTACTAAAAATATCTGTGGCATTTAATGTTCATTAGGCTTGGTTGTTTAAATTTAGCACAAATCTGACTAATTTCAGGACAAACTATATTTTAGTGTCGGGTTTACTTTCTTTTTTTGTTCGGAGAATCGGACAGTGATAAATAATAATGTTACTATAGAGGCTGTTGTTCCTGTACAGGACAATGTGAGTAAGATGGCTTTGTTTTGGCCTTTAACATTAAGGATTTGGGTGCTTTAGATAAAAATAACTTACACAGAAACAAACAGCACTTCCTGTTCTACATATAATTTTTAAAACTGTCAAACCCAGGAGATACGATAGATATACATCTTGGGTACCAATGCCTTGTTTCTGTCTTTATGCCATTTTTCTGTTGTATTTACACTTTCCTGCAATGTAGCAAAACACCCTGTAAGCAACGAAGACATTCGTTTCCATAAATCTACCACGTTGCCCTAAAGACCTTTTCAAAAAGTATTTCAACATTATCCTGTAACAGTGATACGTGGATTCCCACACCCAGGAAAAAACGCTCTTATAAACACCACCGTTAAAAAGTAAAAGCAAGATCAAATCAACGTTTCTCAGGGAAGGCAGTTACAAATTAGACGAAGGGGGGTGTGTTTATATATTTATGTGTGTGTGTACAAAAATAAAAAGTGCTTATATACAATTCACAGGAACATACTTGGCTTCTCTTCACTGATCAAGAAAACACTGTGGAACGGGAGCTCGCTTCCCACCTGCCGTAAGGACTTTCGATCTCAAGTGAAGAGTCTCCCTCCGCAGAGGGAGGAATCCTATCAATTATTATACCGTGTGGGATAGCCAGGATAAATGCCACTCACTGATCACAGTCGAGAAGGGAAACGTACAAACCGAACTTCTTGAAGAATGTAACTCTTCAGGCATTAAACCTTTTCATAAGACATCCAGTTTTTACTTCAAAGCAAAGAGATCAAACCGCTCTCTGTGTGCTGATGAGGGAAAAGGAATTCTAACAAAGCTAACAAAAACGTACAAAAAAGCCTAGATGATTTCCAGATCAGACCTGTGACAAACTGAAACCACTATATTATTTCCTGTATCTGAATGTCAGTGAAAATAGGAATACTCCATCCAAATCGCAAATTAGTGTATCAAACACCATTTGGTTTGGGGTTTTTTTATTTATTTTGAGAGGTGCAGGTGGGGTGCATTTAACATATACTGAATAATTTTTGGCTTGTGGTTAGGCAAGTCTTTTGAGACTTTATATACAATAAAGTACTCTGACTAAAATCTGGAAAATTACCTCTTAAGGCTCTAGCTGTACAGCATCAATAGAAATGTGGTGCCAGCTAATGGCTGCAATAACTGTCTTCATCCCTAGAGAATAATGGATGGAGAATATATCAATATGAGGAGTGGAAGGGCCAGAGAAACTGAGCAGGCACTAGTTATCGGACACAAAGATGATGCCACATGCATGATGTTATCTGTGATAATCTTTACTTAGGGCCCAGGGGGTGGGAAGGATATTCTTTACAGAGAAGAAAGTATCCATCAGGCCATATTCATAATCATCAATGTTCCACTAAGTAAGCATTTTTGGAGAAGGGTTGAGGGAGCACTGATGTAATAGAAATCAATGAAATTCAGCTTTTCTGCATCTATTGTTTAGAGCAAAGTAGGGGAAAAAAAAGCCTGTACATCACTTTCGTTTCTGATCGTTCAGTCATATGCAGCATTCAGAAAAAGGCTCTGAAGGAAATCTCCAGTGAACCACAATGAAACTCTTAACTATTTAAAAATCTATTTAAAATCCACACCTTGACATTCACAACTACCAAAGGAAACACATTCTTACTATAAGCATCAAATGAATTTTTTTTAGTTTGGCCACATGAGCACTTAAAATGGTGCAGGATGCGAAATTACTGTTTGGCTTTGTCTTCCCCTTGATGCAAGTCCTTTCTTAGCGAAACAGAGTTGGCTCCAAGCGTAAGCACAGTAGAGCACGGAGTGCCATGTGAAAGTTACTGCCTTGAGTTCTTTGCAGATTGATGCTATGCCTTTCTTTAGCAGACATTTAAAAATAAGAATACCATACAGATTATAGGATATGCTGGTAATTTTTCTACAATATCCACAGTATGTTTTCCCTTCAAGATTAAGCACTTGTCTTAAATTCACACACCAAGACGGGAGCACCTGTACACTGAGGTTTTTTTACAAAAGGCACAAATAAAACATGCTGGCTCTCTGCCATTCAAGTCAAATCAGCACATTTCCATCTAATCACATGCGGGGGGGGGAAGATTAGTACTATGTCAAATTTGCTCAAGAAAAATCAGGAAATGCAGGAGTTAAACATTCCAACAGCAGCACAAACTTGACCATGTTCTACATCCTGAATATTTTATGGTATACTTATTACAACAATATATTAAGCTACACATTCAACCACAAAAACAAAAACAGAAAGACAAATACTACTCATGTGCAACACAGCTGCATTAGCATTGCTGAGGAACACCGAACTTCAGAATTCCTGACACTGTTTTTAATTGTACATTCTGCATTTAATTTCTATGCATAAATAGTCAACAAAATGGACAAGAGCTTCTGCTTAATTATGTTTGCTTTGTAGCTGTCTCAATGAGATTCTAAGGCTCCCATGCCACTTAGTTGATACGGATGGAAGATGTGATTTCCACATCATCACCAAATCTTCTTGAAAAAAAGATTTTCTGTTTCTACACAGCGGTTTACACAGAAATAGAAATGTCTTCAAAGAGCTAGTGATCCCAATTTAATATTCTTGACCTTTTATGCCATCACTTCTGACCAAAAGCAGCCAAATAACACAGCTGAGAATCTTCTCCATGCTGAAAAATTCTCTGGGCAGCCAGTGACATTCTTACTGCCGCTGGCCGGCTGAGGTGCACCGGGATGGATGCAGACGGGACGCCGGCTGACTGTCCTGCAGAGCAGGGATGCTCCCACAATGCAAACAAAAAGGCCTATAAGACCTTTTGTCGGGCTTCCTTTTCAGGGATTTCCACCTTTCCAGTTTAAACTCACACTGCCCTTTCCTAAATGTAAAAAAAACAAACAAAAAAAGGCAGCAGAAGAGCCCAGTTGCTAGCCAGTTGGCTGACTATCAAAAAAATCTACACAGCTAACTAGGTAGCTCATTTACATCAAATTTCAAACACATCAGAGTAACTTAAACCTTTAAAGATATACTCTCAGGTCAAAGAGATTTCAGCACATACGAAACCTGAAAGCTTAGACAAAAGCTTTACCGCAGCCTTCAACATGCCAGAGCGTAACACCCGCTTGGATAGCATAAGCTATTAAGTGAAACAACTAAGCTTCAAAATCCTCAGGACAACTATTAAGCAGCACAGGGCCAAGAAACGCATTCACCTAGGCAAAAAGCACACGTGTCTCTGCGCAGCCACACCCCGTCACTGGCCACGGGCAAGCCGGGGTGGCGGCAGCAGCTCCAGCTGCCTGCTGGGTCCCGCAGCTTTCCGAAATGCCCACTACGGAACGAGGGGTGTCTTTGACCAAGCTTTGGAACCCCAGAGCTAGAACAAAGTTTGAGAACATCTTGAGTTTCTCGTATTAAAAACACAGCACAGCTGGAGAAATACACTGTGGATAGTGACATTTCAGGAGTTTGGATTTTCAAGTAATTTGGTAAATATCTCCAAAAGCTTTATTTTATCCTCTTTAAACTCCACCGCTGTTCCACAAAAATGCACTGCAAAGCAAAAGTTATGGTTAGGAATAGGATATCCCTGTTCCTCAAAATACAGTTCATTTTTAAAAACAAATCGTAGTATCTTTTAAAGAAAAAAAACAATAAACAATACCTGGAATTAGAAAAGCACAAGAATTGTCAAAATATACAATTGAGTCATTTTATTTTTGAGTGAAAAGAAAGCAAGGCTTGTACCCTAATTCTCTTTGGTGGGATATAAAGCAGGAGTGAGGAACAGAAGGACACAAACAAGTCTTTCCCTCTTTGGCTCTCTTCCCTGATCCTCAGCAGATTCCTCGGCCCTTACAGCCATGTATAGGAAAAAACTGACACCTATTGGCAACTTGAATATTACTGCAGAATGCGTCTTTTCTTCCAACTGTTACAAGAAACAGCTTCTCTTAACCTTTTCTTCAAATGCACAGATAATACAAAAAGATAATTTAGAACTTTTCCAAGTGTGACCGAAAATACACCCAGGGAATTTCAGGTTCTCCTTTTTAACAATAAAATTCTGATCCTTCCAAAGTAAATTATGATTCCTCAGTAATCTGCAGATTTTAAGAGGCAATTCTAACTGATAAACAGCAGCACTAGTCACTAGCTGCTTGGAAAGATAAGATTTTCATTTTTTCTGGGGTAAATACTTTCCTGGTGTTTAGCATTACACAGACAACACACACAGTCTCGGGAGCAGGTAAATGACATCCTAATCCGAACCACATCCAGGGCCAGAGCAGAGCACAGGCAGTAGAGAACACACCGGTGTTCCCTCCTGACAGATCAGTTCCTGTGTTACAGATGTTGGGGCAGCACAGGGACACCTGCAGCCGAGGAACAGCTTCTGGAGAGCACCTTTCCCCTTACAATCAGTTCCCTCCCATTGAGAGGCGCGTCGTAGGGTACAGGGGGATAAAGTGGCATCCGAGCCATCAGCTCCTTCATGCTCAAGATACCTGTGAAAGCACCTGCAGGCAAATACCTGCCTGTAGTTTTTCTACTACACCACTTTGCTGACCTGCTTGAGCTTTGGGGCCTGCTAAAGTCAGGAAATATTAAAAAAACCACGTACCTGGGCCTAAAGAACAACAAAAAATGACAAGTGGGCAGATTGCTGTCGATGTGGTTTCAAACTGCTGCTTACGCGTACAACCGGAAACTCAAACCCTGAAACTTATGCACGTATTTGGGCAAAATGAACAAAAGAATTTTTCAGCTACCTATGGATGCCAGTGTAGGTGCTCTTCACAACAGTGAGAAATTAGTTACAGCAACAATAAATATGCAAAAGAGACAGAGTAACACTTGGAGATTTTTTTTTTTTTTTTTTGCAGCAACAGATTTCCTGAAACTCCAAATGAAGTCACAGAGATCCACTTTGAGGATTTAGAAATAAAACAAAAAAAAAAAAATCTGTTTAATCTCACTCCACCACTAGAGCAAAAAGACTGAACCCAATTATTATACATACTTGTAACGAAGAATTTTTTGGTGAAAGTACAGCTGTCAAAGGCGGCAATTTTCTCTTGCAGGACTACAACAAGTATCCTGAAAACACAGAAATGGAACGTGTACTTTAAACGTTAAATGCATCGGTTTAAAGATTCAATATCTAAATGTAATTATTTCAAAAGCATCAATATGAATTCTACAGTGATAAACTGCCAGGTTACCAATACATGGCAGTTATTGAGGATTCTCTCTCATCCCAACCACATAACCTTCATTTCAGGAAGTACACAGATCTGATACAGAACAACACAGCATATTTATGATATACCTCCTGCAGTAAAAGCTCCATTAAAAAGAAAGAATGGAATTGCAAGGATCCTGAATTACTTTCAATGACTCAAATAACAATCAAATCAACAATCGGTAGAACACAAGCTAAATTTGAAATAATCCCATTCCCCATCTCATTGCAAATTTATTAAACCATCTTATTTACTAAAAGCAACGTTTTTTTCATACCAAGAACATCAGTGCACAAATACAGTTGAGAGAAGCAGGATTTGTGTCAATTAGCAGAATCACCAGTGTATGTTTATGTATTCTCTTGTACACACTTTAAAATACCCGTTCATTACTCAAAAAACAAGTAACAGAACAAAAGCCACATGATAACTATGCATGAAACACCATTCTGTCTAAACTAATAGAGGCCAAATTTGCAAAGTGAAGCATCTTGAAGCTTTATAACTTGGGTATGTCTTCTCCTACATTGATTACTTCCCAAAACCAAGTTCTTAAATTCTTGAAATGAAAAGAACCACCTGGGAAGCCAACTAAACAGATAAAACCTCCCAGCTATCTGGAGCATTTAGTAATATGACACAATTAATTAAGAATCTGATTATTCTCTCATTAGAAAGAATATGAGACAGTATTTTTTTAATTAGCTGACAAGATGGAACATTATTAAATGCTGTTCTAATAGTTTTAATTGTAAAGATATGATGGGGTAAAAAATTAATCGCATCTCTCAATGGCTAAAATACACACCTAATGCTTTATCTGAAAATTATGATTGCAGCATAGAATAATGTTTAAAAGGATGATGAATCACATCAGGCTCAACCCATATCCTGGGGTAAAGGGTGATGCTTATCTCCCATCAGTGTGAAAACCAGCAAGTAACTACTCTCTTTTTTCCTATTTTTAACTGTTTAGCCACAAGAACACCTCCTTCTTACCCCATGAGAGCTCAATACCTATAAGACTCTTTGGTGAAGGACTACACTAAAATCAAAATATATACCTTACCCACATGCTTGCTGATATATAAATAAGTTTTGAGTCACAGTTTCCACCTACAAAGCTGTACTAATGCTCTCCAATAGGCATGATTTACCTATGCGTCTGCTATTTGATTTTGCTATTATTTTTACCAGCGCATTTGCCGAATAACATAGATTGCATCTCTAGTTCCTAAGATGGCTTCTGAAGCCCTTTCAATAGGCCACTTTCTATTTGTCTCATACAGAAGCTGATTAAAGCAATAAGCTCTGGTCTCTGTCTCAAATTCTTTCAGGACTCTCTGGTTTATAACATCTCGTCCTGGGACTTTGTTGCTGCTCTGTTTATCAGTATGCCTCTATCTAGAAACAAGAAGCACAAATTCTTGGAAGGAAGGCAGAAATCAAGGGACATTTTCAGCTAAGTCACATTCAGAGATCTGCAGACCTAGAACACTTCCAGAGCGAGCAGCTTACTTCCCAAAAGAAGGCGGCAGAACATGTAACTCTACAAGAAGAATTCGAATGTGTTAAGTCATACATGAAATCAGTGTAGGATTTCTTATTTGCTTGTAGCTCTCATTGTGAAAAAGCTGCTTCCCCGCCCCCTTCTGATTGATAAATCTCAATTTTTAAAAGTTATAAACTCTGCATATATAAATTAATATTGGTTTTGGACAAAATAGTAGTTTTAGTTAAATGACATATCTTCCAGTTGCTTAAGCTGTAGGAGAGAAAAGAAAATGTTTCAATTCTAACTTCCACAAGGCCTAAGAGAAAGTTAACCTAAAAGAATAATGGAAAGACTTTGAATGCATGTGCAAGTGTAATGTATATATAGAAAACCTATGTATATTTGATTGTAATATTTCCCAATCCTGTAGATTTTTGTTTTCTACTCTTTGAAGATGTACTGTCCTTCTGCATAAATGAAACCTACAAAACGGATGATTCTAGAGTATAAATACATAAATAATAAACACTTTTCCCTTCTTCTGCAACTCAAGTTTTATTTTAAATTCAAATTTTGGACTCCATTAGTCTATAGTACAGTTAACGCACCATTAGCACTACACTTGGCCACGTTTAATGCATTTTCAATCTGAAATAGTGAGCTTTCCTTGGATAATAACAGAATCTGATACGTTCCAGAAAAGCAGCTACCCTGGATACAGCCACACAGCTTTGAAGTAGCTTTTCCATTTTTACCACTTAGGAAAAGAAACATTAGCACCTGGAAAGACTTTTTAGTTGGGAGAGACTTTGACTGATGATTTGCCTTTTGACTGTTTTTACAATTGGATTTTTCTTCTGCTAGGAGGCCAGACTGGAAAGATTTACTATCATCACACCGTACACAAGGGAACTTTAAATTTTTCAAGGGACAGTTGCACAGATAAGTACTGAGCTCCTTCTGACAGCTTTTAAAGAAACAGTGACCTATTCATGGCACATAACTCTCACCAACTCAACCACTTCAGTGAAACTCTTTTTTGATGTAGCCATCATACTCACATCCTACAATAAGCAGATTGATGGGGATAACAAACACTACCATCCTTTACTTAAATATTCACGCCATCAACATATCCTCCTCATTTTTAGATTAGTTGTGGCATTAAAGGTACTTGTTCAGTAGTGCTACTTTTCTTCTGTAACTCATACTTCACCTAATGTAGTCATTGGATTTTGATGGTAGAATGATAGACAAATGTCTGTTTAACAAAACCTTTGTGGCTTCAAGGGTTGGGGTTGGGTTGGGTTTTTTTTTTTAAAATGTCTTTTTCCCCTCCAGTCTCCAACACCGCTAACTTCTCTTAGTTGCATGAGTTCGATATGTGCTCATAGTGTTTTGTGGTCTTCACATATGCAAGCATGCTACCTGCTGCCACACAAAACAGGCACATAACGTGTGTCAGACGTTTTGGTTTGTTCCTAATGATCGGTGTTATTATGGCACCTTCCTCACTGAAGGACCATCGATGCCAGCAAACAAATGCGTATTGCCAAAGAAATGCAGCAATTTCTTCATTCAGCGCTCTACCTTTAACACAGGAATCATTTCCCACAACTTCCATAAGGTACCTTAAGACATACAACGACTAGTAACTAACAGCTGGGTGGAAGGAAGCACTGAAGTAAGCAGCACAATCATGGCCTTTGACCAAAGTCACCGCATCAAATTCTCTCATCAGGAGTGCCGAGGGATCATCAAGATCCTCACGTAGGGATCCTGGGGTTTCTCTTCTGTCTTAAAAAGATGCAGTAAACTACAAGGGTGTTCAGGTTTGTATGTCTTGGAGAGATGAAGATCTGAAGTTAATTCAGAAAAATTTGAACTCATGATTCTATGGAAAAAAGGTATTTTCAACCTGATGCTCAGCCTTCTAAGCCATTTTCTCTCAGAAATTAGGTGACATTATCCCAACTAAGAGATGCTGCTTTGTGATTTGACTCACAGGAACATTATTTCCTGCAAACCACAGAGTGCACACTAGGAATTTTTTGGATGTGCAGGAAGGCAATATATCTGGCAGAACAATAGAACACAAAGAAGAGAGACATAACTCTATAGTGTTCTATACTCTTTAAACTCTCAATGATCCCATTTCTCCATCTGTAGGTAGATGATAGAGGATTCCAACAATTCCTGCTTGCCCTCATCACAACTGAAAGAAGCTTAAATGATTTCAGATGCAAAATGTTTTGAGCTTCTTAAATGAAAGTCATTGGAGGAGAAGTGTATTGTTGTACTCAAACTGAAATATTACTTGAGAAATGGAGAACCAAAGCTATGCTTACAGCAAAGTCAAAATATTAAAATCAGGGAGCGCATTCATCAGAAATCGTATTCATTACTAAAATTTTACATGCCCTAAAACAGAAAGAATACATCGTAAATATCCTTACCTTTTATTGCAATGAAGATCATAAATAGGAGTTTTGAACTGTATGGATTTGACCATTTCTCCTGTTCGCAAAGAATAAAGGTCCACACAGCAGTAAGGTGGGCTTGTGCTGAAGTGAGTAAAAAGAGATTTTAATGGAAAGAAGGATGTTTTGTAAAATTATTTTTCAATTATTTCAGCCTCTCTGTATTATTTAGCACACTAAATGAAAAATCCAGCAATATGAGCAGAATGCTGGAGAGCAAAGGATCTTCTACATTAAGGGAAGGGGTGATTAAAATGGAATTACGATATCCACAATAGTCAAGAACCTGTATTGTGCAAATAATTATCAAGTATTTTGTTTCCCTTGTCACAAATAAGACTTTGAAATATCAGATCTGACCAGCAAAATACAAACCATTTGACAGGCATGAAGTTTTAGACTACATTCTAGTTATTTAAAAAATATTCCGCAGAGTAACACTTTCCTAAGAGGAGCACTTACTTCACTCCACGCAACAGCTGAATCGTATGACTTGATTTGATAGAGACACATTACACAGAATTTACATTACATCTCTGATGGACTTTTGTTTGAACTACATAGATCTTTTCAACTGCTTTGTGTCACTTTTATCATTTTAATATAAATAAAACTCTAAGACCATTTCTTAATAAAAAGGCTTGCTTTCTTTTGAGAGGGAGAAAAGTGCTGAGTGTTCCGATAGGGTTGAGGAAGGTAGTGGTGGAAACCATTTTACAAGCTGAGGAGAGGCTTTGATGTGGCAGTTCTTTTCCATAACACCTTTTTTCCCCTCCAAGAACGCATTAAAATGTTGGCTACTTCTAGGTCAACGAATAAGAAGCAGCGCAAATTGCCAGCTGTACAAACATATACTAAGTATTGGTAAAGGAGGGTGTTTCCCCTTGCCCATATCTGTTTTATTTTACAGAGTTTAACACAATTCCTGACACAACACTTGCTTGTCCTTTGGATCTGCTCAAGCTGCTCAAGAATATTCCAGAGAAGTGAAGTACAAATGCCAACTGTTTACCTCATATGCCTCAACATAATTAAATGGTACATACAATAAGTATGCAGCAGAGAAACAATATATGCACAGCAAGACAACTGTCAAAGAAATAATAGAAAAAATAAGTTTTGACAGTTTGCCTACTGAAATGCTTCCCAAAATATACATTTTTCTAGGCACATACCTAGGCTAATAACTAGAGGGTGCTATTTATTACTTTTAAGCACTTCAAAGGCCCTTCAAAAACACTTTTAAAACAGTGAGACTCAAGTCTAGTTACTTTACGTTAGAAGCTCATTGCTGCTAGAAAACGCAGAAAACCACAGCAAGGTCTACGTACAAACTTTTTTTAAGTACATTTATTACCTACAGGAAATTATTATTTTGATAAAACAGTACATAGATTCTTATTTCAAAACAGAAATCACAGAATTTGATGTAGCTAAAATTATATTAGCATAATTGATACCAATCACTATTTCCATATAAGCCCATGTTGACCAGCTCCATTTTGACTTGACACATAGCTCACTACATGACTGCAACTCAAGAATATGTACCTTCTAATACGTATTGCACCCACAAAATTATGGGTAATAATCCTGTCACTCAAATGAATAATTATTATTATTATGTCATACCTTTCTTTTGGCTGATCATGGTAAGACCATTCTACCAATGCTTTTTTTAAACCGCACTGGCTAAAAACCAGTAACTCGAGTTTAAGCGCTAATGATCAAGCAGTAGTATGGACTAGGACAGAAGCACTCTGAAATTCTACCTAGCTCAATTCAAAAGTCCTCCTTCCAAATGTTACCCTTCTTTTCATTCCAGGGTACACTGCAATCTAGGATCGGAAAATAATATGCATGGTGTTTTTATTTTCTGAAATAAATATAAAGACAAGGTCAAATACATTTGAGGATGCTCCTAGGAGCTAACTAGCAGAAACAAAGGGCAACAGCCAGAAAAAGTCACACTTGTAGTCCTTTCTTGTTCCATAATAACTCGGCATTATCATGAGTCTTCAGATAGCCGAGGATGCTTTCCTGGGAAAGTCCCGCTTTTTGGCTAAGTGCTTTATCCACCAGCTATGACAGAAAAGGCACAAGCACTTGCTCTTTCTTTGACAATCTTTTCAATGGTGGAAAGGTAAAAAAAAAAAAAAGTTTCAATCACTAGAAAAGACTTCTCTCTCTATCATTTCCTTCTGGTTATTTTCGTTCCTCTCCCTGTTGAAAGTAATGGCTGCTACAAACCTCATTTGCTACTGAATACTCTCAATTCATGAGACACAACATTCACTAAATTATCGTAATTTAAATTTATAAACTCTACTCCAAAAGCTGTGTACCTAAACGAGGAATGATACGATGCTGAGATCCATAATGTCAAGCTCTTTTTTGATCAGGCCTCAGTAACAACTCAATAACATGTTTTCAACGTGTTGGGGGAAAAACAAAAAATCAAGGATTTTCATTTAATTGCTCAACAGAACCCCATAGAGCAAGGATTCTCCAACGCTGCAAAATTTCACTTCTTTTCCAAAGACGTTATTTCTCAACCTTTCTAAAAGTATGAGCCTTTTGAATGGCCTTTCTTTACCCTGCTTTATGCCTCCTCAGATAGCAGCAAGATCAATTCTTCTAGAACAGGAGAATGAGGATTATAGACACAGATCTAAGGATTCATTTCTCTGTCATAGCACTTAAAGAACAATAAGAGTACCTCGATTAGCCTACACTACTCACAAGCAGTAATAAGAGGTATCCTTCCCTCCTCCATTTCAGTGATGCCAAAAGCTCAGCTCAGTGGTTCTGTGCACTTTCCTTTCCCGGCCTCTGATATGCAATGGCTTCTATATTGACCCATTTTGGCATAGTAAATCAACAGAAAAATAACACTTTGTTCTTTCTTTCTCCTCTAGAGGGAATTCTCCCCCGGGTTAGCTCACCGAAAGGGCTCAGTGAAAGGTCTAACAGGCACGGAAGCAAGAAAGGAAGTAGAAGCACATGAATTGAGCAATAAAAGCCGTGCAATCGGGCTGCAAAGGCTGGAACTAGCTTGCCACCAGAGCTGCACCACAATGCAGCTTTTTCTGGCACGTTATGACCTCCACTGAACAACTCCTGATTCCCAATTTTCTTGAAACAGAGAATTCAGGGATTTCTATGGCCCACGTTGCAGAGGAAGTCAGACTCAATTACAGTGTTCCCTTTTCATTCTTCAAGTTAAAAATCTAGACTGAGTCCTGGATATAGCTTTTAAAAGCTAGACATCTCAGCTCCTTTTACCTCATTACTTAAGAAGAATTTGAACCCAAACCCGCCAAGATCAAAAGCAGAGGATGAATGTGTTTCCCTTCTTCCATAACATTTATACCACATACATTATTTCATTATTCTGTTACATTACCACATAGCAGGAAAATTTACACTAAACAACATGCTCCATTTAAATACACGAAAAATTATTGTGTTCAGTAAGACAACATTATTATCATTATTGATAAATGTCCTGGAGTCCTTTGCAGGGTCTCTAGAAAAATTCACTCAGGCATAATGCTTTGTTCTTAACAATTTTCTTCACTAAATTATCAAAGAAATACACAATCAAATATTAAATATTAAAAATGACTCCACCTATGAGAACGAAAAATAACATTTAGTGTAATCAATATAAGTATATTTAAATTTCAGCTACAAAACCAGAAGTATCCAAGCTACCACAGAACACCACCAAAACCACCACAGATTGCAAGACGGAGCCTCGCAAACTTGCAAAAGCCTCTCTTGACAATCGGAAGTTCTCGAAACCTTAGAATTGTACAAAACTAAAATTACTGCTTCTCGCTCTGTTTCAGGAATAGAGTAACGAATATTCATTTCGTCAGAGGATCATATAGACATTGTAAGTAAACGTGCTTGAAAGACCCCAGTTGATGGCCTACCCTAGGCTATGCTAGCAAACTACCATCATTTGGGAGACAATAAGACAAGGAGTCTTCTAGCTGAGCAGCTTTTCTTCTGATACGCTGAAGGTTCATGCAAGTCTCATCGATGAGAAGGGCTCTGATCACATGCAGTGTACCAGCGATGACGACGTGAAGGGGAGAGATTAAGACAGGAATGTGAAAACACTGGGCTTTGCAATCTGGTAATAACATTAAGTCTGTCACAAACAAAATTCTTGCAAATTACTCCCACAGATTATCGACAAATTTTTGTTATGTATCCTGGTTGTTAAAATAGTTGCTTAATGCAGAAACAGCAACAACTTCTTTAAAGGTAATGGACACAAATTCACCAACAACTTCAAAATGTTGGCATTAATAAATACACAAATACAGTCAGGCTCTTGTATCTTCTTCTGTTTGACTGTTGCAGTGCAGGGACAGAAGAAAAATAACAGATGCCCTGTACAGCTAGCACTCGAATACATCTGTGCTTATGCATCACAACATAACTATCACCTCTTCACAGATTTGCTAGCTATGAGTCACACCATTTATAAAAGCTCTGTGTAAAATGTTTGCACACAGAGACAAACATACTGTACAAAACACACACACTTTTTATATGGGATAAAAAGGAGAAGACTGATGGAATCAACACAAGGCCAAAATTTTCTGTGCCTAGAAAGACTGTGCTCTGCCCGCTCACGAGTGTTTACCTTCCCTCCTGCCGCCTCTCCCCACTCCGCCACGCGATGAACAACATCCCACTCAGAGAGAGAACGGACATCAATTACAGAATGGCCTCATGAATCCAGAAAGAAAGGGAAGAAAAAAATCTCTGAGAGGTGTAAAACTGAAATAGAGCTTTTGCTGACCACCAGGCCTTTATACGGCCTTCGTTACCTGAGGCATTTTCCAGTTGTGACATTTAAAAAAATCATCTCAGCATGGAAGCTGTTTGGCTGACATCGTGCATCATTGTATATTTTATACCATCTTCACAAAAGACAGGGCTAGAATCTTTAGAAACAGAGATGAAGGGAAGCATCTCCATCTACCTACTTTTTTTACTCTACATGTATACAACATAAGCTTGATGAGGTACACAGTGATGTCACTTGGGAACAATGACAGAAGTTATGGCATCATAACACATTTTAGATAGTAATAAAATCACTAAAATAACAATTGCAACCTTCATTAGGGAAAAGTACGCAGTTATATGGGACATTGTTACAGTAAAAATATTTTCTATCACCTATACTCCTTTATACAGGCTCTGCAAATTTCTTTTGCAAAACAATCAATTAATTGCTATTAATAGCCAATGTGTTAATGTATTAAAATGACAAAATGAATGAAAAATTTAGAAAAAGGTGAAAATGTATCAAATTATCAATGAGATCATGTGAAGAGATCACACAGACAGACCTAAGAAATCTAGAAAAAACAATCACTTCTCAGGAACGTGGCATTACCAGGAGTCTCAGCAATATCAGCAGTACAAATGGGCTATCAAAGCTTGTCACAAAAAGCTGTTCCAAAGATTCGTTAACCTCAGCATGTGTTGATTCAGTTGTTATGCCTTGATGTCCGTCAGTAAAGGCAATGTAGCTGTCCGCAGACAATCACCACAGCACTCTCCACCCGGAGTCTCTTTCTGGTGACTTGACGGTGTCCCACGATGGAACGAGGGAAATAGCTGATTTCCAGCTGCTGCGTATAAATTGATCCTCGTCTAAGGTGCCACTCCGCAGTATGCTGCACGTCCCTCTCGCCTGTTGAAACTGCATTACAATGAGCTCCATCTTTCTCCAATTACATGAAGAATTACATTACATCTGCCTTGTTCCGTAGCCTTACAAGGCAGCTTCTTTCTATATTTACTCAGGACAAATATTGCACATATTAACAGCAGGTTTTCTGGAGTAATGATCCCTTTCTTTCTCTTTTATAGTTTCCACATTTAAAAAAAAAAAAAAAAAAAAAAGATTTCTTCTTCCATCATGCCTTGACCTTCCTAATGTGCACGGCAACTATAAAGTTTTCTATAATGAAAAAACAGCATGAAAAACTTCCACTGATCAGCACACTTGATCTAACATATGACCAAGTCTTTCATTTAATCACTATTTCAGTTTTGATACTTCTAGGTATTATCTGGCAAGTTATTTAAACAACATTCAGCAAATTCATACTCGAATTGATGGGACTGGGCTGTGAAACTGCATGAGTTACTGCACAGCACACAGGAGCAGCCTCACGTAATCTCTACTGACCTCAACAGAACAACGTCCATCACCTTCTGAAGCTAGATACAAAAACCCCAGGTATGACAAAAATCACAGAAAATGTCTGGCTAAATATAGCTGGCTGACTTATTTTATTAAAGACTAAACCGGTATTTGTTATTGCAGCAACTAGAGAACACTGCTTCCTAGCAGCTAGAAATGCTATTTCCGTACCGTGGAGGCCAAATCTTGTTTCCTTACGCACACGAGTACCAACTGATGGAAACAGTGACAAATCCACAAACTGGAATTACATTCCCTGGGAAAGGCTAATAACATTTAAACCTAGAGAAGCTTCAAGCCTTCTAGCACACGTTATGCAGATCAGTAAATTTAACAGCAATCACTAAACCAGCTTCAGACAGCAGGTTATGTACTTCCAGTCAAAAGTGATTTGACTTTTACCATACAGTCATAGAGTTACCACTAGTTTACATAAAAATAAAATTATGAATAAAAAAATAATCTGGCAATTCTTCTGTCACAATTTGTCTGTTATTTTAAAGTTTTATTTCACAACAAGAAAAGCTCTGTTTAAATTTCAGTGTTTTGAAATTAGGTCAGGTGACTGGTTTTATTATTCTGAAGTACAATTTAGTTTTCTTTCTTTCTTTCACTGTTTCTGAAAAATATAACCATTAGCGTACATCTGTTACTGCACTGCAAGTTCTCAGACTTACTTTCCATTCTAGTATGGCCACACTAGTACCGCTCTTCATTATTTTCCTACATTTCTCTTGTGATGTTTTATTTATTTGCACGCAATTTGCAATGATCATTTTTTCAAGCCCAACAGACCCAACATAGTAAATAGCCTTATTTGTAATTCCTTTCAGTGTCCTTAAGAAAGAGGTAAAAATATTAAAACTTACATTGAGCTCATACTCAAAAAACCTAATAATACAACAATCTCTTACTAGGCCCAGCTTTAACAATCTGTGTGTGATTTAACATTTACAGAAATGTTTAAGCTTTTTTAATTGTGAAGTGACTTAGAAAGAATACAGCTTCAAAACTTATTTTACGAAAGAGAGTTTATTTCACTGTCAAGTCAGAAGGGACCACTACATCACCCAGACTTCCCCGCTAATGCAGGCCATTAAGTTTCACCTAGATGTCTATCCTTATTCCTAGCTCGGATGCTTTAAAAGCCATTCAGCCCTGGCCCTGAACAACATGTCCCACGGAGAAAACAGGAGAGAAAAGTGACAGCAAGTCCAAGGAACTGGCTGGACAAGGTATGCCCAAATCATCTGTGCAGCAAGCTACTCTGGAAAGATTTTAAAAAATTACTACTCTATAAAGCATCAGCTCTGCCAATAAGTTACTGCTGAAGAAAAAAGCTATTTCTGTATAGGAATGAGGAGGAGTCTGACAGCGACTCAAATACAAGTTCCTAAATAGCAGTGGGGTGGTTAAGATCATGCAGCAACCTCTGCTAGCTGTGGCCACTCTCTGATGCTTCACAGAAGGGGAAGAAAAGCAAAACAAACCCAGAGTACACAGTACAGAGTTAATTAATTGTATATTGGAAAAATTCCTTCCTGAACCTTTACACTGGAAAGTTGAAGCATGAGATTTGATTATGATCTTTTGTAGTAATATTATTAGCATGTTGAGACCACAAAGGCAATTCTGTTCTCAAGGCCCCTGAAGAAGGTTTGCTCAGATGAACAGATTTCAGTACTAGAAGAATCATCTCTTTCCAGGCCATGCACAAAACGTCCCAGAAGCTCAAAGAAATTATTTTTTACCAAGCAACCTGATCTTGTCTTAAAAGACTTCGAGCAACAATGAGTCCTCTATTTTTATGGTAAGTTGTTCCAACATTTAGATAATTTTATTTTTATGAAATTACTTGTTATTGCAAGATAGAATTTGTACATACTCTGCTTTTCAGCTTTTACGTCTCTGTCAACAACACAAAAAAGCTCACTGCATTCAGTTATCTTTTCCATAAGTCAGTAAGCATCCAAAGCAACCCAGTCACTAAGCAAGCTGCAATAAAGTGAAAAAGATTTTTAAGCCTTATGTTGTAAGGTTTGTTTTCCAGCCCTCACACAAATTTGCAGTCCTCCTCTGAGCTCTCTTCAATATTGCGGTATTCCCACCTTCTTTCTGAAGGTTGCACACAAGAATGAAAACTCTTTAAAAAAAAACCAAAAAACAAACCACACAACAACGAAGATTGCATTATTTATTCCTTAAACACCACTGCAGGAAAAGCTTTCACTAAGACTTTCACCATCTGGTCCCCTAAAACTCCCTGGCTCTCTGCATCCCAACTTTTCACAATAAAAGCTTGAAAAGTCAACTCTAAGTAATTTTCTTACTTTCATTCATGGTACTTAAGAGAGTCATTCAAGATCAGGAAAAGCAGAGTAAGATTTCTGAGAAAGTGACACTTCCCCAAAATGTGTGTGCAGCAGTGAAACACAAAGCAGCAGAGACATTTTAAGTGTACCACAAATTGCAAAAAACATGGAAGCACTTAGGTTTAAATAAGAAAAACCTGTACCAATCTTGGACACATGTTACTAAATCTAATCCTTTAAATACAAGAGAGGAAATCATTTGATACAGCACTAAAATATTTGTGTTAAACACCAAAAGATACAAACTTCACTCTTGCATCTCCCGCAAATATTTTGATCAAGTCTATCAGCCTACTAAAAAAAAAAAAAAAATCCATCTTAGCCTCTTCCCTCTCCATCTTTGTAGTCTCACAGGCACATAACAAAAATATTTTCCAGACGTCATCAAGTCTTTTGTTACAGGTAAACTACAAGTCTCAGCCTGAAGAGCAACAAATGAGGTATCAAAAGAAAACTGTATTGTTGGCTCGTGTGCGGAAAGGAAAAAGATGGGACTTGTGTGACTGTGCCAAAACAGCCACTAGACAAAAAGTACTACAGCCATCCCCGTGTACAACATGCAACTAAACCACTGATTTTTTGAACAAAGGAAACAGATAAAAGGTGAACTAACACGCATCAGTCCCTGTGCAATGTTACAGCAGGTAGAACACAGACGCAAAGAACCGGGAACAGAGGTACCGCTCCTTTCGGACTTTCGATGAAAATTCTTGAAAAAGATCAAAACAGTATCGAAAGCGTTGATCCCTACATCTTACCAACCCTAGTGGTTAAAACCTGCATTTATCATTTCCCCTTCTACTTTTCTGATTTCGAGGCCAGGAGTATTTCATTTCTGTCATTTCCTAAGTAAGGCATTTCTTCACGGGGCATGTCCAGCCGAAAACGGCCCGGGGCTGCCGCAGGAAGGGCTGGTTCCCGGCTCCGTGCCCAACGCGGGTCATGGGCTGCGAGAGCACCCGAGGCTTGACAGTGGTCTGCTGGCCCTGAAGGCTGCAAACCACCGCAGGAAAACCATCGCTATCTTGGTTTTCTGTCTCTGCAGTGACATAAATCCCTGTTCTCAGGTGAAAATAACTATCTTGTACTGCACGGGGTGGTGCTGTATAAACCTTTCCTGCCTACAGACAAATTTATATTCTCATAATGAGCTGCCCAGGTATAAATTATAGAAGACAAATGTGTTAAGCAACCATGGTATGTCATGTCTATTTAAGCCAAAGTTACGTCCGTTTTATCTTCAGCAAAAATTATTCTTAAAGAAGTTAAACTTCATTAAAAGGCAAAACTTGTAACTAATTAAATTACATTGCCATATGATTACAAGCTTTGTAATGCTGTTCAGAGAATACTTAATGGTAATAGCACATTAAAATAAGCTTATTGCAATGCAAGTAAATTCTTTGCCTTATTCTCCATGTCTATCCTCGTGTATATGTTACCATTTGCAAGTATTTTTAAAATGTTCTACCCAGTCCTGTACACACTGTCCTTTTCAAGGGCATCACATAGGTTTTTATAATCTATTAACTTTTTATCAGTTTAATTAAAGAGCTATGGAAAAAGATACCTACCTTTACCAAAACATTTGCAACAGCGTACCTTTGGAAGACATTTAAGAACTTTTATTAAAAAGCCAATTTCATGCCAGGGAATTGCTACGCTGTTTACTTCTATACTCTCCGTATGGCTAGCTAAGGTAATGCATTAACATTTGGAATTCACTGATTTTGAGGAGAAAAAATAAGTTGTTCTCTGTCTACACATATTTCAGTCTCTGTTCTATCACAGAAGATTACAAGCCTCAGCTGCTTCCATCAGATCCTTCTTTTTATTTAAAAAAAAAAAATAAAATTACTCTATTTTCTGTTGGCTTCCAAGCTGGCTTCTTCCCCACTGTTCTACCCTTATTTATCCCTTCACCAGCTGATATTTGCTGTCAGGAGTGTTAGCTATAGAGACTCCTGCAAAGCTGTTCTAATTACCATCCCCTGAATCAGTTGTCAAGTGCGGGTTGTAAGTGGCAAGGCCAGCGCTCCCCTCCAGGAGATCAAGTGCATCCACTTACCATGACAATAGAGCATAATGTACATACTACACACATGCGCCACAAATAGCATTTATCACAGCGGCACGAACATACAAGACACTCCACAAGAAGACACAGCACGAAAAGCCCTAATTCAAAAGGTTTATTATCCAAAAAGCACTAGAGGAAGAACACAGGTGGTAGGGAAAAAAGGAGACCGTGTTGCATCAATAATGCAGCGAGCAAGATGTTGGAACGCAGGATTTAATACTGACTCGTCACCAGAAAGGACATCATCCCTTTAGTAGGTAACACAGAAGTCTCATACCTGTGAAAAACTGTTGCCGGCCCATTTTTAAAGTTTGGATCTGAGAATTTCAGACACATTTCAAATGCTCAAAGTACTACGGGCCCGGTCTGCAGTTACATTGAACTGTATAGTTCCAGATCATAGAATCATAGAATCGTTTTGGTTGGAAGAGACCTCCAAGATCATCAAGATGTTGCTACTTCTTTTTAAAAGGTGTCAAAAGAAGCCCTTAGTTACAAGCAATATATAGAAAGTTTCCCCTTAAATATATTTAAGAATGTTCCATCTTGTTGATAAGTACAAAATGATCACATACAAGAAGTTCAATCAGGAAAAAAGAAAAAAAACCAAAAATCTATTATCAGCAAATTCATCTGGAAATTAATATAGCTTCTGTAACAAAACCCCTGCATACTACTCTTCTAGCACAAAACACTGCATCTTTTTATTTAAAGAGATCAGAATACATAAAAATTATCACCAAAGAAATAAGCTTCCAAAACAAAATAGAAAGCATATAACAGATTTTAAACTGTTCTTAGTTTAATCTAAAAGTGAAATACAGCTACACTTACTTATGCTACTAAAAGATAAATAGGGAAAAAGAGAGGGATGGGAACAAAGCTTTAATATAAAATGAGTGTCCACATAAAAGCTACTTAAAGGTTTTTTTCAAACAAATGAAAAAAATAACATTAAAACCAGATAGATGGCTGTAGGGAGATCTACCACTCTATAAATGTGCTTTGCACATTCATTTAAAAAACCGAACTAGTATAAAGATCAATTAATTGTTCCTAACATTTTACTTAAAATTGAAAGATCAAAACAAGTACCATTATGTTTAAGACATGTTTCTATGGACAAAAAGCAGTAACTCTCTCATCAGAAAACATAAAAAAGTACATCAAGCGTTTATAGGTGGTACAATTATCTGAACTGAGAACCTGTTACGCTGAACTTTGTGTTCAAGCATCTTCAAGATATCTACTTATGTAATCTGTGATGTTTTTCTTGTACAACGAACAAAAACGCAGATACGTGGACCCCTGCCATCTCCTCCTATACGGACTCATACTCAACCAGGGGTGAAGGCAAGGTATTCCCACTGTACGGTTTGTACAGCATCGTACACTAAAGATACTGACAGAAACAGACTTCTCTCCAATAACAATCCACCTAGTTCCTAAAGTTTCCCATAGCTCCGTCAGCAGAAAAGATGCGGCAAAATGCCTGTCATGTGGGGCAGAGGAAAAGATCCCGTTATTGAGTGAGCCGACACGTCTACGTTGAATAAATGAAGATTCATTTCAATGTAGTAAAAAGCCAGCCTACTAAAGGGCAATGCAGACACACAGTTCCTCACCAGTTTTGCGCTTTGCCATCATCTGTGACTTGGGGGGAACATTCAGATGCCCTTGCTGATACCACAAGGTTACTCCCAATCACATACCACAGTTCACATGACAGGCACAACCCCTGGCCCTCACAGAATGAAGAGTTGTTTCCTCCCTTGGGGCTGTATGGGGGAAGAATCTGAAAATACAAATTTTCCTGACAATCCTGGAACGGATGTTTTGAACTGATGGAGGGTCACAGATTTTTTTCGGTTCCGAGTACTTTCGACAACCATTATGGTCGCTTTTGTTCAATCAAATCAATAGCTCCTTTGCTTCCTACCTGTAGTCGAGGTGTCAGAAAGACTGTGTTGTACATCAACAAGAGGAGGAAAATTTAAGACTAGGTTTTATCAGCATATTGGTATTATCATAACAGATACTACAAGAACAGTACCATCACTTCAAGGAGAAAAGTAAAAGGCAAGGGGAATCCTTCAAAATATTAAAATGCTTAGCAGCCTCCAAATTACTCTTCCATTTTGGCAGCAGATGGCTCTTCCCACATTCTGCATTACCAGGAGTACGTAACATGCTTCTACTATTGGGTTTTGTGCCTACGACAACATTACTCATTCTCGTCATCAGAAGAGACTTTCTAGATTTGTTTTTTTTAAATTTGAAACTGCATGAAGCTAAATAAAGCCTTACAGCAGCCTACAACCTACCTTTATGTACTGCAGCATGTTGTGTTACATTGCTCCGTTCTACGGCGTGTGGCATGCCTGTCGCTGAAGTGTAAAATATAGCACAAGCTGGCTTCTCAGCTGTGGCATGCTTTTGCAGAGAGACTCGAGGATGACACACTTTCCACTTCACTGAGACATACCACATGTTACAAAACATAGCTGTCCCATCACATTTCGAGTTAGTTAATATAGGAAGATTAGCGGCATCTCAAGAGATTTGTTTCTCTCCAAGGCTTACTTGACCAGAGCTATCACTGAGGACAAGTACATCTGGAGCTCCGCTTTTCAGATCAGAATCATTTTTTCTGATATATTCTGGACTAGATTTTGTTCTTGTGTGCAACCAAACAGTCCTTTTATACAAAAGTTATGAACCTGCACTGGCTATCTTTGATCATTCTATGAGCATATGCTTAACTGGAAAAGTTTCTGTAAATCTTGGAGAGTATGAGCCAAGATTAACTTCTGAGTAGAACACAACTGTGTTTCTGCCATACCTCTATCAAAGATTAATATCTCCATGATCAGGTGATTAAGCTTACAATCTGGTAGAAGTATTTCCTCCAAAAATATAGAATTAAATAAATTTAATAAATTTCCTTCTTCTTACTGTCAAGTGAAGCAGAATTCACCACTGAAATTCATGCATGCAATCTGTATTGTAATAAATGCTACTCAGATCTTCAAGATCGTACAAGATGGACCAAAATAAAAAATGTAGAAACATTTTGCATATCAAGAGACAGCCACATGTCATAGCTTAGTAGGAAAACACCAGATTTCTGGGAGCACAACACTGAGAGCAAATTGATGCTGAAATATCTCAGCTCCAGCCAGATTTCACCGAGCATATGTAGAACCCAAACAGAGCATTTTGTGGAGCCACTTAGAGCCTTATAGCCACAGCTAGCCTTAGATTTTATAAACTGCCAATATGTATAAAACTCCAAATCAATACCAAAGGTTTTTTCTTTATTCTGAGGCATTTTTTATTGACAGCACTTTCTGATCAACGGCATATCAGAAGATAGCGTAGTTAATATAGATGGCAGTTGATTACTGCAGCGTATGTACACTAATTGTATATATTTGAGGCATTATTTGTCACATTCAACACAGAATTCTACCAAAAGCTAAAAACAATCTGAGAGTCAACAGAACTCATTCTTCTGAAGCGCACTACAAAGCTTCTTCAAAAACAGAGCCCAAATCTTTGCTCAGCTATTGAGTGTCGTGTTCCGCTGCAATCTGGGTATGTTAAAGGTCCCAGCTTGTGTGTGACTGAATACTCAATAATCGATATTTAAAAGGTAAACCTGCAACTGTTAACATGGCAAAAGTATTATGAAGGACCGAGTATTTTATCCTGTTGATTCTTCTAACAAATTTCTTTAGATTTCAGATTTACTTTTTCTTCTCTGTGCTCTACCTTATGATTCATGGCTCTGACAGGCCTACTGGCATCTTCTCATCTCACGTGTAATCAGCACCAACAAAGGCCCAGTTAAGCAAGCAGCTCCACGCCCGCCTGCCCCGCCATCCCAACCCCCGTGCAAAACCACTTTTTGGATACAACATTAAACACAAAACCTTGTACCAACCTGTTTTATCTAAAATAAGTTTGCCATTAGTGTCATTAACAACATAAGCAGAAACTAATGGGATTGTGCAACACTTCATCACCTCTGCATTAAGTAGCCTCTGCCTCAAATTGCATGACGGCAATCATTACAAGACATCTTTCAGTTGCTTATGAGTCTACTAAACCTTAATTGTTTATATGTTAGTATATGGCTCAAATTACCATTTTTGTGAAGCCTGAAAACAATCCCATTTCCAAGAAAGAATTAGAGGGTTTTAGAGCGCATCTGACTGAAGTTGAGCAGAGAGAAGCTTAGATCTTATGGTTAAAGCACTTGAAAAGCGCTGAGAACAACAAAGCCTCTATGAGGTTCTGGTCACATCACGTAGGCCAAAACTTTCACAAGTGCCCATTAATTATATGTGCTTACGTCTTACTTGATTTACTTTATGACTTGACATAGCAGACCATGTTCTACAGACGTGCAGAATTTTAACTGTAACTGAACTCGCTGAAAGCTGGTTTGGACTTACGAAATAGTACCTGAAAATAATTACTCTGAACAAGGAGCCCCGTGAATAGCAAAATTAATAGCCTGCTTTTCTTTAAACTGGCCTTAAGGTTGAGATCCTATCTGAATTGCTTAACATCAAAAAAAGCGTTATAGCCTTTCTCCCAGTGAAGCCACCTATACAGCCACCTCCTTTACTGGACCACTTTTCAAAAAATCAGGAGGAATTTCATAGCTAAATGCGGCTGATCTTTCCAGGAGGAATTACAATTGCTAAGGAAAGGCACACAGAAATACTGCATTCTCACCACAGAGACAGTCACCTAATACAGCAGATGCTGAAATGGGAGATATGGTCCTTCAAATTGTGCAGGCAAAATTGATTAAAACTTTTAGTGTTATTTTATTAATGCCTCATCTGTAGAACGGGATAATTACACTGTACAAATATTCTATTAATAATTTAAGTCACAATTAATTTTAAAAACAAGTTTGTGAGCAACCATCCAAAAATGCGGTAAGGGGTCTCCTCAGGTGATATTCTGAATATATTACCTCGTCAGAATTTAAAGAAAGAAGGGATTAAGAAAGATCTTTTTTTAAGAATATGCCTTACAGCTTTTTCAAAAAGAAGGAGCCTTCTAAATCTCTATTTTGAATTACTGAAGAAAAGTTTACTGCATTACGCATTTTAAATTATTTGTAAATTTAAAATTTTAAAGCTACCAAAATATATTTATTCTGTTTCAAAAAACAGATCAGAACTAAAGAAAAAGAATAATTATATCAGATTTTTTTTTAATGGATTCCACTTATGGTGTTTTATTTGTCTTTTTCCATACTTCAGAGATTTAAAAGAATCTAATCCATACATGAATGCTTGAGCTCAGCAAACTCCCTTGACGTTTCCTCTGTATATTAAATATTATTGAAGAAAAGAAAGAGAAGAAAAAGGACAAGGAGGACTCCAGAGAGACCACTGTAAGAGGGAAAATGGCATTTAGTAACAGATGCAAAGTTCAAATACCATCAAGTTGTAGTGAATTACTCAAGTGGCAGCAATTGTGTAACAATACAGATACAAGGGCTGTAAGTTAATGCAGTTTGCAATTAGTTGCTCAAACTACGAGCCTGAAGTGACAGCTGTTATTTAGGAAAAAACATATTAAATAGTGTCATCTTTGAATTGATTGAGAACTCAATAGCTGATGGTGTTATTATCTTCAGAAAAAGAGAACAACTTAAATCATCCTGAAATTTCTAACTATTTTGCAATGTACTTTAAATCCTTCTTACAGCATATAACATAGAAATAACCCTAAAACATATAAGAAAAGAAAATATAATCCTCAACTGTTCTCTGGGTCTGTGTCACATTGATTTATAACAGTTATTTCTAAGACAGACAAAAACACACAGATGCAAACAATTACTCTATTTTTGTAGGCAACAAGTGAGGTGGGTGGTAACTGAGAAATTTTGAAAAATCCTGTCACAATATTCCGTTTTTTCTTAAGTAACCCTCATCACACAACAAACGCTCACCACATCAGAGACTTTCCAGGGCCTGAAGGGCCACTTTGATTCCAGACCGCTGCAGGCATTAGCGGGGACGTAATTAGGGTAAAAAGTTCAACCACAGTTCCATGTCTAGAGTGCTGCCAGAAATAAATTTCCTCTCATTCACTGGTTTCTACTGTACCCTCCCTGAGAAACATATTGAAAACACATTTATCTTTGTAGAGTTTGTTCCTCTTCTAATTAACTTTATAGCGTTTACAGTATTTAATAATTTAAAGTGGAATTTAAAGTGGCCCTGGAACCAGCAGCTTTGCCTGTAATGGCGCTGTGCATTATCTTTTCCCCGTAGTGCTTCTTTTGACAAGTTGCTCAAGGAAGGTATGTGCTCCAGCTGGTTTTATCTGGCTGCGCATTTAGCAAACGGCTACTTCCTTCCCTCCATCTCCTCCCCGTATCATTACATGCACGGGGGGTTGGAACGGCCGTAAAATGAAACTATGCCTCAGCTCGGAAATCTGCTCTCCCAAACCTCCACGCTATCCCAACGATCGCTTAGGAAAGGTTTATCTTTTTACAGCTTCATAAATCAAAGCTTTAGAAGGTCAAAACTACCCATAGTTCTCACCAACTGGTCAAAGTTTGACCCCAAATACTCATTTTCTTCCTCCCAGTTTTGATCCAAGATTAACAGTTTATTATAGTTCAAAGGTTATTTCTTGCTATAGTTCACTCAGACAAACATTTGGTATATCGGAAGAACACCAGATCTTTCCTACCCTCGGTATTTACAAATGGAAACACTACCTATTTCCATTAAAGCTCTATCTCCTAGCCTTTTAATTTGTGAGAAAAGTCACAGCGTTACCAGTAAACACTACAAAAATAGTTGAAGTACATTAATATAATTGTTGAAGTACATTAATATAATTAGAGAAACAAGTTACAAGAAAAAATTCTGGGATCCAAAGAGCTCTTTGTAAAACAAAGAACGTTGCTATCTTTAGCACATAACATACCAATCAAATCCAACATCACTAAAAGGAATTTAAACTACTTTATTCAGGGGTTGCGTCTCTCAGGATCTTAAAAGCTACCACACAACCTGTTAAGACTAAACTGATTTTTCCTACAATAACCAGAGATGATAATGTTTTTCATCTGCTAGAACGGAAGGAAATCTTTGCAAGGCAGTTGACAGGACGGCACGCTTTGCAGTTAATGATGCTTTACACTTTTTCAACAGCACAAGAGCCTTTGGGACTAAATCCCTCAAAGACAACAGAAACGAGAGAGCTTTACCCAGCTTAAAAGGTTCTACTATACTGTTTAGAACAAAACCAATTAAATCAAGTTTGCTCTCTAGAAATTTAAACTTATACATCCGTGACAGTCTTATACATCCAAAAAATAAGGCTGGGGAGAAAAAATACAACCAAATTTTGTGTAGCCTTCAATAAAAGACCACAATTATTTAACGAACTTCATGAAATTCACGGTGTCCAATACAATTGAAAATCATAACCATCTGTCCAAGCCATTTTTATGTGCGATTTGAAAAAACCATGCTGTATTTTATCTTGAGTGGATACACCCTTCACACACTCAGTTGCACGATTCAGTCTCTGGTATAGCTGGGCGAGTCCACAGCGTAACCACGACGTTTGCAATGGCATTCCAGTAAAAATATTCCGGGGAGAGTTACTCTGAGCAGTGTGAGAACCGTGAACAAGAACTTCATTCATCATAGCTAATTTCCTTCTCTTGGGTGATCCTTCCAGAAAGCTTTGCTGTTTGTCTCTGACAAATCAATTCACGGCTAGCTAATTTTAAACATAAAAAGCCACAGACACTTAGAACTGGACACTGGATTTTAGCATTAACTAGTTACTTTGCCAGATAAGGAATGGGGTCATGTGATTCTAAAATATTCATGTGAGAAAATATTAACGCTTTATTTGTTTCTATTCTGACTCATGTAAAGCTGCTTTCTACCTAAACCTTAACACTCCCATAAACACATTCCTGAGTTAAACTTCTGTTAAGGTTAGTAGGTTTTAATCTACAGTAGCCGCATTAAAAAAGCGTGCTTCCTGAAAATCTGCTGCCAATTGATTTACCTTGTAAACTGATCAGCAGCGGAAAAAACTTCTGACTAGCCAAAGTTATACATTTTGTTTGCTCCAGCTACTCCTCCTTCTTTAACTTGCCCTTATTTCCCTTCTCCTCCCATGATTAAAAAAGATTACCTCGTGCTTCTCATGCCCTTAAATGACCTCCATCCAATTCTTCAAGTCATCCAAAATTTTCCATCACTTGACATCATTAAATTAATATGTCTCTAAAAATACATGCTAGAAACCTAACGCGTGCTACGGGCTGGCTACGTAGGTTGCTGGTTGAGGTCCTTTCCTCTCCATAATGTAGAAGGCTGGAAAGTCTACTGGCCTCAAACTCTTACTTTTTAATCTTCTACAACTGTTCTTTCAATTAGCTATACTTGTGTAGTTATCTGATTATCATACATGCCTACATAAGATTTTAGCACAAATTCCTAATCTTTTATGCATCTATGTTTGGCTATTTGGACAAAGGACAAGTGTACCAACGTGTCAAATACTTTTTGTAAGGATGGCTTAGAGATTTGGGTTGCATTTCAAGGAGATCGTCAAGATTTTTTTCCCATCTCCTGCTGAATGATTCATTAACAGAAGATGAAATATTGCTACCCAGAAATGCGGTTGTTGGGACAAATTACTTATAGGATTTCTACCTTCTTTGTTTTGCTCTGTTAAAAGAGGGATGGGCAACAGAATAAAGCATTATAGCAGGGAAGTGAGACCACAGTTCATGGCTAACCAGCTTCAACAGCAAAGCTAACCTAAGAAATTCCATCCTCTGTGCTCATTCCCACCTTCATGCTACAATTGATGACATTCTCAGTTGCACCCTGCAATTTTGCATGCAATTGTTCGTAAACCAGGTGACTGAAATAATCTGTATCATTAAAAAATAAAATTGGAGCATTATTTTTTACTAGGATTATTTCTGTCACCTCCTTTACTGTATGGTTCTACAACCAGCTGAAGTGACACAGCCCAGGGATGCAGAGAGCAGCAGCGCAGAGGCAGCGGCACAAGCGGATGAGGCGAGTAGGAATTTTAAGTTGTCTTTGCTGCTAGTCAGTGAATCACAGAACTAAGGCCCAGAGCCTACCCTGCCGTAAGCCCACAGTCGTACTGATACAATCCTTTAGCTAGACTGGTACGCACTTCATTACAAGAATCTTGTCCCGTATGTATGATAAACTGCTTAGCTAACAAGGAAAACAAAAAGAAAAAATCTTCAGAGTAGAAACAAAGTTTGGTAACTCATAATTAAGCATGATGGGGTAAACACTTGAGTCATCAGAACACTTGGCATTTGAGGAAAGGTAGATGCTAGGGTTTAAAGTATTTAAAACGTTCTGTACTCAGGAGAGGTGGTTTCATATGTACGACACTGCAATTACTCATCTCTCTCTTCCCTGCCCCCTTCTCCCTTTCTCCGGGCCCACACAGACTTTTTTTTTTCCTCCTGGCATGGTCACTTCTATTTTGTTAGCTTTCTTGTTACCTATATTGTCTACTGAAGAGCAGAATCACTCTCAAAACCATGATTTCTTTCTTAATAATCTAAAATAAAACAAAATTATACCAGTCCATTTCCCATTAAACCTCTCCATTAGCTAAAATGAAGCATTTACTTAAATCAAAGATGTCGGTACGTTTACATTTGAGCAGAACAAAAAGCATGTCTAATGTATTTTGGACCTCTCTGGTGCATTTGAAGGTGTTCTCAGATCCAGTATGTTCCAAACTATGGTTTCAACAACCCATATGGGGAAAAGAGGAATATATTTCCATTTAACGTAATTCGTCTTACCTAGTTATCTTTAAACTGAGTAGCTCCGAACAGCACACATTGACTAGTTCTGCCATGCAGTTTTGTGGCCACCACTACTTTTTTGAGGGGGGGGGGGAAATTCTCTGTTCACTTTACAGATTCCTAATCTTGATGTTTCACCACCTAGAAAATTCATTAATACGTACCAAACCCCATCAATTCATTTTGTGTGTGTACAAAGATTTGTTTATCTTATCACCAAGAACAAAGTAAGCATGCCTTGACAAAACTCCACAAAAACAAAATTTATGCAGATGTTCTTTCCTTTTTGGTTTTCCTTTAATTTGCAAATCTTGTAATCTAAGACTGAAGTTGACTGAACCAACATCTAAACCAGTGTAGTAGTATCAGCCAAAAAACACAATCTGTTTCCCATTTATGTGTCAAGACTGCATCCTTTCTGGGGGCCGAGAAAACTATTGTTTTGAAAAGATTATATAGTGAAACCATGCTAGACATTTCAGTCATTTTACTAGATGGAAAATTTGACTTTTAAAATAGAAAAATGTGTGTACCAAAAGCTAGTCAGAAACTCAGACACAAGGCAAACGTTTAGAAAACACAAATTTCATCTTCCCTGGTAAAATACTCACTGTGGAGAATACAAGGATTGAGATTAGCGGCAAATCTCTCTCTACAGAATTTTTACATAAAGCAGGTGCCAGAAATTAATTTCAAAGTGCGAAGTTTAAAATCTTAGATACACTAAAATAAATTCCCTTAAAGCCGGTTCTCAACCATGACTGTCACAAAGAAATTAAGATTTAAAATTAAGAAATATTAAACTGAATGTTAAGACTTTAACACTGATATTCAAAGGAATGTAAATTTTACCAGCATATATCTATGACTACTGTATTAGATTACGTTACAAAAGAGATGCAACCCACACACCAAGTTATCCAGAAGTTGATTTCTAAGTTAATACATTATTAAATCTGCAGGAGACATACTAAAAATTGACAAGATATTTTTAGACCTGTCAAAAATCTGTAATTCAGTAAAACATTAGGGGATCTCCAGGGTAAACCATTGTATTTCTAAGTTACCAAAGAGATCTTCCACTGTGTAAATGACAACGAAAAAAAATTCAGGAATGAAGCATAAATCTAAACATTGATTTTAGGCAAGCATTATTTTGCATAAAGTATTTTTATACCCATCTTTGTTTCATAATGAAGGAAAGAAGTCCTAGCATATTATCACAGAGAAGATTATTCATTAATTTCTTTCTGTTAAAGTACATGGTACATTAGAGGGATAGTGAAAAATACTGAAGTTATTTCATATAAGTGATATTTTTGAAGTTATTAATTCATGACTACTTGAAAATTCTTTGGATTGCAGATTGACAAGTGTTCTACATGAGAAAGAATACCTTTTTATCATATTTCCCTCATTATAGTGTATTTACTTTACAGATAAAGGAGAAGAGAAGAATTTCCTGATGGTAACCACTAATGCAGACTAGTGGTCAGAACCAGGAAATCCCAGCTCCGAGCTTGAACATGTCAATATCTCATTGATACAGTCCTAAAAGATAAAATACTATTAAATGACAGTGCAGTGGATCTAGATAAAACCTGTATTCTATCAGATTTGAATTACTTTAATGGTTTAGCATCTTTAACACTTAAAACTTGCTCATGTAATTTTCATATCTGCTGAATTCAAATTTCTCAAAGATTTTTATGCATTTGAATAGATGTACATGAGTCCATAAAATCACAAACATATCACCGCATTTGTAAGTATGATCACTCATCTATCATGCAGAACTGTGTACGCACAGTATTAATAGCTCTTTCATACATATGTTTTCTTATGGTCAAGAATAGCATGTGGTAATTTACAGCAACTCCTAAACTGTAATGAAGAGTAAATAACCTACCGAGGTTTTACCGTAAGTCAGGTGTAAAATGCATTTATTCTTCACCTTCCATCCAAAAAATTAACAACTTCAAAGCACTTTCTAGAAGAGCTACTGAAAATGGATTCTATACAAATGATTGCCAGGAAAAAGAATTTAAATGAGTATTGCCTCCAGATACAGCAGGGTCCAAAAACATTCTTCAACAATAGGTCATGGTGCCAGCCACCAAACCTTCCAAAATGTTAACCATGCCCCTTACTGATTAATAACAGATAACAACAAAAACTTATTTGGAAATGTCAAAATTACCAGGGATGTTCCAGGAAAAGAGTAACAATAGCTGCAAATTCGAGCAGAGCAACCAGAAGTCAGAAATTTTGAAGAATTGCTAGGGAAAATCCAAATGACGATCAAGGCTGAAGAAATCAAACTTTTTTTTCCCCCAGAAACATTCTCCTTGGTAAAGGATTCTGACAGATTTTAGACAATAGCCTGGGTAAGATTTGAATGAGAGAAAGCCAGAGGACTGCTGGAAGTAGCAGAACCACTTCAGGAGGTCACACGTTTCTCCTCTGAAAACGCGCCGGCCTGGTGTCCTAGTGAGGATGGGGATAAGGGCAGGGGTGCTGTGCTGGTGGAATTGTTTTCTTTTGAGACTACATCTTGCAAAGATAAGGACACTGGTCCTATTGTCATAACCATGTCCAATCTCATTCGGTTTATATTAAAGAAAGACAATGTAGTTTAATGCATCAGCATAATGGATTGTGTGTTGGAAGACTTGGATTTCACTTCTAGATCTGCTTTGGACTAGCTGCCTTTGAGAAAAATCATTCAGTCTTTTAGACACTTCGTTTACCTTTCTGTTCAATGGGAAATATTTTCGTGTCAGTGCTACATCATTTCACTGATTATTTTACCTGCCATTGCAGTAGACAGAATAGGCCTCCTATTCCCTGCACATTTTCAGTAGTGTGCTGACAGCTGCAGTATTTCATGCCATAGCCAGCATAATCTCCAAAGTAGGTGAGGAGATGACTGTAGTGAAAATCAAGTGCTTTGGAATAAATGCTCTAGAATAAATACAGTATTTTCTTCAGATATATGATTAAACAAGGTGTTTTATCTGTCCACAACCATTAAGATATACAGGAAACGATGTTAAGCACAAAACCTCAAGTTAAGAACAGAACTAAAATTGTGATTCAGGTTCAGAGGCCCTTCGTACACAGCTATTTTAATGTTCTACACAAATTCTTCTTTATGCATAACAACCATTACAGAAATGTAATCAAATGATCTATGAATGTAACAGAAGAAAAAACAAGTGCAACACTTGAGCGAATTTAAAAGGAGCGTGACTCCAGTTGAGGGCAAACTATCAAAGAACTCTGAACCTGAAAGCTACTGACAAAACAGGTAATTTGCAAGGACTCTCAAAAATAACTCGCAATGAACAGTAAATGTAGAAAAGTGTTTCAGAATTTTTGTTGAAGGTTTACCACCCTGAGCAAACTGGTTCTTTACTAAATGGGTAAACAAGAGCCTGTAGCACAGTCTCCTTTTTTTAATGATGTGCTACTCTTCTGGTCACAGTGGAAAGCCTGATTTAAAATATTCTCTTTGCAGATATTTAACTACTGATAAGTAGTAACACAGACCTACCCACTCATTTTAAAAACATACAAGCTTTTTTTTGTAGAGAAGCAGAAACTAACAATAATCTTTGAATTATTTTCCATTAACTGAGGAATACAGTAACAGTGAAAATAATGATCCTTATAGTTTGTTCATTTCTCGGATATCTCAGCTTCTAAAGCAAGAGTACAAAGGAAAGTTTTTCTCCATCCAACATATTCCTCACCTATATAAATACACTGTTTGGATTAAGACGCAAACTCCTACAAGAGCAGTATTTGCATCTCCAGTTACGTGCGCTCTTATATAGAAAGAGTTACTCATGAGATTACATACACTTACAGGGTGGGGAAAAAAGGAGAAAAGTCACTATAAACAGTTTCGCAAGTTGTAAACACATCAATAGAAAGACATTTCACTTCTCTGCCCTACGTGGGTTTTGTTTTAAACATTTAAGGCAGGTAACATTAATACTCTCATTTAACATCGTAATAATACATACAGAGAAATTTACAGCGACTTGATAGTCTTCCTCCACACCCAGAGTGATTAAATTCTTAATTGAAGAGGTGTGGCACAGAATTAGTCTTACTACTGTAAGAAGATTTACTTCAACTGTTCAGCCTTTGAATCGCTGTGTAGAGAATTACCCTTGAAAGCAAATATTTTCCTGTAGGTATAGATATAAATCCTTTGCATTGTCTGAATCAACATAACAAACAGACATACAATATCTTAAGGCCCTCTTCTATAAGAGGAATGATACAACAATACTTTCCAGAGAACACAAGAAAAGACTGTTAATTTATTTTTCTAACTCAAAGAAGTAGATTTAACATGTATTTTGCTAATAAACAGTGAGTGACTGTAACAATGAAATTGCTTGGTGCTTGTAATTCATTTGGTATATGACTGCTGCTTGAAAGCATCTTTTAATTACTTTTTAAGACACAGAGATTGCTTTAGACACTTCTCAATAGTAATTCTGACCAGGATTAATATCAGAAAAGGCTAATCATAAAATTGTGATCACACTAAGAACAAAATAAACTTAAAATACCTCTTCATCTATTTTATATCAGGAGTCTCTATTTTTTATTCCTTTTAAAAAGCTTAAGTCATAGGCACATGTGTGCTGACACACTGAAAAAAAAACTTCCAAAGCACTTCACAGTGTTATCCCATGAGCAAAAAGGGAACAGAGCTTTAAAGATGCAATCTACTCGGGTTGTTTAGATGACATTACTATTTATATATAAGACTTTATTCATGAAAAACATTCTTACCCAGAAGATCCAATGCTTTTGCACACACCAAGAAGAGGCCGCTTCTCAGAAAAATTATCACATTTCTGAGCACCTAGTAAGAGGGAAAACAAGAAAAGAAAAAGCAAATCACTATGTACTGTTTGTGCTACCTTTCAAAGTACAGGTGTGCATGTTGTGGGGCCCAATATATTGGAAGGATATTGCATATATAATACAAAACTCACAGCCTGTACAAGATTAGTGATAGAAATACAAATAACAGGCAGAGTCACAAACACTGGAAGAACTGTTCTTGAGAGAGACGGCAATGAGTAACAAAACAAGTAGCAAAATCTGGCCGGGATTTTGGAGTTATTTTCTATTCATTTCAGTTGGGGTTAAGGATTCTGTAACTGTAACAAGTAACACTTGCTCACTTTTCATTGTTTTATAAAACTTGTCTGTAATAAGGCTGTCACCAACCCTGCGTGGGTTTCACACATTGGTTTCCAATTTATTCTACTGAGGTAGAAGTGGGATATAAGAGTGTTAACCGTAAGAGCGTAGCGTAAGAGCAGCCACTCTCTTTAGCACGTGACAAGCTGGGCTGCCGGTGTTTGCCCAAAGCACAGCCACGCTTACGGCCTAAGAAAATACAAGGTTAAATTCAAAACAGCCTTCAGTAAGTTCCGCCACCAAGCGATTTAAGCCTTTGAGAAAGCAACCTCCAACAACTTCCAGCGAGACTCAGGCTATGCCTGCTGTTCACTCGAAGTGAAAACACAACTCTAACAACATCTCTATCCAATCTACCTCCGAGATTAGCTTCACCAGGTAACACCGGCGTAGCCCCAGCAGCAGAGTTCAGCGAGGGCTCGTCCGCTGCTCTAATTCAGCTGCCTGAACGTTCTGCCTGCCCCGGGATCCACACGCGCCGCTGGCACCAGAGCTAGGCAATTAAAACCAGCCTTTCGTCTTCCCAAATTGGAGTCACACCTTGACTCCAGAACCACCAAATTGTTAAATACGCCACACTTCTTATAAATGGGATTTTAAAAGTTTTGAAAACTTTGCCTTATTGCTACGTAAACAGAAATGAAACTAAAATTGAGTCAAAAAAATATCTCTTCTACTTGTGAACAATGTTTACTAAATTGCAGGGTATATTTCTACCCAATTTAAATACTACAGTAACAGCCACCACCACCAACACTACTAAATTTCCTCCATTTTCTTTCAGGCTTTTCCTTTTTAATTATCTATCTATAGGTATGCATGTGTGTGGGGAATAATGGAATTTTATTTTTTTCTCCATTATGCACCAAATCCTTTGATCTCTAAAGAATATTAGTGATATAGTCTGTTCAAAACTTAATTCACAAATACTGGTGTACTGCACTAAATCAATTATTCAGAAAGGCACAACAATTAACAATATACATTTTCACATAACAGTCTCTGTTAATAATTAATAACTGAGGTACATGCAATTAATTTGTAACAAAAACTGTTCAGTACTCTCATCCGTACAAGGATAAGTCTTCCCTCCTACACATTTGGGTATTTATAAAGTTAAATGGGTCACATCAATAATTTCACCATCAACAATAGCTTCACAAGTAACCTAAACCAGCCAAATGTATTTTCCTTTTATTCCTATTATTTCAAGGGCTTTTATGAGTCATACCTGTACTGTATGTACTGACCTGTAAATTGATAAATGAAACATATAGTCTTCTTAAGAGTCTGGCAACCAATTTGTTTTCTTCAATACAAGTAACAGATGAACTCCATTTGTTTCTGTTCACTTAGCTAGTCTCTTGGCATTAAGGGTGAAATGCTGACTACCAGGAGTTCTGACATCGATTTAAGTGGAGCCAGGATTTTACCTTAAGTATTTAACTATACTTTTTTTTCTAGGATATATTAGAGACATGAATTCATGTTCTTTATGGTCTAGTTCTAAGTTTAACGACAAGGAAGGGGGAGAAGGGTGCTGGGGAGTACAGGGAAACAACTGCACAAAAATCAAAAGGAATACCAGTTTTTAATACCCACAACACAGATTTGCAAAATTTGTACAATAGGTGCTTAAACTTCTGATTTCAGTCTGTAATGACTGAGGCTCTCATTTAAAAAATCCATTTTCTACTTCAAATATATACTTTCAGAATGTAAATATTAATACTGTAGAAAAGGATCATTATTTTGAGGACTCTGCAGGGCATTAAATCAGGTTAATAGCGGTCCCATTCATGAGATTGCAAAAAGCGACATGTGTTGCTCTCTGCAATGCTTAATGGAGTCAGCAACCCTTTCTAGTTCTGCGGTGGGATTTAATCTTCCAAGTTACGGTGGATTAATTTTTATTTGTAAAATTGTGTTTATTCGCATGTGCGATATACTGACGTTGTACACACCTGCTCCACACAGTGTTTAACAAAATGCAGCAGGATGATTGAAATGAAAAACAGCTAGCTAAATCCCTCAAATACAAAAAGTATTGAAATCCTGTTGCAAAGTCTTTTTCTTAAACTCCTTTTATTCTAAATCCTTTTAATTCTGTCATATAACACTACAGCATTTATAAAAAGCTGAAAATCCTGACAAATCACACAATTAAAGTAATGAAAACTGTCCTTCCTGCCAACAAGGCACCACCTTACCTACAGCTCCATTTAGCTAAATGATATATGTTGGTTTTTTTTTTTTTTTTTAAAAAAAAAAAAAATCTAACTTCAGTTAGTATACTTAAAACTGAAAAAAAAATCTGAGGCTAAATGAAATTTCATACAAATCAACATTTGGAACTTTATGAAGTCAAAAGGTTATCCACACATAAGCTCAAAGCAGCTTATGTGCTGTACTTCTGATGAAACTGTGAATAGATATCTCTTGGGCCTGCTAAGGCCTCTCAATAATGCCAATAATAAGAGTAACAGCAGCAGCAGCAGCAGCACACCTTTTTGAAGAATAAAAATGAAACCCCAGTGATTTTCACAGGAACTGAAAAGCTACTCAAAACTGTGACAAGGAGCCTCGTTTCCCTTCAGTAAGAAATGCACGGTAAAAACATCAAATTCTGACCTATTCAGCAAGAGCATATATGCATGATGGAATATAGTTTTCTGGTATGTAATTCCACTGATCAAGTTCCATCACAGCCATTTAATAACGCAGTGCATCTCCTGTTCAACTAAAGCTCTCTTATTCCTATCTGTTACTTGAAAATTGTGTTGCATTGGTGGTCCTGCGCCACATCAGTGTAGCAGCCGACCAGTATCTGGGAATGCATTAGGCCACACAGCTGGCATTCACTACGTACGGTTTTCACTCCCTATTTTGCTTCTTCCTTTCAGGGGAAAAACAAACAAAAAAATCCTTCTTAACCTGTCTTAATCACTACCATTTTGTGTTTGCTTTTTTATTGAACACAAATGCAAAAAAGCATGTGTGCTACTTGAAACAGAAGTGAAGAGGCTTGAGTCAGTCCTAAAAATAGTGTGTGAATTCTCTCCTCAGCTTGAGGGGAGCATCTATAAACGCTCCATTTCCTGCACAGATAAGCTCTAACTGCATTACTCAATGCCACGCCTGATCAATGGCTGTCCTCATCCCAGACCTTCAGGTGCTCCTTTAGGATTAATGTTCTAGACCACGAGCATTGTATTATTATATCTCCCCTAACTCCCAGACACCCAGACATTTCAAGTTTCACAGTCACTCTCCAATACCTGCATCATCGTACCTGTTCCCTACATCGCCCCAAAGTTATCGCCCTAGAACCGTCTCCAACTCCAGCTGGTTTCCACATCTATTGCCTCCTCGGCCCATTCCACCCTCCCATTTCTGAGATAAGACAGCCATGTTGCAAGAAGCAATGGTGGCTGGAGAATATTATCTTGGCAGTTCTGTCAAAGAGACAGAGCTATGCATCTGTATAGAAAGTTGTTTTCAATTCTGCAGAGCACCACAGTTTTATTCTCTGATAACTACGTAGCTTCTATATGAAAAAAAAAACCCAAAAGATGACCTTGAAACATTTACTAGAGATAGATGTTTCTAGAGTCACACATCAATTGAAGACAAATGAAGTATTTCGATTGAATCTTGTGCGAAAAACTTAAAAGACGTATCAGTCTAATATGGTGAAAGTTTAAGGTTTAATAGTCTAAAGCATTGACGTGATGTGGCCAGAATTGAAATGGTGGCATACAGGTCGGTCCACACAGCTTCAAAGAAATTAGTATTTTAAAATGTCATGCTCCAAAATTCTTCCCTGTAATATCTATAAAAGGCTTACTTGCTACGCTTGAGAATTCTGTTCTGTAATTTCTATAATCCACACACATTAACATTCATTATACCATAACAACCCACATAACAGTTAGAAAACACCAAAACTTAAACGCACACCTGCACGACCCACTTACACCAATCCAAATCTAGCTACCAACTGCTACTGCTTGTTCAGCTTGTAGGGCTAGTTCCTCCACTCTACACACTGTGTAATTATTTTGGCCTTCAGGGACTTAAAACCACTAAGCCACCCAAGTGGTTGAATATATACAAACCTCACATCTGCCTTCCTTTAGAAAGCAACCTAAATATTACAGTTCTTTTAAGTATACCTGCACATAAAGCTGAGTTAGCTTTTGAGGTTCAAATTTTATTTTACCAAAATCAAAGATGTAAGCAGTAGAGTACAGAGATAAATCTGCTGCAAAATTTAAACTTTTAACAGCTTTAGATTTTCAAATGCAAAACTACTCTATGTCCCAACTAATTTTAGCTTTTCACGTTAATTCTAGTTTTCAGCCCTTCATCCGTAAGGTTCCCTTGGTTCATAGTTGTTTTAAACACAGGAAATAAAAGAAAGAAATCAGAGGTACTTTCTTATTTGCTTTTTTTCCCCTTATCAGTCAATTTGACTAAGCAGTCAAATTCATTGAGAGATGTAGGACTATTATATCATCTTTTCTGCAAGCAGCATAATCTAGAAAATGGCAATAAATTAATTCAGTTCACTGGAGGAATTTATTTTCATAATGCTGAGACATGGAAATAGGTTTTACAGACAACGACCGAGCTAAACTTCAACACACAAGCCTGTCATCATGTACCCTTTAACCATGAATTACCACACACAATGCTATTCCTGCAGCTTTTCTGGTTTCTTGGAAAACTGAACTATGCAAGCCTACCTTAATAAATGGGATAGCACAAGGCAGAAAGCAGGTATTTGGCCAGGGTTTTGTAAAATGACCTGGGATAAGTAATGAAAAATGGGAGACTGCAGCACTAATTCACTTCAGAAAGCAGCAAAATTCTGATTTTGTAGGAAAAAACACAGCAAAGCTATCTGAAGTAAATGCATTATTTCCTTAGCACTGATTTCAGAAGTATGTATGCAATGGACCCCAAAATGAAGTCAAATCACAGCAAATTTCTAAAAATACTAGAAGAGTTCTGAATCTGTTTTATTAGTGACTCCATAGGTCAAAGAACATACAACTACTACAGAAAACCTAAATAAGCAATATTTTTAATGTTTCTATAAATATCACAGATACGCTAATCAAAAGAGAAAAAGCACAAGAAAAATGTAGGAATATCCAAGACAGAATACTTAGTAATATAGAGAACTCAAACTCAGTATCATTTCAATTCTACAAGTATGTATTCATGCAGTCAGTTCCCTCAGAAAAATGAGAAAGGCATCATCTAGAGGAAGTGGTGAAAAATTAGAAAACACGTTGAAGAAAGAATATGAATAATTAGGTTAGTGTGGCTAAATAGAGCCAGTAGGTATTGTGTGAGAGGAAGCCCAATGCCGAGTAACTTGAGTAGTAGTGAGGACGTCACAAATTTGAATCACATAAAATGGAGGAGGGAGTTAATACACCCTGATTTTTGCTTGGTTCTCTCACTGTCATTAACTACAATCACGTTACCAACCGTAGTTTCCTCTTCACAGAGAACGGTAGCTAAATTTAACTGGCAGAGTTCCAGCTTTCTTTGTATCTACCACTTAATATTTTCTCCCTTCTAATAATCACAATGTCATATCAATTTGTCTTCTTTGCGTGCTTGCTTTATCCGAAGAGACAGAGAAATCCAGAGCCCAGCAAACCAGGCACCTGTATACATATAAATAAGTACTAAACTCAATCACAGCATACAGATTTGAAAGTGAAGAAGAGCTCGGCGAGTTAAAAAGCCATGCCAACCAGATGGCTCAGCAGATAACGCAGCATGTGGCATGCAAAGTGCCAGGACTTAGTATTCTTATTTCTAAGACTGACAGCATCCAGACAGAGACGTTCTCATATTCTGAATATTAGCTATGCAACTTTATCTCCTCTCTTAAGCCCGGAATTTGGTCACAGTGTAAACCTTCAGTCCCCAAAAAGGCCATTTATATTGCAAGCTGTAGAAAATAATCAAAGCCATGTCTACTGTTGAAGGCAACAGTAGATATTGTCTGTCCACAGAGAAGAGTAAGTGTCTACATTTTTCAGTGTTATTTACAGAAATCACTCAGTTCTTTATGGACATCTTATCCAGGCTGCAGACCAACCACGCCACGGACACAGAGACATCAAAGTGCTGCAGTGCCGGGCCAGGTCAGGTCTTGCCTGGTTTGTTAGCTCAGACAAAACCCTGAACGAACACTGCAGTATAGCTGCCAGGTCAGAACAGTTCCAGGAGCCATTTAACTGCTCTAGCATGGCACAGAGCCTGAACTAATAAACCTCACCGGATCTGAGCTGGCAGCGTGCAAGCCCAGCTCCAGATACTGCACCACATCCCTGCTACTAGGACCACTTATAACCTGCTAAATCAGATTTGAGGAGGTCTCCTTTGCAATAAGCCTGCATGAAATAAGCCTGTATGAAATAACTCTTTCAAAACAATACTTTATTATGCTATGAAGCACCTGATGCAGAAGAGGATCTAACATCAAAGGACTATAATACTAACAAAATAGTTGACAAACTATTAAGTTCTGCTACTGTAAAGTCACCAAGTTAAAACCATGAGCTTTCCTTTCACACCTGGGAATGAGCTTCTTATCACCAACTAAGATCTGTTTCTAGGAACGTGCCAAATCCATCCACCAAGAGAGTCCTATTTTCAATAATTCCCTTTTTACAGCTTTACAGTAAAATAGTGTTTGAGCTTACTGATGGTAATCAGCTTCTCCTTTACAAATTCCTTTTATTTTGTTCAGAATCATTAAAGCTCATGTGTTAGTTATCTAAGGCCTCTTATTACAGCTTTACTTTTATCTGATTCCAGATACTGGTCAATGATACATTCATGTACTTTTAATCAAAGATTTATTTAAACCAAGCCATGTAAAAAGAGACCAAAACATGTTTTTAAAAGGTTTGGCTTAATTTAATATGAGCTAATTTGAATAGTTTTCTAATGTAACAACTATCATTGTCAGATGCTAAATATATGCAGTTTAGAGAGAGAAAGACAGTAACTGTTTGAAGGAGTTCATAAGCAGTGTAACTTGCTAGATTGAAAAATCAGAAAGCACTACTTTACTATCAGGAAAATGAGAATTTATAGGTTCTTCAATTAATTTACTTCATTTTCATTTCCATTTACACTTTCCTTTCTCCTTTTTTTTCCTTTCAGAGAGGAATGGGCTTACACATCCATTACTTAATAACACACATAATAGCAAAAAACCCCATGGCTCATCAGGAATTATGCACTGTTACCATAAACAGAATAAAAGGCACAATATGTTTGTGAAGTATTTTGCTTTAAGTTACTTTAACCTATAATAGAGTTAGAAAACCACATATACTTCTTATATTCCTCTGCTCACGAAATCACTGAGACAATATAAAGTGTGTCCATTAAACCTTTAACTTTCTCCATTTACTTTCTTTGAAACATTCAAAATTATTATAATTTACTATTTTTGTAATAATTTAGACAATTAGATTTTAGGCTATCTTTTTTGAGTTCACTAATTAATTCATACTATACTACCAAGATTTGTAATCCAGCATAATCCCAAAAAACCTTGGTCATACTAGAAGTACATTCTTTTCATCCACGAAGTAAAACATGGCGGCAAATTTAAACTAGAAATACTACTCAGCAGCTCTACAGAATAGTTGCCCAGTTGAAGTTACAGGGAGAGTGGATAAGCAAAACTTTGCCAAAACCAAAAATGAGCCAGGACACCAACAGATCTTAGGCCTTCAAGAAGTCTACAATTAGATTTTTGTGTTTAAATGGAACAGTGTTGTTTTTTAAAGGGATTTGCTTGTTTATGCATAGTTGCTTAAATTTTGCAGCAAGCTCTTCCAGGGAGTTAACTCAGAATTTCTGAAACGACCTGTTAAACAAACTAAGCAGCTTGTCTTAGAACTTGATAAAGCAGTATTTAAGCAGTAGAAGAGAGGAGGTGACTATCGGCACTCAAGGGATCATTATAAAAGTTCAACCACTAAAAAGGTCAAACTGTTTGAATAAAGTTTACATAAAATAAGCAGAAGGGGAACAAATTAGAAGCTAGTACCACCCCAAAAAACAAATTCCATTGTCTCGTTACTTTTACTGGAGTGGAAAAGCAGCCTTTCTTAAAAACCTCATCAAAAGCTGCAATTGCTAAACTTAATACACTAGTAGACTATTTAGATAATTTCACAGTTTAGAAAATACTTGATATTTTCTTCATAATTAAAATATTTAAATAATCAGAAAAGGACATTTTCTCTTTGTACAAACTGTATTACTTAGTTCCACTACTTCTTGCATTATCTTACTTACATTGTCTCAGCTTTAGCTCCTGAATAGGTAACAAAAAAAAAGACATACTATCCTTCTTCTAAAGAGTTTAGAAGGGCATCACATTATGAATAGACTTTACAATGCACTATAAACAGGAGTTTTTAATAAATGTTAATAATTTCTACGTCTACTGCTATCAGCCGCTGCCTTGCTATACAAAAGTAATTTAATAGCAAGCAATTTTATAGCAATAAAATATTGATAAGAAATGTTTCCAAATAGAATCATTAGCATCTCTGGACTGATCTCTGAGCACAGATATACCTAGATATCCTCTAAACTACAAAGGAAGCAGCATTAAAGCTAAAATCTGAAGATGAAACTGAAGAAAGCACTGGATTACTGAGCAGGAGGAAAAAAGAAGTAAATAATGCTTGTAGAAAGCTATTATGAAGGTGACAATTTAAAATTAACGGAAAAATCTACATATCGGGTTATAGCAATAATTTGGACAAAGATCTGTTAAAAAAAAAGTTACGCTTAATTACAAACCATGTAAATATATACTTACTGATTTGTGGAGCTGGTAAAATCCGTGCAGCTCGAACTGGGCCATGGCGGTCAGAAAAGAGTTCCTGAGCTTCGCCACTGATCTGCAAAACATATGGATTATGAACATACAATGTAAAAAATATACTTATAAAAATACGTATCTTTAGTAGGTAAGAAAGTAAGTAGGAAGACATTGTATGAAAGGTAGGTAAGAAAGTAATTTGGTAAGACATTGCCTTTCTAACCAACCATCCACAATTTCTCTAAATGAGAATATCTTAGAAGTCTTGAATAACACAAACTACAGCAACAAAGATGGCCTGCCTCTACAGACGCGTGCCTTAGACCACATGAATGAGATACTAGTACTATCTACTATTACTGACTACACGTTTTAGAAGAAACAAGATTTGAATTGACTGCTGACTAAAATTCATAAAAATTCAGGGAATCTGAAACAAGCATTTATTCTACACAGCGCATGTTTCTAAGAAAAATGCTAACTAATCAATGATCAAGACTGGCAAACATTGCTGGTAAAAGATCAGAGAATTTGATATATTGTTCATTCCATACTCTCCAGGTGTGAAAATTATGTTTAAAAATAGAGGGTCAAGCTAATTAAGTTTGTCACTAATGGCAATCTTGAAGAGATTAAATCAGAAGTAGTTAAGAAGAATTTCCAGACTTCCTGTAAATGGTCAGTCAGAACGCATTTTCATAACTGCCTGGTAATGGATCCGATATGGAATGTCAAACTTCAGGAAAATGGCAAACATTATGAAGCTCATTTCCAAATAACCAACAACTTAAAACAGATGTAATGAGACTAAGAGCGTAGCCAACATGTTGGCATAAAGTTGTGCCAAACAAGCAGTTCTAATATCAGAAGTGAATACAATTTGGTTCTTATGAATCAATAAACTATAAATCCAAGTCAGCTTTCTGAAATGTCATTTTACAGTTGTTCCCGTTTCTTTCTGCACTTCAGATCACATGTTCAAAAAGTTAAAATACTACTACTGTTTGACCAACAAATCATAAGTGTAGTACTTCAGACTCTTAGCTTACTTCCAATCTTAACCCCAAGCCTCACTATTTATTATTGCTGCTTTAGATAACGTGGACAGAATGAAACCTACCCCATTGAAGCACAAGTCTTTCACAAGGTTATTTTTAAAACACTATTTATTACAGAGGTAGCCCATCATTCTGTACACAGTAAGTAAACACAGAATGTAAAGAACTACTGCTTTTCCATATTATGTCTGGAATAACAGTCAAACTACACAAATTTGGGGAAATAACATTCTTAGTCATTTTAGATTTGCAGACAGCTAGCAGCTCCACATCGGTATGAATCAACATTACTGCTAATGATGCGATTACTCCTGACGGACACAACAGTTTTAAAACTGTAATCAATATGAGAATTAATCCCCTAGTCTACCCTGCTCTTATTTTATTAGGCAGATGTTCCAATCGTAACAGATTCTCCTCTTCCAGCTAGGAGCAACATCTGAACAACATACAACATTGTAGTACTCCAGCTTTTGCAAAACTAGTTTAGTTCTCCCTCTGGGACAGCTGGAGGCCTCTGCTCTGAAGAGCTTGCTGACCAGACTCTATACAAGACAAAAGAATGATGATCAGAAATCAACTCAGTAAAGGTTTGTTGATTGTTTTTAACAGATGGTGAGTTTGGAGTGCAGTGTGAAAAAACCCACATAGATAATATCCAGAAAAGACAGCTTGGAAAAAAGTAGAGCACAGCTAAGCAGAAAAAGAGTAAAATTAAGGAAAGAGAGGGAGAGTAGTAAGGAGATGAAAAAAGATGAAGACAGCAGCACATTTTCTATCCATCGGAACACACCAGCTCTATGAAAAGAGAAAGGAGGAAATGGAGAAGAAGAAAAATATAAGGCTTTGGAACTATTGTTATTGGCAATTAAAGATTTTTTCCCCCAAATCATGAAAATGCTGTTTCACATGTGTATGCACATCAATGGCTATGAATGAAAACAAGAGGGAAAAGAACTAGCATAACAGAAGTACGGAAGAAGTGATTCACATAAAATAATCCAACCCAATTCAGTCACCTCCTCCTACTTTTTAACTATGCCAGCACATCAGCTCTAACTCCACTCTACTTCAAATAAAGTTATAGTCCCTAAAGTAAGATACACTAAGACGGCCAAACCTTCTTAACTCAGTTTCTGTTCCTAAATATACCGAACTCCAGAGAGCATGTTTATTTAGCCTGCGATGCCAAAACCTGGTAGAGCTCAAAGTTGAGATTTTCAAAGAAAAGCCTAGAATGTACAAATACAAACGTAGTTTATTTGTACTTCAGCACCTAACGTGAAAATCCCAGCCCAGCATGCATATAATGCTTTTACTTTTTTAATAATTAACATTCATTATTTGAAAGATAACTATTTTATTATTTTACACTGAGGGGGAAATTACAGAAAGAAAAGGTTAAATGGACTAACCAAAGCCACAGGATCAGACAGCGACAAAGATGAGATTATAGGTAGTTAGCTCCTGTTTTGAGACCACTGTAATGTTTAATACTGTAGTGTAACATGTCCTTTCCTCTCAGTCTGTGTAAGATTTGTTTTTTCCTGGGAAAGGGGAAATTGTGTAGAACTAAGGAAAAAAGCAAGTAAGTGTTCAGATAACTTCAGCCATCTGTACAGCTCAGGCACTTAGCAGGTTATTTAAGATATACTCCCCCCTGTAGATTTTGTAATGAAAATACAAGATGTCACCTAACCGCTGGCATCTCATTTGTAAAGAAAAAGCTAAATTCAGTAAAAAGCACAAAAAAAGTTTACAGAAAACCTGGACATGACACTACAACACGGAGCAAATCAAAACACCGATACTTAACCTACCATAGCACCATAAAATAAAAAAAAAAATCCTTTAAGAAAACTGTTGTGTGGCCTGAACTGTTCTATAGAAGCAGGAAATCATAGAAGGCATTGGACTTTGTTTTGTGCCATGAATTAGTAAGAGCTTGGTTGTTCCTCTGGTTTGCTTGGCATTGAAAAATGCATTAGGGCTTCAGAGTTCAAGATTTTCTTTACTTATAATTAACTTTTTTTAAACACTACCACCAGTAGAAGCTTCTGCTATTTGCAGTCTTATAAAATTCTGAATTAACTGTGGTTTGCCCTTCATTTATCTATATAAAACATAAAACTTTATTACCATTGCTGAGGCCACATGTATCAATTTTGACTGAAAGCACCATCTTCAGGGTAGAGAGATTATATAGGCTGATCTTCCTGCCGGTTCAGGCCTTATCTCACTCCTGAGACACCCAACATAGAGAGCCAATCTTTTCTGTGAATGGGACACTTATTCCACTAGGAACTAAAGTGGGACAAGGAACTACATTTAACATAAGCCCAGCCCCATCGCTCAATGGCTAACAACTTTGTCACTGCCAGTTTGGGCGAGATGTGGGCTGGCAAGTATAAGGTAAAAGGCTCCACATCCCATTACCAGTCCCTTGAGCTACACAGTCTCATAAGCATAGACAAAATATAAATAGACTTCACGAACTGAAAACAGAGCTTTAAATTCTTCAAAAAGCACCTGTGAAGAAACTAGGCTGTGGCTGCCATTTTGGATTTGATCCAGCTAAGTAGCGAGTCCCTGTGGCAGCTTTCAAAGCTCTTAAAAGTTTTTCTTTCCCATTCCAAAAGCCAAGAATATTTCCAAACAGGTTTCAAGAATTGAATATTAAGCTATAAAAGCAGCTTCAGGTACTCGTTCTATGAAAGAGTGAATCCAAAATGACGGCTCCAGGCTGGTCTGATAGAACATTTCAGCTTTCCCAGTGCCTGGTATCAAACCACAAGCCCCAGACCTACATGGAAGACTGCAAGCAAAGAACACGCCGATTCAAAACCCGGCCTCCAATGAAGTCTTCATCGCTCTCTTCCAATAATGACAGATTGAAAGAGGAAGAATAATTCTCTCCTCCACTTAGACATCTTGAGCTACTGCTTAAAATATGACAGACCAGAAATCTGGAGCGCTGGTTAATTTTTGATGACAGAGCTTTATTGTTTGGAGCATACCAGTTTGCACCCATAAAAAAAACAGAACAAAGGAAGTTTTGTTCACACTAAGGATAACTAATAGTTTCCAACCATAGAAAATGGTTTTCACATGGTGAAAAAGAAAGAGTCAAACGTACACCAAACTGAAACAAAGTTCAAAACTCAATGTTCAAACTACTGTGCAACTATATAAAAGCAAACTGCTTGTGTATTAAAAAACTGTCACAGAGCACAGGGAAGATATCAGGGCTTTTTTTTCATATTCTGATATATGTTTTAAATATGAACTAGATTATCATGATAGGATGTTATAATACGACAATAAGCAACTGACAGATACCACCACAAAATACTGTTTGATATAATCATGCTGGGTTAAAGACTGCTACCACTGACCTTGCTACTGAGAGAGGAAGGGAGGACTGTAAGTAAAAGGACAAATTTTATCCCTTTAGATTAGAAAGTCAAACAGTCTGCTTTTTCATTCAACACAAATCTCTGTAATCATCTAGAAATTATAAGAATTTAGATGCTCAAAGAATATTACAGATGTCTACTCTAGTGACCAAATTAAGTATGAAGTTGCACCTAGCATTTAAAATTATGACAATGCCAATTGAATTTAAAAAACAATGAAAGCATAGAAATTGTTTAGGCTACAGTTTCCTCAACATTCTCACTTTATTTGTCATACATTTTGAGGAGTTTCAGTGTGACCATGCTGCAGGCTCCCTATAAAATTCTAATTTGTGGGACAGTTCTGCATTGTTTTTGATCACTTCATTTCTACAAAAAGACAAGAATGACACAGACAATATTGGAAGGAGGCAGAATACACCCTTCACAAGTCTTCATTTTAGCTTTGACCCCATCCAAGGAGAGCCACATGGAACGCCGTTTGGACTCTTCTGATACCTCTCACCACAGCCTTTCCAGAGGTTGTTGCACACACTTTCTTTCCTACTGACGTATGGTCTAATATGAGTTAAAAAAAAGCTTCCAACAGTTCTGCAGTCACTTAATGTGTGTAAAACCAGAAAGTTTCTTACATACTGCTAGCATCTGCAGTGTAAAAAACCAAAGCCTCAGAAAATGATTTGCATAGATGTTTTGTAAAGTCCTTAGACATTTTTCAGGGCTACTAGGTCAGGTCATTACTACATTTTTCCAAGTGGTTAATACAAGCCTTAACAGCAGTACCCCTCTATCAGGAGGCGGTCTGGACAGAGGACGGATCGCAGCTTACTGTGTGATAAGTGACTAGTCCTTTTCCCAGCTCTAAAGGGGGAAAAATTACAAAGGGACTAAGACCACACTGAAACCCCAGCAGATACAGCTTTTGATGAACAGTTGAGAAGACAAAATGGAACCGTCACGTCTGACTTACCACATACATCCATCTATACGTCCACATACACACATCATCTGTTGTGCAACTGCAGGTTTAACACTTAAAAATCATAGTATTATTGACAGCAGCATTTAAAGAAATTTAAGGTCTGGCAGTAGAAAAATGGCAGTGCATGATGCCATCCTTGTCCAACAAGTCCTCTGCATTCCAGAGCTCTCCACACGGAAGTCACCTACCACATGGGCTGACACATCCTATCAGTCTGTGGCAGCGTCATTATACCACAGCCTTTAAGTATTTTTTGCTAAATATACAGCTGCGCTTGTTATTAAAAGGTCCCTTTGGTAGCTCCTACTTTATTCAACTCAAGCTTGATCGTTCTTTTTTAATTGTAATATGAACCATTAAATTAAGATGATTTTTCTACTTCTGAAACTTCCAGCATACAATGAAAAAAAAATTATCTGCCACAAAACCAGCCAACATGCATTTCCCTGAACAGGAACATCTAGAACAGATACTTGGAAACCACATGAGGCAGAAACCAGTTCCAATTGTATTTGAAACATGAAACTGGGAGCAAGGGAAAAACAAATTCCAAATAAAACACAAAACTACACTGCACAATTACCAAATAGGAACTTCTAGTCATACTTTTGTATATTCCCAGATTTCCCCCCACTTAGCGAGGCATATTTTAAGAACACTTTTAACCTTCCCACCCCCATTTCAAAACAAAGATCAAAGGAAAGTCGTTTGGATGGACACCTTCCGCTTCTTATGCAATACAGATTTAGACACTGCACTTCAAAACCCCAGCCGTTACTTCAGCACCCAGCAGTCCAAACATTATTTTAGTCCTTTGAAGCAGCCCTAATGGTATCTTCCATTTGCAAGTAACACTTCTGTAGTCAAAGATCTTACTCCAAGGAGATGTTAATGTGAAACCACTCAGACTGCAAAGAGACACACACTCCTGGAGGCAGACTGCGAAGGTGTTTAGAAGTCAATGTAACACCATTACGGAGAGTGTCAGCTTAGAAGCTGTCATAAACACTTCATAATCACTCAGACACAAACTGGACTGCCTGCAACACATTACTTTATTAAGTGCTGAATAGAGGTTCAATTGTATGAATAAAAAGCACAATGCTACAGATAATAGCCTTACTGAGTAGATTTTCACATAAATGTCAAATTGTTGCTTTTTCAGATTGAAAGGTTTTTAAACTAGAGAGATCCGGGTTTTTTTTTCCTTAACTGGAATGATGTTGCTTAATTACAAGCTAAATACTCAGCAAGATCAAGAAGAAAGGTTTGCATAATACCAAAGGGCACAAAAAAAGTGATGCCAAATAAACTCTAAATATTAAATCAGTCACATAACTGCCAGATTTTGTTTTACTCAGACTAAGTAAGCAAAAAAATGAGATGGAGAAACAACAACGTGGAAAAAAAACAGGTTATGTTACCTCCAAATTTGCTGGATATACAAATCCTGCTCTGAAAAGGTATTTAAAATTAATGTTAAAGACTATAAATCTGAGAAACTCTCCAAGACAATCTTACTAACAAAGGACCCATTCCAACACTGAAATCATACTACCACATACAAATTGCGCAGGTCGAAGCTGTACCTCTCCGGATGTTGTCTCAGAATTTCACAGAATATACAAAGGAAGGGCTGACAAATTGATGCAATATCTCTACAGCTGACATTCTGAAGATGGATGGTAAAATATTTCCACATTTGGCATTTTTTCCATTTCACTGGACTTCCCTCCCCCAACTAAAAATACCTCTGCAAAAAATGAATGACACTAAGAGAAACTGTTCTGCAATTTCATTTTTCTTACTTTTCCTAAAATATTAAATACTATCAAAATCTAGGAATTATGAAGAAGTGAAATACACTGGGGGAAAAAAAGACAATCTGACTGTATTGTCCTACTGAAAAAGAAGGTAACATCAGGTATTCTGTGATCTAACTTGTGGCTAATTCAGACACAAGAAGGGAAAGAAAAAAAAAAGGGAAAAAAAAAAGAAAAAAAGAAAAAGCCCACCCACAAACCCGAAGAAAACCCCTCTTTTCCACTAGGAAACACAGATAAGCTACCTTGTACTACCTGCCTGACAGTACCAGTAAGCACGCTTACTCCACATAAACCCAGATAAACAAAGTAGTTTAACTCGTCGTTTGTTAGTAATCTCCATCAAATTATCTCATGTTTACTGCAGTGTACCGTGGGGGAAGCATTTAAACGCACACAGTTAATGCAGACCAGGTTACACCAAGCTAATCTGTTCACATACCAAAGAACTGAGACTCTCTCCTCTCATTCTTGCTTTCCTTATACACGCGAGATCCCATCTCACAACGCATTTCTCAAGGGCACTGATACAGATAGCTCTAACAGAGACACTCTTTCAGTCGGACACAGAAAGTCACTTACGAGGGATGCACGGAACTCTCACCTAAGCACAAAGCGAGGGCATGGTACATACATATACACACAGAGGGAAAAAACAACCTCTGCTAGACACAAAGCCGCTCTTATCATAGAGCGGCCAGGACAAGCCCCATGTCAACACAACATACTTCTATATATTTTTCAGAAAACATGCACTCATTTGGATAAGAACATTTCAGCAGGATAAAGTAAGCTGTTTTATAAAAATTCTTTAGCTTAAGTCTATGTGACTACTCACAGTATCTTAACTAATTGATCAAATTGTGCTGTAACTCCTGGTACTGCTGCAGTTGTATTTCCTCGCGTAGCTCAGTATCTTAGTGACACCTAATGTTTGTTTTCTGTAATACACTTCCAAGAACAAAGCAAAGCCTTTCTGAGCCATTTTAATAGTCTGATTTGTACACTAATACAAAACTGATCAGTCTTCAAAATAGTGTACAAAACTAATTATATACTGTAACCCATTTTTTAGTATTCAAAGTCATTCCAGCGTAAGGCAGATTTAAAAAAAAAAAAAAAAAAAAGAGCGGACAAGCTAGCTTTGCTATGTCGTACACACTTCTGCTCTAAAAAGACAAAACACAAAAACAATCCAAAGATATGTTTTGCTCCATTAAAAATAAAGCCATGAAAGTTAGGATTAGATGTAGTTTCTCAGGACATACAAGCAGATAAAATTTCCTGTATTTTGGTTAAAATGTTCCTAAATTTTGGTAAAGTTCCTAAATTTTAGTAAAAAGTTACTAAATACTGAAATTTAGTAAAGTATACTAGGTCTTACTTCATTTCTATTAAACTCTCCTTAAATGCAAAAGCTCAGCAGTTTTTTTTTCTTCCTCATCTCCAGCTAACAATATGCAATCAAGAGAGGAAAAGCCAGCTGTCCCACACTCCAGTGAAACTCAATTTAACTTAACTTTTGGTGTACAAAATAACATCATTTTCTATTATACTGTCTAAGCTACTGGTATATAAACACGTCCTATATAGCTAACCATAAAGTAATTAAAAAAATACACATATTTCTAAAAACCTCAATATATTTTACAAAGGGAAAGAACTCCATCCTCTCTACATTATTTTGAAGGACAAGGTGTTATGAGCATTTTTTTTTTTTAAGTTAAGAATTTTATGACCTACTGTATTAAACTTTATTCTATAGTTTCAAGAAATTTGGGGGAAATTCCCCAAATTAAGACCATGTGCTCATAAACCACTCTGAAACACAAACTGCAGGGTGTGTGTATGACAGCATGAAATCAAACCCATATGCGCACATAGACTTTAATAAAATTAAAATTGCAAATCACGTACATGACAAACATGTGATTGTAAAATACTATTAATACTGTCATACTTGCATTCCTGGGACAAACAAATTCTTTTCATATTTTTCCACCCTTATTCTGTAGGTTAAAAAGATTTCTGTCCTTTCTGGGATACAAACTATTCCGTAACGTCAAACACTACTCCCAATTCGACTCTGAAAATTTACTTAATAGAAATAATTTGTAAAAAGCCCCCAAATCTGAAGGTACATGAATTCAAGTGTTTGATCTATGCTCAGTATTAATCTTAAGATAAGCATATTACATACAAACCATATGACACTGATGGTAAATGTTGGCTCTTTCCACTTCAGTAGGAAAAATTAGAAGTAAAATGTTAAAGTAATAACGCAACATTACAAACAAAAAAGCCTCCAGCACACAAGTGCAGTTAACTCTCTACTTACAGGTATGCTCCAGACTTGCATTCCATCGCTGTATCCGATCATTAGCAGTAACGGTGGTTCATTCCCAGTGCTATGTATTTCATGAAACTCCATATTCCTTGATGTATCTAAATTGGGTTTAAATATCAAAGCCATTACTAAGCGGTTAGGATCAACTATGGCTGCTGTCAGTTATACTAGATGGTGTTTTCTCAATGCATGTTTCCCTTCTCATAAGTCAAAGCAAGCAAAGTGGTTTAAATTTTTATGCTGGAACAATACTGAAATATATTCTTATAGGCAAACATAATAGATTTGTTAAAGTTTCACAGAGAGGTTAGAAAGCACTAAAATTTAAAATGATGGAGAAAAATTTTCTGGATTACAACGTGGGTTGTCACTAAGTATCTCAAAAACCTCTGTAATTCCTTCTCCAATGATTAATAAAACATGGCAAACTTTTCAAACAGGGAAAAATTTGCAAAGGGCCAACAAAATAAACATTAACAAATACAGAAATTACAAATGCACAGACTGGTCAAAACTATTTCTAGATACTATGTAATTAATCTTTATACCAACCTTACCAAAAGAAGAAAATCTCCAGGAAGAAAAGTGCTACAGGACATAATAATCAAAATATTAAGCTTTTCTTGAGTAAAGCCCTCTAAAACTACATTTTCAACCATGACAGAATGAACAAAAGCTCATTGCAAGCATGTAAGCATCAAAGAAAGAGAGGAAATATTTAGAATGGTGAAAGAGGATGTTTTCAAGCCCAATCAAATTAGGCTGCATAAAAGTAAATTTAAACAGAGTATGAAGGATTCTGAAGAATATTCTAAAGAGTTTTTGTTACACTGTAGAAAAGAACCTACAGAGAGAATGCCTGAGATTTTTTAAAAATAAACAGACTAGGAAAACAAACCCACAAGCAAACAAACCTTAACTAGCCTAAACCTGGACATAATGCCATGTACAGGTTGATAGGTCTTTTCTAGTTCTAATAACCATGAATTTATGAACTGCCAGCCTCTGTGCCATTTCAACAGCTGGAAAACATATAATCTTCCCTATTAACCTCTTGGAAAGGCTGAAAATTCCCCATCACAGCTCTGGCTATGGTTGCGATTATTTCATCTGAGACCAGAATGAGCCTTTACCATGGAGCTCTAGACAGGAAAATAAGACGGCAGACAAGAAACAGCAATTTGCTGAAAGAGTGAAATCCAGTGTTCTCCAGAAGGCGGGTCCCTTAGATCCCCAGCTACGACAAGCACACATACCACACACCACAAGCAACTCCAAGATGTTCGATGAATTCAAGAAGTAACTAACTACTCGATAGCCGCATTCAGTCGTATCTCATTCAGTCCCAAACCTTCCTTATTCAAAAAAAGGTAACTGGGATAGACAGGTGAAACAGCTCAGATCTTAAGTGGGGATCTACTTTACTCGGTACTCTTAGCAAAAGCTTGTAACTATCACCATTTTCTCTTAAAAAGGTTGGAGATCTGTGGCCTGCACTGTCAGTAGTCTTTGCTGATGATTTAAGATACACTGGAAGTGATAAACAAGTTACCTTTTATGAATATTTCGTGGCTTTGCTCTATTACTTCCCTGAAAGACACCATTTTCCCCAAACAGCTCTTCCTTTCTAGGTTACTCTGAATTCTACCACATCACTGAAAATATATCCGGGACCTGGACTGGATTCACAGTTAAATAATCTGGCTTTTAAACAATACAGTAGACAAAATAAATACAGTTCTATGCTTTGTTTTCAACTATCTTAAGGAAAGGAAATGGACTTTTTTGTTTTTGGATTTGCCTCTCTTCCTAAGCAAGAGTTAGTTTGCCTTTACATGAAGTGGCAAGGCCCATTTGTTCCATTTGCTAGGCACTGAACAAAAGTGTAGTTACTCACTGAGAATTTAGTCTCTCTAGAACAGGGAAATGAAATACTTATTGAGTCAACAACGCTTACTGATAAAGTTGACTGAAATTATTGTACATGGACCCAAAAATCACAAAAATAAGTGAGAGAAAATTAAGCCATACCATTTAAATCTGCGTTTTCAAATCTGACCCAAATGATCTTCTCCTTTTCTTCCGCTGGTGGGGTACCACTGTAGGCCTGGATGAAAAGCAAAAGGGTCAAAATAAAGTTTGAAACCTTTTTTTCCTCCCTCTACAGACCATAGTAGGGAATGTAAGTTAAAAAAGAAAAGCAGAGATACATGTATCTTACTGTCACCAGTACTCCTGTCAGGTTTTGTTTCAAAAATGAATGGTTCCATGATCAACATACACCACACTAAACATAACTCAAGTGTAACATCACTTACTAAGGTAGAAATGACAAGATATATATAATAATAAGTCTTCTGGAGCAGGTTAGAAACACCACATGACTTACAGCAATTTAGTCAAGCTAAAATACAGTGGCTTCTACAGTCTTTAACGTTAGCAGTTGTACAAAAGCAACGTTAGAGGTTCTCACGTGAGGCATTTTTACTTTTAAAATTCTCTTTAATTCACTTAAAAGCCTTGTAAGCAAGACTGGGGAAAGAAAGAGACCTTTGCTGCGTAGTTTATTTTGCTGACATGTTTTAGTTATATTTGTGACATCTTTAATACAGCCATTTAAAAGAGAATAAACTGTAATTCCAGTAGAACAGATCCATGTTTCAGTTCTGTGTTCTACAGATTCCCATAAAAAGATGCGATACAAAAAGAAACTGTGAAGGAGACTTGCAGTGTTTCCAAACGGCAAGTTTTACAGTTCTCAGGAGAAACTGCGGTAGTAAGAACGTGAGCTACAGTAGAAATACCATCACTTCCAAATGAATTGTAACAAAATACTGTGCAGTATTTTGGATTAAATATGAAAAGAGCTTGTATAATCACTTTATACATGCCAGAAAAGCAATAACATGAACTAAAAATACAAATTTAAAAAATAAGTGTGGGTATCACTTTTCAAAACAGATCACATTCCATGCTTCCAAGGCAAACTGATTTGTAAAATCAAACACAGGCTGTATCCTTTAACTATAGAGGGGAAAAGATGGGGGTGTGTGTAGAATGCAGCAATCTTAAATGGAAGTTTGACTATTTTTAATTTTGACCATGAGTCCAAAATGCATTTCACAAATTAATATTAGTGAGGGGAATTTTTTTTATATTATTATTGAGGAAATTCATGACTAACTAACCAAGATAATCCTTCAAATAAGAACCAAGATAGTTTCCTGAGGCTGCAGACAATTAGCTGCAATGCTTCTCCACTACTGACTACAGCTTTCCCAAAGAGTAACAAACCAAGACTAGTTTCGCTCTGCTACCGAGAGGCCCATGAGCAACACAGAAGTGACCATTCCAGTTTCACGCCGCTGCTACCTGCAAAAACTATGACCAAGAGCAGACATAAGCACCATAGTCATTCTCCAGAGAGGAAGATCCCAGAAATGGAAACAAAAATTAAAAAAATAGAAAAGCAGAGCAAGGACGCCCGCTTTGCAAAGCTCAGCAGGCTGGAGAACGACAGGTTAGGCAGAGCTCCACAGTCCCACAGCAGCCAGGACACTCTGAGGCAAGTGAAGGAAATAAGATAAAAAAGGGGGAGTAAAGGAGGCAAAAGAAACTTTCTCCTTTTCAGCCAACGACAAAAGCTAAGGTGACAAAGGGTGTCTACCAAGTCGTTCAAACACCAGTCCAGCCAGGGTTCATACACAGGTTGTCAACTACAACGCAGAAAAAACGTATTTGTAAGAGGCAGAGCAGGTAGTATGCCCAGTCTCTCCCCTCCCCAACTATTCTATTGCCAAAATTATCACAGGAAAAGGTTGCAATCTTCTTCCTGCTATTTGTATTGTAATTCTTCAACTTCTGTGGAGCTAAGATTTTCATTTAAATTACTACCTATCATCAGAGGAAATCTGTAGGCCCAATTTTCCGATGGCATGCAGTCTACGCTTTCAAAAGCCTGGTCTCAAGATTCACATTCAAAAAAACAAAACATTTTTGGTTTTTTAATGACATTTTGGTCCACATGACACACACTTCAACTGCTTTGTACACCGAAAAAATAGTTTTAAAGATCTACACATACCTGTGGCACAACATCTTGAAGAAACGTAACAACGCTTTCCATATACGACTGTTCCCTTGAAAACAGAAGGAGAATTTTAACCACCACTGAAGTTCAGAAATGGTTGTGAATATATTAAACAAGACATATCACCAGAGAAAACACGTACAATGTTTAGCACAAATCAAAATACTTAGTATGCAATGCAGTTACTCAATATACTGCCAAACACTCTGATAATAGAAATAGTGGCCTAAAAGTCTGTAAAAAGCTGTGATACCTGTTTATGAAATAACTGCTTGGAGGAAAAGTATAAAATGTAACAGTCAAAAAATAAACCATGTTCCTCACATCAGAGTGGCTGACTGAAGTAGAACAGGCATTTGGAAAATATTCCTCAGTATTTTTCTACTTGATTTGCATATTATACAAGGAAGGAGAGGACTCAAGCTACGGGCTGCAGCTCTCCTTGTGGGGCAAGCAAACGTTAAGACCTCATATGCATTATGTACCATGATGAAATAAGCAGTAGCGGTTGGGCGCAGGAGATGGAACAAAACCCTAACTAAGAATAGTAAGGAGGCAATTTCAGATAAGATTTTATAGCTCGAGAAGCTTATTCCTTCTTGGAAGTTCATTAGCAGCAATGATTTAGAATAGTATATAGTGCAAGATACATTTGTTCTGGTAGATTTAAACTAATGCTTTTATTAGCTTATCCCTGCATGACCAGTGAGTCTCTTGTGTAACTGCTGAGCAACGTACAATGTGGGTTGACTATATTAGACAGACGGTGTCGAAACTACACAAAAAGTTTGTGCTTTCTATAATGAGTAATACTGAACCATGCTGGCAACAAGAACTATCTTCATAAAGTCTGAAACAATTTTTTTTAAAAAAATAACTCTTTAGGTAACAGCTTTGGCAGCCTCCAAATCAATTTTTATATTGGTAGTCATTTTTCCTAGGCTAACTCAAGATTTCTAATAGCAACAAAGAAAAACTGTAAACTAGGAAATCTAGACTCTTAATGTCCAAAGGTATACATGCTTTCCTCATGCTTTCTGAAACTGTGCTGTGTAATTCTTTTAATAGAAATTGGAGCGTTTAGTATTTAAGAATTAAGTACTCTGCCCTATACACAGCAATAAAGAAGATACTTCAGGTCAAATGCTGCAACACCTGGAGCAGCTTAACTGGTTGACTCCTCTCTGAAAACAAAGATAAAGCTAAACCATAAAATTTTAGAAAGCTTATTCCAACTGATGACAAAACTAGATTTTGTTCAGCAATCCAAGGATTACAAAACCATAGATTAATGGAGTCGTTTAGGTTGGAAGAGACCTTTAAGATCATCGAGTCCAACCGTTACCCCAGCACTGCCAAGGCCACCACTAACCCATGTCCCCAAGCGCCACATCTACACGTCTGTTCAATCCCCCCAGGGATGGGGACTCCACCACTGCCCTGGGCAGCCTGTGCCAGGGCCTGACAGCCCTTGCGGGGAAGAAATGGTTCCCAATATCCAACCTAAACCTCCCCTGGCGCAACTTGAGGCCGTTTCCTCTCGTCCTGTCGCCTGTTCCTTGGGAGAAGAGACCAACCCGCACCTGGCTCCAACCTCCTTTCAGGGAGTTGCAGAGAGCGAGAAGGTCTCCCCTCAGCCTCCTTTTCTCCAGGCCAAACCCCCCCAGGTCCCTCAGCCGCTCCTCACAGCACTTGTGCTCCAGCCCCTTCCCCAGCTCCGTTGCCCGTCTCTGGACACGCTCCAGCCCCTCAATGTCTGTCTTGGAGTGAGGGGCCCAGAACTGAACCCAGCACTCGAGGTGCGGCCTCGCCAGGGCCGAGCACAGGGGGACAATCCCTGCCCTGGTCCTGCTGGCCACACCATTGCTGATACAGGCCAGGATGCCGTTGGCCTTCTTGGCCACCTGGGCACACTGCTGGCTCATCTTCAGCCGGCTGTCAACCAACACCCCCAGGTCCTTTTCCGCCAGGCAGCTTTCCAGCCACTCCCCCCCAAGCCTGTAGCGTTGCCTGGGGTTGTTGTGACCCAGGTGCAGGACCCGGCACTTGGCCTTGTTGAACCTCATACAATTGGCCTCGGCCCATCGATCCAGCCTGTCCAGGTCCCGCTGTAGCGCCTGCCTGCCCTCCAGCAGATCAACACTCCCGCCCAATTTGGTGTCATCTGCAAACTTACTGAGGGTGCCCTCGATCCCCTTGTCCAGATCATTGACAAAGATATTGAACAGAACTGGCCCCAGTACTGAGCCCTGGGGAACACCACTTGTGACCGGCCGCCAACCAGATTTAACTCCATTCACCACAACTCTTTGGGCCCGGCCATCCAGCCAGTTCTTTACCCAGCAAAGAGTACGCCCGTCCAAGCCAGGAACAGCCAGTTTCTCCAGGAGGATGCGGTGGGAGACGGTGTCAAAGGCTTTACCAAAGTCTAGGTCAACAACATCCACAGCCTTTCCCTCATCCACTAAGTGGGTCACCTTGTCATAGAAGGAGATCAGGTTGGTCAAGCAGGACCTGCCTTTCATAAACCCACGCTGACTGGACCTGATTGCCTGTTTGTCCTGTACATGCCACGTGATGGCACTCAAGATGACCTGCTCCAGAACCTTCCCCGGCACCGAGGTCAGACTGACAGGCCTGTAGTTCCCCGGATCCTCCCTCCGGCCCTTCTTGTAGATGGGCCTCACATTTGCTAACTTCCAGTCAACTGGGACCTCCCCGGTGAGCCAGGACTGCTGATAAATGATGGAGAGTGGCTTGGTGAGCACCTCCGCCAGCTCCCTTGGTGCCCTTGTGCGGATCCCATCCGGCCCCAGCCCCATAGACTTGTGTGTGTCTAAGTGGTGTAGCAGGTCACAGACCATTTCCCCTTGGATTATGGGGGCTTCATTCTGCTCCCTGTCCCTGTCATCCTGCTCAGGGGGCTGGATGCCCAGAGGACAACTGGTCTTACTATTAAGGACTGAGGCAAAGACGGCATTAAGTACCTCAGCCTTTTCCTTATCCTTTGTCACTATGTTTCCCCCCGCATCCAATAACGGATAGAGATTCTCCTTCACCCCCCTTTTGCTGCTAATGTATTTATAGAAACATTTTTTATTGTTCTTCTCTGTTCGCAAACAACAGGTCCAGCGAGGCGCCTTCCCTCGTTGGGTCCCTCACCAGCTGTGTCAGGACATTCTCTTCCACACACTCCAGGAACCTCCTAGACTGGTTCCTCTCTGCTGTACTGTATTTCCAGCAGACATCTGGCAAGTCAAAGTCCCCCATGAGAACAAGGGCTAGCAATTGTGAGACTTCTCACAGCTGCTTACAGAATATTTCATCTGCCTCTTCATCCTGGTTGGGTGGTCTATAAGAATGCCACAATGAGATCTGCCTTGTTGACCTTCCCCCCAATTCTTACCCATCAACACTCAACCCTATCGTCACCATCATTAAGCTCCAGACAATCAAAACACTCCCTAACGTACAGGGCTACCCCACCGCCTCTCTCTCCTTCCTTGCCTGTTCCTTCTGAAGGGTTTGTAGCCATCCATTGCAGCACTCCAGTTGTGTGAGTCGTCCCACCATGTTTCCATGATGGCAACTATATCATACTTTTCCAGCTGCACAACGGCTTCCAGCTCCTCCTGGAGCTGCGGGCATTGGTGCAGATGCACTTCAGTTGGGCTATTGATCCCATCACCTTTCTGGGGGGAGAACCCCTAATTCCTACATGACCACTCTCAGGCACTTCCGCGGTTTCTAACACATCAATAACCCTTGCCTCTTTGCTGCCGCATGGATCTCCATCCCCTACCTCCACTGAGACGACGGACCGAAGGACCTCGCTAGCACACCGTTTATTTGATTACTGCATCAAATAAAGGTTGTCTTACTGCTTTAAGCTGAGCTCTTATAAATGAGCTGTGGTTTCTAGTGCTGATTCTTCTTTGATTTATGTAGGTCACCAAAACTGACTCTGTGTACCTTCAGAGCCCTTTATTACCTAGCAGTAATACTTGTCTAGAGGTATAGTATTAAATACAGTGTTTGAAGTTCTCACGTGAATGCCTACCAGCAAGAGTCATACTGTCTTCGTTTTTCAGCTCATTAAATGAGTACTTCCCCCCCGGAGTACATCTTGAAACAAAGCTGATGTTTGGGAAATGTTTTATTCAGTACAGGTTCTCTCAATCTCTCCTGAAGTTTAAAAACTTCCAAGAAGGTATCTTTAAAGTGCTTAAAAACAACCAAAACAACAACAACAAAATCCACCAAAAAACCAAACTCTTCTGTTAGTAAGAATCTAGGAGTTTAACACAAGCAGCAGAACGCTGCTGGGTGCTGCAGGCTGCTCAACATACACCAGCTCTCATCGAAAATACTGAAATTTCTGTGGTGAAAAGATATACCTCAAGAACAAGCCACCATATTTAATAAAACAAAAGAACAGATAATCTTATCCTTACAGTGTTTTTCTATTATTATTTGTTCAAAGCTTACTTTGAAGAAAAGGTCATTAAAAACAGAAACGCATTTGTTGGGAAACACCGCAACATAAAAAAAAAATGCTTATTCTATCACATGCCTGTAAGACAAACCTCTAACACAACTTTTCACGTTACAATGATAGGTTTCTTGTGCTCCCTGGTAAAAATAAAGTGAATCTTGATGTTGAAATACACAGCTACCTCCAGTGGCAAACTAATAGCCGCTGAAACTGATAGCACAAGGGAACGTTTCAATACAGTGCCATTTTGCAGCAACAATTCAGCAGCAGAAACATCTCCAGGAAAAAAGAAAAACTGCCACAAAAATCCTTTAATAGACTAAGATGAGACCATAAATCTTCTAGACTGTCTTACTAAGCTCTTTTGCCATGAAGGTATTTTCATGTGAACACGAGGAAAATAAGGATGCCCAAGCAAAAAAATGGTCTCTTATGAGCTCTAACTGGAGAGAGAGGTAGCCGCTTCCTTTGTTCTTGGTTTTGTTCTCTTAAGCAAAAAAAATTGGAATCCACAATTCTATTTACTGAAGGACTTCAATGACAGGCTTCTATGTTTTACTATATCCACCCCTATGACAAGGTATTATTAAAAAGAACAGCAAGAAAGGAACATGCTACTCATGTTCCTTCTAGCCTAAGGAAGAAGTTCGCAGTCATTGATGTGCAGCTAGCGTAGTGTTTGTACAGCAAACAAAATTGTGCAAACAAACAACAAAACAGTGCAAAATAGTCATCTTTAAAGTGTACAGCTTTGAAGGTTTTGGTCTATAAGCTAAAAGCATCCCAGTTAGGGCAACAGTTTGACTTGCACAGTCCTAGGAGACAGGAGAGCAACATCTGTTTATTTTATTGGAAAATACTCAATGCAACAAAACCATACTGTCAACACAAGCCCTCACAGCTGGCTTTGAAAGAAAATTCAGGCTAGGTTTTTCTTCTACAAGAAAACAAAAAACATTTCAAATAAGGGCTATTCTTCTAGAAAGTGCTTACGTGACAGCTTGTGGGCGAACCACCACTCCTCCAGTACATCGACTAGGGCGGCGCGGAGATTCTGTCGCCATTGTTTCGTTGTGGATGCCTGTAAGAAACACATTTCTTTTTAATAATAATTTGTATCGGGATTATTTATTACATTAGTTCTTGACATACTCTTCAGGATGATAAAAAACCCTTGAAGGAGGAAACTTGACTTATATAAACCTGTAAGGCACTATGACCCTATACATCACTCTTAAACCCCCCCCCCCAAAACCAAAAAACAACTTCTTTTTTTCAGTATCTCAATCACTACAGCTCCTGCAACATATGTGAAAGCAAAAAAGAACACAAACCTACATGATAAAGTGGAAAATTTTCTTCAAACCGTGCATTAAAGATAGAGGTACAGGTACACATTTATCATCAGCATTATATGATAACATTATTTACTAATGAGCTGTTGTCTTAGAAAATAACTGTACAAAAACCACGTACAATCACAACTGCAGTGTATTGTACTCTTGAAAATCCATAATGGGTTACATTGAAGCTAACACAAAAAGCGTGATGGAACACATTCTACTTGTTTTATGTCAGCTTTTTGTGCCGCCTTCAAGCTTTTCTTCACGCTTCTGTTCTTCCGTGTGAAAATTCAGCATAACATTGCTAAAGGCAAAAGAACACTTGAGGAGCATCGCGGATCCCAGCCACCTCTTCAGTCCGCCATTCAGCCGCTCCGTTGTCCCCCCCATCGCAAACCAAGCACCAGCACACGAAGGGAGAGAAAAAGCCAAATCCCCAACGTGGTGTCGGTTACCAGCATCATTTCATGTTTGGGCAGTCTTTGGGAGGGCCATCTCATAACTGAGGGGAGGATAAACACTTAGCCCCGCAGAAATTAATAACAAAACGTTCAGCAATACCATTGAAGTTTGACACACATGCCAAGCACCCTTGAAAGAAAAATAAAATGGCACATAAAGGATAAAATATCCCTTCGTATTATGCCCTAACCCAGCGCGACACCTGCGCCGGCCGGTGCTCGCTGCCCGCCCCGGAGCCGTGAGTGCTGTCACCTGCACCTCAGCTCCCAGCACCTGAGAAGTTGCAACACCGGGGCTTTGCCGAGCGGCAGCCCCGCCGCAGGCGGGAGCGCCGGCCCCAGAAAGGAGGCGGCCGGAAAGCCCCGGCCACCCTCAACCACCCGCTGTTGAGCAACTCCAGAACGCAACGCTCCAACCGGACCGGCCTCTCCCCCGACTGCCGCCCCGTGAGTCAGGCCGCGGCCATCCGGGGAGGCGCCGAGACCCGCCGGACGCCCCGCGCCCTGACGGGCCAACGGCCGCTGGCCCCCTCAGGCCCCCGCCCGACGGCCGGCCCCTGCCCTGCCCGCCGCCCCTCGCCCTCCCTCGCTGCCCCGGCCCCTGCCCGGCCTCACATCCCCACACTCGCCCTCAGAGCCGGCCACAGCGCTCCCCCAGAGCCCGGGCCCGCCCCACAGCCCTCGCCCAGCGCTCCCCGCCGCGGCCCCGGCCTCGGCCCGCGGGTGCCGGCGCCGTCCCGCTCACCTGCCGCCTCTCCCCTCCTCACTGACAGTGTTTGGGACCCCCACGGGGAATGACACCCAGCGCACCGCGCGCTGCTAGCCAATCAGACGGCTCCGAAGGCGGGCTGTTCCCCGCTGCCGGCCAACCCCCGGCCCCGCTTCCCAACAGTGGGCGGGGCGCGGGGGGACACGGAGGGTGGCTGCGCCCCAAAGCTCGGTTGAAACGGCGAGAGGCGACCGGCGCTGCCCCCACCCGCAGCTTTGTTTACATCGGGATCTCGCGAGAGCCGCCGCGCCACTCCCGCGCACGTGGGCGGAGGCGGAGCCGCCGGCCGATGCGTCACGCGCCGAGCCGCCAATTGGTGGGGAAGGTCCCGCCTAGGCGATGTGTTTACCTTCCGCGCGGGCGGGCGCGGTGACGCAGCGGCAGGGCCTGAGGGGGGCGCGGTGCGGCGGGGGGCGTGTCCGTCCGTCCGTCCGGGCGTCCGGCCCTCCGGCCCGGGGGGAGGCTTGGCTGCGGCGAGCGGGGCGAAGGGAGAACGCCGGGCCTTGCTCCGCTCGGTGCCTGGCGGGGCGGGGGGAGGCGGCGGCAGAAAGGCGCAGGCAGCAAAGTGCCGCGGGCGGAGGGGTCGGGCGGGGTGAGCGGGCCCGGCTGGAGGCCGCCCCGGCTGGAGGCCGCCCCGCAGGAGGCAGCGCGGGGGCTTCTCCCGGCCCCGAGCGCTTACAGCCGCCGGCTCGTGAGAGGTAGGAGCGGGTTTCCCTCAGGGTCCGGTTGCTCGGCAGCGCTGCCCCGAGCAGAGCGGTGGCCGGCGGGGCCCAGCGCCGCGCAGAGCCCCGCGGGCGACGCCCTTCGCTGGAGCCGGGGAGCCGCCGCGGCAGCCCGCTCCTCGGGCCCGCTCGGGGAGCCCGGGCCTCGGGCGCTGGTTCCAGGCAGCGGGCACCTGAACGTCGGGATCGGGTGAGCCGTTCTGGGAACCCGCCCCGACTCCGGAACCAAACCCCATTATCTAAGCACCAAACAACGAAACAATTGCTGAGGGGCGTAACGCAGCACGCGCCTCCGCAAAGCGCCCGTGACCAGAGCAGCCGTTCTTTGTCCCCCTCACCCCGAGGGACGCTTCGGACCGTGGCTTCTCAGCCGTGGGTTGCCCCACAGGAGAATCATCCTCGGGGAAAAAAGTACCGCTACAGGCTCGGGTTTTCCTCTGGGAAGCGCATCAGGGTGACGCAAGTCACGTATTTCATCTTGATGATGCACAACTGTGCTCTTGCACTTACTGGGGCTTTATTTCACAGGGAAAAAAAAAAAGTTGGTGTAACTCAGACTTGGTTTTAGGGAAAGGAGAGTGTTCGCTGTGAATTCCCACACGTCCCTCCCTCGCCTTTGATAATTCATTTCAGAGAAGTCAAACGATGCGTAGGCGGACAAAGCATACGCAAGGGTAAACTGCTGCCGGTTTGGATCGGCAAGTAAGTTTATGTCTACTGCTGAGGAGCTTTGGGTGTTTAATGATTCTGTCATTGAGCAGCTTTCCCAGGAAAAATTGTAGGTTTTGTCTAGTTTATTACAAGTGAAAAAAGCCGATGTCTGCCCCTCCAGCTGGAGAAGCCCAGGTCTAGAACTGATGGGAGGAAACGTGGGAGAACGAGGCACACATTTATGAATGCAGCAGAATTTCATGAAAATTTAAATTTTGCTTCTATATAGAGCAAAAAAACAGGGAAAATTGTGATAACCTTTGTTCTTTTGCATATTTATGTTATAAGCAGCACTACAGATCCTCATCTAAGGGGTTACACTTGCATCTTTATTGTGACCAGACATCTTTAAAAGGGTGAACGGCGTGAGGTTAAACTGAAACTAGACAATTACTATCTGTCTGTTGCCAAGATTGTTGCTATGTAAGTACATATAGCCGCTGTTCGCCTCTATACACTTCCCCCGTATATGGTGTATAATTTCACTATCAGTTATAGCAAAACTTTAACAACTGTAAGTTACGTCCCATACACACAGAAATAAATTCTTGAAGGACCCACTTTGGACAGACGGTTACTTTCATCGTGTAAGGTAGCGCCACCTTCGCGGGATGGGTGAAGGAATTACGCGTTTTCAGAAAGCGGCCGCTTCCCTCTGGGATTTCTGTTGCCATGGTAACATACATAGATAGCAGGCCTGATCTCAGCCACGGTTTATTGCTCCAGCGGTAAAGACTTAGATTCTATAAATCCCACCCCAGCCCTTGGAGTAAAATAGTGGCCTTTTACTTCCCCGTTAAAAAAATGCAGGTTATATATTGCTACAGTTTAACAAACATTGAGGGTAAAGTGCCAAGATCAGCTCCGTAGGAAAACTACGCGGGATGTCCTCCTTCCTGAGCCCCCGCCGAGAAGGGGAGAGTATTAGATTTTAATGAATGCAAAATAAATAGGAATGTGCTCAGCAGAACTTAAGCTTGAAATTAAAAAAAAAAGCACCCCCATCAAATTTTCACGTGTTTTATTTAGGTGAACATACACATGGTCCACATACTCAATGAAAATAGTCATAAAATAATTTAAGAACTTGTGTTGAAAGGTATTAGCAGCACCATCAGTATTGGAATAGCAGAAAATTCGTGCCTCCGGAGGGCACACATTTATGCCTGGATAAAAATGCCATCACTTGTAACAGGGGATGGGAATGGCTTTGGAGGATGCTTCTGGGAGTCGGAGTTTTAAAACACACACTTTTTTGCTAAATACTTTTGACGATTAATGTTACGAAAAATACAACTAAATAAGATACTGCATAGTATTTTAATTAACATAAAGAAATCGACATTGAGCTGTGTAAAGCAAGACTCAACATCTCTGCTTCCACGTACATTTCATTTCTGAGTAGAGAAATCTAAAATTTAAAAACAAAATATAGACCTAGTGTATTCTCTAAAAGACACACTTTAGGTGGAACATATAGTACTACGAAAATACGTATCTTCCATTCTGTTTAATAATTTACTTTAGTTAAAAAGTTGTGAAATTCTCATCACAAGAAGCGTATACAAATTCATGACTTTAGTAAATTAACAAAAAGGATTATTTTTTTTTAAAACAAGGTTTAGCCCCGCTGTAACAATTATACAAGGAAGAAAAGAGACTACATTTATATGAAGGAATACAAATTTACACACATTTTACAGTGACTTATACCCTACACATCTACAAAATTCACAGTTATAATACAAGCAAGTACAAGGCCGGGATAAAGCTGTTTGATACCAAAAAAAGTTTCTACTTTAAAAAAAGATAAACAGGAAGAGTTTCAGACTTCTGCACCAACTTTAAAATTCTAATCGGACCAAAATACACTTCCTTACACAAACGCCCTTCAGCAAACGCAGACTGCTTTCCTGGGCGGGTGGAAGAGCGGATTGCTGAGCTTCTTCTGGCCCCGCAGGCTGCGTCGCATGGTCAGCTTGTTTGAGTTCTTGCGCTGTGGAGTGGCGGAGATGCCTTCTGGTGGGACGCTAATGTTTCGACTCAGGCCACGTCTCGGCTTCTTCATGGCTGGGCCAGAGTTGGATTCTTCCAATGTCCTTTTAAAGTTTGCTGTGGGTGTCCTCTCCGCATCTTGGGCTTTTGTTTGGCCATTAGGAGACACCTTGAAGCCTTTTTGGTCCGTGCCTGAATTTGTGGAGTTGGAAGGGGAGAGACTGACTGACAAGCCATTACTGTAGGATTCGTGTATCCTCAAAGCCAAGGCTTTGCTGCACTTCTCCTCCTGCGGGCCTGAGTCCTTCAGGCTTGCTCCTGATGAAGGTAAATTGCTTTTGGCAATCTCGTTTGGCAGCTCTAAATATTTTTCTGAGATCATGTTGCTATGCGTGAGGGGAGGAATAGGCTCAGAAGCATTCAGTCGTGGCCATGGATCATCTTCTAAAAGCTGAGGGAAAAGAAAAAAAAATATTTAGGCATAAATATAATTACTTCACCCGCATTATCCTTTGAGGGTGTGTGATGGGACCTCTCTAAACCTTAGCAGACACAGAAAAATCCTACTCCAAAACAGAGTTATTTTTTCTCCACATCGAGAGGTGGAAACAGATTCAGACTGCGGATCTGAACTTGGTACTTTGTGCACACCAACTTCACAAAAGCATCTATTTCAATCAATCTGCAAGCGCCTCATAATAGCAGACGTAATCTTTCCATTCAGACCTACCCGGCCTGCCTACCTTCCTTTTAGCTGCTATAAAAGGCCGAGGAATCTGCACGCATCTGCTGTTAATTTAGGACGCCCTGTAGGAAGCAGTGCCTGCAGTCGCTGTCCTGTGGTGTTCATCAGTAGCGTTTTCCAGCATGCAGACATGACTCCTCTCCTTCAGACATGTGATATATGCTCCTATACTGCCTTCTGAAGATTTTATACGTCATCAGATGGCCAAGCGCTGTTAGGGCACCCAGTGAGAAAGCCTTCTGACCTTTGTTACATTCGGAATTCTTAGTTGCTGCACAACCAGATTCTCAGGGAGATGACAAGCCCCTCACCGTCGGTGTCCTGACTGCATACAGAAAGGTGGAGCATCGGACAAAGCTATTCTAAAAATAGAGTTCTTGTTTGCTATGCAAAGCAACGCATTTTATTGCCTAGTTTTATGCTCTACAACTTGGAAGGAAAGCACCTCCATTCCGCACAGCACATCTATCCGCTCTGTGAAGCACAGTTACTCTGTACGTTGAAAAGAGGCTGCTTAGCAGGATGTCCTGAGAACCAGGGACTTTCTAAACTCTAACCCTCCTGTCAGCTACTCACCCCTTCTGCAGCCTCTGGGAAGTGCTTTTGCCTCATTCTCAGTTTTACCAACTGGAAAATGGGGACAATACTTGCTTTCACTATCCACAGGGGGATTGTGAAAATGAGTATTTAGGCAGTGCCCTGAAGATACGAATTATGACCTTATTAAAGATTTAATTGTGGAGAAATCCCTAGTGACTCAGCGAGTCCTTCAAAAGTAAATTTCAAGGCCACATTACTCTACATACCATCTATGTAAGGCAAACGACAATGACTTTTAAGAAAATAACGTGCTGAAAACTCAAATGCACACACAGCTGAATCAGAGTAGTCACTGTAACATCTCGGATGAATAAATAGATGTCTTTGAAGTCACAACCCAGAACAACTTCAGTTCACCTTCAAGAAGAGATCCGCGACTGCTCAGCACTTTTGAAAAATCTCATACCAGGGTTTAATAAAACGCACTCAGAAAAAATAATCAGAATTGTTCCTAGCATCTAGATTTGCTCTTCCACTCCCCTCTGCTCCCCTGCTGCTCCCCATGTGTAGATAAAACCATTTAGATAATATTCTTTTACTACCTTTAGGAACACAAAAGGGAAGACCTTTATGGATGGTATTTTAGAGGATATTCTTCAACGCGGTTCTTGCAGAACCGTAAGAAAGCTAGATGACACACACAGAGCAGCTCTGGCAACGTTACTTAATCTGCTCAATTTAATTTTTGAAATTGTGTCTCTAGGCACAACTCAGGTTTTATGTTTTTATTGTGCAAGATGCTTAACGCTGTGGCTCTTATTGCCAACATCTTTTGCTTGGTATGAACAGCTGAGCCTGGATAAGGCTTTGGGGAGCCAAATGAAGTCAGAGCATGGACTGCTAAAGAGTGATGTAACACAACAAGAAAAATAAAACATGAATCACCAATTTCGTTTCTCAACAATCTAATGAATCAAATTTTATCACTGGCCTCAGGAATACTAGAATTAATTTGGTATTAGTAATTGTTGCCAGAAGGATATGCAATTAAGAAATACTTCTGTTTAATCAAGAAACTTGGATTTGGTCTCCATCTATTTCCAAATCACTTGTTTAGGAAGGCAGCAGCTGTCAAGAGTCAAGGCCATGCGTGCTGCTTTCAGCTCTCTGAGCACAGCAGGCAAGCGTCCCTTCCACTGCACCTCTCGGTTTCGCTGGCCTGTCCTCTCCGGGCTGTAACCATCCCACAGCCTCCAGGAGTTCGGACCGACCTGGGGAACCACCTTCATTTCTTTACACAAACTGTCATGATCCCTTTTCAGTAAAATTCAACAGTCTTTTTGTACGAAGAATAATTACCTACCTAATTTAGATCATATGTTTACCTGCAGCTTTATGTATAAAGGTATTTATGTGTTGTTTTGCAAATGGATATTGTCATCTATTGCCATACTTTCTTTTGTGTAATCAACAAAAAGGGGCTTTTCCCTCCTGTGAGGCTGACAATATCACTAGGATCACAAAGGATGATGAAATAAGGGCGTTTCCCAAATCTCTCAGAAGTTATCACCATCAGAAAAAAATTCCCAAAGGCATATTCTGGAATAGTTGTGTGGCTGTACTTTGTGAGAAAACCAGCACCTTGCAGTCAGGCTACCGCTGAACGTCTGAGGCAAGGCATAAGAACCCATGTATTCGACCGTTTTGGGGGAGAGTCCCCAACGCCTCAATTAGGTTTCACACAATTTTAAATTTAAAGAAAACACTGAGCCAACAGTGCTCCTGCACACACTGAATTTTACCCAGAAGGCTCCCACGAAGGCTACAGAAATGAAAAGCCTACAGTCCAGCCACTGTGGAACCCAAGTTTATGGAAATATGCCTTTCCTCCCATTGTGGCGCTTATCTAACTGATAAAGCTTTGTACTACGAAAAAGATATATTACTCAGGGTGGTGTAGTTACCAAATATACTTACAGATAACTACACAAAGTTCTTGTTTTGCAAAAAAAACCCCATTCATGAAGACACAACTGCTAAGACATTTCATTTATTATGATCTGCCTGGAGGCATTTGGTTTTTTTCTGAAGTATTTCAAAATTATTCTGACGGTACAGTAGTCTTTTCCTGCCTCTCTTCTTTTTAATTTCCTTCTGATATTTACAGGTACTCTGTGAGGACAATTGGATGCTTGTTATTAAAGCAGAAACCTATATATCATTAGTACTTTTGATAAAAAAAATAAGTATTGAGAAAATAGGAACTATGTTTTCAAATTGGCAACACCGGTTCTATTTTAATCCAAGAGGAGAAAAACTTTTGCATTGAAATAGAACTAATTTATACATAGATTAACAATGAAGACCTGTCGCCAGTCAAAATTTTCTTTTGGGTTTTGCACACTAGGCAAAAAAATAAAATAAGGCCTTATCTACACGGGAAACACCAAAATTGTTTGTTGTCTGAAGTTTTGATCTCTTCACTCTTTGTGACCACTGCTGCAGTGGATCTAGATTCACACATCCCAGTTCACTGAATCTGCTTAGATGGAGAGGGGGAATCTTAAGGAAAAAAATAAAGTATTTTCACTAAGTCCTTATCCAGAAATGCTACTTCCTGGGTATTTTGCAGTCAACATAGCTGAACGTTTAGTCAATGAGTACCGGTAATAGATTACACACAAAACATATGGTACAACTTAAAAGTTTAGGAGTATTTAGAATTCAAGTAATTTTTCTCCGCTCAAGATTTTGCTAGATTTTAAGCTCTTTTCATGTATTTTGCTCCACTGGATGGAAGGGAAGGAGACAGAGAGGCTGAGCTTGCCATTTTATTAGCAGCTTGTCTCTACCAAGGGAATGTTAAGGACTCCCTTTCTAATTTTTGCTTTCTTTTTACTTTGCCCAAATGACAGTTATCCAAAGATACTGCAGAACATCAAAGGACAGTAACTTAAATCAGGAGCAGCTGGTAATTACTGAAACAAACATGCACTCATAACTACACTCCAGTTCTTAGAGGAGGGGGGAAAAAAAAAAGCTTCTGAACAGCTCTGCTTTATGTTAATGGTTAAAACTTCTAACCTGAAGAAAGACCTTGTATTATAATGTCTTTTCCTCTAACAAAGAACATTAAATCTACCAGAGGAAGATAAGATCTCCCAGTCCAGAAAGAAAACATTCTTTACAACAATGTATGTTTGAATACATTAACCACGGGTTACCACAACCAAACCACACCACACCAAGACTAAGAACTCATCCACAAGCAGTCTGCAGTTCATCAGCTGTGCAGGCTACACAAGTCCACGGCAGGGCAGGAAAAGAAACTCTAGCCCAACCTTATTCTCTAAGGGGATATACTGGGGTTTGTCTTTTTTAAACCTCCGATCCCCACACTCTGATTCCTCGCTGTCAGAAGCCTACTTCTGATTTTGTGTGGGAGCTTGGAAAACTTACCTTTAAGAAACAGTGCATTTAAAGTTGTGTGAACTATATGCATGAAGTTACAGTAACTATTTCTTCTACATTAAGGAGGGAATACAGCTCAACAACTACTACTAAATGATCAGGATTTTAAGAGTTACAAAAACATTGTATCCCTAAATTCAGCAATTCGGAGAAGTTCATACTTTAATCCTCTACCTTTGGTGTTCCAAAGTCTTTTAACAAACATTGTTAAAAGTTTGTCCCTTTCTCCCAAGGTTTGTACATGGAAGTATTGAGGGTATGGCCATGTAATTGCTGTCGAGTTACTGTCCTACAACTGATATATATTATCTAGCCATACATACTGCCTAGTCTGCTGCAGGTAAAAAAAAAAATAAAACGAACACAAACAAAAGCAGCAACATTAAACAGCAGTTTAAGTTGACAGGCCAGTAGTTTCTAACGGTAGAACTTCAATCCCTTGCAATGGTCTGACTACACCATTGCCTCAATCCTACACATCACAGTAAGCTGCATAAAAAGAAATTACTACTAAGGGAAGAAAAAGGAGATAGATACATATTTAGTGGGCTCCACGCTCACAAGTGGAACATTTAAAACGCTGAAAAAGTGTTACCTTGACAGGCGGGGTACAGCAGCGGGAGGGTGTCATGACATTCATATCAGGGCTGCTATAGCAGGGACTCTCTGCCAAGTTGAGATACAATTCTTCTTCATTTTCCAAGTTGCTTTTGCTATCCTGCAACGGCGAGATGCAGATTACGATGGCACTAGTGTTATCCGCACGAAGCATGCGCTGCCTCCACCGGCCTAGTGCTCTGTTCACCAGCATTTTGGCACAAGACTGTCGGTGCTCTCCCTTTTAGAAGAAAGGGACAGACAGAGAAAGCAATCAGGTCCGCTTTACTTTATAAATCAAAGATGGACAGTTTACGTGGTAAAGCCTGAGATATATATTCCTAGATACCATGTGCTAAAGTAGCTTGATTCAGAAACACAAGAGGAAACATGAATTGAAATGTATCTTTCTTCTTAGTGAAATACAACTTTAAAATCAGTCTATGGTAGAATCCACACATATACGAGTGCTTTAAACCATAAAACTGATGCAATGACTTGCATAAATAGCCTGGTTGTAACACATCCTACAGTCTTTCCAAAAGTCTCTCAAGGGGGTTACAGACTATTTACTATCTGATGCTCCACTACATACATTCTCAATTGTTTTCTAAAATAAACCAGAGAAGAATTTAATTCAGACTTTGTACAAATCACGTAGAAACCAATAAACAATTGTCTGCATTGTAACATGCGTCTTAATGTGAAATAAAGTTAATTTTCAGGCAATATTTTGTATAACATGTTTCTTCTGTACAGAAGTTATCATCTTTATTACTCGCAGATACCATTCTGGTAGTCAAATTTCCCCCAAATGACAACCAAATAATTTAAACAACGTTCACACGCATGGTATTTGACAGTATATGCAAGCACAGTGTCAGCCTCTTTGTAAGAGCCTACATGTTGTGGCAAAACTATGAATATGCCTAAACACCACCACCATTGTTGGGTACTTTTCATACATGCCAGACTAAGCAATTTTTTGAGGAAAAAAGTATTACATTTCCCCAATGACTTATAGCCACTGCTCTCACCATGAAGTATTTTTTCTCCTCGTGATCCTGGCACATGGAGATAGCATCTTGAGGGGGGATCATGTTCCACAGTCCGTCGCTGCCAAGGATAATGTATTTGTGCTTCTGGGGATCAATCGTGTGCACACTAGTGTCAGGTTCGGGAGACACAACGAATTCACCACTGTAGAAGTCGTAGCTCCAAAGATCACCTAGGGAAGAAGAAAGTGTTTTTGAATTGTTACGTTACACATGAATGTATGAATCTTGGGAACTACAGAAAAATGTTCCCGTGAAAACAAATACCACCAGTCTCAGGTCACCAACAGCAACACAAAGTAATTTCAGCACAATTACTGTTCTGCTGCTGTCACTTTCCGATTGTATTTGTTAATATGTAGCAATTTAAATAAAAACACATTCAAACCTACCTATGCTTATAGGAGGTCTTCTACTCTCTTAAAACTACTATTTTCAGAAAAAGGGAAAATACAACAGATTAATACCTAGAAAACAGTGAAACTTCAATATCCAAACTAAAACCTATCTGAACAACTTACGTTCTCCTTAAACAGAAGCCTTACTTTGTTGAACCCACACCAAATTTGCAAAAATCTGCCTTTCCAGTTACTGGTACAGTTTAACTACTGGAGATAAAAACCTTGCCTCTTGTACAGGGAATCATGGTGCAGTTTATAGGACTAGGCTGGGGGGAGGATCATGTAATATCCCTTTTCTTCCCAACATCATATACAGCATTAGACTTCAACCCGCATCACGATGGCATGCTGCCCTGCACGCCCTAACAAGTCCTGCTCATCAGGAAAAAAACCCCAAAAAAACCCAAAACCCCCAAGACTCAAACTAAAAAACCCCACCTTTTCACACTCAAGGTGTTGAGTTTTGCTTTAAAAAAAAAAAAACAAAAAAACAAAACCACAACCAACTGAGATCCTGCAGAGCCATCCAAGCAATGCAGAAACACATGGTTATGTCTTGCTGTGCATGTATTTGCGCGTGCAGGTGCCAGAGAGAAGGAACAAAGGAAGAGGGCAAAGGAGGAGAGACTGAAGCCTTTCCTCTATTAATTTCTTCTTCCCATTCCTCCTCCTTCCACAGCATTAGCATCACTTTCAAAGCCAGGCAGTGCTGCATTAGTGCAGCTTTCCAGCTGAACACCATGTGCCAAATTTTGGAGTTGGAAAGAAGCCACAGGAACACAAGTAGTGCCTGGGCTCCAGCAGGAAAGCAGAAAATGAGAGCTAAAGTCTCTCCCTTGGAAGGCCTCTTGCAGGGAACCTTTCTATTTTTAAATCTCTCTTGCTATGCGAATGAGTTTGGGGTCACCTCACCAGTGACGATGGCCTGAACGGAATCTGAATAACACATTTGAATCAAAACATGTATCGGTTCGAGTGCTTCGTCTAAACCATCCTCAAGTAAAAACCACTCCAACAGAAAAATGCATTTCCACATAAATGTATTTCAATTTCATTTATCAGGTATACTTGAAAAAAAGAAAAGCTTTTTCTAAGGTTGGGTCTTTAAATCAAGAATGGTGTTATGGTGCACTAACACCTCCTCTTCCTTTATGTTCATACATAGCTTCCTATAGTGATACGCAACAAAAAGTAACATTATTATTTGCAAGCACCGGCTAGATTTTCTGTGCAGAACACATGGCTTTAAAAGTAGAAATTAATTAAAATGTCAAAAGTTGAAAAGCATACAGAAGCTTAAGAACTCCAGTTTAAGAGTAAGGTTGTGTCAGGTTTTTTGCTTTGCTTTTTGCTGCCTTCAGAAAGCATGCCTGTAGCCTCCTTCCGCGTCCATCGCCACCCTTTTAAAGATAATAAATAAGCTTTTTGTCTTCCTACTTCCTTCCATTAGCTTTGCCTTAAGCTATCAACCAGTTGAAAAGACTTTTCCAGAATCAGGAAAGGGAATACTTCAACTCAATTACTCCACTTCACCACAGCGAGCACGGATGGTCCATCCTCATTAAAGCACCAATTCACCTTCATTGCAGCAGCAGCAGACAGGAACACATGCTTCTAATAAGTGCTAATTAAAAGCCAAGCCTGCTTGTATGGAGGTGCACTCTCCCTCCGCAGACTCACAACAAAGCAAGCCAGCTGGCAACAAGATCAAAATAAATACTGTAACAGAAGAGCTGAGCTCCAGCGCGGCAATTATTGTATACGAATTGCCACAAAAAGTCTTCCTGCACTGAGAGTTCTTCACATCATGCCTGTCACGGACACAGCAGGTAAAATAAACAAGAGCCTGGGACCTTACAACCACCAGATCTTGGAATCGGTGGCAGCATCAATTTCCAACATGCATAATATTTTTATGCTTTTATTTGCTAGTTTGTTCATAGTCATTTAGGAGAAATGACAACTGTTATTGGCAGAATCTTTTTATTAAAAATACTGTGCTCTATGATAAAAATAACCTGATGCTATTTAATTTTGGTTCATCTACATACATGTCATCATGCCCATCTGCTGCTCCTCCTGAGAAAACAGCTGAGTAATAATCATACCGATTTCAGAGAATCTTCCTCCAAGAGGAAGAAAGCTCCTCATGGGGATAATCCGGAATATCACATTGGCTATAAAGGGGCCTCCAAGGATTATAAACTTGCTGAAGGGCACGCAGAGATTCTGGGAACACACACGATGAATCCACACCCCACAAATCGCAGGCCACAGCCCTAACCAGGAGCCCAGCCTTCCCAGCCGCCACTGGAAGCCGTCCAGCCTGTGTCTGTCCTCCACAAATCGCCCTTCGTAAGGCCACGGTGGAACTACACACCGAGGTGTGGGCTTGACATGGGCATTAAGAGCTGGCATGCGCTAGAGCAGCTGCCAGACTACCTGACAATAGCAGTCCATAGTCCACATCTTTGCCCAAATCCGTGTGCAAATCTGCAGCTAAGCCACAACTCTACAGTACCATCATCATTCTTAACTGGGGAGGGGACAGAAAGAGAGAAAATTAGATACCACAAGAGGAAAGTAATTTTTCCTGAAAGCAAATGGTGAAGAGGAGCTAGACTAGTTCAAAGACTCACAGCTTCAAAGACTAAGTTTATTAAACACGCATTTTTTTGGCAGAACGCATTCTTTCAAATAATCTCCTGTAGCATCACCTCTGCCAAAGCAGCATTCCAAGTTTGCTCTAAATGTACAGTGAGAACTGAATCTCCATGAGTTTTAAATTCAACTGTACTCATCATCTATTCAAGCTCAAAAAGCTCTAGGAAATACCCAATAGCTTATTTAAAGTTGTGCGATGGAACAGCATTAAAGCGCAGTCAGGTATTAATTGACCAACTCCAGACAGGTCTGGAGCTACGGAAAGCTAAATGGAGCTCTAGATGTCACAAACTGAAAAAAATAAAGCTTTTGTTCTTTGACTCAGGGAAAAATTCCACAAAGTGTATCTGAAGCCTGAGGCATACAGAAAAATCCAGATTCTTCCTTCCTCAGCCTAGAAGGAAACCACCACTACTTGCAATTGCCCTAAAGAAAAGAGAAAATTGCCTTCAGTGTTAATCTTTCATCGGTCCACTCCCATAAACCCACAAACTCAGACTAACCAAGCAGGCAAGTGATCCTTGGTAGCACAGTACTGCATAAAGACTACTTCACTGAAAGAACAATTCTCACAGCTCCTTCAACTCCAAGCCAGCAAAGGCCAACCCATGTCATGAGGGTGAGCTACTATTTTTTTTATTTTTTTTTTTTTCTAAAGGGCAGAGCACCACAGATTAAGTCAATGCTTTTTAGAGCTGCTGCATAGGTAGAATACTAGTGTCAGCTGTGTGTGTTTCTCTGGCCAGCTGGAGAGCACAGCCTCCACAGCGGCCGAGGAAGATACGACAAACTTGGGGAGAGTCACTTTACATAGCACCCTCTGTTACAATTCTGGGAAGGAAAAAGGGAGAGGAAAGTAAGCCAGAAAGCCGAGTATGCTTTTGCCTAGGCTTTTCAAAGTGCTCCGAACTCTTTAATTCTGTCCCAAAGCAAGCAGACAGTCAAGTGACCCTTTAGCAGGCTGGGAAGCCAAGCTAGCAAGACGATGTGATATGCCAAAGGCTACTATTACAGAACTGGAATGCCAGGTTCTCAGACTTCACTTTGTGAGCCATACTATTTTTGTTCCAAATCAAAAACTAAACATTTACAAAACTTAACAATCTTGTTCTCTAAAAACTTACAGACCAGGAATATTTCTTTTGGTGTGAGGCTTGCATATTTCTTTTGCAAACCAAAAAAATGGTATTAATGTAGTTCATTCCATATCTTCCAGAAAAATCATACCTGTTTCTTAGTCATGACTCGAACCAGAATAATGTACAGAGATCTACACAAAAATTACATTGCATCTTGCAAAATGAAAAATAGATGTTTGAAATCATATACACTAAAGGAGCAGGAAACTAATTTAGCCCCCTATAAGAATATATCAGAATATGTAGTCTACTTTATCTGCTTACTATTACCTTTTAAAATACAATGAAAAAAGCCTCCTTGTAACTCAGCTGTTGCCAGGAAAGTAATTGAAGTTACAAACAAAAACACCCATCATATAAGTAGACTGGACTGAATTAAGCCCAAAGCCGCCTTATAGCAAAAGTATGTCCAGAAGTCACATAAATCAAGTCTTTCATTTATGTTTCTGGAGCATGCTGTTTTGAATACAAAAATATCTTTTGGTTTTAATAGAGCAAAGAAACGTTTACTTTTATAAGTCAATCCAAAACAAAAACCCAGTTTGATTAATCCCAGATCTTTTTAAATCAAAGTCTTATCTAAAAGGTCTGTTAGTACAAAGAGAAGACTTGCAGAACTTCCTTTTTTCACTGCCGATGAGGAAGTGCTGCTAGGAAGTGAGACAAATCTCAGCAAGGATACAGACAGTAACCACTTAAAACCATTCAAGCTGAACTGGGATGGAAAACGTTTTCACCAAAACTCATGGCAACCTAGTCCTATAGCCACAAGAGGGCATCTTTACAGCAGCCTAAAGATGAAGGCAACGCAACTTCTCGTTCATACAACCCAGGAATGCTTAAAGACAGTTCAGTCCGAGGGATGGGGACAGAAACGAAGGTAGCAGCAAGCAGAACAGTTACACAGAAAGCACTTGGAGCTTTAAAACTTTCACTACTCCTTTAAGAGTACTTTTTTAGGAGCTTCTTTTACATACTATCTCAGTCCACCCTCAACACGATGTAGAAAAGAAAAACATGGGCAAGAGAACAATATTTCAACAGCAAATTAAACAAATAATTGCACTTAAAATGAATGGTGAATTAAAAGCTGCTCATAAGGCAGTCTTCACCACAACTGCTCATCTCTGCTTGTATGTTAGCAAAATCACAGGCAAGAGAGGAAGAAAAAAAAGGTGTCTGTCTAAGGCTAGGCCAGAGCACACTGCATGAGAAAAGCCTGCAAGAACATGCAAAAGTAGAGGTGAAGAGCTAAAACCACATGCAGAAAGCTACTGACAATTTCTGGCCTTGAATTAAATCCTTCAAAGGAACATTAAGGTGGAAATTCAAGCTTCAAATGACAATCCTAGACAGCATTTGCTTAGCTGAAGACAAGGGGTAAAACAGAAGAATGCACCAACCAAACCTAGATAAAGTTCTACCTTCAGAAGAAAAGTTTTATTATTGCTTTTCTACGCTGCCAAAGAAGAGAGAGCTAAAGAGGCACGCGCAGAGACCTCCCGTCTGCCAAAGGCGGGGGGAGCCCCAAACTTCCTCATGGGAGCTACATGGATCCACACATGCCTTCACATGATCTGTATGACACACAGATCCGCAAAGTAAAGTAATACTCTGCGTGTTATACAGGCATACATATATGTTTTGTCTTGAGGGTGAAGAAAATTATACAAGCTAGAGCAAGACATCCCTAGGACAAGACTAGAATTCCAAATGCACCTCAAGTTTGTCTGGTTTTACATAGATAAAATAAAAAAGCAATTATCCATAAAATCTGGAAAACGTTGTGCAGTACTTAAAAATAACTTACTAGCTTATGCAATTCAGTGTGACTGATCTTCATGGTGGGGCCTACAAAGGAGCAGGAAAGAAGAACTAAGAAGCAGACACTGTGTAGCAACTGTGCCCATTCTATTTGGTAACTTTTTAAAAAAAAATATATAGTTAAATGCATGTAAAAAACCTAAACCCTAAATACAGGAATCTACTTAGATCATTTGAGGTCAGCCATACCCTCTTCTCTAGGGTTCCATGGTATGCATGCTCAGAGAGCTTCACAAAACAATTCTGGCATCCAGTAAGTTGCTCTGGAAAACAGCTTCCATATCACTGTCAGAGCCAACATGCCTGTAGCAGCTATACATTGAGCGCTCACTCTCCTGGTACATAAGTCTTTTCAAGGGTCAGCGGGAAATTCAAGTTCCTATGAAAAGTCAAAACTGCATGGTGGAGGCAACTCCACCTAAAATACGGGGGTAAGTCCATTATATTTCTACATAAAAAACAGGGAAAAGATACTTTATGTTGCCACACGAATGAGCGGTTTAACTAACGGGTTCTTGGTTCACGTTTCACCATTCATTAATTAAAAACACAAACAAACCACAACACCAAACAGCTACAATACTGCAAGGCAATCCCTTACTACATAACCCTTTTGACAGCTGCAGATCTTGGCTCTATATTAGTTCCCAAGAAAGAGGAAAAAGGAGGAGGAGGGAAAAAAGTCCATAAAGACCTAAATTAATTTACAAACAAGCCAGATCCTATATAATTTAAAAACAATCAAGACCATTTCTGCCATCACACCACACATTACCAGTCAACTTGATCAGGCTGGGGGACAGCTGGGGATATGAACTTAAACAGCAACTTAAGAAAACTACAATGAGTTTAAGTTACACTTACAGTCAACCTACAAAGCCCAGTGATTAATCACACCATTTGTCTACTTGTTTCTACATTCTGTTCTTGTTTCAAGCTATACCATAAGATATTCAGAACTCAGACTGTAGCTTTTCTATACTTCCCCTACTTTGTATACTGTCTTTGAAAGTTACATACAAGGCCAGATTTTACTTCAACATTGGTTTCCAAAGATCAAAACTCTTTGTTCCATTTTTCCACAATGGGTTCAACACACAGGAACAAAACGCATGTCTCGTACACTTTAGCCTTGTGCTCGTCTTCCCAGAAACAGGTCTAAGTTAATGTGTTTAGATCGATGTTATAGCTGGAATGTAACCTTTCTGCTAGCATGTATCTGGCTATTATATGTACACAGCACAGGTTATTTCCCCAAGACATGCACATGTAAGCATGCTCACGGGAACCTGCAATGCCTTCCTGAGTGCCACGTGGAGTTACTCTCTCCACAGGGAGACATTAAGTAATGCATGATGCAATGACACACACAGACTCTTCGAAACACACAAGGAAATTACACGATGGCTTGTTGCCCCTGAGCATCTGCTCTACAGTATCCAGCAATTTGCGCACTCATAGCCTTGCCTTACACAAGGGGATTCGAGTAATTTGAGTTACCTCACACCTGTTTTAGGGACAGGCATGTAAAATGGACAGTTACCATGAAACCACAGGTGCCAGGAAACTAACTCAAATGATTACACTCTAAGGAAACAAAACACACTTCTGATCAGAATAGGTAGCAAGTCCTGAGGTGAACAATTCTGAGATCGCACGGGATTCATAAGTATCTATGACAAGGCAAATTGGTATAAAGAAAGATGTTTTCATTGCCCAGAAAAGCATAGCAGAAGTAGCTATGCTTAAAATGCAAAATACTCCGCTACAGTTTAAAATATTTCATTAGAAGACTCAAAACCTGTATACAGTAAAAGCAGCATACAGATACTTCACAGAGACGCTATGAAGTCTAAGTATTTTTGACTTGTTATGGGGCTCTAAGTAAATTAAACATTACTTAAACGCACTCACTACTGTCATGAGAAGCAGTGGTAATAAAAAGCACATACCACAAATGCTTATTTTAGGGCTGAAAGACACTGTAGACAATCGGAACAGTAAAGGGAATGTCAACAGAATTAATCTGGCCAGAAGGACTTCTGTTGCACCAGTATCCTTTCTGCTGTCCAAATATTTGACCAATGCAATACTTTTCCACAGTGTTTTATTCCTGCTCTTTCTAAAACCTCTGCTCTACTCCTTTCAATGAGTGCTAGACTTAAGGACTGGATGAGGGATGAGACTACATCAACATATTTTAAAGTGCTGTAAGGGAAACTTTTTTTAAAAAAAAAAATCTATGTTCTAAATTTTAGATTTTTTAGTCATATAATCTTCCAACTTTAAAGACTGTAAATTCACAACTCTAACTTTCTCTCCATGGTGCAGAGTAGAGTGTTGAGAGACTCTTGCTCTGCTACTAAAAATTATTGTCTAATTATTGTTCAGGCTGAGATCTGTATGAGATTTCTATCAAGAACAACCACCGAGTTTGGACTTAGCAAAAAGCATCACTGCGCTAGATCTTAGTGGGACGGACTAGAGCATTGGTAACCAGTGTATGTCAACACTGACAGTTATTACTCCGCTTGGAGAGGCTCCAACGCAGCAGTGCTGTGCCAACCAGGGTAGCAACCTGGGAGCCAGCCAAGAGGTCAAGCGGGCCGCAATAGCATGAATGCAAACGGCCTTAGTCGTGGTGGGTCTTTTGTAAGCAGCGTAAGGGGCAGGCTGGCCTCGGAAAGAAGTTAAATCCTGTTTCCAAACTGTGAGCGTCTGTGCACCATCTGGGTCCTACAGAGCGAAGCAGCTGTGTTCCTTTTTCCAGGAGGTTTGTCATACCTCCGCAGAAGGGGATGCAAAGCGGCTACAGAGGCTCCTTGAGCAGGCAAACACCAAAACATTGTCACATCGTAAACCTGTTTCTCTGTGATCTGAAGATGCCAAAGCTTTCTTTTAAGCTTTCAAATCTGCTAACTTTTGACACCAAGAATTGTTAAGAGAGAGATGTTCTCATTTCTTGGACCCGAAGCTCCCCAGTAATCCTCTTCATCCACGTAACTGGAAAGAATGCAACAAGGGGCTAACAGATGCATCATTCCTTGAATTCCCACCTGCACACAAAACCCAGCCAAATCCTTTTATTCAACTTGCTGAGAGGAATCGGACCAAAAGTCATCAAGCTATTTAGACAAACAACAAACTCGCAATCACAGGAATGAAAGATTCAAAATTAAGCATACACTTCTTGTAATCTATGAGGAACACATACCCTTCTGCGGAAAAGAGCTGCTCAGTGGATGAAGATCTCTGTTTGCTAGTCATCTATTAACTCCAAAGGATTTACTGAAACTCTCGAGTCAGCTTTACTAACCATAAAATAAGCATCTATCTTGCCTAAAATATGCCACATAATAAAGACTTGTAAGATACAAAGAAAAATGTCCATAAAATTAAAATTTTATTTTTATTAAAAGATCATCGTTCAGCCACCTAGCCACCTGCGACTCCTTCCTTGATATACAGCTATCTTTTACAGTGTTAGTTATCACTGCAAAATTCTTCTTAACACTGGACAAATCCATGTGAAACAGGTATCCCTGCCTTTGAAACAAGACACAGCAACGCTATGCAATTATCAAGACGACCACGATCCCAGGAACAGACTGTCCCCGTGACACGCTGCCAGCTGATCCAGGAACACTGACAACACTATCACGTAACTGTCAAGCTTGCCAAGAAGAAATTAAGTCACAGGACAGTTTTCACAGGTAAAAATATGATACCACGTTTCCATAAAATCAAACCTATACTGGGTATATCTGGATAGAGAATTCTTCACTGGGGCAAAGGGAGGAAGGAAGGAAACAAAATGAACCACAGAAGACTGGAATTCTGCAATGAAATTTAAGGAAGAAACCACTAACCAGAAATACTAACACTCATGGGCAAGAGGGATCCAAAGGTATCCCTTTTTGTCCTCCAAACAGTGTTCCTCAAAGATAGTTTCCCATTACTAATACTCTCGCAAAGGCAAGTTATAGATAAAACACAGACTTGACTTTCATCCCTTTGTTCATTTTATGCTTAGTCTTGAAAGAAACAGATTCAGCACAAAAGGAAGACCAAACTAATTCGTATGTTATGCAGCAAAACTTACTCTTACCACCACCTAGTCAAAAATTACGGTCCTACTATTTCAGTAAGAAAGAGACAAACGTGCTCTCCACCTTGGAGACACATACTGCTTTGTACATGTTCATTTGCAACAGAAATGAAGCACCATCCTTCTTAGACCAACATTGAAAATCCTGCACGTTGTAGTGCAAGTCCTTCACTCACCAATGACACCTTTTACAGCTTTATTTGAAAAATGAAATCCATATTGTATTAAAAATACTTTAAAAAAGGCCCAGACTTTCAGAAGGCCTTGTAATCAAGGCAAGGGAGTAAATCCCTCTAAACTATATGTTTTGGCAAAACGGTGTAATTCAGTTCTGGTGGCCTGTATGCAGTGGCATCTCACTTTCCAAACGTGGGCATGACTTACCAAGCGCTCTAGCAACTGCCAGGAACGGAATCTGGTCAATGACAGTGCTGCGGCGCACGGGGCCATTGTGCGTCAGACGGGGTCTCTTCCAAACGACACGATTCACGCCAGACTTGTTGATCACACTAAAACCATCAGAAAGAGGCAGAAGTTAAAAAGGAATGGAAATTAAAGCATGAAAGTTAGTCTCAATGACACAAAACCAGTTAAATATGCAAATATGGAGTCAATAATGACAGCACCCTCAGGGAAGCCCACAGCACAATTAAGTATTTCAAAACACACGGTATCACTTAGATAGTTTCATTCCATATTAAGCCAAAAGGAAAAGTGAGAGATGAAGGGCAGAAAAGAAAAAGCAGTGGAATGAAGACCTGGAAGAAATCCTGGCTGGCTGCAACCACCAGATGTAAGAGTATCTTTTTAATCTGTCGGAGAAAAAGCAGAACTGAATTTGCTTTCCTCAGATGAGGACCATCAACATCAACTCACTCGGGTGGAAATATCATGTAGCTCCTCCTTCAGTTTTCTCCATCTGCCAAAGTTTAGCAGTAAAGAGCAGCACAGTATCGTTGAAAAAACAAAAGAGAAGAGCAGCCGTCTGTAGGGATTTCCTTAATGATGCACCAACATGAGGCAGAAATAAAAGAGGAATTGTCCATAGTTGCTATCTGCTGAAAGCAGGAGATTGTAAGAAACAGCTCTGCATTTGGATGTCAACACCTGCTCTAAGGCACTGAGCACTGGTTTTAGTTCTCACAGATGACATTAGAAGGGTCAAAGGAGAAGCTACAGAGCAAGTAAACCAGGCAGCTGTTATCGGGCAGAGGAGGCAGGGAAGAAAGAAGAACAGAGAGTATGAGCCATCAAGGAAGAAAAGGTAATGGAACAAGGAACTAGCAAAGCCTAGTCCCAACCAAGTCAAGAACGACATACTTAAAAGCTAGCTTTTATCCAAGGAACAGCCATTGGTAATTAGAAACTGAGAAGCTCTGGAACAGCCTCAAGATTCCTCATACTGAAGCTATTCAAGATGCACTTCCTGAGACTTCAAAGGCCTTAACAACAAGGGCATGTTTAGCTCCATCCTTTCGCATGCACAGTGCGGCAAAGTCACAAACACCACATCCTAAAAATCAATCTTATCCACTCGTACAACTAATGACCACACAAAGCTAACTTCATTCGTTATCTGAAAGATGACCTCATCCCACATGCAGAGACTGTTACTAGGAAAATATCATTTTTAATGAAAGATTCAATTATGCTCTCCCATTAACTTTTCCCAATTCACTCTCATGAAAGAGAGGACATTAATAAGCATAGCTGCATAGCTCCACCTCACTCCTGCCATTTGCCTCACAATAGCCTGCAACAGCCAGCCTGGGAAAAACAGAAGGAGCACCAGTAGAAATAAAGATTTAAAAAATAAATTAAAATAAAATTTAACCATTCTTGTTCATACAAAGTTCCCGGTAACACTTCTCTGAAGCTTCAGAGACTTTCAATCTCTGAGATACACAACTTGGAAACCTATACATTTACGAGTACTAACCTAGCAAAACTGCAAGTTACCCTTTCTGAAAAGCTACCAATACAGCTAACTGATCAACTTCCACCTGCTGGAGGTACAAACATCTGAAGGTTAATGAGCTGACAGGGCTCTCGTATGAGTGATGTCAACAGGAAAACCTTCAGTGATCTCTGCCTCTGAACCGCTAAGAGAAGGAAACTGTGCCCATCCATCTGGTGCGGTTCTGTAGAACGAGAGAACAGAGAGCTCCTGTGAAGCTACGCCAAATGCGAGCCCTGAGGTTTGTCTCAAAACATTAGTGCCATCTGACAAACCTGCCTGCTTTCCTCCTCAGTCACAGGGAACACGCATCAACCACAACTCAGAGATGTTCTAACATCTGCCAGCTCCTGGACAGTGAAGAAATTGCTAGAAGATACACGTTAAAATGCGGTACTCTAACATTTTAAGCATATATTTAAACACCGCAAATACAGTATCTTGTTTCAAATCTAAAATTTTTTTAATGTTCCTTAAACAGAAGCTTTGAAGAGCCTACTCAACAGCTGCCACTGTCACCTCAGGAACAATGCAGAATGCACGGGAAATTAGAGGGTATTTTGTGTCAAAACTGTTGCGTTTCCACCATCTGACAAATTGGATATTCCACAGCTCGTATCATTATCTATATGGAAAGGCCTTTTTCCTCCCCCCGATTCATCAGAATTTAATGAAAAATAGGTCAAATACCAGTATCTCCACTTTCAAAGTTTTCAGTAAACATTTAGAATTGTAACCATACCTCAGCTGCATGGAAATCCACCAGGAAAGTAAAATTTTGTTTATACCATAAACCAATAGCAACAAGCACAACAGTGTAACAATGGATGATCACTACAACTCATTCCCCACCAAGCTGGGGGGGGGGGGGGGGGGGGGGGGGGGGGGGGGGGGGGGGGAGGAAGAGATCATAGACAGGGAAGGAATATAAATAGATTATGAGATTCACCAGCTTGCTTGCCCCCCCTTTCCCCCCCCAAAGCAGCAAGCTGAAGCCTAGTTCAGTCAGAAAGACACAAATAGCACCCAGAGATCAAAACTGAAGTAAAAAGCACAGAGACAGTTACCTGCCCCCAAGGCCTTCAATTCTCTCCCTTTCTTTGGGAAGTTCTGGCTTGTGGTCCTGTGTCACCTCCACAGCTCTGACAAAGTCGTCTTTGGGGTCATCCTGGACTCCCAGCACCACTCCTGAATCGCCAACGTGAGCAACATACATCTTTGACCCGCGGATAATTACCACACTGGCAGTAGTTCCCGACGTGCTTGGGAGACCTGTCATGGTCTTCGGCCACTCTGCTGCAATGAGGAAAAAAAAGCAAATAAAAATACCTTTGTTTTTAATTTTGTGGAACCGGTAATGTTTTGAAGATCAGGATGAAGGGTGTGTCACAAAGGCTTGCATAACGTTACAACACAGAGTACACGTAACTATAGTGTGGCCAGGCAAACCAGCGCCCTCAGGTCCCCCCCAATTTCATAACATCACTCCCCTAGCTACAGCTTAAATTGACACACACACACATATATATAAAGCCAGTATCAAAGCACTGAGATAAGATTCAAAAAACTGTCTCTTCTGGTTTAATATTCCAAGCATCACTAGAAGAATATGGGGGAAGATGGGGAAGATGTGCTCCTTGAGTGTTCAACAGGATTGATCAAGCGTTTTGTTAAGATCTACTGTTCACTTCCCTGTCTGAAGAGGTAGAAATGTCATAAATAAGGTCATTTTGTCTGGACATTTGGCTGGCAATCAGGTTGTCTGGACATTCGTGACCCCCTCGGAAGGAAAGAAAATGCTATTTTACTTTTATATGCTGAACAACATTTTAAGTTGAGTAACATCTCAACTGTTCTATTCACATTTCCTTTTGGAGGACCGAATAATGGAGACTATTTAAGTATGCTATCCACAACCCAACATCGAATCTTCTGCAGAAGATATCCCTTGAATTCAGAACAATAAAATATCCATACTAGCATGAACTACGTATGGTTAGGGAAATCTTTCTCAACTGCTTTGCCCTCAAAACACTTATGCTAATTTCCTATTACACTACTCTCCCCATTTATGTCCAATCCAAATTTCTCTTTCATGCCTTTTCTTTTCTATTTATGTGCCTACACACTCACGTTCATCTTCTTCCAAAACTCCACAAAATGATTGAGACAACATCCCAAATAAGAAATATTAGCCATAGCTGTCCCCATTCCTACTTCAGTACCCTCAGAAAACGGAATTCAAATTCCCAGTTATCGGTTGATTTCAACTGTCAACAGCAACCTCATGTTTCTTCTTCACTGCACCCACTCTCCTCTTCAGACGAACTCAGAAGGGAGACTCATCTCCTTGTCACATTCTATCTTCTGCACTTCACAAGTCACGCTCACACAGTACAACATAAAAATTCCACCGCGATACACATTCTGTTTGCAGGAAATACCCAAGCCAGACTGCCAAAGCACTATATTATTTATTTTCCTATGGCACAACAAACACAGAAAAAAAACCCCAACAAAACACAATTAGGCCTTCCCTGCTGTGAAAATAGATATTTTAAACTTCAGAAGCTTTAAGCAGAAGCAAAAGATTAGGAACTTAATAAGCTCTAGTGCCACTGAGTGATGTTCAGATGCCCGAGGCAAGAAAGAGAAGACATGGAAGACGTACTGAAGGAGAAGCAGAATTATATAGACAATCTGATGATAAAAGTTGCATTTCCTCATTGTTAGCTACCAAGATATCCAGCATAATTTAAACATTTAAGTTCTAACACAGAGTTCTAGCTTTGTGTTCTAAATACTAAAATAAAGCTACTCCTAGGAAGAAAGTGTATTTCAAGAACACAAACATTCAGTCAGCTTATTGGAAGTACTTTGTCTGGCAATTTTAACTGTGGATATTAAATCCAACACATTCCAAATGGAAAGCAAATGAGGGAGGAAGCCAAGTGGTAATGAGGACTTCAACCATGCACTTAACAGAAAACAAGCTGCAACTAATGAGTTTCTGTCAGTGTAACAACCCCTCAATAGCAATAAAATATATTAGAGAGTCAAATCAGTCTTTATGGGAATGAAGAGCATAGAGTGAAATCACCCACTTAAGAGAAAAAGAATGATACAGCAGCCCCAGATTTTAGGCTCCAACAGAACAAGAAATGAGATCTGCCTATCATCAGGGGACTTTAGTTTATGCCTTGCTCCTGTTTAGAGAGAAGTATTATACACTGCATAGCATATTCCTTCCTTTAGGGATTGTGTCTCATCAGAAATTAACAAAAGTGGCAAAACTCCTGAGTTTTCTTCTGAGCTCCAGTATAAAAATCAAAGTCATTTACCCAACTCCTCCACATATCAGGAGCATATTTTTATCAACCTTGTAACTGAAGCAACAGGACACCTTTCCAAAACAGTTTTTCCCTCTACTTGAAAAGCAGTACCCTTCACTCAGTTTTGTAACTTGGAGTTTGTAAACTCCACTGGTTTTGTAGCTGGCACATCAGCCAGCAAATTGCACTTGTCACCTGCTGCCTAGGACAGGAAGTATAAAGTGCTTTGCTTCATTAAATTGTACTTGGTTGCATCTTTTCTTACCCTTTATTCATTTGGAGAAAACAAACCAAAACCAAAAAAAACCAACCACACCAATACATTTTAGTGCAAACTATATGGAACTCCTAAAAACAAACATATACAGGACACTATCATCAAGAAAGTTTTCTTCCTTGCTGAATTCTTTTCCTATGTACTACCACAATCCAGAAAAACTCACCAAATGCTATTTTTAAAGCCTATTCTTGTTACCTTGTTCTTTTTCTTATGTTTAGATGCAAGATACAAGACAAAATATTATTTTGACTTAAAAAAACCACCCTATATTTCTTTAGAAAAGAAATATAAAAAACCCCTATATTTACTGCAATAGTTCAAATGATCAGGTATGATCAAAAGGCATTTTCTCCTCTACAAATTAACTGAGCATATATACTAATTAACAGTTAAGAGTAACAGTGCATTAAACTCTTCCTTTGGTAGAAACATCAGCTCCAGTTGCTATCCTTTATAAATACACACATAACACTACTTTCCCTACCTGGCCACACCAGCCCCAATAAAAACACAACCTCACTCTTAAGCACACAACTGGCATTAGTAACATCCGTTCAAAGTAACAGTATTAAATGCCATCCACTTTTGAGTTTAGAACTACACTAAGTTCAGAGCAAATTATTGCCCATTTTTCATACCACAACAAGTTGACAGATTAAAAGAAATCCTGCGATTACAACAAAGCTCTGAAAACAAAATTCACACTTCAAAGATACACTTGAAATGTCCACAGATGACACACCACTTCTACAACTTGAGCAACAGAGAAGTACCTCTAGGTAGCCCTCTGGGAAAACAAAGTTAGTCAAAGGTTCCTTGTGGGCCTGTAACCCTAATTCTGTATTTATTGTCAGGAGTTATTAAGCAATGTACTAGGAACATGGATACATCCCAGGACAGACACGGCTCCACTACAGCTAGGGGGCTTTAGATCTGAAAATCACATCGTTTATGAAACAGTGCAGTGCACAAACTGACCCAGCAGATGCGAATAGGGAACAGGAGGTAAACCCGCATCTGCGCCTAGCAGGGTACTCACAACATTGCCTGTTATGGAGTCTCACAATACCTGCCCACAAAATACCACATTTTCCAGTTTAACAGATACACTTCCCACTCTTCCAAGAAAAAAAAAAGGTAAAAGAGAAAAAAAGAATGCATGTTAAGTGTTCAAGGTATCGAAGCCATCGTATTTATACTCTAGTTTGTTCCTTACAACAGCAGACAGTTTCAAGAGACAAATCCACGCAGCTTTCTAGGACTGTAAGTTGTTTATACACAACTTGCAATTACTTCTTACTTTCTTCACCCTTCTTCTGGTGGAGGGACTGGAGAGAGGGGCAGGAATTGGTTTAAAACAAACAACCCATCCCAAACAGCGTATCTGTTACACCAAAATATGGATCCTACACCTGGATACCACATCTGTAACAGAAAAAAAAAAAATACTCTGGCACAGTCTAAAAAGCAAATTCACTTATGATGGTTGGCGTGTGATCTGAAACACAGACTGCTCCAAAATGAGTTTGTGGAAGTTCTGCTCCTGTTTATTTTTGAGACCGATTCAGAATTATTCTGTGAATCAAAAATTGCTAAAGACTATATTTAATTTTTATTTCACTGTTTTTATACACATCAAGTCAAACTACAATACCTCATTTCAAATTAGTTTGATTCTAAAATTCTTATTAAACTTTCAAAAAATAAATGCTATATGAACTTTTAATACAGCAATAGACCCTAAAAATTTTACATTATCCTGAAAATCTTCATCGCCTCAAGTGGTCTAGGTCCTTTTTAAATAAGGATACATACATAAACTCTTAAACATTTCTAAGAATAATCCTGAAATTATGACTTTGCAGTGAAAATTACAAAACCCCTTGTTATTACACAAGAGATGAAAATATTATTTGACTTTTATTGCTTCAATTAAATTTAATGGGAAGAGTTATAACCAAAGCAGAAGTATGCAACTTTTTCTAAATTGTAACTAGTAATGCTGAAAAATGTTTTTAATAGTATCAAGCTAAATACAACATTTAAAAACAAGCTCTTGGCTATACGAATAACAAATTACCAAAGAAACAAACCTATGCAATCCTCAGTAAAGTCACATCAAAATCCGGGACCTCCTGAGTATGCTGCTTGTAAACACCTTTCCTACCACTGCCAGTTGTGGAAACTGGCTTCAAATAAGAACTTCTACTCCGGAAATTCTTTAGCATACAGATAATTTTATTACTATATAATTAACCCAAAAATTATCAGCAATGACAAAGGGGTATTTTTCTGTTCTAATTTTTCTGGTACTCTCATCATCATTGTGTTTCCCGTCTCTCACAGGAGACGGCCACTGGGACAATCCCACAGCTTCCAAGAACTAACAGCACAGCCGAGTACAAGCTTCTCTTCCACTGGCCATCGACTGGAAGCAATAAAGACTCCATCCTTTACACCAAAAATCCCAACCATTCTCCCGCCCCCATTTCAAGATACCACAATACCCAGGCTCCCTTTCATGTCTGTAGTGTCACCAAAATACAGTTAAAGATCTGCTCTACATATGATGATAGAGAAAATTATTTACTGTAAGTAAAATTTGCACTGGGATTCCATAACATAGTATGAGAAGTTATAAACTAGATATAGGAATGCTTTTGCCCCATAAAACTCTAGCTGTTATGCACATGCAGCAGAAATCAGTAAGACCAAACACGCTATGTGGAAGTTTACTATACAGCCTACCTAAAACCATCATCAAATGCTCATAGCCAGAGCTATGTTGTTTCTTACAACAATTTAAATTGGTTCCACAACCCAAGTACTATTTGCTAAACACTCATTACTAAAACAGTATTTCCTGCATTCTGTCACTTCACCTCTCTCCATTTTGTACTCACACATAGTTACAGTGACAAATAGCAGATCAGGGATACTAGAACTAGACTCCTTATCTTTCTCCCCCATACCATCTTCCCTTATTCATAGATCTTTCTCCTTATCATGCAAGTCTGCAGCCCAGGAAGTCATGTGCCACTCACCACTCAACCACAACCTTGATGTTGGGAATAAGTTCTGGTGCTTCTAAGACTCGCACCCTTTTCTTTCTGTCCAACATCAGTGTGCCCCCAACCTTGCCATTCCTTCCCCCGTATCTTTTCAAGTATGACATTTGCACAACTTCTCTATTTTGCTATTCAAGAAAAAGGAAAAAGAAAATGAAACTGTTTTGACACCTTAACCCCCCCCACGAATCATTTCATCGAAACCCCATAGTGCAGTAAGTGCAATTCTTGCTTTTCATGTTTGCCTCTCAAGCCCAACTGTCAGCATCGCTGTCTATGTTTTTGATCCAATTTTACTGTGTTCCCCTCCTGCCTGCCTGTCCTCATACGCTGTTCACTGTTCTTGTATTTTCTCTTTCTGGGGCTTTTGCATACATAACTGCCTACACAATATGCACAAACTCTACACATTACGTATAAACAACCACCATACTCTAATCCGTAACCTTCACCTTACCGAGAACAAATAAATCCCTTTCAGAAACTCAATTTTGCAGTCTCACCAGATCTCAGGGAGAAGGAAGAGCACAAGAATGATTACTGTCACCTGTCTTGTCACTCTCCTCTCCTTTACCCTTACCTATTTAGGAGCCCAACTTCTATCCCGCTGCAGCTAAGGAACCAATCTATACAATCTTCAGGATACAAGGTGTGTGTTCTGTTTTGGCAGGTACCCTGCATATTCCCTGACACTCAAACAATAAAATGAGTGAACGATTAACCCCTTATGAAACAGCTACATTTTGAATCCTTCCACCAGGACTCGATAGGAACAGTTGGAATCAAGGCACAGTTAGGGAAAAAACACTGTCCCAGTCCACTTAAGGTTGCTAAAATTACTTTTTTTTTCCCCTCCTTTTTCGTGATACTCCGGACAAGGGAAATCTAAGGGAGAGTTCCATGCAATTCCCCAAGGCAACAAGATGAAGACCTCCCAATAAATCGAATTTGGAGATCCGACTTGCAACACCCTGAAAACAAACTGCGGCTCTATAATCACACCATCTTCAGCTACATAGCACAATCGCCCTACAACGTGTCCTCACCCTCCGATCCTATCTTTTCTCCCACAGTTTGCTCTCCAGTTTTTCTTGTTTTACCGAATTACTTCAGTCAACATCTCAAATAAAATCCCGCTTTTTCCTCTCCTCCCTATTCCCGGCACACAGATGGCAGCGATCGCTGCCAGCAGCGCGGGTGCCCTGCTCCTAAGCAGAGATGGAGGGAGGCTTTCAAGCTCGCAACTCACAATAGTGCGGGGGGGCCGGGCGGGGGGGGAAGAAAAAGGCGGCTAAAAGCGGGACGTCCCACGCTCAGGGGATACCAGCAAACGGGGAAAGGGAGCGACCGGCGCCTCGGGGTGATGTCGGGGGGAGGTCGGTGGGCAGGGGGATTTGCTGTCCCCTTAGTTCTCACTGCAGGGCCCTGCAGAAAGGAGAAGAGGAACCCAAGGGAGAGGCACGGCCAGGCGCGGCGGCTGGGCGGAAAGGCCGCGGGCCGGGAGCGTTACCTGCTCCCCGGGCAGGGACCGAGGCGGGAGGAGAAGGGGGCCCGGCGGAGCGGGGGCGGCTGGAAGGCGCCAGTCGCCTGTAACTTACGCAGCTTTTTCCACATGGCCCGGTGGCAAGCGATGAAGCCCTTGCGCAGGGCCGCGCACACCTCGGCCGGCTCCGCCGAGCCGAAGCCCTTCTGCTTCTTGATGAAGCCCCACAGGTTCTCCCGGGCGAACTGGGCCGCCTCCCGGCCGCCGTGCCCGTCGCACACGGCGAAGAAGGCCACGGAGCGGCGCGGGCGCCGGCCGGAGCCGGGGCCGGGCGGCAGCGCTCCCTCCTCCGGCGCCCGCGGGCTCCCGCCCCTCCGCCGGCCGCTCTCGGCGAGAGGCTCGGCGGCGCGCGGGCCTCCGGGCGCCGCTCCGCCTTTGTGCGGGGGGCCGCGCTCCGCCTCGGCCGGCGGCTCGGGCTCCACCACGATCTGGGTCACGTCCTCCATGTATTTCCTGCCGCCCTGGTCGGAGTACACGCTCACCCCCAGCGAGTACAGCCCCTCCATGGGGGGGGAGGCTCGGCGCGGCGGCGCCCGCCGCTCCCCGCCCGCGATGGCTCCCCGCCCGCCGCCGCGGACTATTGTTGATGTCGGCGGCGCCGCTCGGGCATGTCCGCGGCGCCGCGCCGCCCGCCCGCCTCCGACAATCCCCGCTGGAACGGCGGGCGCTCCGCGTTCCGCGCCGCAGCGCCCCCTGCCGCGCCCCCGCCCGCCGCCTCGCCAGGCCCCCCGCCGCGGCGGAAGGGGCGGCCGCGCGCGCCCGCGGCCACCACGGCGCCCCCTGCCGGCGGCCGGCGGGCACGCAGGCAGCGCCAGCCGCAGGGGCCGAGCCGGGGCGGCCGTGCGCGCCGCTACTACAGGCGGCTCTACTACAGGCGGCTCTACTACAGGCGGCTCTACTACAGGCGGCTCTACTACAGGCGGCTCTACTACAGGCGGCTCTACTACAGGCGGCTCTACTACAGGCGGCTCTACTACAGGCGGCTCTACTACAGGCGGCTCTACTACAGGCGGCTCTACTACAGGCGGCTCTACTACAGGCGGCTCTACTACAGGCGGCTCAGGCACTCTCCTTCAGGCTGCGTGCACACTTCACTAGCTATAAGAAGGGCACCCACTAACTCGAAGCACGGGACTCCCCACATTGCTCCAGGAATCCCAGCACATTACTCCACCCCCCCATCTTTCCCTGCTCCTGGCCTGAAAACCCTGCTTTCCCACTTGGACAGTAAGGATTTCCCTGGAATTACGCATCCTGCGGGACATGCTGATGCACTGTTTACGGTTATGAATATTTAAGACGTTCCCTGCATCCTGGAGGGGTTTGTGCATTTCATTTTTATAGCTGAAATTCTAGACGTTGTTTTATTTGCGATCTGCTACCACTTTCAACTCCCACAGCCCCTTCCCTCTACAAGCTAAAGCATTACTGAATTTTGCAAAAATATTTCCACTGTCAGTAAAATGGAGATAATTGTTTGGCATAAGCACGGCAAGTACTTTGGATTTCCTTCCATTAACCACATGAAAGTCAACAGTATTTAAAAATAAGAAATATATCAACAAAGCTTTGAATTTCTAGAGCGCCTAGGGATTTGAAAACCTGTTACAAACATTAATGAATTAATCCAGACTAATCCAGTAAGGTAGCTGTCCCTTCCTATTTCACAGGTGTTCATACCACCAGATCATCAGTCATAGAACTGAGAAATCCTGCTTTAAAAATCCGCCCATTAAGTTTCATAACAGAGTATTTTATATACGTACATTTGCCACATACACGATAAAATGTATACTTTAAAGGCACGTAAAGGAGTCAAAGACTAATTTGAGCTTTATACAATCCAAACCACCACAAGGTACCCCAATTCCCTTCTCATTAACACACAAAGCACAGCATGCCCATCGCCAGCCTGCAGCAGATCCCCTGCCAGCCACATCACAGCACACGTAAAAGGGGGAAAAGAAATTTTTCTTTAATTACTTTTTAATACAAAGTAGCCAGAAAACAAGAAAACTCACTTGAAACTATTGACAAAAAAATGACAAAATAGTATTGTCAGATCTAGGTCATCATAGGGACAACTGAAGTCTCTCACTTCTGAAAAGTACAGCTATTTTATAGCTGAATAAATGTAGCCAGAGGTGCTGTCATGTGAGGATTAGTACCATTCAATACGGGTAATGCTTTCCTAAACAATTTAGAGTGGAAAATCATAGGCTACTCCAGGAACAGAACCAAACAGATTAACTCCTTCCCCTACGCTTTATGTAAACCTATTCTAGGTAGTCTGGTATTTGTAAAGTAGTTAAGGAAACAAAGGGGAAAAATAATTAGTTATGATGGAAGAAATTCCTGTTCAAACTCCAACGTATTTCTGCCTCTTCTTTTTATGTCCAAGTATTGCTTTTGTCTTTTCAAGGGGAATAAAGTGCCTCGTTTCTGTCAATACTAACTTTTACATTCAAGACAATAGCACCAGATATAAATCATACCTACACTCTCAAATTTAATCAAATTACAACACATTAAAGATGTTTTTGCATGCAACAACTACATTCCCAAAACCACCATCGGAAAACAAAAGTGCTTCAAGATTTACAGGGCACACAACCAGCACATCCTCCAGCAACTAAAACCATATTTCCCAATTTTCTCCCGCAGTCCTTTAGCGCACAAGAAACTTCGATTCAGCTAAACCAGACGCTTGCAGAAACAGGAACACGTATATAAAAGTTGAAGATGCAGGGAGAAAAACTTTTAATAAAGATGAAGTTTGATGGAGAGTACCACTGCAAGCTTCCACACTCCAGGACCTACGGGATAGGCATTGTTCCGTGCACCTCTCTCTCGTACGTGAAAATGGGGAGTGCTTTTCTTGTTTTTATACTTAAAGGAACCAAATGCTAAGCAGAAACTGCCCATGGACCCCCAGCTATTTCAGAGACAGAAGTTAAGTGGCTCATCAAAATTAAAAGCTTTTTTTTTATATAACAACAGTTACAATCACTTAATGTAAAGTTTCTGACCCAAATACAATCAGATATTTACTTGACCTTGATGACAGCTTGTTCTCATTTTGGCTAACAGTTATTGAAATAAATCCATTTCAGAGTGGCTGCACAGGCATTATTATTGCTTGGTCTAGTTCAACTAATTAAAATCATTTCTCAAAATTAAAGGCCACAATTTCTTTCACAGATGAAAAGTTTTTAGTTTTTCTTTTAACTGTAGTTTAAAAAAAAAAATCTCAAATAGGCTTAAGCTAAATTAAATTAGTTACATTTTGAAAAAAGAATGATCCCATCTTTAGCCAAAATAGATTACGCAGCTGTAGTTTAAACCCAGATGAATCTGTTAGGTTAGCTGACACCAGAAGGAAAGTGTCATGACTTCCACGAATTACTTGACTTTCTAATGTTTGCTAACGCATCACGTAGTCTGTTAGGTACAACCATCAGCAATCTCACTAGGATATCTTTGAGGACTACCTATCCACAGGCTCAAAGACTGAGAAACAAAAAGAATAAAAAGAGACATCCGAAGGGGAACAAGATGCACAAGGCCAGGTGGCTGGAGCTCAAATGCTGCAGAAAGCAGAGGTACATTGTAGCAGAGACAGAAGCACCAGGAGTAAGCGGTGTGCCCCAACGCACTACATTGCTCCTCAAATGACACCTCCTGTGAATCTGAAATTAAACATTTTATAGGTCTACACTCAGCCTAGTGGACAAACAAGCCCACCTTCTCAGCAGGAGTGGCAGGGAAGAAGGCTCACACAGACACTACCATTTTTCACAGGAGTACTCCTTTCCTTCAGCTGCACCAGACAATAAAGAGAACTGACACAGGTACATTCAACTTCATCTCAATTCCGCATCACAAGCCAGTGCTGGGTAGCCAGCATCCTGCCCTCTCTTTTCTAGTAGCACGCTTTAAACAAAGTTACACAAAGTCATATTTTGTAAAAGCCACGATTGATTTTGTCAGATGAAAAATACAAAATTATCAGTAGCTGAGATACATAAAAAGCTCATAACCTGGGCACAAACTTATTAATCACAGAACAGCAGAAAGCAGCGCTGCCCATCTAAGTTCTTAAAGCCCTCTTCACTTGTAAAGCACCTCAGCTGGCTTTGGTGACTAACCTTCAGGTCTTAGTGCTTACAGCCACATAATAATCCTCCTCCTTCCCCCAGCCCCTAAGTAAGCTTCACCAAGCCAAGCTGGTAGTGACCAAAGGTTATTACACCTCTTATGTCTCTTGCATAGCCTACGTGAAACGTGTTGGTCACCTCAGCAACAGTCTCAGATAAAGCATGAGAAACTCATGTAAAAGAAAATAAAACTGAGCAGTATCCGTATTTTTAAAGGTTTTTCCCTAGCCAACGAAGTGCAGGACCTGACCACGCAAGGACTTAACACCCTCCAGATCTGACTGAGTACGATCTCAGTTTCTTCATATTCCCTGAGGTATGACCATAATGGCATTGCTTTAACATTTCATCCAGAACATGACTGCCAAAGTGCTGTATACGAAGAATACAAAAACAAAAATGTATTTATCTGGGTTGCAGTCAACATGAAAGAACAAAAAAATACCAGCATTAAAAAAAGATCTGACAAGTTCATGGGAATGCTCTGCATTTAGCTCTTGTTTTAGAGCTACAGTCTGTTATGTTGGCTCCTCTACGGTTTAATGATTTCCTGTTAAGAATTTAAAATTAGAAGCCTCCAACAACTTCCCCATAAACTATTTTCAAGGTTCCTTTAATATCCACATCAAGGAGATATAGTAGGTTCATATGTTATCCATGTCCGTTCACTTCCTTCCCACTTCAAAATAAGCACATTGCAAGAAAATTCAGCAGGGTTTTTATTGTTTTCTTAGAACCTTTTTTTCCACTAAGTATGTCCAGCTATAGTAATTAAAAAACAAAGCCATTCACATACACAAGCTCACATTTAAACTATGACAAAACGGGAACCGCTGGTCTAATCTGAAAAGCCTAAACTATGCTAGATTATGATCCAAATCTGAATTTTCCATTGATGAGTTAGCTTGATTCTTCAACTACATTCACACTGAACTTCATCTGTGTTAACACAACAATTTCACAAACACATTTTTGCTCTTTGACAAGTACCTTACCTTTACTGAAAACAAGCAAACAATAGTCTTGCACTGGCAGCATACGAAACAGATTTGATCTTTCCCATCCATGCTTTCTAGAATTATATTCCTGCAAAACAGACACAGTATTTATTTAGTACTTTTCACCTATACATCTCAAACTATATAGCCCTGTTGATTCTTTTGACTCAGAAACGGTGTAATTGCAGTAGTTATACTATTACACCACATTTACAAAGTTATTTGAGATCGGCATATAAAAGGCAGAGCACCTTCAGACAGATATCGCATCTCAGTTCCTCACCGGGTCAACAAAAGGACTCACAAACACTAATCGCCACCTTCCTGACAAAAATCAGCATCTATACCTATCCACCAACAACGCTCGTTATGTGAACACTTTCTAATTCATTTCAGTTAACAATGAGTCAGGTGAAACCTCAGTTGACTTAATGTGACCTAAGAACACACCAGTGAAAAAAATGCAGCAGTAAAAGAGGCAATCCTGCTGCTTCTCGTGCAAGATCTAACAAATGTACAGCTCCTAATTTAGCTGAAATACAAGTCTGCACACACGACTGAAAAAAACCAACAAAAAAAACCCTTTTCAGTTTGCAGCTCAGCCACAGAGTCGAAATTGTGAGACAAAGACAACACTGCTACTTTCTGCAGTAATTTGCAGACCAAATTGGCTTGTTAGTCATGAAACCGTGGTTTCACATACAGGCTTGGAAAAGCTCGTGTGAACAACCTCCTCTAGCAGAGGTGAACTTCAGCAATTCACCGTTGTCCAGAAATAGTAACTTGGTACCAATATCTAGTTGGGATTTTTTTTTTTTTTTTTTTAAGAGTTTTGAGGAGGTTTTTTGTGGTACAGAACAACATCAGGCTCCAACCACGTTCTGTTGAAATTACACAACCATCTTTATTTGCAGATGTAAAGTCTCTTCCGTATGAACTTCTTCAACAGAGGGAATTTTGACAACCAAGAGGTCGTTTGATGTCTAGGGACAGTTTTTATAATAGAAGACTATGATTAGATTTTCTTTATACGTTTACCCATTATTAGGCTTGTCTGCATCCCCATCCACTACAATGATCCACAGATGTACAGAGCCATTGCACTCCATACGCTTTACATGTGAGCTGTTCAGATACCCAGATGCATCTTCAAAAGCTAAGATTACAGAAGACAGACTGACTGAACGCTTTTGCCTAAACAACATACATTACCATTTTGCTCTCAGACACAGGCCGTGTTTGTAAATGTCCTTTAAATGTTTCCCTATATAAAAAAAGACAAAAGAGAAAGATATCAACAAAGATAAGAACATCCATCAGAACCTCTGCCAACAAGTACTGGAGTCAGAAAGATTTTCTAACATCTGCAACTATTAATGAGGAATTGCATTAAAATAATTTACGGATGTGAAAAGCACATCACTGAATGGAGCCATTTTGCTAATAAGTTCCCAGTACAGCTTAAGGAAAAAACACGTTCAGTAAACAGGATACCTCTTAAGTTTAAAGGTATTTGGAGAACTAGCCAATTATTTAAGAAAACAACCTTTTGTAAGTCTGTTTTGCTACTAACTAGATTACTTTAAATGGTTACCTACTACCTCAGCATTAAACACACATACACTGAATCGAGGCCTCTGCCAACTCTCTAATAATGCCTTTAAGAACAAAATATGTATCTACAATAGAAGAGCACCAAGTTGTTCAATACATAAATATATCAAGCCATATAGTACTAATAAATAGCAAATACTACTATATCTAAGTTTTATTTCTACCTAGAGATTAAATCACTTTTGCCATAAAGATTATTCCTCAGGCTCTACCAAAATGAATTACAGACTGAATACATAACATAATATACTCCAGAGAGGGTTTATACTATGTCCTGCTTTCAGAGAGATGTTTATTTCTTCTCCTTAAATATGCACACTATAGTTTTGTCTACAAAAAATTACAAGACAGTAAAAGGTGTAGCCTAGCTAATTTTTCAAGACATAGTAACTTATCAAGAAGATAAAGTCCATTGCCACAGCACTGTCTTGAAAAGTATATTTACCTTAGCCATTGTTTTCAGAAATCTTATTAGATACTTTATTTTAACGCAAAATAAAGAACATTATAAATTCAAGAATTACCATTTCCTATGTATTATCAATACTTTTTCCTTCTGGCACTGGAAAGCTGCCTTATCTGTCCCCTCCTAAAAGACCTCCAACTCTAACCTTTCCAAACTAGTTCTCCAGAAAGTAACTGAGTTAAATAGCCTCTGCCTCTTGGGGGGTTAATTGCCAATAGAAACCAGCTGTCTTTCCTCAACTGAAAAAAATCCACACCATCTCAGAAAAAAAAAAAAAACACCCACACTGAAGCCACCAATAGGCAAAAGCAAAAGGAAAAAGAGGACAAAGCAATCTTCCACGGTCTGTTTATGTCACATTCCTTTCATCCCACCCCATAACATTTCTTTCTGCAAGTAAAGGACAAAGAATAATGTCCTCTCACAAAACAGGGGGAGGGAGGAAGAGCAACAATTTAGGATTATTAAAAACAGTCCCCAAAGTGAAACGGCAGAAGCTCTGCCTCCTATAATTTTTAAAATAAAAAAGAGCAAACAATAAGTCACAGTAGCAGTCCTACATTAGCTAAGAAAACCAAAATAAGACTTGACAGAAGGAGAAATATTTCCTAGTAGTTTGAGGATCTAGGATTTGTTTTTTTTCTATCCATGCGTATGATAAAAAGTTTGAAAAATACAGAATATTTAACTCTGAATAAAAGTTTTGTTCAAGACCATGCTAGAGCAGTCAAACTTGAGTGATACTAACTTAATGCAATATCAAAATCTACACCAGGTAGTTATCTTGGAGTCCTTGCCTGTGTTGCTCTGGGGTGGCTAAATCACTGGCTACACACAGTGCGAGTCTGTTTTAGACCAAATGATCCTAATTGCCTCTGCCTAAAAATCTACCATCTGTGTCCGAGAACTATCCAATATGTTCCTAGTGGTGTGTGCAAGCCCCACATGGAAAGCAAATTAGGAAGAAAAACATGCCTCAAACAGCTTGATAAAGATAATGAGATATTGACAAAATATAGTGCCATTTCCATGAAGGGTCACAGGGTTAATTTACACAGGGAAAAGGGTGGTTTTACCACATGGCAGCCATCGAGGAACACCAGACAAGGCAGGTGTACTTCAGGTACGTTGGCAAACCCTCTCAAACACCGAGCTCCCAAGTAATGCTGACCTTGAGCTGCCAACACACCTGAAAGCCATAGAAGGCCCAACATTAGCAGTATGTTACCACAGGTGAAGCTGTGAATACCAACATTTCCACTCGTAAGAGAGGTCTGGGGCTGGACAGGCCCTGGAGCTGTGTGTGAGGGGGGACACTCAAGGCCCCCCTTGAGGGCAGCTGCTGGGGGTGCTCAGCCTGCTCTCCCTGTACAAATAAAGCCCCTGGAGCCGCCAAACCCCAAGGGCAGGCAGCCCTGAGGCCTGTGGGGAAGGTGCCGTGGGGAAGGCGCTGTGTCCTGGCTATGGTGGTCACCTGAAGGCTGAGCCATAGTCCTGCCACAAGTCACAGCCCTGCCCTACCACAACACCTCGCTTCTCACTCCCCGTCGCTGCCAGCAGGGACTCCCCTCGCCCCCACACCCTCCTCCCCCATATTTCCCCTCACCCTCTCGATATAACCCGGTCGCCCCACAGCTCTTCGCCGCCCCGGGCTTTCCCCTCCGCCCCACGTTCGTCCTCTCGCGCCTCCGCGCAGGCGGATGACTCCCTCTCCCTCCCCTCCTTTCTCTCCCCTGTTATCCCCCCGTCCTCCGTGCTCCAGCCGCTGCTGTCTCTCCCTGCCCGGGCAGGGCGGCGGGAGCCCCGGGGCGTGAGGCGCGGGAGGTGGAGCGGGCTGGGCAAGCAGGCGGGGGGGGAGGTGGGGAGGGGGAAGGCGGCTCCGCACACCCAAGATGGCGGCGGTGGAGCTGGAGTGGGTGCCCGAGACGCTCTATAACACGGCGATCTCGGCCGTGGTGGATAGTTACGGGCGGGCCCGGCGCCGGGATATCCGCTCGCTGCCCGAGAACATCCAGTTCGACGTGTACTACAAGGTACGGGGAGGCGGCGGGGGGCCGAGCGAGGCAGGGCCCGGCTGGGCCTGGGGGAGATGGAAGGAGAAGCGGGCCGGGGGAGGAGGAGGGAGGGACGGTCGGTCCGCTCCCGGCCTGCCCCAGGCCTCTCCCCGGAGGGCTCGGAGGTGAGGGGGTGCAGGGCCTCGCCCCCCCGCCGGCGCCGCTTGGCCGCCGGCGCGGAGTAGGGCCCGAAGGACGGGCTGGGGGAGTGAGGGCCTGTGTGGGGCCGCCTGGGCTGCGGCTGAAGGAGAGGAGGCTCCGGGGGGAGGCTCGGGCAGGGCCGGGGGCCTGCGGCTTTTCCCCCTCCACTCGTGGGCGCCTGGCCCACGTGAAAGGCCCGGGGCCCCCGGGGAGGGAGGCTGGGGGAGCCCCGTTGTGGAGGACACGGAGAAGGGGCCTGTCCTTGGGGGCCGTGGGGTGAGGGCCCGGGGGCGGGGGAAGATGTCTCCCCGCCTTTGGAGCCGGAGAAAGGGCAGGATGAGACCAAGCTGTCTGTGTTGGGATATATTCCCCCCCCCCTTTTTTTTTATTTTAATGTATTGGAGAAGGTGATGTCAGTGGGAGAAGGAGCAGAGTTTGCCATGCTCTTGTGTCTTCTTTAATGATCTGGTAGGAATCAGATGAAAAGAACTGAGACTTACTTAATGATATAGTTAATAAGCCTTAAATCTTTCTTTCACGAAGGGACTGTTTCTCATTCAGCTGCCTCTAAAATATCTGGAGTTAAAGGGACACTGAGATGGTCCATTAATTTCTATTGTCCACTAAACAGGCATTTCATCCATGTACAGGAACGGCTGGAAATGAGCATTCATCAGGGGAGAAATAATGTGTAAAAAAAAAAACTGAGATGGGAGTAACCCTTCTTTCCTCTGCCAGTGAATTTCTAAAAATTTGCTAGATGAAGTAATTCTTTAGACAAATCTTCATGGACCAGGAGTAGTAGCTCATCACATATATAGAGAGTAATAGTATTTATAAGGAAGGCTGATCTTCACTAGAGACAGGGAAATTGTTTCTACAGCATTGAAGCGGGCATGTACATTTTCTGTATAGTAGCTATTACTCGTCTGCCTTATGTGTTGAGAAATATGGAACCCCCTTTCTACCACATGTGAGCATGCTCACAGATGATGATGATGTGGTTGACATATGGCAGTTGTCAGATAAAGACTAAAGATATGGAACTAACAATGTGGAAGAATATTTTGGGGTTTGTTTTTAACTGTTAGTAGGTATGACCATTGACAAACAAACTTTCTTGGCATTGCCTCTCCTGATGTTCATTCAGATAAAAGGATGGTACTCTGTGGCTTTTAAAAGCATAACACCAAAACCTCCTTCTAATGATAGAAATATCCAAGTATGTATTATTCCCAGATTGTTTAAAAACTCATCTGTAGATGAGCTTAATAGATCATTGACTTCTCCTTTTATTAGCACTCTTCAGTGATTGAATCAGATTCATATGGAGTTGTTTTGAGATGAAAAAAGAGCCAGCAGTATATCTCGCTTCTAAAGAGACTTTCTAATCTGTTTGTTCTGCTTGTATACGTTAGTTAGTATGTTGGCTTGTTGGGCAGATGATAATAAACATGCTAAGTACCTGTTGTACTAATCTCTAACCAGTATAACTTTTGTTAATGACAGTAATTTGCATTGCTTTTCCTATTATTTCTGTGTTTTACAACAGGACAGTCTTTGATAATCCAAAATGTGTAAGGTGCACCTATATTCCTCTTACAAATACACATCTGTGAGATGTCCACATACAGAATAAATGAAACTAGGCTACGCGGTGCAGTGAGTGTTTTCCCTTTGCTGCCAATGGTAGGCTAGTCTTCCACGTCTTTGCTACTTAGGGGTTTTTATATCTTTCCTGGGTAGGAGAACCCATCCTCTTCAATAGTCACATTCAAATTAGCTTATACATAAATGTAACTAAGCCTTGAATGGGATGCTGAAAGGAAATCCGCAGCCCTTACTAAATGGTGTTCTGTATGCAGAGATGTCTGCCTGCAATGAGTGCCTCGAAGCCTAGCCCAGCCTACAAGCCTTTTGGAACAGTGTGTGCGTTTTTCTATGCACCTATACAACACTTAGTAACTGGTTCTTGATTTCTATATTTGGATGGCTACAGCAATACAAATGACATAGCTGAATTAGGTTAGAATGAGGACAGCGTCACACCTTTGGACAGTCCTCTCGTGTTTTACTGTTTCGGTTCTGGATACAGTTCTTTTCAAAATCACGTGGATATTAAATACCATCTCACGTTGGTGAGCTACGCTCAGTACATCCTGACCATCAAGTTCTTTAAAGCAGAAGTAGAATTTCCAAAGTCACTAACAGTCATTAAAGTAAGACAAAGTAGAAGACCCTTAAATCTTTGTTCTGACTATGTGGTGGTGGTGGTTGCTGCTGTGTTGAGGGATGTCAGTCAGTTGTATCATATGGAATAGTACTTACTTTTCCTCAGCTGTATTTAAAAAGTGATGTGTAACTGAGGATTTGCATGAATATACTTGCATTTAGACCTTGAAAAAGATAGAGAATCACTTTCTTTCTGTGATTATTAAAAGGAATAATAATGTTTCCAGTCTTTCACATATAACTTGTAAGTAATGGTTTGTTATCCAGGTACTAATCATGGTTTGTGATATTGGAGAAACTGTCACTGATTTTGCAAAAAACCAAAAAGTAATATCAGTCAGATTTTATTTTGATATACAGATGTTAATTGGCTGTGGCTGTACAAAACTTTTTTTATAATATTAATTGCTATGAACACTCACACTTAACATTTGCCGATCTTGCACAGTTTGCCAACCTGTTCATGTTGATTAAGAAGACGTAGGTAGGATACAGGACTATTATAACAGTGGAGATAGTCAATGTGCTATTTAAAAGGGAGGAAAATGCTAGCAGAGAGTCTTGGCCTTTGTTTTTTCCCCAGGGTACCCTTTAATCCAGTGTTTGGCTCTATTGTCATAATATATTGCCTTTATTTCCCATTCCTTAACAAATCCAATTACTTTTAATTCTACATATTCCAGAATTGTTAACTTCTAGGACATGCCTTACAAACCTGTGCATTTGCAGTTAACGATGAGGACTCAAACCTGGGATAGCTGCAGGACGTTCTTTGTTGTGGACTTGGTAAGAAATGGGTTCTGCTGCAAGGTGACAGAAGCAGGCAGGTTCCTAATGCTAGGTGTATTTATCTTTCTGTAGCATTCTTAAACAATGACTAAACCTTAAAAAAAGGCTGTATCAAATAATCATGACTGTAGTAAAACAACAAACCTGTACTGGTCCAGCAGGGTGTTACTGGATGTTTTTCAAGCGGCATTTGACTTTTCCTTGCAACCATTAGAAAAATAATAGAGGCAGAGTAGAATGCTTGTAAGGATATCCTGGAAACTTTCAGGTCTACATTTGTGCTAAAAAATATTTAAATGTCTTATCACAGCTGTATTTTGAAGAGCTGAATAACTAGTATTGTTACAAGTAACACCTGCATCTGGGAAAAAAATAAATGTGCAAACAGATCATATTTTGTTTCCTTTGTGTCTTTGCCAGGTTTATGTATATCCTGGTTGTGTTGTTTCCTAGTAAAACTAGTTAGGTTCTCTTTCTTGTTTTTTGGAAGGGGGAAAGAGAGAGAGGGTTTCTAGTTTTTAGAAGCTAAAGAAAGAAATATGCTGGATCTCAGTTAAAATAGGACATGCCTGGCAGGTAGGCAGCATTTGCAAATGCCAGAATTCTGTATTAAAGAGTAGGTGATGACTAGAATAAACTGTAAGTCCTCAAAAAACCCACAAAATGAGGAAAATCAAATTATTATATTTCGTAGTTTGTTGGGGAGAGGATAGTGTTTGGAGGGAGGGAGTTCAATATTTTATTTCTATCAACAGAAACTAGATTCTTTACATGAACTATCTAGTCTGATGGCTGTTCAGTTAGTGTCTTTTATATAATTCAGTTGTTTCCCCCGTGCCTCAGCTTTATATTCTATTATGTGTAATTATCTCATTTCTTTGGTTCTCGTGGTGCTTTTGAAGAGATACTGCTTCATTAGTTTTAGTGTTCTCTGTCATAGGTATTTGTTGCAGTTACGCACTAGCAGGCCGATCTTGGACTCGTATTGGCTAACAAGGAGTTTCATCCAGTGTTTATTTTCCTTTTGGAATGTCTTTTCTGGATTGTGTGTTTCTCTTTTTTTGCATTGATTTTTCTTGAAAATCATTTGGGTCCAATGTTCTTTGAATGTTTTCTGATGAGATCATTAACCACAGAAACAATTGGAGATGACATTAATTTGTTTTAGTTAGTACAGACCTGTAGCCTTTAGTAATTGCACTATGCTAACTCGTTTTGCATTAAATTTTTTAGGCAAAATCCGGAAGGTTATAATCGTGCTTTCTCTTTGAAGTGGTAGATAAAACTTCTGAAGTGCTCCTACCTTGATGTGAATCAAAATACCAGATTTTGAGTTTACATCCTGATAGCTCCAACTTCTGTAGTAGTGAGTGTAGCTGCAGCATCATGTCTCCTCACTGCATTCTGCTAATCCATAAAACAACAAGCATGGCTACTAAAAGCTCTTGTATCACATCTAGGTATTCTTTGAACCAAACAAAATGAATAAATGGGAATTTGCTGACTGATCACAACAAGCAATAGAATGTCCATTCTCTGCATTGCAGTAGAGATTGTTTTTACTGAGGAAGAATCATTATAAGCATAATTTCTTAGAATAAAACTGGCTTGTCCCAAGGCTTCAGTCTCCTGCGTATTTGACGAGAGTGAGGAGGATAAACTACCCATGAAATGAAGTGTAGCTCTGCTGCTTTAGTTTTGAGGTTTTCTGACCAGAGGAGTACAAACAAGGTCATGAGCAAGCAACGTATGAGGGAGGCAAAAAATCCCTGAGCGAATGGGTCATGTTTTGTCGGACTTCTGCTGTGACCCATCAGTGTGACTTCACAAAGACGTAATTACATTCATGCTGCTGTATTTCTGGGGGTCAGAAATTAAATGTATGTGTGGGAAATAATCATGATTTCTGCATGCGTGCACACACGTACAACCATCCTGATCATCTGCTTAGGCTTCCAGAGTAGCGTGTGCAGTAGCACTTCACTGAATACTGCTTGAATTAAATGGTATCCTGATGTTGCCTTTTTAAATTAAAGCCTCACAGTGAAGGAGAATCATCACTTCATGAGTTTTTTTCGATTATTATTACTCTTTATTTACAATGTGCCTTATCTCTGTAGTCTAAATTTAGATTAGAACTGAGCCATCTTTCCTTGTTATGTCTTTACTGTTTTGAAACTTCTTGCCTTTGCTTACCTTTCTTCTGACTTGTATTACTCAGTTTGCTTTTTCTTTTTCTTTTTTGAACCTCTAACTGTGGGACATGTTTTCTAATCCTGATATGCTCTAGCTTCTCTATTTTTTTCAGTATCCTTGTTGAGTCTTAGATGCTAGAACTCATCATAATTCACATAATGAGGTCACATCATGAACAGAGGTGTTCAGCTCCTGCTGAAACAACAATTCCTATTTCCACTTCGTTTCCTTTGTACTGATTTCACTTCAAAGCAAACTGGGTTTCACCATTTAGTGCTGCGGAGAATCATACTGTGACTGTAAGGCCTGGACTTCATATCCCTTCTGCTGGACTCTGTAGATGTCAAACAAAAAACTTTGCTGGTCCGGTACAGAAAGCAGAGTGAGTGGGAAGATGTGAAGTGCGCTGTGTGTGAAAGCAGTGGGCTCCAAAAATTGTCTCTGAAGTTAGGCTTATTCAATAAGGTTGGGTTTTTTTTCTTGATTATTTATTTGACTGGGGTTCATAAAGATCAGCCTAGTAATTGGCAGTATGTTTTCAAAGATCTGCAAAGTTTGCTTTTCTTTGTGCCCTAAACAATATCCAGAACTAGCGCTTGTCCAGAGGCTTTGTAGATGGTTTTGGAATTGATTTAAAAGAATCGAATGTACCTACATTTCGAACTGATTATTTTCTGACCCTCTTCCCCCCGCCCCGTCTATAATGAGTCACTTGTCAACAGATTGATTCAGTGCACTGTTCACTCTCGAGAAACTTTTTCCTTCCTTCTTAAGTAGGGAAGGAATATCGTGGTTACAGCCAACCTTTTTTCCCAAATACTGATGTTTGTTGGTTAAGTATACAATCCTTCCCAAATTTGGCATGATATTCCACATTACATTATCAGACATTACTAAACATGCTGGGGAGCTCCTTGCAATTCCTTGTATCTTTAATTCTTACTGAAATATCCGTATTTATTTTTCAGTCCTCTTCCAAACTGGAGCAATAGGAGCATATTTTTCAAATTGCGTATGCTACAGTTCTGCTTCTAGAGGGTCCTTTTACAACTGGTTAGAATTAATCTCCAGCTGCTTTAAAATGTGATATTTCTTTTTTTACATTTTTATTATTTTTTCATTAGATTTAGAAAAAGTCTTTTCTCTTGTGCTTGTACATAGTGAAACAGCCCAGAACGTTGGCGATACAAATACTGTATAGCTTTTTCTCTTGTGTTACAGCTTTGCTTTTGCGAGCAGTTTAACATATCTTTGGCTTTATTTTCAGGGGTTTGCTAGGAAGCAGTTAGAGCTCAGCTTAATCTATCCAGAGAGAGAAATCTGACAGGAACTTTAATAGATTTACATGTGCATGGTGATACGATAATAGTTAGGTTACAAGTTAATGTTACTAATATGTTTAATTGGGGACAGACACCACTATAGGTGGCTTTTGAATGAGTAGGTGGATGTGTTACGAGTTAAATATTAAGCCTTAGATCCTGAAGGAGGATCACAGTGATTTTCTCACAGCTATGCGAAACAGTTTGGTTGTGCATGTGTGTAATAATATTAGACTTATACCTTGGTTCCTGTCTTCAGTGCCAGAATTAACGTGTCAGTGTGAGCTGATGAAGTTGGAAGTCATGTTGTAGGCTTTTATTCCTTTTTCTATAGTTAAAGAAAAATAAATCTCTGTTAAGCTCCAAAGAGGTTAAGTTTGTGTCTAAAAGACATTTGTTTCTTAAGAAAAGAATAGTTCTTCAGAAGTCCAAACCTCTGCCATTCTTGTCAGGGCATGTTTTTCTTGAATCACTATTTTGTTTTGTTTTTCGTGTTATGTAGCAAGGCTTGTGGTCAGGAATCTCATCTCTCTGGAGCTTTAACAAGAGAACCATTTCTTCAGTGCCTGCAACTGCTTCTCAATGAACAAATGAGCATTACTGGATCTCCTGGAATTGCTTCACAGTTTGCCGTATACTCACTATTTTTATGTCAAATTTTGTTTGAAAATACTGCTGCAACAGCTACAACAGTTTCAAGAGACTTCAAGCTGAGTTAGTTCCTTAAAAATGTTTGCCAGTATGTCGAGGGAAGGGGTGAATACTGTGGTAACCGTCCCAAGGATACTGTATTTCTGGTTATACCGGTGCAAATAGGTTGGGGTTTTTTTGCGTGCCAGAATGGTGCAAGTGTTTACCTTTGAACTGGGATGAGATGTGCAGATAGCAGGCTTGGACCTTTGGGCTGTAAGCCAAAATCTTACATGTGCCTGAAATAATTGATGTATCCAAATTGAGGGTGTAGTTTGGGACCTTCCCCCTCCCTCCCACTCAACCAGGGCATTTATTTGTTAGCAATTTAAAAATCACATGTAACAGCAGGCACGTTACAGAATGCGTTTATGTAACCTCATAAATATATTAATTTTAAAAAGTCTTTCTATGGTTGGTATTTGGTAAACTAGTATCAGAATAATCTCTGGGATTTTTAGTTAGCACTGCAAGGTGGGAAGAGGAAAATGGACTTGATTGCAAGTGTAACTGTTGAACGTGTGATAGTACTTTTGATTGTCTTAAATTCTGGTCAAATAGCTTGGGTATATGTTTTAGTTTCTTCCAGAAATGATCTCATCAATTACTGATAAGATGTCCACCGTCAGTTTGGGGCACGGAATACTAGGCAAGATTTAATCTTTTTTTTTAATTGTGGAAAATATGGTTTAGGTTTTATAGAACAGTTACCATTAGACAGCTGTGCTGAGGAAAATGAGAACGTTTAACCATGACTGTAGTTTTTAAATACATCAGACTGGATGCTCTTTCACCGCCAGAGAGAATATAGCTTCAGAAGAAACTCTGATCCCTTTGAAGTACAGGGACATGGCACTGTTTTAGCTGAGGAGTAACTTTGCATGCAAACTTGTACTGTTTTTTAAAAGATTTCCTTTTTTTTTTCCCCAGTGAAATAGATGACGAAAAGGAAAACATTCATTTCTGGCAATTGACATTATTAGGTCAAAGTATTTTTGAAGTTTTTTTGTAGGTTCTGTTGTTAAAACAACAAACTTGCTGTGCTGTAGAATCAGTGTCATGTGCTTTTATAAGAATAGTTGACTAAAACTAAATCTCTGGCTGGAGGAGATGTTCTCACATGCTTTCTTTTGAATACTAATTCATCTGCTTCCAGTGTTCGTGGAGAAAATGGTGAACCAGACACAAGACATTCATCAATAAAAGTATTTTAAGAAATTACTAAAATGGAGACAAATATTAAAATTTTCGTTAAAGCTGTGTTTGTAATTGAGCATCTCTAAATAATGTGTTCTCTCGGCCTTACTTTTGCTTACATAATAAGGGTATCTGTGCTTCTTGTGTCAAAGTTCCTCATGGCTGTAACACCCGCTTAGGTAGCACGGAGCGCCTTGCTCTAGGTATGAATATGCCCGTCTTGGGCCGTGGATGTTTGAATGTCCTGACATACGGACTAGAAATAACTGTTCAGAGTGCAAGGTAGCAGCGCTTTCCTTGCATGCTCATGGTGGCATGAAACTCCAGTGTATCATCTGGTTTGTGCCTGCTGTTAAACTGTAGTTTTCTGGTCCCTGTGTCGCATAGCACAGATGCCACAAAAGAACAGAAACGGATCTTGAGTGGCCTGTGTTGAAAGACGCAGCTTCTAGAGAGAAGTGCCTGGGAGACACGAGTTACTGGCTTCTCCCTTTTTCCCCATGGATCATGCCTCACAGAAAGATTTCTTTTTTTAATTTAAAAAAAAAGGGGTGGGTGTGTGTTTTTTCTAGAACACCTGAAGTAACAAACAGCTGTACTGCAACAGTCCTGTGTGACCCAGTGCTGTGCCTCTAGCAGAGACTGGTGATGGCACATACGACTATGGCAAGTGTATAGTGGTGCTTCCTTAGCTTCCATTTCTGGTTCAGGGGCTTCAAGATACCGGGAATTAATAGCCTGATATCAGGAATTAATAGCCTGCAATGGATTTTTCTGCCATATATTTGTACAGTCACTTTTGTACCTATGTAAATTCTTAGTATTTATAGCATAATGTGGCAGAAAGCTACGCAACTTAATTATGCGTTGCATAAAGAACTGTCTCCATGGTTTGGTTTTTATGAACAAGCCAACTGATATATTTGCTTATCTGCAGACACAAATCAGTTTGGGCATAAAGCTAGCCATTGCATTTAATAAATGCATGAACAGGTTGACTTGAGTTTTCCCATTTACTTATGCAGGAACTACTTGTGTAAGCTCAGGTATTGATGGGGTCGGGGCTCATGCCTGTCTTTAGCTCTGGGTATTGGTGAGTCGCCCCTTGCAGAACTTGTGGGTTTGGGGTTTATTTATATATACTCATTTTTCGATTTTTATTTATATATAATACAAAATGTATTTGCACTGCTATATCCTAGATTTTGTGTCATTTAAAAATGTTTTCAAACCATTTGGTATCAAAGCAGCTATTCGTTGTATTTTTTGCTGACTTTAGGGCTTTCTTGGTTTTGTCTTGGCTTTCTAGCTTATGTGTTGCAGTGTTTTCAGGATGCAGGCGGGCATAGACACTTGAAAATACACTCATAGGTAAAAAAACCCTTGAAACCGCCTATGGAGGTCTCATAGCTTGTGTGCGCAGTTTTTAAACACTGAAGTTGTGCTCCTGTGTGGAGGTAGTTGAAGCGTTACTTCTGAGTCTGCTGTATTTCAATACTTTGAAGTCTAGATTTCATCGTAAGTCATCTTTACTATTAAGCTAAATTTCCCAGAATAGCTCAGTCTTAAACTTTAAAATTTATTTCTATTTTTCTTTCAGCTTTACCAACAGGGCCGCTTATGCCAGCTGGGTAGTGAATTTTGTGAACTAGAAGTTTTTGCAAAGGTGCTACGAGCTTTAGATAAAAGGTAAATATCTTAATATATTGATAATTCTCATTTCAGCTCTTACCTCTTCATCTAGGTTTTGAATTTGGAAGATGTCTCTAATTTTCTTGGTCCCGCTAGCCCATCTTGTTAGATTTACAAATGAACTTTTAAGTTACGATGTGTCTTTCTGTCTCAAAACATGAAACAATTGGAACTTCTGTGTAAATGTACCAAGTTGTCTGTGGCACTTGGTTCCCAAAGTGCTTTCATTGTTATTGTTCTGCAGTCGGTTGTCGTGGTTTAGCCCCGGTAGGCAGCTAAGCACCGAACAGCCGCTCGCTCACTTGCCCACCCAGTGGGAAGGGGGGGTGAATTGGAAGGGTGAAACTGTAGAAACTCATGGGTTGACATAAAGACAATAATTAAAAAAAAAAAAGGGGGGAAAAGGAAAACAACGGGGGGGGGGGGGGGGGGGGGCACACAAACAAGAAAAACAAGTGATGCAAAACCCCCCAGTTGCTCACCACCAACTGATCGATGCCCAGCCAGCCCCTGAGCAGCAGCAGTCAAAGTATCTGTTTCTTGCTGTTGGAGCAAATCCTAAGCGAAGGGTTACCGAGCTGATAGGATCACCGCAGTTTAAAGAGTTTTCCTGTTATTAAATACTCCAATTTGTGGTGTTATGCTCAGAACTTGACTTTTTTAGATCGGATTCTTTGTGACCAGAATAAGCTTTGAGTCTTTAGACATATCTCCCTCCCATTGTTTGCGTGTGTGTGATGTTAATGGGTTCGTCACTACTCACTGACCTGCAATTTCCGCGGGAGTTGTGGGGTGAGGGTGGATTTGAGGCTTCCCGCCTCTAAGTTTTAGCTGAAAATGTTGTTTTCCAGTTTTAATGTTGTGTGGGTAGCTTTGTGTTTTGCTTACACTGGAGGGTGTCCTTGTAAAGAACTTTGTGTACACTCGCTTTATTTGTTGGATAATCCAACAACTGTAATCCATTAGCCTTGAGATTGACAATTATGCTTGTATTCATCTGGTTTTGCTTCGAGAGAGGGTTGGAGTTACTTCTCTGAATCACTACTCATTTGAATTCATGGCACTCGAGCCAACTGACTGCAGTGTTTTAAAAACTTCACGTGTAATCGAATTCTGTTTTCTTTTGTTTCAGACATCTGCTTCATCACTGCTTTCAGGCTTTGATGGACCATGGAGTAAAAGTTGCTTCTGTACTGGCCTATTCTTTCAGTAGACGGTGCTCCTACATAGCAGAATCGGATTCTGCTGTAAAAGAAAAAGCAATCCAGATTGGTTTTGTTTTAGGTAACTGGTGATGATAGGCTGTTTAAAGTATGATACTTTCTTTCATGCGAGCTTCAGTTAAGCTAATGCTATTTTTTTTTCATGTTAGTGTCTGTGGTTTCTTTTTAAAGAACACGTGTGGGGTTTGGAATGTAATTTTTAGAAAACTACTTGATGTCTTAAAGATATACTGAGTTTTAATATCTAAGAATATATAGGCTTATCTTTGCTATTTCGAATGTTTTAGATTTAAAATTTATTTGCCGATGTGATGGTTAATGTTAAGACTTTGCATAATTTTAGCATTGGTAAGTATTTCTTGACAGAAAACTGTAGGAAAATTATGTAATACCAAAAAGTCATCCTCAACCGAAGGAGAATTCTTTTACTTTTGTATTTCATCCTTTTCAGTTCAGGACTGGAGGGTTTAACCTTGACAGGATTCCCCTATGTAGTATGCAGTTCTATGAAATAAGTAATTGTCTTACAGGACTTGAGCAAACCTTTTTTCTCTTAAAGTGTTTCGCTGTTCAAATTTCTGTTTGTTCTTGATTTTTTTCCAGGGGGGTTCCTATCAGATGCAGGCTGGTACAGTGATGCTGAGAAGGTATTTCTTTCCTGCCTTCAGTTATGCACCCTTCATGATGAAATCCTTCATTGGTTTCGCGCCGTAGAATGTTGCGTAAGGTGAGCTCGCCTTTCATGCCTGTGTGTCTTACTGTGAAATACACGTTAATGTGTTGCCAACTGCCTTGGAGCTGTCGAGCTTCAGATGCTCCCGTTAGGGTTCTGCTGTACCAAAATACTTTCCTGGCTAGAGCTGAAGATCAGAAGGTGCTTGTTTTACACTAATCCCTGGGTTGGCAACTTGTACACTGGCAGCACACTTCAATGGAAAAACCCACCGTTCTGCCTTTCTGCGTAATACATCGTGGGTAATGGGTGCTGGACAGTGAAAGTGGTCCAGCGCCTTGGGTTTTTTCAAGGGTTTTTGCATGTGAAGGAATGTTGTGTGTTGATGTTTGCTGAAGTTGTATTTACTACAAGAATTTGTCAAATACAGACACAAATGATGTAAACACAGTTGAGCAGAAAAGGGAAAACATACCTTTCCTGATTCCAGATGTAGTGAGTTCTCTTGCTCCATGCTGAGCTGCTTACCTCTGTGATTAAATATCTGGAGGTCCAGTTCCTGTGGACCCCTTCAGCCACAGCTTAAACATTTGGAAAAGAATTTTTGCTTTTAGGAGGCATTTGGGTTTTGTACCTGCCTTGTTTCTCAAGGCCTGTAACAGGGTCCATTGAGATTCAAATTCCATTCACAGAGGCCTCAAAGATGATGACTTTTAGTTTTTGGTTGCTCTGTTCTTACGTCTGTGTACCTAGGTGTGTGCTACGCTGATGCAGTCCGCAGCAAGTAGCCAGGCTGTTTTCATTGGTAACACCATGACTGAACTCTTTTACGTGCTACAAATAAATACCTGTGTGCATAGTTAAAATAGGATTTTTTTTTTTAGCTGCTGTAATGAACAACAAAGTATGTGCTGTATTTATCTGAATATAGGGCAGAACTTGTTTTGGGAAACTGCTCCAAAAAAACCCCTGTATCTTGTTTATGGTTGGACAAATATGAAGAGTAAATAGGCTTTGCCAGTAGCTGCTTATTTTGTGTGCCAAGCAGAGGGCCATGGCAACGGCTGCTGCTCTGCCTTGTGCTGCCCTGCCAGCTACCGCTGGCGTTCCGTCCAGGAGTAAGATGATGCCAGGAGAAGACTGGGCACACATATGCACCTTCCCAGAACTGGGCAATGACAGATACAATACCACTGTTAGTGCTTGGTCCTTTGCCTCTAATTAATCTAAAAAAAGTCTCCTAGTTGTATCAGGCTGTTTGGCAAGCTGGAGAGGTTGCCTTAAAAATAAACTCCCTCCCCGTCTCCAAATAGGAAAAAAGAAAAGGTAAAGAAAGGAGGAGAAAAAAGGTAAATCTGTGTTGGACAGCAGTGTGCAGCCCACACGGCTGTGGAAAGAAGATTTTCATTTCGTGCTAGAAAAAACCCATCCTGTGTTAGGATGAACTCTTCTGAACTGGAGATGTTAATTCTGTTTGGGTAGACGCAGCCATTGTTCTTGTAATGAAAGCTGCTGGCCTGCCTGTAACATTAAGGCCCTCTGGGCAGCAGCGTGAGTGAGGAGACACTGCTTTATGTTCAGGCATCTCCCAAACAATCAAACAGCAGCATCATTCGGTTGGAAATATATCAAACAGAAAGCATTTAAACCACTTTCAGAAGTGCTAAGTATGTACAATCTGAAAACCTTTTTGTGGGAGAGAGCAGTAATTATACTTGGCTTCAAAGTCATGAGGCAGTAAGATAAACTTTTTGTTACCTTCTAATCCCTCCCGTAGAGCATCTTGTTCTTACTGCTGTGCTTGCACTGGAGTTAGGTGGAGTTTTAAGAGAACAAAATTTAAATCCAGCTTTTGGAAAAAAAAAAGTGGTTCTTCTCATTCTAAAAGCTGGAAAGTCTAATCTCTGGGAGTTTAATTAATACGTTGCGTTATTAATAGAATGCAGGTTAAAAAAAAGTAAAGTTTTGTGTTGTTTAGACATAATTTAGTGTTTCTTTGTACTAGCAGTAGTAAATTACATGGAGGAACTTGAGAAAATTTGAGGATTTGAGATTTCTACAAGCTCCTATGCTACTTTCCTGCGTGTTGTGCTCCTTTTGGTTTGCTTTCTCTCATTATTACATGTTAAACAATAAGCACAAATACATACTACAAATACGTGGTTCTCCCACTTCATTGTTTCATGTTTTGCTGATTCTTGGGGTTTTTTCTGATGTTTTTAGACTTCCTAAAGCTGCTGTGTAACATTGTGTTTGCTGTGTTTGTATGCTGGTAGAGAACAGTTTTGTTGGGGCGGGGGGGTGAGTTATTCCCCAAAAGCTGCTGCTGCAGACATCAAAGAAGATTCGTAGCTATTAGCATAAATGTCCTAAGGCATTTATTCTTCCTCTTGGCTTTATCTTCCAAAATTCCTTGGCTTAATAAAGGATTTTTTGTTGCTCAAAACTGGATCACATAACTCTGCTTATCCTAGAGGATTGGGTTAGGTTTAGCTTGGTTTTTTTGGTCGATTTCTTTGGTTTTAGACACTGTCACTGAAGCATCCAGGTACTGGACATTGTCTTTCCCAGGTGCTGATCTAAATTGCAGTACTATCCCTACTGGCTTACACCATTACGTGGGATTTGGGTTTTGTATTTTTGATGTTGCATAGCAGCTCCCAACTGAACGGTGTAGGCAAAATAGTTTCCCTCTTTAGGGAAACTGTAATTGCTTAGTTTTTCTCTCTAGTTTCTTTAAAATTCCTGTCTCTTGTTGCTGGAATGTTAGATAGTTTTCTGCTGCCTGTGACCAGGAGCACAATGCACTTCTACATCACGTTTAGTTCTCAGACCTTGTTTAAGGAACAATGTGGCTGTTGCTGTTTTCTTTCTGTTCTTGAGCTGTGTTGCTGTGTTTCTCATTGGAAAGCTGGTGTTTGTTTATGTAGCTCGTTTCAGGGGTTTTTTGAAGGTCTCTTTTGATCCTCTCTCTGCGTGGCTAATACACATCTGCTGTGTGCTTGCCTGCCACTCCCTTCTTGTGAAAATGTGAACTTCATTTCCTTTCTTGTTAGTGTTGGAGTCTCCTGATACATTTCAATAGGAAGGTATAGGAGGCGGCTGTGTTAGAGGCAGGCTGAATTTATAGGACAAACGTAGCTGTATTACTTTGCTATTGCGGGAGGCATGGCTGCAATAACTTCCAAATCGCTACTCGGGTTTAGAGAAGAGAAACATTGGATCAAAAATCTCACTGTTCCTTCCCCCCCCTTAACAGTTTATTGGAAGATCTGGCATAATGTATCGTAAAAGGTATAAAGTGCTGTGCCTATACATCAGCTCACATTTTCAGAGTTGTAGCCTCTCCGCAATACAGCGTTATGTTTGCTTCACTTTGCTTTGTGTAGTTCTCTTCCTGTGGTGTGTCGTCCTCCGGATTGGCAAAGGCGTGCCTGATGTTTTTCAATCTCTGTTACTCATTGTCTAATAACAGATTTCCAGGAGGGACAATGGAGGTTAATTTACCAAAATTTCATGTGTGCTGAATGGCAGGCATTTGCAGTAGGGAAGGAACAGCTGGCTCTCTTTAGCCTGCGATGGGTAGGAATACAATTCTGCCCTTTAGGCTTGCAGTATAACACACACATTTCTAATGTATCTCTTGTAAGTGTAAGCTGATGCTTATTTACTTTAAAAAAAAAAAAAAACCAACTTCTTTACTTTTGTTTTAAATAGATGCCAGAAGCCGAAATTGTTATTCCTCTAGAGGAACAAGAGTGTGTTTCAATAGTGCTGTGTTTTATTGTCTGCATTTGGCTGTTGTTTCAGGAAACTTCTGTCAGTCCTTCAGACGGAAAGGCAGCGGGTTAGGAGATGGGGCAAGGCGGGGGGAGAGGGTTTTTAAGTTGTTGTGAACTGGGTCAACAAAGCAGTCCTTTCCGGTGGTGCTAAGTCAGTGCTGGATGTGATTGAATCTCTTGTGAAGACACCCCCCAAAACAGAAGCTGCCCGCTTGTGAAGCACTGTGCTGCTTAAGGTTTGAGGAAGAAGTGCAGAGATGCTTGTTAGTCATCTGGTCCAACCCCCTGCCATGAGCAGGGACATCCTCAACTAGACCAGGTTGCTCACAGCCCCGTCCAGCCTGACCTGGAATGTTTCCAGGGATGGGGCATCTCCCACCTCTGGGCAACCTGTGCCAGCGCCTCACCGCCCTCACTGTGAAAAATCCCTTCCTTACATCTAGGTAGAAGGGATTTAATACTGTATATTACAGGGATTTGGAAATGGAATTTGATCGGCGTTGAGAAGAATGGATTTTATGAGAAATAAGACAAAGCCGCCCCACCAAAGTGGTTCAAGCATTGGATATGTAGAACTGCATCAATATGTAAAATCATTTGACATCTCAACAGTAAAAATTCTTGCCATGCCAGAGACAAAGCATGGCGTACTGAAACAATATTCTGTAAATAGTTCTCTGTGCTACTGAATTTAGACAGTGCAGTGTTGTTGGGACGACAGCCCAGCTCTCTTGTACGTATAATACCAAACTGTAGATCCGTGGTACTACTGTATATTGACATGGCTTATTCAGACACCATTTAGAAGATCTCTTTACATCTTCCTAAGGTTGCTGCATGTTCGAAATGGTAACTGTAAATATCACTTGGGAGAAGAAACCTTCAAACTCGCTCAGTCTTACATGGACAAACTGGCGAAACACGGGCAGCAAGCAAACAAAGCAGCGCTCTACGGGGAGCTGTGTGCGCTGCTCTTTGCCAAGAGCCACTACGACGAGGTGAGTGGGATTTGGGCTTTGGTTTTCTTCAGAAAACTGGTTATGAAATCTGCTGGGGCTTTCTGTGACTGGCTCGTTACTCATCTTATCTTTCTAGGTAGAGTTCCTGATCTCTTCTGGTACCTGGGTGACGGTACCAGAGGAATTCTTGATCTATCGACTTTTCTATGTATTGTCTGAGTTAGTCTACAAGCTCTTAATGGTACTTTGACCAATGTTAAGAAATGATGCGTGATAGATAACCAACACATACTACCAATCCGTAAATGAAATTTTATAAAAGCTTATTTTAATAGATAAAAATGATTAGCGGAGCATGGGTAACAATTCTTTGCATAAACACTGTGTCTTAAGTGTGACCGCTGTACAAGCTGCAGTTTTCCTTTAGCTCCCAAGTACGCTGACCAGGAAGTTGTCCTACACAGTAGGAACTGTGAGGATTACTTAAAGATTGTAAAATACCCTTTTTTTTCTGTAAAAGTCACTGTAATAATACACACCTTAGGCTAGTATAAAATACATACTTACACATTCAGTATTAACCTTAAGAGCGCTTTTTAAGTCTGTCTTTTAAGACATAGCTGAACATGTGTTATTACACCTAAGCAATTAAACAGTGTCTTTTAAATTTTGTAATGTAAATGACTGGTTTATTTTTCAGAGCCAAGTAATATTTTTTTCTTAATGTTGCAACGCAATGAAGTTCCAGCTTCGTTATGTTGGTAACTCTTTGTTCAACAGGCTTATAAATGGTGTATAGAAGCTATGAAGGAGATCACGGTTGGCCTGCCTGTGAAAGTAGTAGTGGATGTTTTACGACAAGCTTCAAAGGTGAATTTAATATCTTCCCCACTTCTTTTGTAACTAAATTACTACCACGAATGGGTGAGGGTAGGTAGTACCCTCAGAATACTGGGGTAGCCAAGTTCTTTTCATGAGCCTTACGGCTTATTATTTGTGGTGTAGTTGGTCCTCCTCAGTCTCAGACCGGGGCGGGTGGTTGTTTCTTTTTTTCTGAAACGGAGTTACAGCTGTTCCAGTGACCATCACACCAAAGTGAGCCTGAGAGCGTTGCAGGAAAAGGGGATCTGTTTCCCTGTTTGATGTAGACTACGTACAGTACTAGCCCTTGCGGTAGGCATCTATGGCAGAATAAAATACAAGTTTATTAATGTTACCTGTGAACCTTTTCTTGAATGACTGAAGCATCCTTTGGTAACCACGATGATATTCTGAAACTAAAAAATAGTTGTTAGCAATTGGGCTGGTATCTGGAGGAGAGGAGTTCTGAGTATACACCTTTTCATATGCTTCATTTCAACCTGTTTAGGCTTGTGTTGTAAAACGTGAATTTAAGAAGGCTGAACAGCTGATAAAACATGCAGTGTACCTTGCCCGGTAAGTAGCATTCCAAAAAAACCCTTTTAAAATTATGCTTAACTTGCCTCAGTTTGTAACATCAGTATGTCTCTACAGGGAGCACTTCGGAGCCAAGCACCCCAAGTATTCCGATACTCTACTAGACTATGGGTTTTACTTGCTCAACGTAGACAATATATGCCAGTCTGTTGCAATCTATCAGGTACGCAGCAGGGCTGAGTGGCTGTCTTCAGTTTCTCTTTGTTCGTAATCTCTCAAACGTTTCTGCTGAAACTCACATACAGTTAATTCAGAGAGAGAGAGAATAGTTGACTTAATTACTGTAATGCTTGGTTTTTTAAAACAAACAAACAACGGAAACACCCCCAACTATGGAGTTTTGCTTTCTCTTCTTCCCCTGACTCTTAAGTGGCTTTTATATATTTACTGCCTCAAGTATGTAGGTGTAGAATTTCAGAGCCAGTAGATCATTTTTTTTCCCCCTTTTAGCAATGAGAGGGATTCATTTGGGTTTTTTCTGTATTAACTGACAAAATGGTATGCTTGTAACCCTTCCAGACAGCTCTTGATATCCGGCAGTCAGTATTTGGAGGTAAAAACATACATGTAGCTACAGCTCACGAAGACTTGGCTTACTCTTCGTACGTTCACCAGTACAGCTCTGGAAAATTCGACAATGCACTGTGAGTAAACTGTTTGAGGTACTGGCAGCCAATTTAGTACTGTAAATGGAGGAAACTGTTCTTAAATGATACCGACTTTCCAATTAGAATTTAAATGCATCTGTTTATTGCATTAATGTTTCTAATATTTTATCAGTCAGCTGCTAACTTAAATATCTTATCTTGAATTATTTATGTAAACTCTTTCAGATTCCATGCTGAACGTGCTATTGGCATTATAACTCACATTCTCCCAGAAGACCATCTTCTCTTGGCATCTTCAAAGAGAGTGAAAGGTAGTACCCGTAATTGCGTTACTGGGGCAGTTTGAAATCAGTCATTCCGATACGTTTATGCCTGACAGAGGCAATGTGACCTGAGGTTTTCTTCAAATGGAAGTCACTGCAGAGTATTCTTTGTAGTCCTCAGTGTTCTCTGTCAACGCACTTGTAAAATACAAAAAAACTTCTTTAAAACTTATCCGGAAGACTTGCAGGGGGGAAGTGAAAATACAGAATACAAAAATACACTTTGGGAGGTTGATACCTGGTCGTACCTGTTTGAAAACAGTTTGTAATAAACACACAGCCTGATGAGATGTCTCCCGAGATGCTGTCTTGGGTAGACGGCTTTCTGCTGCCTACAGGTAACGTCTCCGTGTTTGGAGCACAGTAACGTTGTGTTTCGCTCTCCTACACGCAGCACTTATCCTGGAGGAGATTGCAATAGACTGTCACAACAAGGAAACTGAGCAGAGGTTACTTCAAGAAGCTCACGACTTGCATCTGTCCTCGCTCCAGTTAGCTAAAAAAGCCTTCGGGGAGTTCAACGTACAAACGGCAAAACACTATGGCAACCTTGGGAGACTGTATCAGTCCATGAGGAAGTTTAAGGTAAGGTTATGTAGGTGTAAAGGTCTTGACTTAAAATCTGCAGGACATCTATAAATCTGTCACAGCAAATGATGACTTTCAATGTCCCCAATTCATAACTTGGGTTGGTGGTTTTATGGTTGGAAAACTTGTACTTTATAATTCATCTCCTCGAAGCTTTGCGCAAAAATAATCCCTTAAGGTGCACGATGCCTTTGGAGACAGGGTGGCAGCAGTTTGGAAGACAGAAAAAGTGCTGCTGTTTGCTGATCCACTTAACTAAGAATTTGGAGAACTTGATTTGGTTTTGGCTTTCTTACTATTGCCTTTTATAAAATACTACAGACTATTTAGCCTCTACATGGTCGCGTTTCTTTAAACCTTCCTTTTTATTTCTCTTTTTGTGGCACGGTGAGTGGTGTCTGACTGACCTGTGTGACTTTGATCCTCACAGGAAGCAGAAGAAATGCACATCAAGGCAATTCAGATTAAGGAGCAGCTTCTGGGTCAAGAAGATTATGAAGTTGCGCTGTCAGTGGGTCATCTAGCTTCTCTCTATAACTACGATATGAATCAATATGAAAATGCCGAAAAGCTTTATTTGAGATCCATAGCAATTGGTAGGTGATTCTTACAATGTGTAGAGCAGTTTTAATGCGGCAGGAAATGTTGTTAAAAAGTGTATTAAAGTTTTTAGTGAAGAACTTGATGAAATGCAAGATATTTAGATTGAAAACACATACAAAATAAACATAATGCTTTTTTTTGGATGTTCTCCTGAGGACTGAATTCTGGAATTGTATTATTTTCAGTGCTCCATCAGAGTTCACTCTTGAAAACATCTGGAAGCTGACTAATTAAAAGTGTGGGTGTTAGTCTTTAGGCTGCATTTTGGAGTTGTGGCTAGGACTTAAGTGTAGAATGTACTCAAATTTTGAAAGAAATGGAAAACTATTGTGCCTGTCAACCTACCCATGCTCTCATTAAATATTTTTCTTGCCCGTTAACATTGGCATTGAACTTCTGATTCCAAATCAAGCGTGTCTTTGGGCCATGCTGTAGCTCAGTTTTGAGACAGACAATCTTCATACAGTTACCATGTACAGTGCCTTGCAGAAAAATATGTACCGTGTCTTATGTACATATCACGTACAGTGCCTTGCAGAAAAATATGATTTAAAGTAGAAAACTGAAAACCAGCTTCACTGTTTAAATTGAATTTGGAGTGAAATTGGGACACAAAGTGACTGCTGCCTTTATAGGGCTGGTAGGTTTTTATGCCTGTAAAGCTACAGTACAGGTAATGGTCGGATTGTAGAGCCCCCGAGGACAAGTTACGGTACCCTTAAAGGAGAAGGCAGAATTTGAACCGTCGTCCAGGAAGCTGGCGTGTTGCTTGTGTCTTGATTTACTGTAACAAAAGCAGTAACGTAACAAAAAGGTTCACGTTGTTGGTGAAAATGACATGAGAAATAAGATGCAGCACACGGGTGGATTAGCTTTTTAATTTTGTTTTCTTTTGGCTTTCTTCAGGAAAGAAGCTTTTTGGTGAAGGATACAGTGGACTTGAATATGATTACAGAGGTCTCATTAAACTGTACAATTCCATTGGCAATTACGAGAAAGTTTTTGAATACCACAATATTTTGGCCAATTGGAACCGGTTGCGGGATCGGCAGTTCTCGGTTACGGATGCTCTGGAGGACGTAAGCACCAGCCCTCAATCCACTGAAGAAGTGGTCCAGTCTTTTCTGATGTCTCAGAACGTTGACGGACAGAGTAGCTAAGAACTCGGTCAATTAACCAGTTACGGTTTTTTCCCCCAGGTGACAGGGGGAAAAGTCATACTGTGAAATCTAAACCATGTAGTTCTCTGGGGGCTGGAATTTGCATTGAAACACTGGTCCAGTCTGCTGAAGAGTGCCCATACGGATGAATGTGTGTTAAATTCCTATCAGCATGTGTATGGCATGTTTAGTTCGGCTCACATTTTTAACTCGGTATTCCTGAAAACCCCTTCTTTCTCTCTTCTTTCAAAAGAGGCTACTTTGCAGAAAGTCTGCAAGAAAAGATTAAATAAAACTGTTTGAGTTCAAAAGAGTTGCATTCTTATTATGAATGGAAGACTTCATCAAGAGCTTTCTTCTGATCTGTAGAAAGAGTAAATGCTGTGCTATAAGAAGTTATCTGAGAAAGGTCTTTCTGCCGTGTGCATTGTAGCAAAGTTAATGGTAAATACCACGAAAAGGGAGAATGCCCCAGCCTTGGCTGCTGCCTTACGAAGAAAAGTGGCAAAGCACCACTTTGGAGAGCAACACACTCTTTGTGAACCGCGATAGGCTGTTAAGCGCGTAACCGCCGCGCGGTGGTGGTAACATCCTGAACTGGACCAGTGTTCATCTGTAAGCGATAGAAGATCCAGTAGACCAGCAACCTTTAGTTTTCTTTGGTACCAACCAAGAGTGCTCATCTTCTGAACAGGACCAGGAAAAGCAAAAGCGGACCAGCCTGCTAGAAACAGTTTTTGGACCAGTGGCTTTAATTTAATATTTCTGCCCCTGCATTCACTTTTACAGTAGAATTATTTCATTTAGATGTATGATCAGTGCAAAATTATATTCATGTAATAGATACAAAACTAGGAAGTGAACGTTCTTTAGCGGTTGCGATGGCATGTCTTTACCTAGTAAGCTTATACAAATATTAATGTCGATGCCACAGCGGAAACTAGAAATGCTTAACTATTTGCTGCAGCCATCTTTTTCTTTTTTTTTCTCCTTTTTGAATGGGCTTACTCTAATAATGAGGCAGTAACTTGTTTATACCAGTTAATAGTTTTGTATTACAATCCAGTTCAATTTTATGTTTCTGGAGAAAACAACTTATTGTACAGTTTGCAGGGGTCAGCGGAAAATGCCAAAAAGCACAACAGGTCTTTTTTGTGATGCTTCATTTCTACATTAAACAATAGTACAACCAGAAACTGATTCCTTTATATTTAATTTAAAAAGCAGAAGTCAGCTCTACAGATCCTTTAACAATGCCTATCTCACTAGCTTGTCTTAATTTTTCTTCTGTTGGGGGGCTGCTTGGTTGTGTGGGGTTTTTTTGTTTGGGTGGGTTTGGTTTTTTTTAGATGTTGAGGTAATACTCATTTGAAAGTCTGTGTAACATAGCGAACTAGAAACAACTCACTGCTGTTACCTCAGTTCTTATAGCGGCACACGCGGTGCTCCTACAGTCAGGATTCTGTCCGCCTGGGGTTTTCTCCCCTCGCCCCCTATTTTCAGGGGTTTGTGACTCGGCCGGGGAAGGTCAGCCCGAGCTGAGGCTCGGCAAGCGCGGTTCCTGCAGGGCTTGGCCTGGGTGCTCTGTTTGGGGTCTGGTTTTTAACTTGTTTGTGAAGTTTGGGACAGGGAAAGCTGCTTGATGGTCTTCAAGAAAGAGTGCGGAGAAGAAATAGGAATTTCGGGCACGGCTTTGAGCTGAATGGCTCTTAAGAACTGAAATTTTACAGGCCAATGGTTCACATACTGGTGCCTTCAAGTGTATTTTTGGGGGAAAGGCTGAATAATACCAACTTTAAAATGCAGCTATGTAATTAGTGAGTGCAGATTTAATGATTGCATACTTGGAATGTCTTCACTGATATGAAAAGAAGTATTTGCATAAAAAAAACCCCTGTGGTAATTAAGACTTAGACCGCAGTATATCCTCAACGGCTGTTCAGAGAAAATCCAACTTAAAATTATGCATGGATTTAAAAATCTAATTTCTTTATAGCAATTTTTGTTGTTTGTGACTGCTTTACATACTATAAACAAATTCAACTGTCTACAAGGCAAAATAATAAAAATATTTTGTGCCCGCCCATGCAGCAGGGCACCGATGAATTACAAAGTTGTTATGAATTGTTTTCTTAAGTCCTATTAAAACTATTTAAAGTTAAATGAAGTATGTAATCCTAGTGTCAGAACTTGGGCAGGGAAGGTGTGCTTAAGATTGTCCTAACGAAGCCGTGCAATTTCTGAACTGCAGAAGCGTTTAAAAGCTTTGAACTGGGCTGATGGATTTACACTTGCATTGTCTGGGGGCCGTTTATTTGCTCAGGGTTTCCAGTCTTGGGTCTCCAGTTCCAGCTCTTGACTAAGGAATCTCAAAGACCTCAAGGTTTTGTGTCTGGGCTGGGGAGCGTTGTTTGGTAGCGGTGAAAGTGGTCCACCTGACCCGCGGCTGTTACTTCAGCTCTGGCTTGCGCATGTGTTTCATGGTTTGCCTTCAGGTTGGGGCAACCAGGAGAGCTTCGGGCGTGGGGCAGGTTAGGGAGGCGTTGCGCTGATGTCTGATAACCAAATGTGTTGGGTCACTTGGTTTAATCGGTAGCTCTATTCTCAAATCTTGCCGGGTGCATATATTTCTCTTTCTTTCCTAAAGCTCCTTCACCAGCATGTTGTGCACTTGGGTGCGTTGGCTTCTCTGGAAGGAATTAAGGTCTTTTTTGTCGCCCAGAATTCTCCTCGATAATGGACTTTGGCCAAGAAATGTGACTTGGCCAAGAGTAGTTGCGGTGATCCCTGTTAGGACGACTAGTGTGCTTTTCATGGGACTGAATTAAATCCTGACTTGACTCGTGGGTTGAACTGCTCCTTGTAGCATCTCTGCAACTCCAGTCGTGCCAAGGCACGTAAATTCTGGAGAAAGGTAGCTGTGGCCAAGTGCTAAAGTTAAAGCACAGGAGCATTGCGGAACAGCTTTGCAGCTGCCTACGAAGTGCTCCGTTGCCTGCTCTGCACGCCGTAGCTTGGAACCGCCGCCTAACGCTGTCCTTGCTGCCGATGTAATACTTGCTCTCCATGTGGTAACAGAAAACTGGCCTTTCTCGTGTTTCGCTCTGTATCTCCTAAACGGAGTTCTTGAAGATGCCCGTATTGGCACGGGGAGCCTATTTGAACTGTTGTGGTGTTGGTCATTAATTACTGTTGCTGTCTCTGCTGTTACAGTTTGTCCGATATTGTTGAGAGAGCAGGAGTCCGATGGGATGACTTCAGAGGAAGGTAAATGCCTCGTCCCTCCGCGCCAGTGTGGCTGGAGCGGGGCTTGTAGCGTTGCTTCAGGGTTTCGGGAGCTCGGGGGGGTGCTGCCCTGCCTTCTCCGTACCGCGTGGCTCTTGGAGCAGAGCGCGCCGCCGCGAGCCCGGCCCCTCGCCCCCCTGGGAGGCAGGACTGGGGGAGCCCCCTCCTGCCGGACCCCCAGAGCGGGTTTTCCATACGCAGCTGAGTGTAAGGGGGGTGTACGTTAGCCTTGTGCTGTGGGAGAGCCTTAAGCAGCCAACTAGGAAACACTAGATAAAGTTAGTTAATCGCTGGCACTTGCACGCGCGCAACGCACCCCCCGCGAGCTGGGCGGGTGCTGTTCGGTGCTGGCCTGAAAGGGGGACACCCGGGAGTGGAAATCCAGTGAAACGCGCCGTCCGAATTTTTCTTGAAGGTAAGTCACTTAATCGCCCCAGAGTAATTGGACCCAAGTTGTGAGGACAGGTGTCACCTTAAGGAAAATTATTTTAACTATTGTTTAAATTAAACCCTTAACATTTTCAGCATAATGTTGTTTGACTTGGTAATTTGTACGTCCTTTGCGCGAACACCGCGGTTTGTAAAGAGCGAGGGAGGTGACGTCAGGATTTCTCCGCTGTTCTTAGCACTGGGGCTGTTCTGGATGACTTGTTTTGGAAGGGGAAAAGCACACAAAGATTTTAGGGGCTGACAAAAGGGGAAGATGCAGAAAGATATTTGAAAATAACTATATCCCTCACCTACTTGAAGTGAAACAAGCAGTGGCTATTGGGCCCCAAACAGTTGTTGGGTCACTTTTGTAGCGTGATATTAATCACACCCAGTAAGTGTCTGCCACGGTGTCCTGGTCTCTGTGTGCGCTCTCTACTCCGTATCCATACCTAGTGTTTAAGTTTTGGGTTTTTTTTTTTCTTTTGCACATGGTTTTGTTAAATAATTTTGAAGGGGTTTTGTTGTTGAATTCTAACTTATTAGGACAACGATGTTCTTTTGTAACTTTAAAGATGAAGTTTTTCTTTAAATGTGCTGCAGTCTGGAATTTGCTAACGGTGCCATTGCGCTGCTTCTCATGGTACAAAAAAATGCACATTTAACTTGATTCCTTTTTATAGTGCTACGTGTCGGTAGAGCACAAAAGGGAAAATGCAGCGTGCCTAAAACATGATTGAAGCTATTGACAAAAACTTTACTTGATTTGTGCGGATCGGATTTGACTTTGCAGGCTGGCAGCAAATAGCAGGGGGAGACGCTGCCGTTACCAGCCTTTATCCGGAGATCCTTCCCTCTGCTGCCTGGGCAGAAACCTGATTTTAGACAAAGGTCGTTGTTTCCCTCTTTTCCTTCTGTTTTACAATAAAATTACTGGCCAAACGTTAGTTGCAAGTCCGACTCTTGGTTGTGGGTGTTTCCGTGTTTGACACGACTGGCCTGTTGCACCTTGTGTTTCTTGGCCTCACGAGGATTTCTGTGAGAAGCGGGGAAGACACTTCCTCTATCTGTAGAAAGAAACTAAACTACATCCGAAAAATTGGCAGCACTGGTAATGCTTTTGTCCCGAAATCTCAGGAATGTTTTAGGCAGTGAAACAGGTTTCCCCTTGGTGATACAAAGGTGCGTGCTCTAGGGTCTTGTTTAACTCTTTCCTTGCAATCCTAGGTATCTATAGCATGAGTGGCCTTAGTGAGTTTGTTGAAGTGCACATTTTTTTTTTTCAAAAGTAAATTTTAAGATGAAAAAGATATATACTATATAAATATATAGAGATATTTAGAAACTTGGTTTGTGGTGCACAAGTTCGGTGTTGGATCGCTAAATAATTGTCGCAGGTACCATATGTGTAACTCTTTCTTTTATGTATATTCCTTTATGGGAAGCGATGTTGCCATGGTAACTAAACTTTACAATTTCTTTACGACTTAATGATGTGAATGAACTCTACATTTTATTGAATATTACCAGGTTCAGTACTATTTTTATACTTTATTGAACTACAGGGGATTTTAATTTAATAGCATTTTAAAAAAGATGTTGCTTGAACTGTATAACTGTATAAATCGAACTACTCACACGAAACCCACCTCTAAACTAGAATCTCTACCTGTAGTGCCACATTCATTTGTATGAAAGTATCTTGATCATTACTAGACTTTGAAGACCACCCTACTTGTCGTGTCACGACTAACGTTTCGTATCCTACTTCTCACAGACTGCAGCGCCCGACATTATTTGTAACCATCAAACCATACTATGTTTGTAACCAGCATTGTGATATTCTGTATTGTATTGCTAAAATGAAATATTGACCTAATAAATATAGTGTTCCCGCATTTTGAAGTATCTGCGTTGAATTCAGTTCAAACTTTGCTTTCGATTAAAGGCCTGCCCCCTCGCCCCCCCTCGCCCCCGCCGTATCGTAGCGCGTATAGAAGTGGCTCTTTGGCTCTATCTGCTGCTCGCCAGTGAGTCAGAGCAAGGCTGGCAGCTGAGCTGACCTGAACGCAGCTTCTGGGGCGCTGAAGCTGGCTCGCAGCGGGTCCGCGTCCGTCGCTTCCTCTGAGCGACTTTGCCCACGTTCCCGTTGCTCTGGCGAGCGCAGCGCTGGCCTGCGTCGGGGCTGGCTCCTCGGCCGCGGAGAATTGCACGCCTTGGAGTGAGTTAGCCCCCGCGCTGTCGGCTTGCGCCTCCTCGCTGCTCGCTGCAGCGCGGCCCCCCGCGATGTGAGGACAGTTTGCATTGCTGTTGGTTTAATTAATTAACCTGCCCTGGTTTCAGCTGAGATGAGCTAATTTTCTTTGCAGCAGCTCCTGTGCTTTGGATTTAGCATGTGAGGGATGTTGATAACACACTGATGTTACTAGTTGCTGCTGAATGATCAAGGATGTCTTCCAGCTTCCCAGGTTTTGCCAATGTGCAGGTGCAAAAACCTGGGAGGGGCAGAGCCAGCAGAGTTGACCCAGACTGGCTGAAGGGAGTAGTCCACACCATGGATGGCGTGCCCGGTGTAAGTGGGGGTTGGCCGGTGGGCCGGTCCCTTTTTTCCCCTCTTTTCGTTCAGGCCTGTTCGTTCGGCTGTTCATTCCCTCGCCTGCTCTCTCTGGAACTGGCTGTTCTGGGATAGCTGGGGGGGGAATATCCCTGCTCCCTGCCTGCTGCTTGGGATGGGCTGCATCGGTCGTTGGGTGGTGAGACATTGTGCATCGTTCATTTTATATATTCTATTACCGTTACATTTTATTATTATTATTAATTAATATTTTTTCTTTGCTGTCCTGGTGAACTGTGTTTATCTCAGCCTGCGAGTTTTCTGTACTCTCTGATTCTCCTCCGCAACCCACTGGGGAGGGGGGCAGCGAGTGAGCGGCTGCATGGTACTGGCTTACCGGCTGGGGTTAAACCACGACGTAACCGTAGGGAGAGCAGGTGAGGTGGGAGTCTGTGAGTGTGTCTGGTTTATCCAGGTAACTTCAAAGCCGGAATAAGCATTGGTTGGATAACTTCCGATACCGTTACTGCCATTATTACTGGAAGAAACTGCACAAGGCTGACTTAATTTTCCTTGGGCAAGATGATTTGGCTTCCATAAAACTGATCATATAGCTTTGGGGGTGCTTTCCTTGTAGCTGGCCCCTTCATTTGGTGTTCAATATTCTTTATATTGAGTTGTAAATGTGGTTGCCTCTTCACCTAGGATCTTCTGATACTCCAGCAGTTGAATTAAAAACCAGAAGCACTTAATGAAGCTGGGCTATAGGTTTAGATGGCTTTAGTTTTTCTAGTCTATTTATTTAAATGAGAATCTTAGATAATGCACTCCCAAAACAGATGAAGTGGTGTTTATAGTTCAGACAAGACTATGGCGGCGTGGTAATGTCTGTGTGTGAGAACGCCTTTAGCTGTTGATGGTTGACTGTAATGAGATTTTAAAACCAGACCAGCCCTGCACACACCTGGGAGGAAGACTGTCCTTCCCGTCCCGAGGGAGGAGGAGGTTGTGCTCAGCACTGTGTGAACCCACCACCAGGTTTAAGCTGAAATGTCGTGAGCGGCAAAGAAAAGGTAGTTGTGGCTATTTCCACGGACCAGGCTCAATCTCCAGGCGTGTGCTCTCTCAGAAGAGAGCGCTTGCACGGAGGGAGATGCTGTAGTTCACTTTGGTTCTGGTTGGGTTTCTTTTCCCCCTCTCAACGTGTTTTGTTGATAACTTGATGGACCATTTATGCAGATTTATCTGCAGATGTCCCTAAAAAGCTTGCTGCTGCTGAAGAGCCGTGCAGCTCCCTCCAATCCCCAGTTCCGTAAAAGCTCCGGGAAGGGGGCTGTATCCCAGCTGCTCAGCGAGGCCTTGGGAGGAGGAGCAGGCGGGTTCCCATTCCCTGCATTCAGGAGTAGGTGGGGATGGGATCTCATTTCTCCTGGTCTATAGAGCAGGTTCGTAATGAGGCTTTGGGCGGAGAGGTGGTTCTTGTGTCTTGTAGCGGTGTCCGGATCCAGGGAACCCTTTTCTCCCAAGCCTCCCCGCCTCACGGGGATGGGGCAGTCTGAGGGCATTTCCAGGAGAAGGCAAATGGCACGATGAAGTTGTTTCTGGTTCTTGGTGGCACTTCTGAAGACTTTTGCCTTTGATACACTACACGTGCCGGGTGCTCCATGTTCACCTGGGCACTTGCTGTAATCCTGAACACTCGGATGCTCTCGTGGGTACAAAGTGAAGATGTTAATACCGGCCTCTACGGGCAAATCGCTGCGGCTGGGGGTTGTGAGCTGCAGCAGTGATCGACTGAGCCTGGCAGGTACCTGCGAAGTGTGAACCCCGGGAGGGTGGGAGCCCTCGTTAGCTGTCAGATGTGGATCCTTCCCTGCTTCTTGGTCTCTTTTCCCCTTAAAGTAGCCACAGGAACACAAAGTTTCTCATGCAAGTGAGCAGTCACAGCACAAAAGCATCTCGTGGGGCTGCCCAAGCACAGGACAGGTTGGAAATCAGCATTTCTAGGAGCTTTTATTTTTAAACTATCAGGTTTCTGAGTCATTTGAGCTTGTCCTCAGCTTGCCTGTAAAGGACCTATAAACCTCCAGTTGTGTGCTGGGCTCAGGCAGACGGGGCTCCTCGTTTCACAGGTCTGTGATTTCAGTTTTCAGAGGACAAATGCCTTCAAACGCAGGTCCGGCTGTTAGGAGGCCGAGTGCAACGGAAGGGTGCCGCACCCTGAGGAGCCCAGGTAAGGTCCCTGTGCCAGGTTCAGCTTTTGTAAAACAAGGATGACTCCAGAGGCGGCGAGGCTGAAGCCCTCAGGGCTGTGGCAGTGCCCTTCGCGGTTGTGTAGCCCGTTACGTCGTATCCATGCAAGTTTAAATGGGTGAAAGATGCAAATTAAATGGGTGAAAGATGCGAGTCCCCGGGTGTCTGTGTGTGTTCCTGCAACTTTCTCAATTCTTTCCCTTTCCCCCAGGGAAACGTTGACATTTTGGGAGTGCTGAAGCCAAGCTACCAAGCACAAACCAACAACAGGAGACTTAGTAAAAAGTCTGTTAGCTTCAGCTGGTACGAAGGAAAAAATTAACAACCACCACCCAAAACCTGTTCCTGCCCAGGTAAAGGTAACCTGGTGTTGAAAACAGAGGTATGAGGCCGTACTGCTGATTCTGGGGGAGTTAAATCAAGCAGGGTACAAGCTGCCTCCCAGTAATGACTTTCTTCCCCTGGTTAGTCTGAGCAAAGTCCAAAACCCTGACATCAGCAAGGCTCACACTCTTCCTCATGCTGATGAAATGTGACCACAATTCCCCTAGAACTGGCTTGAGGCGAGCTGCCGGGGGAGGCCGGTTCGTTTGCGCGTGGTGTGGGTTTTTTAAGCATTGAGATAAATGCTCCCTTGGACTTTCTGAAGCACGGGGAGCTCTTCCTCGCAGGCAGAAAGTCTAGTGCATCTCTGACAGGAACGGCTCCTGTCCGGGGGATGCCTGTCCCAGGGTGACCAGCTGCCGCGAGGCGTCACTGCTGCGGGGCCGCGGGCAGCACAAGTTCTGCTTATTCCTGACATCTTTTGTTTCCCACTGAACAAAGTTTCTGCTTTCTATGGCACAAAATCTGAGCTTTACTGTCCTGAACTTAGCTGTCAACAGCGGCCTCTGCTTGCATCTCTTCAGGTTGTGGTTTGGGGGGGGGGAAAGGGGGTTTGACTTTTTTCTTTTTTTTTTTTTTTTTCCTTTGGTTCTACATTACACATTGACACTTTATAAAATGCATGAAAATCTTACTTTCCTTAAGAGCCAAAGCCAAGGTTGTGCAACACTTCCATGAATTCCCTGATGCTCCATATAAATGGGAAAGAGCAAACAGCCCGAGTTAGGAAATGTGCATTGAGCACTACAAGCCGTGCAGTTGTGCAAGTCTGCTTTGGTAGCACCACTGCCTGCCAGCTTCCAAAATTAAACAGCAGGAAAAAGCAATCCTTGGGATACTGCACGAGTGGCACCGATGCATCCTGTGGTTATACTGAAGGTTTTCTCATAATGCGTTTACAGTAGGGACCTCCAAAGGTGAAATCTTTTCTTTGCCCGTGTCATCTGGTCAGGAAACTCTGAGGTTATTTCTGGCAGAGCTCAGTTTTCCGTGAGAGCTTTCCTGTCACTTCTAAGTCACCTCAAGTCCTACTGGAAAAAATTGCAGAATAATCCAAGATTTGAGTGGGCTTTAATCTTGCTCAGTTTCGTCTTAAACAAGTGTGACATTTTGAGGGCATACAGTATTTTTCTGATGTGCTACTACACTTGGTTTATAGAACATGCGCTATGGAGAAAGCTCAAAACCTTTAGCTGAAAGAAATATTCTGTTATTCTAAGAAAATTCCTCGTGTTCTGCTGCTGAACCAGGTCTGCACCACACAAGTGGTTAGGATCCCCCAGTATAACTGCCTTGCCCGCTCCTATGCGCAATGAAACCCTCTGTGAGAAGCCGAATCTGTTGCCTGGTGAAGGCAACACACGATATCCTCCTTCACAGCCTCTCACGAAGAGTCTTCTGTGTACGCTTGGCAGCGGTGCCTCCGCGGGCAGCACAGCCAGGGACTTTAGTCTCTTGCCAAGGTCTGTGGATGTGATCCAAGATGCCATTTAAAAAGGAAATCTGTTGTCTTGATTCTAAAAATGGCCTGTGTTATCTGCCCTTCCAAAGGGATCTAGGAGGGATGTTTTCTTGCTTGGGCTCAGATGTGAAGACAGTAACTGAGCCCCCTACCCAACCATCTGATTTTTAGCACGTAGGAAGAAAGGATCTTTGCATGTTTTTTACTGGTCAGACTAAAAGATTTCCATGCCAAGCTATTGATGTTTCTGATGTTTTCTTAAAGCCTAGATTCCACTGTAAATCAAATCTAGCCAACCCTAAAGTCCAAACCAGCCAGTTCTGTTACTATTTTCTCTTTTCACTATTCCTATCCTGAAGCGTTGGCTCTCAGATGAGTCTCTTCCTGCAGCAGCAGTCGAACAGGACTACAGCCGTCTCGGTCTGGATCAATGGATGGCAGCTGCTGCATCTGCCAAGAACACTGATGTGTGTACGGGCTCGTGGCCATTATTTGCCTAAAACAGTGGGAAATGGCAAGTGTATGTGTAAAAGTTATGAAACTTTTTTTTACCAGAATATATTCTGTACACCGGTCTCTTCCCTTCCTCTTTCGGTGTCTCCTCCCCGGTCGGTATGGCTGCTGACCACGTGGAGGGTGTGCATATGTTTGAGTAGAAACGAATGGGGAACAGACCCTGCTCTTGTCAGAAGAGAGTTTCTGCCATAGCGAGGAGAGGAGCGGCTGCCTGCCATTATTGGGGCTTATACAAAAAGACTGATGTAGTAAAGGTAGGTCTGATACTTACACATCCTTGATCAAGTCTCGATGCTGGTGCGCAGCTGCTAGGGAACTCCAGGATAATAATAAATAAGATCACATGGTTTAAAATAGCATAATTTTCATTTTGCTTGGGTTGAAGCTTGTTGCTATGACGCTGCAAGTATTTCAGTATTTTGTGGTTTCAGTAAACCATGAAGACTGTCTTTATTCCCTGTTTTTTGTTCAGGTGATGATACTGCATTAATTGATTTCTGTCTTTCTGTTGACCTCTGAAGTTGTCTGGGAACCTTAAAAACAAAAAACCGCACAAAGTAAACGGGAGGCATAACTCCTCTGAGAAGCCCTGTCTCCTGCAGGAGCTGATACTGGTGTGCCCAAGCTGTCCTCTGGGGGCTTTACTGGGTGGATTCTGCATATGGTTCAATCCCACAAGTACATTGTCACCAAAAATATATAGCAACACCAGGCTGCTCGTGATGGCTCATCACCCAGGCTCTCAAGCAACCAGCAATCCCAAACCCTTGCTATGTTCATTACGTGTCAGTTGCACTAATTTTCAGTATTTTGTGCACTTTGTGTCTCTGGTGCATTTACCTACGTCAGAATTGGGTGGTATTTTCCTCATTCTTGCAGGGGAGCAGACAAGCGGAGGAGGATTGCCTGGAGCCACACAGCCGGCAGGTTAGTGTGGGACTCCTACTCAGCCTCCCAGATCACGCTGTCTAGCTAGCTCTTGTTTTTTGACTTTGAGTTTATCAATTTGGATTTTAAGTGCTCCCTGAGAGCTGTTACATACCAGATTGGACTTTTTTAGAGGTAAATAGAGAGACTGGGGAGAAAAAGAGATGAAAAGCAAGATGGTTATGAGTGCATGAGAACTCCCACAGGACAAGTGATTGCATTTTAGCAGCTTGAAAATAGGCTTATGTGGGACAAATCCTCCTTTTGCAGGCAGACTGTGGCACCTGTTTGGCAAAGCTGATCTCATCAGCAATTGCTTCTAATGTCCCTTTTTCATTCCTCCTTTGGGGTTTGCGTGTGCCGGAGTTCTGGCGGGAGTAAACAGGCTGCCAGTGACTCTGGTTAACAAGCACGCCTGCTACAGGTTGGTCTGCATTTTTGCTCCAGAAGACAAGCGTGTGTGGCTTTGCAGGGTGGGCCCAAAGGCAAACCACAACTATGTCTTGAGCATCCGGATTGGTGTGCAAAGACATGCTAATTAACGCCAGCTGACGTGGGCCGACAAAGGGATGTCTTCTCCCTTACTACCGCCTTATGCTGTAGTAGCTTCTCTTCTCACTGTTTCCCCTACTCCCATGTCTCTTCTCTGAGACAGTGGTTCAACCTGCCCAACTCCTCTAGCTCCACCACTGATCACGTCTTCACCCGCCGCTCGTTTTGCAAAAATGGCAAATGTTTGAGCAGGAAAATGCTTTTCCTGCTCGGTGCCAACATGACACTGGCTATGCAAGTACCTCTCACCGGTCATTCTCGTTGCTGGGCGGTGGCTTTGCGGGTGTGTTGCTGGTGACTGTCTCTTTGAACCGGGTGTTCCTGCAGGTCTCTTGTACCCCTGCAGAGACCCCAACTGACGTAAAGCTGCTTCAGTTTCTTTTCTTCAACTCCTGGAACTGAATCTGGGTTTTCTGAAGGGCAGCATAATTGCTTAAAAAAAAAAAAAGGGGGAACAAAAAACGCTTTTAAAGGTATTTATATGAGCAAACATCACACATTGACTCATGCTTGGGCAATAACTCTTGCTTAACTGTGGTCCTGTTGGGTGGCTCAGCAATGAGCTGAGAAATGACTGTAATGTCTGCACAAATCCTCGCCCTGCGAAGTGTGTTTGCTCCTCGCGGTTGAGACCCGAGGCTCCATCAGACCCAGCAGCGAGTCCTGCTGGCCTCCGCAAAGCCATGTTTTCTGTGCAGTCTCCGTTCCTCTGTTTGTGCAGCCCAGCTTGCCCAACCCAGTCTACCCAAGCCCCCAAAACCTGTGTGTTAAAGCAAGAACCCTTCACAGCACACAGAGGACTGTCGCTCTTCAGGTGCGTCGGGGAGATGGGCAGAAGCTGACGGTGCTGTTTGGTGGCTGCGTTTGGACCAAGGCTCAAGCGTGTGTGCTGGGAGGTGGGCGCTGCTCGGCCCCACTGCCGCGGGTGGGAGGGGGTGCCGTGGCTGGGCGGGTGCTGCCGCTGGATGTCACTGTCGCTTTATGGCACTCTGTGCGCTGGGAGGAAGGCTGGGGGCGGCGATGGGTCCCTGCGCTGAGCAGCCTCGGGGTGGTGGGATGGCACCAGGGAGCGGCCGCCTGCCCTGCGCGTCCTTCGAGGCAACCCCGGGGCTAAATAATTTCTGTGTTGCCAGCGGTCATGCTGTTTGACTTTTGTTTTTTAAAAAAAACCCAACTTCCAGAGTCAGCCCAGAAGACTTATTTCTTCGCTGTCTCAGACTGCGACGTGGGGCTGATTTCTACAGCTTTCGGCACTGTACGGGAGCCAGCAGATTGCAAAGGAAAATGATGCTCTGTTCTAGTGCTGAGCTGAGAAGTGGGTCTGGGCTGGTATTTTCAGTAAGTCTAAAAACAGAGTTGGGACCAGTGTTTAAATTGAAATGTGGTGGTTTTTCTAATAGTAATTTAAAAAGCCTAAAAGCCCAAATGTGAGGGAAGGGGATGTAGATCCCTGATTGTGAGATGACAGGGGAGCAAGGCTAGCGGATGGCTGCTCGCTAGCCTCTCTCCTTTAACAAAACTCACAAAATTATCAAATTACCATGCTGACAACCTCAATCACTTACTAATTGCATATTGATTCTGTATTTTTATGCTCTCTCATCTAAATAACGAGGCGTTTCCAAATAATCTATTTCTGTTGCACGGAGCGCGCCGGTCCCCCCCGGATCCACAGCCTGTTGTTTGTGCTCTAGCAGGGAGCCGACTGCTGTTCCCTTCCCACAAAGGGCAAAGATGCTTATTTTTCTCCCACTTGTCTTGCATAACAAAAGGCATTTGTCAACCGTTACATAACGGCAGAATTTGTTGCTGCTTCTGTCGGCCTTTTTGGAGGCTGCCTTGTCCCCAGCGCCACGCAGCCATAGCCGGCAGGCTCTTGCCGGCTGCAGGTTGGTGCACGCTCCTCGGCACGCGCCGATGCATCCCGATAGCGCACGACGCAGCGTGACTAATGCTTGTCACCCACCATTCATTTTTTCCCTTTTTTCCTCTTTTTTTTTTTTTTTTTTCTTCTTGGAAAGGAAGATGTGGAATTGTGTATTTTGGTTGTGGTTTTTATTTCGGGGAGCAAAAGGATAGGAAGGCATTTGGGGAGGGTTATTGGTTTTTTAATATTTGTTCCGAGGTGGCTACGGGGAGCTACCCTCAGCCACATGCCCTGTGGGAGCAGCAGGGCTTGTCCTTAGCTGAGGTCATGTCCTGGGCTCAGCCCAGCCTCTGAGAAGGGCCGTGCTGGAAATGGAGCTCGATTCACCCTCCGCAGTGCTCACGAGCTTAAGGGAGCAAGAACGCCTGTCGCCGCCTGCCTCACGGAGCTGCCAATTGCTTTTTTTAATATCTCCCAATTAATCTCGGGCGTCTCATGCTAGCAACAGGAATTTGTGTTTGGGTTTCTTCTTTACAATAGGTTTGATTTCCTCATTGTCGGAATATCTTTTTGGAGCCTTAGAAATAAACGGTTTTGCTTCCCTGTAAACTAAACGCAAAAACCGCGTGGCCAGCTTCCTCCTTTCTCTCTAACTGGAAAGGAGAGAGCTGTTTACCTGCGGCCCCAAACTTATTTATGGCCTTATCACTGCCAGCTATCAGATGACCACAGATCCTTTTTTAACATGAAGCAAGCAGTGCTCCGGTAACCCAACGAGGTCTCGCCTGCTGCCGTTTTCCAATTTACTCAAAACAATTTCCTACTTGACTCTTTATATTGTAGATCTGGTTTTAATTTCTTTTTAATGAACTTCTTAAAGTATGCGTTTCTTGTGGACCTTTGAACTTCCTGGTGTACTCAGCCTTTACTCAGGAGATATGTATATGGTTGGCTATGAGTGTGCTTAAACGGGTTAACCCTTTAGAGTTGGTGTTCTCGGGAAACTGTTCATTACAGTTTCCTTATGTAGCCGATGCTCAGGCAGAAATCAGCTTTGGCAAACACATGCTTTACCTGACAAAGTTTAACTCCTATATCATCAGACAAAATTATGGGTCAGACTTGGTCTGTAAAGCATGACTGGAAACACGGGATCAGCAAACAGCTCCAAAAATTGTAAATCACGGTGCTAGGGACACCAGCTCAGCTTCCCAGAGCTAGCCAGGGAAAGCTACTGGCAGCTGTGATAGTTCAGTGCCCGCGTTATGATAGGAACTGGCAATATCTGCAGGATTCGTGGCCTTTTGATAAAGAGACATCTTGGTAGCAGGCTTCTCCTTTGACATGGATCAACCCATGTAAGCTGCATGATATAGTTATCCCCTTAAACTTAGCACAGCAGGAACACCTTGTGGGATATTAGCTTTCCTGTTTGCTTACCAGAAACTTATCCATTTGATTGTTCTTGATGTACTTATACAGCTTCTGCAGCTGCTTTGCGTCCATCTCTGAGAAAAGGGAGACGAACTGCCAGAACATCCTTGGGAAAAGAAAGACATGGATTGTGCATGTGAGTACAAACTTCATCCTCTTCCTCATCCTGCTCCCTAGTTCTGGCGTGGCGAGTGTAACCACTGACATACCGTTTGCACAGCTCCTCCCCCCGCCCCCCCCCCCCCCCCCCCCCCGCCTTTTTTTCTCCCCAGAGCTTATAAACTTTTAAAGAATTGTTCTTCCCTAAGAATGGGAAGGATTATCCATTAACTCAGGTGGCCACATAGGACCCCCTTTACTTGCAAAGGGATGTTGCTGATGGACAGCACATCAAAATTGGCCTTGCGCTGAGCAAGAGTAAATGCCGCATGGCCTCTGCTAAAATTACCTGCAAAATCTGTGAGCATTCAGCAGATAGAGCAAGCTATACAAGTCTCCTGTTGACACCCAATCTCAAGTACGTGTCTAAATGCCTGCTAGGAGCAGCAGGGGCAGGTGCCCGTCTCGCTGGGAGCATCGCCGGTGAGGTACCACCAGTGCCAGGTAAGAGGAGACCCTTACTTCTGCCAGTGCTTGACTTCCGAGGCTCTGCAGTACCGCTGGAGAAACAGATCGATGCGGTCCCCAATTATGGTCAAACTTTGCTTCATGTACTTCAGTTTCTTCTCTGCGGGGAGTTGCTGGGGCAAATGCAGTTTCCTAAGTGACTTCTTAAAGGGCCTCAAAAGCTCCTTGCACTGCAAAGAAAACGTGTTGGCATAGGTGCTCAGTATTTTAAATTCAGGTCTCAGGAATTCCTCTTCACTAAATAAACTGATTAAATAGCTGGCTGGGAAGCCCTGAAGGACTGTTACGTTTTGATAAGTGTCTCCTGTGCGGACACAGGGGAGCTGAGGTGGGTCTTCAACAGGACCTCTGTCAGGTGCTGCCAGCGCTCGGCAGGAGTCACTCCTGCACGTCCCAAGGTTGGTGACACCGTGGGCGAAGCACATTGCAGGTGACATGAAAAGGGAATTGAGGGATTTCCAAGACTGGGAATTCCTTTTTAACATTGTAGGGCAAAAGAGAGAAATTTTGGGCTACAAAAGAGCTGTTGTTCTGCAGGGAGAGGGAAAGGGAACTGCTTTACTGCTTTTCTCATGCTGCTTCTTCCTGTGGCCAAACCTGCAATATGTTGCAAACATTGGCACATGATGCAGGAGCAAACGCTGCATCTGGATGCCCTCCCTTTTGTCTGTCGTCTTTTTGCCTGTTATGTGCACTGGGCCGTGACTGGGGCTGTGTGTGGCCATGCCATGACGCACCAGGAACGGGAATATCATGTCCTACAGTGGGGGAGGACGGTATGAGACAGCTTTGTGGCTGCAGTGTAAGTGATGCAAAGGACCCAAACCACCATAGCCAGGGAGCACATGGTGTCACGTGAAATGATAATGTAGCAGTACTTGTTTCGAAAAAGCAAACGGTGTATGTGAAATGTGATTTATGTTGTTGCTGTTGTTGTTCTGGGGGTTTTTGTGGTTTGTTTGGTTTGGTTTTGTTTTGTTTTTTTTAACTAAAAGTGCGATGTCCAGATGACTGGAAAACAATGATGAGGTAAAAACTTTCAGACATGGAAGAAAGCTACAGAACAAAGTGTCTTGTCCTGCTTTTTTGCTCCCTCTGCCAAATTCCTGGGTTTTATTTGCTCCCTCTCTCTCAAGAACCTGAGATCCCACTGATTTTTTTCTACTGCTAAATTCTATTCAGCATCTCACAATTTTAAAGGTGTCCCGATCAAGGCCGTCTGCGCAGCAGATGAGCGGGGTCTTGCATGGTGGAGCACTCTCGCTGCCTGTTACGAAGGCTGCCTCATTCGCTGTGCCAGCCAGATCCTTCTCTGTGGTCTACAAATTGCCAAAGCCATAGGTTAGTCTTCCAGTTCATGCAAATCTTGCATCCTCTCTTTAAAAAACTCCCGAGGACAATCCCTGTCCTAAGGCTTAGAAGCATTTCTCTTCCTGCCAAATCATTTCAGATCGGGTTTTCAGAGGTGCTTAACGAAGCTAGGTATTCAATTATAATTAAAAGTCCATAAGAATTAGGTGCCTACTTGAAGTCCCTTTTGGAAATCCTACCTCTAATAAATTACAAGGTAAACAATGGCCACTCGTTCCTAATGGCATTAATCAAATACGGGCTGGCAGTCACTTGTTAAGTGGAAATATGTGGTTACAATGGGCTCATTGTAACGCCTTGCTGCTCCCTCCGCGGCTTTTATTGATGGCAAAGGTACCAGGGCTGGCCTGCTGCACAGCCAGATTGAAAACAAAACAAAATCCTCAGCCACAGCACTTGCATCTCCATGGTCTGAGGAGGGGGATATCGTCTCTTGCAAAGGGCAATGTCTGTTTTCTCTGTGTCAACATTTGTGTAGGTAACTCCTCCACTCATCTTTTGGAAAGCAACACTTATATAACTGACTTAAACACAAGCTTATGTTGCCTTTTAAAACATGCTGAAGTGTGTAGGAAGAGAAGTCCTTTCCTCTCTGACACGCTCTGCTCCCTTGGAAGATTACTTCTGTGCAAATTTGATCCCAAACCACATTTCAGAGATGAAATTGAAGCTGGACTCTGCTTTGCTCTCACTATGTGCTGCTCTCCCTGCCCACTCTCACCTGGCTGTCCGTGCCGTCCCTTGCCCTGGGTCTGTCCACTTCATCCTTAAAGCCTGTCTCCTCCATGGGACACGGACCCCCTCTCCCTTCCCCAGGGTCTCACTCGCACCAGGTAGGAAGAGAAAACTGCTATGGAGCCGTGTTTGCACCAAAATGTGCTGGGGTGACCAAGGTGATCGGGATGCCCGGACACCGGTTCTGAGTTCCACCAACCATGGAGACTGCTGGGGTCCTCCAGCCCCACAACAGTGTGGCCCTCTGGGGCAGAGTCACCTCTCCCTATGAATTTTGCTATTGAATCATGGTTCTAAAAAAAATAGAAAACCCTGGATTTTCTCATTACTGGATGTTCAATGCTGTCAATGGCTCCTGTGGGCAATGGGAGGAAAAAGTCCCTTGCTTTGCTTTGTTTGCACCTGTGGGAGCTTGGTGGAGTCTCTGGGGCTCTTAGCTGGTGCTGGGTTTGCACCTGCAGCAAGTCCAGCACCTGTAACTGTGCAACAGCCCAGATTATTTTGGTCTCTGAAGGTGGTGCAAAGTGCAGCTCTTTGAGTCACACGCGTGGCTCTGCGCCGTGTTGGCTATCTGCGAGTGTGGGTGCAGCTCCTGGAGTGAGCAATCAGTTTTCCTCCATGGCTTGTGCACCAGCAAGTTCAAGACAGGCCTTCCTCCAGCTCTCCCACTGCAGCTGCTGAGCTGCGCCGTGGGGAAGCTCTGGCCCCAAGGCAGGGGTCAGAAAGCCTGGTGCACGTGGGGCTGGGGGTGATCTCTAACAGAGGCAGTCCCATTTGATGGTGAACAGAGGTGCAATGAGGAAAAGGGACCTTGGGCTGCACTCTAGATGTTTTTCAGGGAGCTGGTTGGAGTTGAGACCTCAATTCCCATCACAGTGTAATGGAAATTCAGGGTTACCTCCTTCACAGATGGTGGTGAAAGCCAATCGCAGTGAGATCTCACTCTCCTGGGTAACATCTCTTTTAAAACTCTCCTTTTTAGAAAAAATAAATTGCGCTTGCCAGGAAGAAGTCTGGAAAGGCTTGGAGTTAAAGGGACTTTGCTTTGGAAATTTACTTCAAGGCAAAATGCTTTCACAAAGAAAAATGTGTCGGGCTCCCATCATGCCCTGACCAGTCAGACAAGTGCAATTGTTTTGTCCCTTGGACAATTAGTGTAATTGCTGCAGCTGGGACTCAGCTGTGCTCCTGTGCCAGGTCGCTTCTGGCACCGGGAGTCATCTCGAGGGCTGTACAAAGGCCCCCTCTCTCTGAGGTCCCCCCGGGCACGGCTGTGCGGAGGGACCAGCACTGCTCTTGGCAGAACTTTGGATGCTTTTGGTCAAGCGTTTCTCTGTGCAGCCGGCAATGCTGAGCACCCGCCGAGCCAAATGCCCGGTGCAGGTAGCAGCCTTAGGGAAGTATTGATGGGTCTTGAAATAGAGACAGGTTCTTACTTTCAGGCTGTCTTAGGGAAGTTTGGCCTTTACCCATGATCGAATTCAATAATGACAAAAATCCATTAAGACAATCCCTCCCCTTAAGATGTTTGTGGCATTTTTCCTCCTGTGTCTGCTTTCTTCCTCCCCCACATCTGAAATTTTGCTGTCAGCTCTCTGACGCAGGAGCCTTGCACAGGCCGGTGCTGAGCAGACGCAAAGACAATTATCTTCTAACGCTTTGCAGTTTGGTTTACTTTGACCATCTGAGGTATGTTACAACTTGTTTAGCCTATACTAGGATTTTACAGTATGTTCTATATTACTTAACACAAGGTAAGCTATGCAGAGTGAAGCAGTGGTGACAGCACGGATAAGTGTACCTATGCTAGCTTCAGCCTGGTTTTTTTTGCGAGGACTATGTTGGAGGTGGTTTGGTTGAAGGGGATGTTGAAAATGCAGCTGGTTTCTCAATGCCTGTTACCAACCGCTCTCTTGCTGTGTTTGCTGTCTGCAGTCGTGACATCTGTCCCCAGTGTGGCAGGCGACTCCTCTCCTTTTCACCTCCGGAGGTTTAAACCAAGAAGTTGCCAGCTTATGCTCTCACCTCTCAAGTCAGGGTATTGAAGGGTAGTGTGTTCCTGGCTAACAGGAGCACAAGAGAAATGAAGCTGGTTCAGCACAAGCTTTCACACATGTTGGCAGCTAGATTAAAAGCCATTTAGGAGCTCTAGGGACACACACCGGTTGTTGGCATAGGCATAACCCATATTTGCATGGCCATATCTGTGTTCTTGTGAGATTACAGCTTCCACGGAGCATGTGACTACAGCATGGAGTGGCTCCCTTGGCTTATCATGTGTACACTTCACTGTTTCGGAGAATGGAGAAGGCCTTGAGTTCCCCTTGAAAATCCCAGTCTTTGTTCTTCTACCTTTCGGTGTACAGTGCACCCAGAGCTTGGCCAAAGCCATAAATATACAAGCAGGAGGTATAGATGGACTTCCCTGGCCTGCCTTCATCTGAGGATCTCGCTGTATTTAGTTGTTGTCCATTAACCTGGTTTGCAGTGGAGCGGTGATCTCAGTAGTCTTCTCTGGCATTACTTGGTACAGTAGCAGAGCAGGAGACTAGATAGCTGAGATTGCAAAATGCCTTTTTTCACTGTTGAACCGTATAATAATGTTCAAAGCTGTGCTCTGACCACTGAAGCTATAAACCTTCCCCGTCTCTCGAATTTTTTTGGTAACACTGAGTCAGACTTCAGTTCATTTTGTTAATCACGTAAGGTCTTGTGGACGAGTCCACTCCTGTGAGATCAGGCATGAGACATGCCTTCGAGTCCTCAGAAGTCTGTGGTTGTATCCCTTCCCCCTGCCTCTCTGGAAGACAGCATTACTTTCTACTTTGAAGCCTGTGATGTCGGAAGATGGTATAACCCAGACCACATCTATGTAAATCTATCGGATTATATTGCCTACTTAAGGGCAGGAGTCCTTTGAAACAACGTTCTAACTGGATGGGGAAAAGTCAGGAGTACAAACAGATTATGCATCCCATATTTCTTCCCTAGAAGGAAAGGGAGCCTAAGTGCCAGTCAAACACACTGTACTGTAACAGTGCACCTTAGGGAAAACGTTTCCTTTTCCCCTGACAGCTCTTTTGTGAATATTAATTTCTACTGTTTGAGTGTCTCAGTCTTCCAGGAGCTGTGGAAGTGCAAACATGAACCAACTTCTCTAGTACAGCAGCTCTTCCAGTGCAAGAGTGAGCTTGTAGCCCAAACGGAAACCATTGTAAAGATGCTCTGTTCATGCTGCTGTTTATTTGCTGTTTTAGGCAGATTTAGCACAAATACCATGTGTGATGTGATGAGTCAGGTTGCATATAATGTACGCAGGCAACTGATGCAATATTTATTTACTGGTAGGTCACAGGGAAGGAGAGCTGATAAACACAGATAGATATACAGGTATTTTACATTATACTTAAACCAACTGCACGTACACGTGGTTTAGTTAAACATACAAGCTAGACATCATTGCCAGGTGTATTGCAATGTAATGCTAAATAGGAATTGTAATGAGGAATGTTTTTCAGCAACTTGTTCCTACCAGGAGGGTGGTGAACGCTTCATTTGATAGTGATTAATGACACTCCGCGCAACTGCTCAGACTGTAGGGGCGGAGGCTTTGCTAATTGGATCTGGAAATTCCTTTCCTGGTGTTTAAGGATGATGAAAACTTTCACAGCCAACTGGAGACTCGTCTTCTCCCTGCAGTTGGATGCCAATAAATACAGCTCAAGTTAATAAATCTTGTATCGGGGGAAGAGATCTGAAAGAAAATTTGGACCTAGTTATGTGACATTATTAGAGGCATCTTAATATACCATAGGAGTCCCTTTTTGCTACATGTTGGGAGTTGCTCATTTAATCACTTGTTTGAACTACTGTGGTAAAGAACACAAACACAATTTGTGACCAGTGGCGTGTAGAAGCTATGAATGCATCTGCATCAATTTTACCCGCTTAATCTCTTCTTGCAAAATCTGATCAGATGTGGTCCAAGTATTCCTATACTGGAAGACACAGCTAGCCAAACCTTCCATGGTGCCCAAAGCTACCAGTGACTAACCTCGTGCTGGACACCTCCTTGTCAACAGATGTATCTTCAGGTGTTTCTACATTATTTTATACTTCAACAATTTTGTAGATGTTTGTCTTTAGCTTTTCAGCCAGCTGTTAGTGAGCTTATTAATGATGTTTACTAATGTCATATAACTATTTTTTAAGCTGCTTAAGGTCCTCAGGAACTGAAAGAGCATTATCAGCTTCCTCCATACTTTGCAACTTGCAGCCTGTGAGAAACAGGATAGTTGAAGGCTTTCCTTCTTATTGTGCTTCAGATGTTTTCAGGCTTTTATGTAAACTGAAATAGGCATTGTTAATGAGATATTAATAAGCCCATCCCTTTGCTGCTTATAAAATCAAATCTATAACAAGCTGGGTATCCCTTAATATTGAAAAAAATTTAACTTCTTTTGTTAATCTTTTGGATCATGTAATACAAACTGTGGTAGGTGATATATGCCTTGTTGACTTCCCCCTCCCTAACAAATTTACCCACCATCTTAGTAACTAATAGAAGCAGCCTGGAAACAATGAGACTGGTACGCCTGTGCCAAAAGGTCAGCTCTGCCTGGGGAATGGGGCAGGGGTTTGCATGGGACTAGCAAGTTGTGCAGAGAGGCACCGAATGTATAAGCCAAATAGGAGCCACAATGTAGAGGCAGGGAGCAAAAAAAGAAAATAAAACAACAAAAAACAAGGGAGAGGTGTGAGAACTCAGCCCTGCTTGGCAGGGAGGAGAGGGCTTGAAACCGACAGCAAGGGAGAAAGGTGGGCACAGCCAGGTGGGAAACCTGGTTACTCCAGGAGCCAGGGAGAGAGCTCTCCTAGTCTCAAAATGGAAGAAAACAGCCTGAAGTAGAGAGAGAGGGAGACAACCTGGTAGAGAAACGCCCATCAAGACAAGGATGCCTTCAGGGAGGTTGTACGGAACTTGGTGACGCTTTTTTTCAGTTAGATATAAAGAAAATTAACTCCTGGGAAAAACCCTGCTGGTTCAGAGAGCAAAGTGCCAGCCCCCTTGCACACAGCTCTGTGCCGGGGAGATGAAGCGAGGAGCTCGCAGATCTCCTTCTGTGCATGCCCTGTGCCCTACGTCCACACCTCTGCCCTGGGCATGCTGCGAGCTCTCCTCAGCAAACAGCTGCTCTCCCATGAGATTTTTCTTCTCTTTACAATGGAGAGGAATAAAATAATAAAATAAGTCATAAAACAACAAAAACTAGAGAGGAATAAAAAGGGATTTTCCTCTCTTTGCAATAGAGAAATAAAATGACAGGCCACCAGAAGGGGTTCTCTTGTCCTGTTTTTTGTTCCCAGTCTTGAGGCTTTTCTCTGAACGACTCAGTGGGGAAAAAACTTTTGCCATGTTGTATCTGTGCATATGAAGAGGATGGAAAATAACAACTGGTCGGAGCAATTGGGGCTCAGAGCCAGGAGACTGTCTGCATCAGGTCTCTCCCCTCTGAGTCATGGCACCCTCAATTTCAAAGCCTCCCTCTATGGCAGAGGCTCTCAAATCGGTATCTTCTTTCCATCTTTCCTCTGCTCCTTTAGAAAATTTTGATATCTGCCTCCAGTGATCTTGTTCTTTGCACAGGAGTGCCAGACTGGCTACGTTTCCCAGTGCAATCAGTGCCGCTGGGCTGGCTGCCCGCTGGCACGCGGCGTGATGAGGCTTCAGGGCATGTGATGTGTGCCAGGGTTGCAAGGGGTAATGAAGTTCAGTTTCCTGGTAGTAGTCAGGTCTCGTCCCTCTGTTGTCACCGATGCCCTTTTCGTGCACGTCCCTCCTTGCATCTCCTGCCTCTCTCCCAGTCCCATACCTGTGCCTCGCATCATGCTGCCCCGTGCCTGACCCTGTATGCAAGAAAAGTGGCTAGTGCTCGGAGTATTTTTAAATTTCCACTTAACACTCACTTCAGTTCATGGATTTTCCAGAGGAAGTCAGGTTTTAGGGGTATTTTTTTTTAGTTTAGTTTTATTTAAAAAAAAAAAAGAAAGAAAAAAGCAAGGAAATTCCCCTCCAGCCTACAGAATGTAGCTATCAAGAGAAGTGGCTTCATTTCTCTTTCTTAAAAGCATTGAACACCCTGTTATGCTTAAAATAATAAAACCAAAAAAGGCCAGCCTTTTTACGTGATGGGTTTCAGTCTCTTGTATTGATAGTGCGGTGGGGTAGCTGTAGTGAAACGTAGGCTCTGTTGAGATAGGCAGAAGAAATAAAAAAAAGCAGTGCGTGCCATTTAATTTCTGCAATGTTCTGATTCCCTCCTACCAGCCTGAAAATGCTAAACGTGATCCTTTGTCTGGCATATGGGGATTTGGAGAATTGTTGCTAATTACTGCAGTTGTGCTATCTGGCTTAACTGGCTTAAATAATATATTAAGTGCTTTTATGATCTTCCACAGCACGCTGGAATGCAAAGAGGTGCATTTTATGCTGTTTATACTTTATGGCAGGCATAACTTACATAACATTACTCTGCAGAAAAAATTGGTTTTGATGATTTATTGCTTGTATAATTCACAACCAGGCTCTAGACGATAAGATCCTGTTGCGCTAGGTGCCATGCAGATGCGAGGCATGCCCGCCTATCTTGGAAGGTGGAGTCTAATCGCAGGGAAAGAGGCTGGGGGTGGCTACAGGGAACGGTGGGGCCGAACGACTCGGGGTGCCAGTGAAGGGTCTCGGGACACTGCTGGTCAAAACACAACTGTGTTTTTGTACGCCTGATGGCAAAGGCAAGAAGTGTGGGATCGGGAAGAGGATTGCAGGAAGTCACAATCTAACTTATTTAGGAAATGTTCCTGTTGTTATAACTTAATATGAAATTAGGATCAGTTTACTAAGGTAAATACCTAGAAGTGGGAGTATTCAAGGGTCTAGATTAGTGCTTATCCAGAAAAAGAAGAAAGCCATTATGTCCTGCTCAAGAATCTTCTTTTTACCCCTTTTTTTTTAGCAATAATTCTGTTAGTCATCCAATTCCACCCAAATTCCAGTGTCTCTTGCCTCAAAATCTCAGTTTTCTATTATCTGCTATTGTACCTAACGTTTAAACAAAATGTGAGAAGAGCATGCTGTGAATGTCTTGTTGCTGGATCTAGTGTGATGAATAATTACGGAGCGGCTGAGCAATGCTAGCCAGAGGCTCGAAGAACCTGGTAAGACACATGTTGGGGGGGGGGGGGGCATAAACCACAAAGGAAATTAGCGATAATGATGAAAAGATTGGCACATTCTGACCTATAATTTGGTTTAGTTTGACATAGCTCTCTGCAAAATCACATTGACTGTTAGAATATGCTAGTAATTAGCAGTATTTCACCTATTTGAAACTAAAGCATTGTGCAGGCTCTTGCAAATTAGAAAAAAAATAGTAGTTTTTTGTCTGGTTTTGCTTGGTAGTAGCTTGAGAATAGGGAGTTGAGAAACTGGTGTCAAATCTTGAAGTTTAATTTTGCAATTAAAAGACTGAGGAGAAAGTGTGATCTGAAGACCTTCAGTTTCCTAGCTGTGACATAAAATTAACAGCTATCTTCATTCTCATTCTGTTTTAATATTCCTGCAGAGGAGCAAGCAAAAAGAACTCCCTAGGCTGGCTTCAGTGAAATGGAGGAACTGTTACTTAGACAATAACAGGGTATGGGCTGGGAGAGGAGTGATTTTTTCTTTTTGGTATTAGCTGGCTAACGTTTGCACAACGCTTTGGATGCCATAAAGTGATATATATCTAATGCTAAAAATTGAGAGATGCTTGCTAGGAGATAGGAAACACTGTTTAAAGGCATTTTTTGATTGGCTACACAGAAAATTTCAAGGTCATACATGCACCAGCTTGCAGGGATGCACAGCTGGTACCTCATCCCTAAAAACAGCAGAATCTCAACCAGAAGGCTTAGTTAACTGTGTGGGTAAAAATGGAAGGATAAATTGAAACTACCTGAAAGGGGAAGAAGCAGCCAGGAAGTGATAAGAGAAATGAGAGGAAAAACTCTTGCCCATCATCATGGTGTCCAAGTGCTTTATAACAACTTCAGATTGCTCTCTTCCTTGAATGTACCAATTTTCTTTTTCACACTGCAACAATTTGGCAACCTCCAGCTACTCTGAACTTGTCTTTTTTGCTAAGAACTGCTCAAGAATCTGCTCAATATTCCAGGCCTAATTTTTATCACAGTAGCTGAAAGGAGCTGCTAGGCCAAATGCTAGGCCCAAAGCTCTTGTAGGAGTAGCTGGGCTTCTAACCAAAGGGAGAGCGAGTGCCAAAGGCTTTTATGGATCATTTAACAGTATGTTTTGTATAGTAAAAACACATGCAAATACTTAATATAGTAGGCAAAATTTTGATTAACCCCTAATCCTTTACCTTGCTGCACGGGTACAATCAATCCACAAAACTGGCAAGGCATAATGTTGAAGGAGCTATTTGTCCAGCAGCGATATGTCATGTTTGGGTTTCAGAGTCCACTGTTAACACATGAACAGCCATGGCGTGTTCAGCTGAAATTGCAGCTAAACAACCTGGTCATCTGCATCCTGTTGTGGCTTACTGCTGTATTTAGGGGAGTGAGGTGTGATGTGGTGGTTTGAGCAGATGGCAAGCTGTCCGACTTTTTTTGTTGCTTTGTTGGCTTGATCAGCAGTTCTTCATTGACTCTGGACAGATTACAGGTGTGATACTATCTTAGATAATGCTACTTGGTGAAGAACTTTAAAATCCTTAATTACTGTCATTAGCCATTTGACACCATAAAATAGAGATGTGTTATTTTAATGTCTCTTTTTACCCCTGTCTGTACGGTGTCTGAGTGTCCTTAACTCAAACAGGGAGGTGTAACTTCTGGGTCACGATCAGCGATGGCGTGTGCATACCAGCATAAAGATGTGTGTGCGTGCATACACATTTGTATGTGTCGTTGTCCAGAGTTCTTTTACTATCTGTGTTGTGAAAGCACTGAACCAAGACATCAGTCTGTTGGCAAGGTCATGAAGGCTGGTAGGTTTCTCTATTTGGGGATGTCCTTTGTTTGTTCAGTGTTTGAATCATGTGAAATCTTAATTAGCAAATAAGATGCTTTGGCCTTCCCTTCCAAGATCTGAAACGGAATTAAAGGAAGTGCAAGGATGTGCCAAATGACACGGCAGTACTGGCTCCATGTGTTTTGTTTTACTCCACTGTCCTGCTGTTTTGAGATGCAGGCAAAACTGCATCAGCTGCTGGCAAAACGTTCATGAAGTCGTTACATGTTTTGTGCTTTGGTACTGCTTTTTCTATATACTACAATCAAACTGCTAAGATGTTGGAGACCCTGTGTGCAGCAGCTGTTGAGCTGAGAAGAAAGCAGCTCTTTCTTTGAAAGGGAAAGTTGCCCCGTTGTGCCACAGTGGTAAGCCACTCCCTGCTGTGCACCGGGTTTGCTGTTGCACTCTGGGGGCGATGCAAGCATCCTCTTTCTACAATGCAGTTTGGACTGTTCTGAAACAGAGTAAACATTAGTCGCTTCTTGCAAAGCCACTCCTTTCATTTGATCTTCTGTTATTAATTATTTGCACTTCCTCTTGTCACAACACTTTTTTGCTGCTGAGGATGGAACTGCAGAGAAATCCTTTACTTCCATTCCAATGACATAGTGGTTTTCTGTCTACAAGAGAGTACAGAATTGCTTTTATCAAACATATTTCTTTTCCCATTGTTTCTTGATGACAGATACTACTCTTAATCTACACAGAGACAACACTTTGAAATGGGAGATTTATGTTCCCATCAATTTTTGTTACGTTGATAAATCATAGCATGTCTCGCTTTCTGAATGACATGCTTCTGGATTTAGGTCTGCCTTTTTTTTTGTCACAGTTTTTCAATGCGAGCAACAGACTTGCCAAAGCTCATCTGTTCCTTTAGCGTTCACTCCAGCAGGCTGATTAATTCTATCACACTTTTCCCCGTATATGAAACAAGTCGATAGAAAATCAGGAAGGACTTGGTATTTATAAAAATTGCTAAGGCATTACACTTACCTTGTGACTTTCATTAGCTGTGGCACCTTGTTTCTTCTGGGTTGGAGGAATGTCACCAAAGTGTGCCAGGAAAAAAAAAGGTTTTTTTACTGTTCTTTGTGGGCCTCAAGTGTGATTGCGCCACCCTTCCATGCACAGGGAAGCTTTACTTAAGAGAACATCAAGAGTGGAGGGCACCTTATGGTGTTTTCTTCTGCGTATTTCAAAGGCAACTGTGGTAAAAGTGGGGGATCACTTACCCACAAATCTTAAAATAGCTAAGAATGTGGGTGACATACCTCATTTTCTTTGGTTGTGTAGATAATGCTATTAATAACATGAGCTGAAATTATGTATTGAGTAGTAATACGAGCAGCAATTGAGTGGCTTTAAACCTGTCATGAACTCCCTGAACAAAAACATCCAGAGGGGAAGTGGCTCAGCAAAAATATTAATTAATTCTCTTATAAAGGGGTGGCAAAATTAAACAGAGGTAGCCCACAGCCCAAATAAGGCCTGTGGGATGCTTCCACTTCCCTTGCCGTCTTTTCCTGCAAAGGACTGGGAACTGCTGTCCAAACCCCTCTTCCCATATCTGCTGCAGCCTGATATGCAGGTATGGGTTTTGCTACACGCGGGTGTGCATTGCAGGTCCCCTGCCACTAGTGCCTGCGTAGCGGGAGCTGTCACCTCCACGCTGTGCTGTCACTAGAGCTCAGCCCTTTGGGGCAGAGGGACACACTGCTCTCTCCTGCCTCCCCACCTTGCTTACACGGTAGGTATGAAGTGGCTGCTGCTGCCGGGGAGTGGCAGGGGACGATTGCCAGCCCTGGGGTGAAAGGCCTGGCTGTTATGGCAGAGGCAGCAGTGTTGGGGTGGGTGGCGAAGGACAACTGCTTGAACAAGTCATGAGAGTGCTGGGAAGGGGGGATCTATAGGGCAGGTGTAAAAAGAAGTGCCCTCCTACTGAAAATAAGGGGGAAAAATCCAAATCATCTCACTCTGGGAGTCCCCTGGCTACACCACACTGCAACCCTGGTGAGCATTCGTTAACACGTCCCTTCAACAAGGGGGATGATTACTGGGTTTGCAGAAATCCTGTTTGAGTATTTGTGGTTAAAAAATAAACACAAAATTTATTAAAAATAGGGTGGAGCTTCCTGAGAAAGAAGATAATGTTAAGACGTAATTTTCTTTGTTGCTGCTGCTAGTTACAGTGAGCTTATTGAAACTGAATTCTAGAAGTATTACATTTTTTTTTTAAATTCAGCTTTGACCGTGAAAACCATGGCCTTTTCCCCTGCTATGTTCTGCTACAAAGTTCATGCTGGCAATAGTGTGGGAGTACAGCTTACATGGTAACAATATGACATAGGAGGGCCTGGTACGAATCTGTTCCTTTTCTTTTTTTTTTCCTGGTTCCTATAAATCTGTAGCGAATGTCATCCTCTCACTACTATTCTAAACCACTTGTTTCCTAGAAAATGTGGGATGTGATAAAAGTTGCAATTTGCATATGTAGTTCTGTTGTTCTTTGAGGAAGCCTTTTGTATTTTCCCCTCTCCCTCTGATAACGTCAGAATTAGACTGGCAGATAATGATTCGAGATATTTTTCTCATTCATCAGTTCGTTACAATTGGAAAGATATGAAACCATTTAGGTATGAACACCGCAGGCCTATGGTGAACGACTACTCTTATTGCGCCTTGACATCTCTCCCACCTCCTGCTCTTTTCAAATATTTGAGACGTGCTCTGCTGCGCTCCATTCAGGACTGTCTGTGAAGCAGCAAGGGGTAAAAGTTGTCTCATGTTTATACAGTGCCTAGTACAGAGTGTCTCAAATCCTCACTGGTGGCAATAAATGCAAATTACAGACGATAATCGGCTCTTGTAGTCCTTTACCAAGTTTCCTCCCAGACTGATGGGTGAAGATCTGTTAGCTGTGTCTGTGTTGGAGATTTGGGATCTACATTTCAAAAGCACATAAATGTCTTAAAAGAATAAATCCTAGTGCAGTGAGTAGGACTTGTCTGACCAGAATCCATTAACCGCAATTACAAATTCTACTCTTACGTTTCTGCTCTGTGACCATTTGAGAAAAGGAAGTTTTCTACATGCTTCTAGTGTGGGACTGTGGTTTTGTTCAGGTTTAGGTTTTTTCCTTCCAAAAAAAAACCAAAAAAGTTTTATTGGGTGGACTTCCCCTCCCTGCCTCCAGCTGCTTGGAGCAGATCAGGACAGGCAAGGAATGGTTTCTTAAATAGAGGGCAAACTGAAATGCTGACCTTTGACACGTAAAAATTTAAGCCCTAAATGTTTGTTTGAGCATTCACAATGCTCATGTATTTTCCTAGTCAAATTTGATTTTGATGACCTTTTTTTCACCCATTTTTCACTTGCTTGAGTAATAAAAACCCAGAAAACTCCCTTACTGCGTTCCTAATATACAAATTCTGAAAGATGACCCACAGCATGGTTTAGCAGGATTCTGCTTTTTGTAAATAATCTGTAATCATAATATGAAGCTACTTTACAAAAAAAAATACAACTAAGTAATAATTATAGGGAAATATTTATGAGATATGGAGAGTTGGAAAATCTTTGGTGCTACGGGCTACTATTCTGTGGAAGTGCAAAATTTGAGATCCCTTCTGCTCTATTTGAACTGGGCCTTTGACATGAGTTTTCTATTACTCTATCAATTCCTCGTCCCCTCATGCTATTTTGTATTTTTTACCTGTTGGACCATTAGTTTCTATACAACACTTCTGTCAGTTCAGCTTCAGTTTTAGCTCTTTGGATGCTTTTTCATCTTTGTGCTGAAAACCCCTTCAGCCCTACTTCCTAATTTCATATAAAGTACAAATACTAAAGAGTAGCCTATTGTTTTGTATTTTTTTATATCATCCTCAGCATAAAGATTGCAACTATTCTGGAGAATAAAATCAACTGATCCTTACAAAAATTAATAATATTCCAGGATGAGGAGGGAGATAGATATTGGGGAAAGAGGGGCAGAGATTTAGAAGCAAATAATAGAACAGGGCCTAGAACTTGAATCTTTGGTTCCTGTTTTTAGTGAATTTTAAATCGGGAAACCCTAGGGACTTACACCGCTCTTCTCAGAATTGCTTTTGATTCACTGCAGCAGTTCCACAATTACTTGGTTTATTCCTTTTGAGTTCAGGCCTCTTCAATGCAACTTGAAACACCTTCTCCTTAGCAGATGCCCCCTTCAGCCTCAGCTGAAGTCTCTGTGACTTTTTTTTTTCCCCCCATCCCTGGTAGCCTTGCGGACTGCCAACCACCTCCTGGTGACTGACAGCTGCTCTGCCAAGAAGGCAACGTTGCCGCAAGCCTCCTGCAGCAGTGAATGTCTGCTTTTCCACTGATACTTGACAATGATGCAAAGATACTTAAAGATATTTGCTAAGTGCTTATGAATTAATTTGTGATTAGCGAATAATTAAATAAATCACAGCAATCAAAAGGACACGTGGCCAGTTACAGTTAGATTTGCATACATAGCACTTTTCCACCAGAAGAGAGGAGCTCAATTCATCTAATACACGTCTAAATTCACTGTATCTTAATTTGATTTACCTTTGACATTACATTTAAATAGTAGCAACATCTATAATCTTATGCTCCCCAATAAGGCTTCATTAAAAACTTACTGCCAGATCTAATCCATGGTTAGCATACAAAGTCTTATCTCTAGGTTCCTGCTTCAATGCCTTTGAGAACATGCTTAATTTAATCTGAACAAAGACACTGCCATCGTAAGCTTCCAGTCTGATTTTTTCCAATCTAGAATATCTTTGTTATTAAATTTGGTGCCAGCCATGGTGCACACAATGGATCAAGTAAATTATTTTAAAGCACTCTTCAAACAAAATTCAGCTGCTTGTTAGACATCATTTGTATCTCTGGGACATAAAAGAGATGTCACTTCAGTCTGGATTTTTTAAAATGTCATACAAAAATGCAGTATAGGCCTAAACAATTTATCTAACTGTGAAAAGCAGTAAGCTTTAATGTAATACATGTTTTTACACAGTTTTGGAAAGAGCATTTTTTAAAACATGAATTATTAACCATCATTATTCGCTATCATTCCAATCCATTTTCCTGTCTCTAGAGGAAGGACCTCCTCACTAGAGCTTTCTGGTTCCTCATTTGCATCAACTACCAAGTCAGCTGTTTGTGGCTATACTTTAAGCTGGGATGGTGGCAGGATCTGACTTGTAATTATAATTTTAGACATTCATTTTTTTATGATTTAGCAAGTAAACCAGTTGTTATTAAAACCCCTATACCGCCTAATGATCTCTGCTGCCTGAGAACAGGGTTTGTTTATGCTACAAGTAGAGGTTCTGTCAAGACATAACAGATAAAAAATGGAATAGTTTTGCAAAGCGCTGGTGAGGCCTCAGTTGAAAATGGAATAAAAGTCTGGTTATCCAGACTCAAAAAAGTGATCTGAAACTGGCATAGAGGGAGTCTTCTACGAATTGGTGGGATGATGTACTTTAGAGACGGGCAACGAGAGGAGCTTAGTTTGTCGAATTTTTTTGAAAGCTGAAAAGACATAGATGGGTTTCTGTAAATATACAGAAAGGGATGTCGGTAATTCATCCATGTTGCAGCATGGAATTGAGTAGATGCAGGACAGCAGTTACACACTGTCGTGGCTGCAATTGCATCAGATGGGAATCATTGTCCTGGCAGGCTCCTTCACGGGTGTCTAGATGAAACAGGCCTGGGAGTGTAATGTCAGTTCTGTGGTGTGCCTTGTTGCTTGGGGGTTTGTTGTTGCTGTTTAATAATATAAATTACTGAAAGTAAGAGACTTCAGGGAGGTGGTGAGGCAAGGATAAATAGTCATGGAGAAATCGGTGTGAAAACTAGAAGAAATTGGTGTGAAGCCATCTTACACCACCATTGTAGTTGCTTCCTGCTCTATTTGCTTTCTGTAAGTGCTCTGCCAGTTTGGGTCTGGCTGTATCCCAGTGCAGCTTGTTCCAAGCAAAATGGAGCTCTCTCTGTATCGTTATCTTTAATTCAGAGGAGCAATCAAAACATTAAAAGATCATTACTAGACATAAGGTCACACAGGAATACCACAGTGAAGTCAGGAATTAAACATGTCTCCTCAGCTGCGAGGAGTGATCCACCGCATGGCACAAGGAATGCCGTTGTTAGGGGTTGGAATACTTCATTTAATCACAAGATAAACTGACTTCTCCAGCTGTTTCTAATATTGCCAACTTATGGGTTTGATTGACATGTCGCCATGTTTGTTGAATTCATTCTCAAGTATTTAAAAAAGTTTATATTGTATTTAAATTGAAAGCTGCTTGGATGAGGGACTATATTGAGAAGAGAGATGTAAAGGTAGCATAGGAATAAGGGGATATAAGGGAGCTTCTATCCTCTTTAAAATATAAGTACGTAACAAGTAGCTGGGTGAAGTACGTTCCCAACAATTTCATTTATACTTTCAAAAAGCACTTCAGCTCCCCCCTTACCCCCATAGTCTATATTCTAGAGAGGCAAAAAGTCCTTTGTGGCAGATTTTATGCTTGAGTGTAATAATTGTATTCTTTGTCACAAATCTAAGATAATAAACAATTCAGATGATGGCAGAAAAAAAAGGTAAGGAGGCTTTATGAAGCTTAATGTCTTTGCACTTGAGTAGTGTTACATGAGGAGAAATCTGGCCTTCAAGCTAGCTTCTCTGTAAGCAGCATTCCTGGCTTTGCGTATCAGATATGAAATTTGTTTGGAATGTTTGCTGTAAAAATACCTATGCGTGAACTTACATAAGCGAGAAAGTAACTTCGGCTTGACCTTTCTCCAGCTCTGATGTAGTAAGATCAGCCAGTACGGAAACCGTAACTTCGGGAATGACTTGCAACTGGTGTTTTCACAGGCTTTGTTTCTATGCAGGAACAATCCTTGGAACAAGCTGCCCTTGGAAATCAATGTTTTCTTTCAAACCCCTTATTTTCTGCTCGCGAGTGACCCAGGGTACGTTACCAGGCTTAATGTTGTAACAAAGCCATTTGGGAAATCCTCCCATTCTGTATAAGTATTGGGCTGAATACTAAAAGCAAACATGCTGACGAGTGGCAAAGGACAGAGGTATTTTTGATCCTTTTACAATTCAGTCCGTGTTTCTGTTTCAGACATTGAAAAGACATTTTAACGGAACAGCAACTTCCCACTGTCACCCCATGCTTGCAGTACTTCTCCTCAGAGGACTTTCTGAGGAGAGCCGCGGTCCTCTGTGAGGTAGGAGGGGGGCTGAAGGGCCGAGGCACAGGGCGCAGACCCAGGGCGCAGACCCTCACGGTGCTGTAAGGGGGAGTCCGCTTGGCCCGGGGCCCTGTTGCACCGTGGCCTTGCGCCTCTCCCTCGGCGCATGGGTGCGCACCTACGGAAAGTGATGACAGTTTCGCAAGTGCCAAATTTTGAAGCGTGTGCGCGGGGGAAGAGCTCTTCCCACAGGCCCTTCCTGTCTGTTCCCTGCGTGACACGGCTGGGCGCCTAACGGCCCTGAGGCAGCGCGCGAGACGCCGGCCCCGCTTCACAGCCCCAACCGGTCTCTGTCGAGCCCTGCTGCCCCTCGCTGTCCCAAGGGAAGGGCCCCGGTTTGCCCGGGTCGGCGCGGGGGCGGCAGGCCCTGCCGGCGCCGCTCCTGTCAGCCGCCCCCTCCCCCGGCAACAGCTGAGGGAAGGCGAGAGCCGCGCGCCGCCGCCTTTGGCGGGCAGCGAGGGGGAGGCGGGTGGTGCCGCGTCACGTGACGCGGGGCGCTCCCCTGTGGCGGGAGGGGAGCCTGCCCCCTGCGCGGCTTCGGCGCGCGACGTCCGTTAGGAGGCGCCAAGGGCGGCGGTGCCGGACCATAACAGCCCTCCCCGTCACGTGACGCGGCGCGGCGGGCGGGCTCCTCACGTGACCCGCCATGGAGGCGGCGGCGGGGAGGGCGCGCGGCCGCCTCCTCCCCCCGGTCGCCCCGGCCCGCCCCGCCTCCCCCCGCCCGCGCCCTGTGCTCCGGAGTCGCTAGCGGCGCAGCCCGGGCTCCGCGGCGCCGAGCCGGCCGGCGGGGGAGGCCATGGACTGAGGGGCATCATGGGCGCCAAGGAGTCCCGCATCGGCTTCCTCAGCTACGACGAGGCCCTGCGAAGGGGTGAGGGCGAGAGGGGGGGCGCGGAGCGAGCCGCGGGGGGGCGGGGAGGGGGCGCGGCGGGCCTGCGGGGCGGGGGGGGCGGCGGGAGGGGGCCCCGCTCTGCCCCTGTCAGCGTGCGGCGCGACGAGGCGGCGTCTGGTGGCTCCTCGCACCACCATGACAGACCCCGGCGCGGAGGCACTTGCGCCGTTCCTCTCCCTCAGGCTCCTTCCCCGCCCCCTTCCTCTCCTCCCCCCCCCCCCCCCTTATTTATTTATTTATCTCCCTTATCTTAATAATGGGGCCTGGGCAGCAGCCGCCCGGAGGATCTCCTCTCCTCTCCTCGCCGCCTCCACGCCTTGGCAGCAGTCGCCGGTGGCCCTCGGCGGTGCCGTCCCGCTCCCGCCGCTCAGCCGGCCGCCAGGCGGGGAGGGAGGGCGGGCGGGCGGCGAGGGGCAGAGTCACCCGGCGGGCGCTGATGCCGCCAGACCTTCCCGCTGCCTCGCAGCCCTCGGCCTTGCCTTTGCCGGTCGCTTGCCGGTTCTCCTGGCTGCCCTGGAAGACGGCGTTGGGCAATCCTGCCGTCCCGATGTGACGGGGCTTGCCGTGCTGCTCCTCTCACCGCCCCGCCTGTCAGCTCACGGCTTTCTCGTACCTACCGGCTCCTCATGTTTACTTGCTGCTGTCCGTGATAGCGAGCACGCATCTGCATCTCTGGGTTGAAAGATGGATGTAGCTCGCGCCGTTTATTATATATGCTGCTGTTTTAGTCCGTTTCTAGATTCCTCCCGGAGAATTTAAAGAGGAACTAGCGAAGGGAAAACATAAACAAGCTAAATGCTGAATACTTGCAGCTGCAGGGCTCCAAGGCGACAGGCAAGCTACACCCTGTCAGCTACCTTGCTCTAGAACTGATATCCAAGTCCAAGGACAAAGAGGCAGAGTGATTTTCAACAGTAAATGGTTTGCAGGGAGGACAGTTTTTTATAATTGTTGGTCTGTTGTGGATTCCTGTGATGTAGTACAGACTGTTAAAGGCATTCACCTGTTTGATATTTAAAGCATTGGTAAAATTCATAAGCTCTGACCAATACATGGCTGCCCTTTTTATTTCTGCTTATATCTGGGAAGCATGTAATGATTGATAAGGGAAAACTGGGAGGAAACATTGAGCATCAGTTGAAGGAGAAACCAATTAATGTGAGATGGGATTTTTATTAAATATATTTTAATTTTTTTTATGGTGGAGCCTCTGAGGGATGCCATGTCAGCTAGGAAATGGAGCAGCATACTGTCAGGCAGAAGAAACAAATATGTGATTCAGACTCACTTTCATTACAGATTTTAAACATAACAGTCTTGAAGAATTTCACTTCTAGTGAAAGTATAGGAAGTCTTTAAAAGCATTGCTGTATGTATTTTTAGAGGAGCTGCAGTCATAAATGTAGCTTGGTAGAGGTGTGAAGTTGAATATAACAGGAAGTGTTTGAAACAAGCTCTTTGGTGGAATGCATTCATTTGGTCAAGATGTGTATTGCAAAGTTCATAAATAAGAAAAACCAAATGTCTTGAATTTTAAAGTTAGATTTAAAGTTGTATACTGCTTCAAAATCTAGGAAGTTGATCTGGATGTTTCATAATTAAAAGTTTACTTGACATAAAAATACGATTTTTTTTTTAAAGTTATCTAAAATTATTTCTTGCGCAGTGAATGTAATATTTTTCTTTGATGTTATTCTATCCGTATGAGGCATTTAATACTGTTTTTCTGTAGGAGAACAGAAAGGTTGTTTTAGGCTCTCTAATATAAATTGATGTTTTGCTAAATAACTATGTTGTTTACTTAACCAGTGAATCATTGTATGTATAAAACAGGCTGGTTATCAAAACGTTATTTGTTAGGCCATTCTTACTTGCACAGAACCGTGCTGGTACTTGTGGCATTTCTGTGGACACAAACAGCGATAGTGGATAAACATAAACATTAAAAAAAGGAAAGCCAAATATATTTATGTCCAATTAGATCTACCTTTTCTAACATTGTGTCCTGGCTGTTAAATGCTGAGAAAGTTTTATATTAGGTGATATTGTGCAAATTCTTCAACTGTGAATTCTTCATATATAATCAGTAGTGGTTAACTATACTTGTAGAAGTAGTAATTATACAGAATGTTGTGATCGTATTTTTGAGACACTAGTTTTAATTTCAGTTATTCAAAATATCTTGAAAAATGCAGTGAGTGCTGTTGGTTCTATAAGCTTCAGAAAATAAGGCTGACTTTTAAGTTGTGAATGGCCGCAATTTTATTTATTGCAATTCCATTTTGGGAGTAATCAAAGGTTGTGAAGGTGATGAGAGTTTTTGTGGTTAAACACTCACAATATAAATAACTGTAGGTAAAATGTAACTTCTATTCCAGGAGATGAAAATGCGAGAGCAGTCTAGTGTTAATGGCCTTTTTCACCCTTGAGCATGAGGTAGTACTGCAATTTTTATTTTTTTTTCCTGCTTGTTGGCACAGACAGCTGACTGCACTGTGGATGACGTGGCGATGGGCATGATGCTGTCGTCTTGTGTCCGCCAGTGTGGGTCACGCTGAGTCTTGTTAGTCCCCCTTTTTCCCTCATGCCCTGTAAAATCTGTCTCCAGTTGTGTAGTTTGGGAGTGAAAAGTAAGGGATGCTATTTTAGACATCTCTTCTCTTGCTATGGATGTTGCCAAATTATGGTCATCTTATTTATGGTAGCCAGAGGCAATACTTCGCCTGTTGCTGTGGAAAAGGTTTGGGTTCTGAGCTTGTGGTGAGAGCTCTTCCTGACCTCCTTCTGAGGATGACCTTTTTGTGAGGAGGTGGAATTCCTGGACAGGTCATTATAGGTGAAGTAAAAGAAGTGCTTCTTTCCAAACTGCGCGTAAGATCATTGATTATTTTATCAAGCTGAGTTTGTGATAGCATAAACTGGTAATGTGGCTCTGGAGTTTGTTACTTTTTTTTCTTAGCCCTAAGCTCCAACAGCAATTTTCTTCCTAGGGCAGTGCCGCAAGTCAGGCAGGCTTCCCTAGCTCAGTCAGTATCCCTTTTCGGTTTGGTGCCTTTTCTGACGTGGGCCTCTGACTTCTGACTCCTCTACTACCATTCTGTTCATCAGGCTGTCTGGCTGCTCGCTCTGAGAATTGCCCGGTGTTAGGCCTTGCCTTCTGCCAAGGAGGTAGCGCTTTCAAGTCTGCCTTATCTTTTACTTGTTCTACTGGCAGCCTTGACACCCGATTCCTTAAAGAGCTGTCTTTGGGCCAATAAAACTTTATAAAAGGAAAAACTTTCTATTATTATTGTATTAGCTCCAGCACAGCAGCTCCTGCACTGTGCTATGATGTGTATAGAATATTTTAATAAGGATTTCCCAGGAAAGAGATGGCTACGTGGTATTGATGGCCAATTTATTTCAGATCCCTAAGGACTGTATTTTCCAGTGACTGTTAATGTATTCTGCTTAAGTAACTTTCAGAATATAATCGCAGACTAAGTGTAAATTTTTGAAGGTACTTGAAAATTATGAGATTATGGAATCTATAGTGTCAAAGTTTCCATGAATGCTACTTAGAGCATGTCATGCTAACTCAGGCCATTTTCAGCTTATGTATGCTAAATATTCAGTCAGGTAACCACTTAAACAAAAGCCATGTCAGTGAATAATCATGGATCTGTCAAATTTGTGCCAGAGAGGAAGGTGGGGTTTTCTTTCTGCTTAAAGTAAGGTAAAATTTTTGTTGCATATACGCTGGGATGGAAGAAGGGGGAACTGCCACAATGTCAGCATGGTCAGCAAGTGTGCTGTTTGGAGAAATGAGTGGCTGCTGATAGATCCATTTCATTGTGCTTTGTTTTGTGCACAACGATCTCTGAGAAAAAGCAAAAAGAAAGAACAAAAATAGTACTGTCTTTCAAAAATGTGCATGCAATTAAAACGCCAGCTAATATTGAGGCAAAACTTGCAGGTGTATCAATGTCACAGGATTTGCCTCTGGAGAGGTCATGAAACAGTAGTTTTTTGAAGACAGTTTTCTTTCCCGTTTGTGTATCTCAAAGATGCTTCCAGTTGAAGAACAACAAACCCATCAAAGCAGCGAAAACCCGCCTTAGTCCACAAAAAAGGTTGGTTAGTATGCTTTCCAATAATGACTGATGTTATGTGATGGGCAGAGGATAAATCTTGCTAATGACCTTTTGTGTCTTGATTGAATTTGGAAAAATAGCTACATTTGTTTTATTTAAATCAAGGCATATATATCTGATGTCTGATCGTTAACATCCTCAAGTGTATAGATGTAATAAATCTGACAAAAGGATGATGGAAAACTTGTGCAAATATATAATTGTCTATTTGAGGTTGTCTTGATCTCAACCTGGCGACAAAATCCACAGGCTCAGCCCTTGAGCCCATAGAAGACTACTTTTTATTACTCCAGATTGTGAAATTAACTTTTAAAATCCAAGATGCATTTTTTAGGAAAAAGATCAGGGAACCATTTCAGTGGTTTATTCTCCTCTTTCTATATCCCTTGAAGGCAATTGTTCTACTTTCTTTTCTCTCATAGATGAAAATGGGTACTTGAACACCATAGGTAGGTGAACGTTCTTCAGGATATGTTGTTTTCTAGGGGTATAAACCTGTGTCCTTCTGTTTGAGGAGCGTTGAGTTTTCAGATGCATGTGATGAAAATGCTTAGATCTCTCTCAGCTGCCTTTTTTTCTTTTTAGCTATCAGAATGAATAGGATCCACTGTTGAGACAGTCTAGATTATACAGCAAGACTTGTTATGTCAGCGAGTATTTGATGGCTTTAGGGCTCTGTCATATGATTAAAGCAGGTATGAATGCATAGCTTCACACTTCCTGTTTATAAATCTGTAGAGCTGCAAGTAGCCGCTCAAATTCACAGAGCAGTAATTATTTCACAACTTTGGCATTCAGTTCTGATGCTTGTTTTGGGAGGATACCTCAGTAGTCTCTGCTGAACATGTGCTACAATGCACAAGTGACTTGGGGAATTTGACTTAAACTTCCACGAGCTGATGAAAAGGGACTGCTATTAGAAGAGAAGTTATTTATCTGTAATTCTTCATCTGCTAAGTTGCAGTGACCACTTTCTCTTCTTTTACTTCAGGTTCCAAGTTTAGAGAAGTGTACTCAGTGGTTTTCAACCTCTTCTTATTTATAACTGCCCAAGTTATTTCCTATTGGAAATGAGGAACAGTTGTATAGTGAACTTAAGCCAACTAACAGTAAGTTTCCTTTCCTGAGATGCCTTTTGTGGTCTTCAGAAGTTCTTTATGAAATACCAGTTGAAAACGTTGCCTTCTGCTTAGGCTTCTGTGAGTGCTGTGGTTCTGAGGGAGCAGGTCGCTTACCTTTCAGTAGGTTTTTAGTAATTCTTAGATGGTTCCCAAGTCCAGCAGTACCAAGCGTGGCAGTAACTTGGTGAGTAAGAGCTCAAATGTTGGATGTGCACACAATGATCCAAGTCTGATAAAAGAGGATTTAAGAATGTAGGCATTTCATAAACAAGAAACAATTGAACATCTTAAAGCAAAAAGCCCTCAAAACCTCGAAATATGATTCAGTAAATGTTGGGAGTCCTCTGGTTTCTCACTTCAACAGGTGAATTGTGTCTCTAAGTAACAGTAGTCTCATAATATTAGATGCATTTTTGTCCTGTCAGCATGTTACTAGAGATTCAAATCAAAACGGTCAGGAAAGCTGCCAAATGAGCGTAAATAGATAATATCATTCCAGCCATGGTGGCTGGAAGTTAAAGGATAAGCTGAACAAATCATCATTTTGAGTGTTAAACATCTTGATATAAGCTAAAAGTACACTATTAGGCTATGATATACGTAATATATTTTCTTATATTGATGTAGACTAAAACTGAGTACTCAAAACATTTATTTGTTTTATAGATTATATGCCTATATATCTCATAGCTCATGTAACTGTTGCTGGTTCTGCTTTATTTCTTGTATTTTAATCAATGAAATCAGTTGTTTTCATGGTCACCTCTTCCTAATTAGTTTCTAGTTTTTACTCCTGTAACAGCAGGCCTTTTTTTTTTTTTTATTATTTTTTTGTAATATACATGCCCAGAGAAGTTGTTGAACTTTCATCCTTAGAGGTTTTCAAGACCTGCCTTGGACAAAGCGCTCCACAAGCTGGTTTGCGTTCAGTGTTGACCCAGTTTCAAGCACAAGGTTGAACTAGGTGACCTCCTGAGATACTTTCCAACCTGATAGATTCTGTGAAATATTTCTGTTCATACTGAACTTTGTAAAGCCTTGTTTTTATGAAATGTAACATCAGGGTCCTAAATCTACCTGACAATGTCCTATGGAGAAAATAAGACAAAAATAGAAACTAGGAAGCTTTTCAAAATGATATGAAGCATCTCTAATGAAATGTGAAAGGGGAAAAAAAAAAAGTGGGGGGGGGACATGCTACTTGAGTCCTGTTGTACTTGACCTGTAACAGTATCACGCTTTCTGGCTGCTGGCACTGTGGGAGAAGTGGGTAAAACAACCCTCACCCCCTTCTTCTGCTCAAAGGGAAGCCAGCCTACTGTCTCATTTCATAAAATAAGGCAGGCATTCAGTTCTTTAGTACTCAAAAAAATGAAATCACATTCAGAAAATGGGCCTGTGAAAGGATGACAAGCTTTGTGAGAATAAAAAAGAATGTAGCATTAGCAAGTTATGTGATTAGTTGAGGCATGGTATGTCTACTTAATTCTGTAAATTAAGATTATTGTACAAGTGCTGCTTTGTGATAGGACTGATTCTGATTTTTCTGTATTTGAAAAAAACAGATGTTACTAATGTCTGTCAATTTAAAAATGACAGAATATCTTCTGAATATTTGGTATATTTTTGGTTAGGTTGTGAATTCATACATTCGTTCTAAATAATATGGTATATGGAGAGTGCCAAGTAGGTCTAATGAGTTGTATGTCCTTGAGCTCTTATTGTGGCATCTGTATGACTTAGCTACTAATTATTTTTAAAATAATCCTGCTCTTTTTTGGTCCAAGAAGAAATTCAACATACAGTGAGCATACAGAAAAGAGATGGAGGAGGGGCAGGACAAGTGTTGCATTTTCAAATACCAGAGTTGTTTCTGTCCACTAAGTTATTTCAAGGACTGTTGTAAACCAGAGTTACTCAGTTGGTTTTTTTAGGGCCTCCTGGGTTATTTTAACAGTAGTCTATTAATTTTAAAGATTTGCTCAGCAGGGAGCTGGGCATCCACTTGAGTCCCACAGGGACAAGTAGATGGTGTGTTCCTCCTTGGGTTGGGAGCTGCAGTGTTGTTTTGCTGCTGCTGACTGAGGGACTGGGAGCACACCAAGAAATGTGTGGCATCTCGCCATGGAACCTAACAGAGTAAGGTACTTACGGCCACCTATGAAGTGGTGTTCTTAATGAGTAGAAGCAGCGTGAGAGTTTTTCTGCCTGTCTTTGACTGATAAGTCTTTGCCTTGGTAATGATTGTCGCGTTTGCTATCGGCTTTGTTACTGTGCCCTAGGTAGCTAGCAGTACTAAACTATTTGGTCGTAACTTACAGAATTATTTTGAATAACGTGTGGGACTTGGTGTTTGGTGGAGGCTACTCAGGAGCACACAGCAGCTGATTTGAACTGCCCAGCCTCTCTCTAAGCGAGCTCTGCTTGGGTGTGGACTGCTAGCTGGGTTCTGCAGGGTACATCCAATGCGATGGAAAGTGTGCTGAAGGTATATATGCAGCTCTTCAAGTTCTGCGTGCTTATTTTCAGAGCTGCATTTTACAATCTAGTCCTCAGTATTGTTCATAATAAAACTGATGATTTCCTAGTTTAAGTTTCTGTATAGGAAAGAAAGTTCTGGATGTTAATTCTAAATAAGACTTTTAATTTTTAAGTATTTTAAACCCAAGTTATTTCTTAATTTGTTATATTGCTTGAAGCAGTTGCTTTTTCTTTAAGTTATACTTAGTCTGAATTACTGTGAATGTCTGTGATATTTGCAGTATTGAAGAACTACAAAAAGCATCTTTTTAACATTTTATTTTCATATGAAAAGGTCATTTACATAATGAGACAATGAAGCCTTTGGGCAAAGATGAATGTAGAAGAAAAATCCATTAAGGTGGATTCTGCCTAAGAGTTTGAAAGGGTCTAATTCACAAAACTTTGAATACTATATTATTGCTTGCACTTACTGGAATAAAAATACCCTGCTTGCCTAAAGAGTGGCAAAATCCTAATGCACATTCTCTTTTGTGATTTCTTCAGGGACGTCTTACTTTTGGTAGTGATGACTGTGTCTGTATAGCTTTAGTGTTTTCAGCTTAGCTGTGTAATAATACTTAGCATTTCTTTTTTACGTAATGAATTTTAACACCTCAGAGAAGTGGGGGTTTTTATGAGCTTGTGTTTACAATTGAGGAGGGTTGGCGTAGTCCTTACAGGTGGGGACGTGTTTGGAAAGAGTGCATCTCTCTTAACTGCAGTTTTATTAAACTGGTGTAAAAGCTCGTCTGGATTTCTGATTCTTAATGGGTATGAGCTGGGTTCAGATCTTGGTTTGAAACAAAATGTGTCTGTATATAGTTTTTGTAGTGGTTCACCAAATCTGTTTAAAAACTGATGGAAGTTATAATCAGTCACAGCATTTTTCTGTGTAGGCCATTGTCATTCATTATAATGACAACAAAAAAAAATCCTGCATTATTTTAGTGTAATACTGACATGCGGCTGAGTTCTAGGAGGTAGAGATGTGTGTTTCTTGGTTAAATAATCTAGTAGTTTAACAAAATTATTTTCTTTTAAAAATGTGCTAACATTTGCAACAAGGCCTTTATTTGGTTTTGAGGCAGAATAGGATATGCCTGAGACAGGTTTGGACAAATGATAATCAAGGCAGTTTGTAATGCCCAGGGTTTATTTCCCATTGTATACATTACTTAGTGTAAAAAGGCGAAAGCGCTGAAATTGTTACTTACCTGAATCGTTACCTCCACTGAAGTGATTAGCTGTCGCAGGTAGGGTGACATGCGTCTCAAGTGACATGCCATGATCTCTAGGGCGTTTAAATCCTCCTCTCCCTTCTCCTTTCAGTCTATGACAACACACAAGCGGCCTCTCCTGTCACACGGAAATGTGCTGATGAGCCTAACGACTCATTGTGCTTACCATGTGGTGTATTTGGGGCAAAATAATGATCTCTTTTCTGGAACGGTATTCATAAGCTGCATAGGTTAATGTGTCCACCAATGCATTAAGGCGGAATGCGCCGCAAACTGCCCAGAGTTTCTGGGACAAGGATGCTGTTGAAACAGGACAGCCCTTTACTCGAAACGGGTAACTTTGGACAAACTGAGAAGATGGGCAGAAATATCATCTGGCTTTACGCATTGCCATACACTTCAATTTTGACTTTTAGAATGGTTTTAAACAGCCAGTGAGACATTCCATATCTTAAAAAGGGGTTTGACTTCTCTTCTGGTCAGGTTCTTTGCAGGTGCGTGTCATGAGCCGCAGAGAAAGGCAGTGTGGAACTGGTCTGGAGTGAGGCAGCCACGGCAGTCATCAGGGCGCCATACATGCTCCTGACCATCAACTACAAAGCGAAAACGAAGCTGTACTTCCCAGTGTCTTGTATAACATTTATTTTGATGATTTTTTTTTAATACCCAAGTCCTTTGAAGCTGTTTCACTTAGTTTAGAGTCTGATTTAGATCCAGAAGTTATGAGAGGCAATGTCACCACGCCAAAATAAGAGATAATTGCATTCTGCATAGAAGTATATTCTTTGTCTTTTTAAAAATAAAACCTATTACAAGCCCTTTTGAATTCTTCCTCACAAGCTGTGGTTTTTATTCACGTCGTATCTATCTTTTTGTTAGCTGGTCTTTCAGTTGTCATCCACTCATACAATTTAATTTCATGTTAAGTATTTAATATAACATGTATGCTTACATTTCTCTTGTGTTTTGAATTGATATTCCTTATCTTAATTTATAGTGATAATGGAAACGCTCAGGTTTTGTCCTGTGGCAGACTGCTTTGGCAGCGAGTCATGAACTGAAATACTTAAACAGGTATATGCTACTGGCTCAGTGGAACTCTGCAAATGATCATAAGACTGCTTTAGTTGTTGGGGTTTTTTTTTTGACAGCTGTTTTAAATGATCAATTTTACTGCATTAGTTTGGAAAATTGTTCTTTTAAAATTCTGAAACCTTGAATGAAAAAAAAAAGTGGAAGAAACTCAGAAACCTAAGCAGAACAGGAAGTACCAGATTTAATAAGTCTGTGGATGTAGAGAAAAAGAACTGAAAGTATTGGGATAGTAATTATGAGAACTTCAGTTTTGCAGATTAAATTTGTTCTAAAAATGAACTTGAATATGGCATCATGAGTCTATTTTGGTCTGAAGAAGCACTTCCTTTCAATCCGTGTTTCTAGTTGTTAGGTGTTATCCAGAAACAAAATCTTACTCTGCACTGGAAATTTCCTAGTCTTGTAAAGATGATTTTTACCACATTTTCCCTAACAATGTGATACAGTTAAATCCTGGATTTTAGTTTAAAAATTAGAAAAGTGGATTTGCACTTCGCATAGCTGAGGCAGCATTGCTTTAAGAAAAATTAAGAAAATTAAGAAAACTAACACAAGCAGCAGTTAGTGCAGCGAGTATAGCCTGCTCTGTATTCTGTGAGGATGTTAACGAAGGTTGTTATCAGTGGAAAAGTAATAGAAGAACTTTTTGGTCCCTGTTTTCCAGTCTTGCAGCTAACAACATGATATTTCTTTTCCTGAAGAATTATAATCCATCTGTTTGCCACTAACAAATTCCCCACTTTTTTGTGTTACCTGCAGTTCAGTGTTGTCTTCTAATCACCTTGCTTAAAGAATAGTTGTGTACGTGTCTTGTGTGAACTGATCTTGTTCTTTAAATAATGTGTAGATTGCAACGTAGATAGGTTAAAGGAGGAAGGAACCATAATATACACTAATTCTAATATAGAACACTGGCTAAATACCTGCAGAAGCCAGAGTATTACAAGAATAGAGGTTAAAAAGCAGAATATAAAATATTTCGTAAGTATCTCTTCATATAAAATGTTCATAATTTATTATGTAAATGTACTGCTTCTAATAGAGACACTGATGTCCTTGGGGATATCTTGTGAGTCTCTTCAGGGATTCAGGGAGAGATTCCAACTGCTGACGCTAATCAGGGCATCGTAGCTCTCTTCTAATACCTTTTCTGTTTCTATACTTCTTTTCTGTGAAACAATGGACAGTGTGTTTATATGAAATTCTGAAGTTTGAGTCATCGCATCAATCTAAACTGGTCAGTGGCAGTACAATTACTGGAAGGTGATTTCCCAGACAGCTGCTATGTGGTATATCTAAATACACTGTTTTATTCTTCTGAATGTAGGACCTTAGGAATAGTATACATCTAATGATGAATATTTTCAGAGATAAATTTTGTAATAGAGCACAGATATACTTAAAGCTAGTATGGGGTCTTTCAGGATAGTTCTTCAAAATATAAGTCGTCGGATGTTTATGGAGAATTCTCTTAACAGGAGATGCAGTGGTGGAAACGGAGTTTGGAAATAGTGACAGTAATTGTTTGCTATTGTCTGTTAAAAAACATCTCTGATTCAGTTCTTGGTGTTCTACCAAACCTTTAATCGGGTCCCAGAACTAACCACATGTTAGTTTTTATTTCATTTCTTGACTATATAGGCTAGTGTCTCTATTTGTGATTCAGCTTTTATTTTTCAGCCATTCACAGATTGTGCAGCAAACTTGTTACCATGTGTTTCTAACGGTGTAACAGAAGACATAAATTTGTGACCTGACACTAACGTAGTTTACTTTGCATCTGAGTTTGAGATTATATTTTTAGACAGTTGTATCCCCAAGAGTTGAGAACAGGAAGGCTCAAAATGCAGAGCCTTTTATTGTCCATCAGCTGTCTGTACACGTGTAATGTGTAAGTAGAACTCCTTGCCTTTCATGCTCACTAAAGGCTATAGGAAACACTGCCTTCCGATGCAGAAGTTGTAGATTATGCTTAACTTTCAGGCTTAGACTATACATTTTTAAATTGAAGAACAATTCATAGTATAGCTGCATTTAGTGTCTTTGACACTGTTGGGAGACAGGATATGAAGTATTTGTTATATTAGAATTTATTTTGTAGCAAGGTCCTTATGTGGTGTTTGCATTTACGTAGTTGGCATTTGCCTTTGCCTTCTTTGCCTTTCATTTTAATAGGCTATTTATTTCTTGGAAATAAGTTATATAATGTAATTTTGTGTATCTTGACAAGCATTCTAAATACTAAAAAGATTGAAAGCTAAAACCATCATCCTAGGAAATCATGTACAAACTGCGTAAACTATGAAGAAGCATCAGAAGAAAATAGTAGTGGAAAAGGAAAGAAAGATGAGGAATGAAGTGGTTAGAAACTGGGCAAAGAGCAATGACTATGCTTGGGTGAAGGTAGGCATCCCGCGCGGGGTTGCTTACTTCTAGGGTTCCCTAACTCCTGATGCATTTTTGTCCATGCTTCTGTCCTTTGGAGGGGAGTTCAGGGTTCTTGTTGCTGTTGCTGCAAGATGGCTTCTGCTCTGTCTTTAAAATCACTTAAAACTTGTACCTCTGCCTCCTTTCCTTTTACTTTTCTGCACTGTTTCCATGCCTGGCTGTGCTGGTCAGCTAGCTGAGTGTGTTTTCTCTTTTCCAGGGTCAGCAATAATTTATTCAGAGCATCCAGAGCAGTAACAGCAGCTCATCTTGGAAGAAGTGATAAGTGCTCTGACAGGGGCCTGTGGCTGGGAAAGGTGGCATCCCGTGATTAATCAGGGCTAGAAATCGCTTTGCTCAGTCACTGAGAATGAGTTTACCAGTTCTTTAATTGATAACAGTAATTATTTTTGTCCCTAATACTGCAGTCTATTGCACTTAAATTTGCAGTCGTACATATGGTAAAAGTTATGATCTGCAGAGGTTTCTGAATTTTCAGGTTCTTTCAGTTTTCTTCTGTGGCTTACAGGGTTGGACTGGTAAGCATATAAAACTAGGCTCCTTTAATTCCCGAGGATATAAAATATAGCCAATAAGATTTAAGTGCTCAGATGGTGGGAGGATTATTTCACTGTTGGGGCTATTATGTAGCAATTCCTATCCACGCTGGTCTTATGGGGAGGGTTGTCACAGAACCTGTACTGATTAGCTTTGCTGGAAGCAAACATAATCCAAATAGCAATGTGACAGTGTGTGCCCTGATGGAGATACTTTACAGATGGATAAAACAGGCTAATAATACTTAATGGCATTCTTTTTGAGGATGGTAACTGTGAGAAGTAAGCTCTTTGAAGATTAAAAGCGTCACATAAATGCTAAGTATTCATGTTACAGAAAATTGGCAAATCCTATTGTAATAACTAAATCTTCTTCTGCTCTCCGCACACAAGATGTGAAGCCTTTGATATGCATTATGGTTAGGTCTGATAGAACCAAGAAAAGCTTTATCCCCAGGATGAGCCACTACTACCAAAACCCAAAGAATAGGTAGGAGGAAAAAAATAAAAGTGGATTGAATAATTTGATTTTTTTTTTTAAATACCAAAACTGTGTTGCTGTTATCCTTAAATTCCTATTATTGGTAAATGTCATGTTCAGACTGTTAAGTCGTTAGTGAGATGCACTGTTTAATTTGAATGGTGCCATTTTTGTAACTCTGTTTATGAAAGATTCTTTAAGAGTGGATTAACTTTTTTGTTTGGAAGGCAGGATTTTTTTGTCTGTGTTTTACCCCAAAATATTCTCAAGTGGATTCCTTTTTGGCAGGAACGGGTGGGCGTGGAGGTTGTCTTTTTAGTCATAGCTGGTTCATTTATCTCAATTGTATTTTACAGTTTGTTCTTCCTATTTGGGGTTGTTCCCAAACATACTTTACGTTCACTTGCACATTTTACCTCTTTGAAGCTTTTTTTTACCTCTTTCAATTGCTTTGGTTCTTGACAACTTCATAACTGCAGTCATTAAGTCACAATAAAGACTAATGAAAAAAGTAATAAAATTTCCATGTATAACTAGGATGAAGATTCCTGGGGGAAATATTGAGCAAGTGATTACAGGGAAGATAATTGTCTGGTTAGAGAATTATATGCCCTGTGAGTTTGATATTGAACCTGTAAAATTGTCACTTAAAAATCAAAATATTAGAATTATTAAAACCTGAGCTGGAAGTCAGGAGGAGCTTGAGGTAGATGAATTTTGCTTGGTTTCTGAAGGGTGATCAAGTTGTCTGTTTTACTAAAATTCAGGTTTGGTTATTTTTAGTAAAGAATAAATGCAGTGTTATGCTGATGGTTGCAAATTATTGCTTGCTCTGTATACTTCAGATCTGCAGGGCTGTTTGGTGGGGATTTTGTGTGGGTGGTTTTTGTTTTTTGTTTTTTGTTTTGTTTTGTTTTTAAAGCACTGACATTGCGAGCTGTTTTTCATCCAGTAGTGACATTGGAAATTCAGATTTTGTGTGTGTGTGTGTGTTTGTAGAGTACTGTGGGCATTTTGATGCTTACAATTCTGGGAAAAAGTACCAGCCCTGCTAGATGCATTGTAAGATACTTTAATAAGATGAGCTCAGAGTTTCTTGATCCTTCACCTTAACTGAACTTTTTATCCTCTCTGTTTTTTTTTTTCCTTCCTGCTTAAGAAGTAGTTTGTTTCCTGTTGATATGTTGTGGTCTTCTGCCTTGATTTGGCTTTTTTTTTTTTTTTTTGCTGGTCACCTGTAAACTAGAATAAATAATTTCTTTTCGTGTAGCCAAATGAAATATTTTAGGCTTTTGAGACATAAAGATTTTCTCAGCTTTTTGGTGCTGTTACTGATACTCATACGAATGAAAGTCATGATTTGCATGTTACTTTTGTGATTCCAGTGTAAATAGAGGTTACTAAATCACTGATTTGTTTTCAGCAGTCACTACTTTTCTCTGATAAGATGAAAGGAGAGAAGACAGATACACGCGTTGTTTCCGTGTCCAGTTTGTTAGAATTATATTAATTGGCTGTCAGTTTATAGTAGCCACAGCAGATTAACTCCACCTACCCTCAGCTACACTACTGGGATTCTGTCCTTTTCGCTGATTAAAGCAGCTCCTTAGTGGTAGCTTATAGTACTTTTACAGAGTATCTTACATCATTTATCCAACATCTGTCTGATGTAGACTAGAATTTGTATTTGTTTTAGTGTTGAGACAACTGAGACGTGGAGAGATTAAGGGTCTCCTGCCTGAATGTCTCGGGCAGTATAAAGAGTTCAAATGCAGTGCTTTTATTCCTATCCCTTACTCCAACAGACAACTGTATGCTTTTGAAAGCTGCATTTCATATCTCATTCTTTATCACCACAGCATTTTACATAATTGTGCTTGGATTTTGGAGGGTAGGGGAAGCAGCATTGTAAAGGAACATATTTTTTGTGGCTGGTCTGACTTTCCTGATGAATTTAAAATGCATTTACTGCATGTTGCACGTGTCATAGGCAAGGTATATAGTAATTTTGTTATGTAAGCTGTGATAAATCCATTAAGCCTGACTAACCACTTCTTTTAACCTTTAGACAGGCTCCCTTCAAAATGATTATTTGTTTCTTATAATGCTTAACATTCACGTGTGAACTGTTGCATCTTAAGCAGCAGTGCTTGCTCATAAATTTTGGTGTTGCTTCTCTTCAGTGCATCTGTAAATCTTTAAACTTCTTTGCAAGGGCATTGGAGAGCAGCCATATGCTGAAAGATGGGAAGATAAGTCATTCTGTTAGTTCTTGCTTTAGGTGGAAGTTAGTTACTGGTGCCAAGCAGAGACTGTGGTGCATGGCAGTTCTTATATTCTTGACCTCAATAGTGTTCCTAGTGTTGCATCTTTAAAAAAAAAAAAAAAATTAAGGCAGATTTTAACTACTTTCTTACAGTATTTGAATGAAACATACTATTGAGGTAATTTGTACAAAGCTTGGCTTAGATTCATTAGACTCCAAGGAAGTATGGTAGAGTATGGAATGTAGGTACCTCTATCAGTGAAGAACTGGCTTTGATATAACCATTTTCTTCTATCTTTTTTTCCAAGAGGGGAAGTGAACAACAAGCAAAAGTATCAATGTTAGGTGTATTTAGTTATGTTGTCGTATTTTTATGATGACTCTTAATAAATTTCACTAGCAGTCTTGTAACAGCAGAGTAACTTTTGCTGAGACAGGTATTTACTTCCCAGCTTGCTGAGTTTTGCACAGGTGTTTGTTGTATAAAGTTGTCCTGTGCTTTTCAGCACGACCTTTGTCTTGAAGTGACACGTTGGGCTGTACGTTGAACCATACATCTCTCACAATGCATTTTAAAACCTTCCAAGATAAAGACAGGAAGGTGAAGGTGGGATTAGTGCTGCAGCATGTGGAAAGAAAAAGGTTTCTAAAATGAATAGAGAATGTGTCTGCAAAACTTGCCAAAGCTCCACTGGAAGGGTTGATTTCCTCCACCTTAGTTTAGTTAAACTTAAGGTACACCTAAAGATGTACTTTAACATTACAGAATGGGTAAGCAAAAAGAATAGTATCTGCTGCCTGAAGAGAAATTGTGATACATAAGTTATTGTTTTACGTATACTATTTGGACTACAATTTTTATACAAAACAGACTTTAAATTTGAGAGTAGTTAATTGAGCACATATAAATGTTACAGAATTTGAGTATTAGACAGTAAATACTTCAGATAATTAACCTTGTTTTTACACCCCTGTGAGTTTTAAGTAGGATGAGGAGGAGGGCAGTAACTTCAGCTGTGTTTTCTGCCTGCCTTTTTCAAATGGAATGTTGTATGTAATGTCCAGAATGTGGGTATCTAACATTAGGCTTCTACATAAATGTAGCATATTTTATTTCTGAGACAGGTTCCCTGCAGCTCCCATTTATATCAGTGGCACAGCTGGTGGGGATCCCCTCTGAAATTCAGGTCAGGTTTATGTGGGTGGCAAAATAAAGTTTGTCTTGAGTTGGGCATCTAGGCTTGCACAGTTTGAGCTTCAGATACACTTGTATTCTAAAAGGAAAACTCCAGGATGACTTGGTGATGAGTATGTGGAGTGAAAGCAGTGGAAAGAGGGTGGTTTCTGGCACGGGATTGTTTCGGAAGGCACTACACAAATCATTACCTGGACAGATGTGAGTTTAAAAAAATAGTAGAGTCATAAATCCATATAAACAGCATTAAGTTTAAGTAACACTATTAAACTAAAAATATCCTTGGCAGTTGAATGAGCTGAACATTTCTTACAATTACTGTAAGTTGCGGTGACATTTTTAGCTGAGGTTGCATGGTTTAATTTAATCTTTATTAAACAAACTGGAGCTCGAATATTCCCTGGAGAGTTGGAAGCAGCACTAATCTTCTGTTAAACTGTCTTTAACTTCATTGGAAGCCATCCAGCCAGGGTAGCAGTGAGGAGGTTTGTATTAGTAAAAGTTGCCTCGACAGAATCAGAGTCTGTGACTCTTCCTTTTGTGGAAAAGACCATTTATTTCAATGGTGGGTTTTGGAAGTAGGCAGATATAATTTTAAGAATTAGAATGCAGTATCTAACTACTGAAAATGGTGTTTATTATTTTGAATTAGAACCTCACAATAAAAAGTTAGCTTCTATAGTCTTGAGGTCTAAAGAATTAGGTGTCCAGTTCCAATTGCATTGCTTTCTCTGCCATAATATTGAGGTTGTGCCACCTGTTATTGGTAGGAGCAATGTGGAGATGGTTTTTGCTGTGTTGGCTACCATAAACTTATTTTGGGAAGTCTTACGTGTTCTGTTTTTCACTGTCGGGTTATGAATGCAGCAGCAGTGTATCCGATAGCGTAGTGTCTGTCTGTCTAATGAAAGCAGCTTGTGAATGGTCTTTTCTTAGGTGTTTGTTAGACAACTCTCTTCTGAAAGCGTTTGGTAAGACTGTGCCTTTGGAAAAAGTGAATATACTTAATGAAGGACCTTAAGTCAGTGTAGGAAACAGGGTTGTTAACTACACTTACATCTCAAGGTGGGATTAAAAATATCTTCGTGGTCTACGATGCTTGCTGCATAGGACTTGTGGAATTGAGAGAGAAAAAAAGGTAGCTTGTGGGTATGCAAGTGTTCTAATTTTTAATATTATTATAGTAATAGATGTATTGCTTCTGGAAATGTTACTTTCATGATTTAAGACTTAGTTTTATTTCCTCTCAACACGTCATCATGTTCTATCTCTGTGTTGAATAATTGGTACTTTGGTGTTGGGATTTTGTATTCAACTATTTTACTTGTCTTCCAGACTCATAGTAAACACTGATAATATCTTTGATTTATGCTCTGCTCATTTCAGTAGTACTTTCATGTGCCTGAATCTAAATGTATAATGAACTTATTTTTACAAAGCTTTGCAGATGATTTTAAATGGCCAGCATCTGTCATTTTAATGTGTCCTGGGGAAGGAATGGAAGTAATTACCTTTCCTGTAATTCAGTGACCTGTTTTGTAGTTTCTGTGTGCAAACAATAATATTATGTGGTTTCTAGCACTAATAACTTTTGAAATGTAACATGGACTAGCAGTATCAACTTACCTACTATTAAGTGATATACTGACAGTTCTTTTTGAAGGTGTTAGTAGTATCGGTTGTCTAGTTTTCTTCCCCATCTTCTCCTCACCAACCCATCCTTCAGTAGGGCCCCAGACACTTCTGTGTTTCATGGTAGATATGTATGTATGGGATTTTCCTATTCCTGAACACTGCCTGAAATACGCTCTTGGCAGTCGTAGGTGCTCGAGGAAGTACCAATAACTGCTGCACGCAGTGCTCTTGGGCGCGTTGTGTAGTTGGCCTAAGTTTCATCCCTGTGCTTGTTGTCTTAACTTGTGATACAGTGAGACCTATTTGCTTAGAGGCGAGGCCTTCTCTGTCCTGCAAAACTGCAAAACAGCGACTCTACCAAGGTTAAATTAATTCACTGCTCTCTCCTACATCAGAGTTTACAACAAGAAATACTACTCTATGCAGCTCTGTCACCAGAGAGGTGGTTGCGTTTCGATGGCTCCTAGGAACATGTAACTTGTTTCGTGTACTTAGGGATGTAAGGTGACACATAAAATCTCTCTGGAGTACTAATACGGTCTGCAGTTAAGGTTGTCAGATTACAAATTGCTTTAATTTCTGTTGATACAGGTAAATCTCATAAAGGAATGGCCAGTAAATTTTATGGTTATGAAAGTCCTTGACTGACTAAAATAACTTTATATTCTAGCCTATTATATATAGTCAGTTCACATTTATTGGATTAATAACATTTTCTGTTAAAACAGTAATGGGAAGTTTTACATGTCTATGGGCTGTCGTATTTCTTTTAATTAATCCTAGGAAGAAAATAGTGCACAAGTGTAACTCGGCAAGATTGTACTTGTGTTCCTATTGAGAAGTGCTTTTGCAGTAAGAGGACTCAGCGGCGAAAGCAGCTGGAAGGGAACCAGAGTTGTGTGAAACTGCGCTGCCCAGGAATTGCAGGGATCGTCGGTGCAGTGGGAACGCAGCGCTGTGCCGGGCTGCAGCTGAGCTCACACGGAGCCTCCTTCGCTCCTCCCCGCTGTGCTGGGGAGAAACTTTAACGGACTGGAACAAGGGGCACAAAATCAGTTGTTAGAAATGAATGCTGGGAAAAAAAGATATTTCCCTCATAATTTTTTATGAAAATTATTTGAATTTTCTATGCAGCCAGGAAACTAAACCTGAAAACATCAATAATGACACAATGCTATATTAAGTGGCTGTATATATTGTGTATGTTTCAACCTTATTTTTGCAGTAAGCAATAGTTAGGTTACTTGAAAGTCCATTATAATGTGTGTAAAGCTGTAAGTATCTGGTTAGTTAACGCTTTGTTTGTGTATAAACTTTTTTGCCAAATGACCACAAACCAGTTTGGATTAACTGATGAGGAGTTCAAAAAGATTAACTGAAGGGGAGAAAAAAACAGAATGCAGAGTCTATTTTTCTTAAAAAGTGTGTGTGTGCTCATGCATATAAAAAATACAATAAATTAAAGTATTTTCATCAAAGACCGGTGACTAGATTTTGTGTAGGATCTACGTTGTTTGCTTTACCTTGCCAAAATAACGAAGCCATAGCTTTCCCTTTTGGTGTCCGCCTAGCAATCCCAAGCTTTTACTCATTAAACATGTGGTGGGGAGTTGTTCCTGTTGGCTGAAAATTTGCTGTAGTTACGTTGCGCATAAGAGGTGTGGAGGAGACGAGGTGAAGCGTCCCTCTGATGTGAAGCACTTCTGTTCATTTCTTGCACATTTAGAGCAAAGGCTGCGGCGTGAGGGTCCGTTTCTTAGCAGAATCTTTATTTTGCTTCCTATTTCCGTAGTTCAGAAGAGCTGGGGAGTGTGGATGTGCTGCTTCAGGTTGTAAATATCATACCCGAGAGTCTGTTTCCAGTTAGCTAGGGAAAATCTTGGAAGAAAACTTGAACTGGTGTGCCTAACAGTGTTTGAGCATTCATTAAAGCATCACATGTAAAGACACAAAGAAAGAAAATGATGTTAATATGAAATAGTGAAATTTGAACACCACGTAAGCCAGGTGACAGTATTATGCCAACATTCTTCTGCCATATAATTGAAGTGTGCTTGTTTTATTAAACAAGATATATGATGGTGATAACTTGAGTATGTCTTTTGCCAAATCCATGTTAATTGATAGCACTAGTGCTGTGTGGGTTACGCTTTATGTTTATTTCTTAGATCCTTTGAATTTTTTTCTGGTCAAAAGGACCCAGAATCTGTAATAAAATTTGAAAAGGAACATGACCCAGTTTCTGTTTTTACACACAATTGTTAAATGAAGTCACTAGTCTGTTTCAATGTTGACTAGGATTAAAATTGGGGAGGAATGTTTCAATGTGATTTACTTTTAAGGAGTAATTTTTCTTTTGATGAATGAATTAATTGAAATGTAGAAGTTTTAAAGAGAGTGCTGGATTAAACTCTCAAGTGTTCTGTTTTATTTTGGCTGACAAAAAGCTTGATGAGCTTTTGGCCATGTCAGTGTTGTTTCTGTCTGGCTTGTTATATCAGGGGAAGGAAAATGCCTTACTATAAATACAGTGAAACAGCTATCATGTACAGCATCCTTTCTTTTGGCTTCTAGATGGTAAATAGCTCTTTGTGCGCTACATGGTAACTTACCTGTGATCCAGGTCATGGCGTGTTATTTGCTGCAACTTGATTTTTGACAAAGGGCTTGTTTTGTTCAGCAACATGCTTCACTTCTTAAACGCTTTGTTAGAAAGTTGCTTTATGCTTGTAAAATCTGAAAGCAGGGACTGCTTTTCAGGAAGCTCATGTGCAAGTATAAACGGGATGTCATAAAACTCTTCACGTTTACAGATTGTGAACAAGTTTGAACAGGTTGTAGCTGGCAATGATTTTGACTGTGCAAGAAAACCTTAGGTGAAGAATTACATTTAGTCCAAAGTTTAACTGTAGTATTCCTGTTAAACTCATGCTTCACTGTACTGTCTTATGAGCATGTAAGTGGTGATTAAATATTTTTTTTTTAATATAGAAAAGTAGACTGGTTGCTAGATGAAACTGCTTGAAGCATGCTGTTGGAGCTCCTCTTAATAATATTCACCACTATTGGTTACAGATCATTTCTCGGGCTTATATGCAATGTAAAATTAATCATAAAGCTAGCTTATTTTCCTTTTGTGTGACAATAATCATGCTTAATTTAGAATAAATTATACTATGCTATTGTAGTCAGAGAAAACTTAGGCAGTACACTTGTAATCATTGATGTTAACTTTAGATCTACTTCACTTCTTTGGGAAGACTAGATTATTAGATCTCGTTTTCTAGTAGTCAGATTTTCCCACTATTTAGGTGAAATCATGCATTTAATTTCTTCCTGTCTTTTTATTGTAAAGGTAAATGTAAGGTGTACAGGATTTTGAGAGTCCTTAAGCTATTACATTACTACAACACCTTTATTGACCAAATCTTTTTTTTTTTCTCTCTTCTCACTCCACACAGTTACAGACATAGAGCTAAAGCGACTGAAAGATGCTTTCAAGAGAACTTGTGGACTCTCATATTATATGACTCAACAGTGCTTCATCAGGGAAGTTCTTGGTGATGGAGTCCCTCCAAAAGTTGCTGAGGTAATCTATGAACTTGCTGTTTTTCTGGGGAGGCCTATGGGGTTGATAATGTACACCTATAGATGTGCACGCACAAATATGCCTGTACAGATACATGAGCTAATTTAATTTCTTCCCGTTTTTCGTACAGTATCACAATGTATGTTCTCTATCTGAAGATAATGTTCCGGTCTTGGATCATGGGTTGTCACTGTTGTGTGCTCGACTGAGCTACCGATTCTGATCCAACCAATAGGTGGTACATGACTTGGAAGTAAACCTGAATATCCAGATGTAGATTTGGGGAAGTAAAAGGTTGGGAAGTTTTAACACTATACATAGCAATTATAACAGAGGATTTTATTTACTCTGGAAATGCACTTGTTGGTTTCTGTGAGATTCCATTGGCTTTTACTTTGTTTTCTAAAGTGCAGATTAATCTTTACAAGCTCTTAAAAATGATTTTATGTATAATAAATCTATAAATGAACTGAAAAATAGCCAGAATCAAAATATGCTACATGGATATAAATATTGTGTGTGTATATATCTAAAAAAATAGTAATACCATCCTGCACACGTGCATATTTAAAAAATTTTTTTTTTTCATAGTCTTGAGAGAGAAATTAAAATATTGTTGGTAGAGAAGAAAAAGGTTAGCTGGACCTTTAAAATGATATCTTGCTCCATGTCATTTCTAATCACAGCTTCTATTTCTGGTATCTTCAGTGTTATTGACCTCACAGGCAGCATAGAAGTCTCCCAGTTTTATTTAGATAATGTGAGTAGTGAAGTGTGCATTGTAAAAGGTTTAACACTGTGGTAGAGTTACTTTTTTTCTAAGCTTAATCTTTTCTCCATTCTTTTTTGTTTTCCCTAAGTGTTGACAAAGAGGATGGTATTACTTGCTTCTGTAATATAGTTAACAGTTTGATTTTTATGTGGATATTCAAGCGATTAACAGGAAAAATTGCAATGTGTGTTAGCACTATCAAATTAAAAAAAGTATATGATTTGCCCATAGCTTAAAGCATGTCTTCAGTATTGATTTCTCTATATGTTGTCTGGATGCTTTGACTCTTAGTAGCCCACAAGGTTAAACAAAAAATATGCCCTACACTGTATATGATTGGTTTGAAATAATATAAAATGTTGAGAATTTTACATTATGAGTTAACTCGTACTTTTTTATCTCTTTGATGCTAGTGTTAAGGATTAAATTACTGATTTGGATGAAATAAACTTTTGGTCACAAATAGAGACTCTGGGTTTTCAAATGTCTGCTGGCTACCTTCTACTTTATTTTTTTAAATCTGTCCTTAAAGACACAGTTTTAGTGATGATTATCTCTTATAACACTCATTACAGTTATACTGCAGTTCTTGGTTTCCAGTTGGTGAAATAAAATTAATGGAAGAATCATAATTGGTTTTTGATGTCATCTCATCTAAACCGGCACATTGGCATCTCAAAATTCTAGTACAAATTACTGTATAATTCTGGCATTCATATTCAGGCAATGCAGTAGTCGTATCTGTGAGCTTGAATTCTGTAAATTTGGACAAAATTTGGATTTGATTCTGCTCGTACTGTAAAGGGATGCTTTGTAATTTCTGGCTTCAGGATGTGGAAAGGCAGGCAAAGTCATTAGGCAGCTTAAAGCCTTGTTTTGAGTTTTCAGCCTTTCAATCATTAAAATAGATCATTTTGAGCCTTGGATTGCTGGGCTGTCTTCTCTGCATGTTTTGAATAATAGTTTTTCATATCTGAGTAGTGATAGGCCTTCAGGAATTCGTTAAATTAAAACCACAGAGTTTTACAGCAGGGATATAAAACAGAGAACTGAAGCCAGTGGAACTTTGGTCAAACAATTTGCATGATTGTCATGGACACAAAACATTTTTTAAATGTTCAGGACAGTAATGTTCTGAAAGGATCTCTTGGAAAAATGGCGTTGAAGATATTAATGAAATGAAATTAAGAGATGTGCTGTGTCTATGTTGCTTTAACTGCAGGAAAGCTGGTCAAGTGGTGAGGTGTATGAACACAGCATTTATTTCTAAATCTAAGGAAATAATGCAATTACCTTACGCAGTTGTGGATACCTTGATAGAAAAAGTATTGTTCAGAGGAGGTGGAAGGATGGAATGCTGATAATATTTCAAGAAAGCATTTTTAGTAGCTTTGTATTTTAGACTGAGGAGGAGAAGAATGTTGAGAAAGGACCTCCTAACTTCAGCCCATGCAGACATTTCAATGAATTAGATTATACCTTTTGTATATACCTACATATATTATGATGGTGAGATGGTTTATACACAGCATTCTGTGATACTTACTAAGTAGTTAAGCGTCAGTGCATCTTTTTCTCCAAATGTGACTAACTGGTTAACAAGCTGCAGTCCAAGTAATGCAAAGAGAAGAGGGATGATGCTAACAGAGACCTGAAGGACACGTTGAGGGGGCTGCCGAAAGAGCAAGAACACAGACTTCTCAAGGGTTGAGAGAGAAGAGGGGTCATAAGGATAAAATCAGGAAAGAATCCAGGTCATTTTATACTCTCTAGAGAAACGAGCCAAAAGAATACCTTGAGCATTCTCTCCTGCTCTTCCAGCAGGTTTACTAGAGCGTGTGGGCACAGGGCCAGGGATTTGGACCTGAAGGGAACTGTTTGTATAGACTGAGATGACTTTTTAACAGAAAAGGAACCATACTGCTATACTCTTTGGTTATTCATGAAACATAACATGTCAGACTTAAATTTTATTAAAAAAATATGACTAGGTACCATATAATTATACTAAATTTTACATTCTGAAATGTAAATTGCTATGATACTGTCTGGGTGTGGCTATTTTAAGGAAAGCTGCAACAGTATTAAGTAATTTTGCACAATACAAAATTGCATCATATTTTGATGGTGCATCTTATTGGAAGTTTTCCAAATAGCACACTAATGTGAAAAATTGTGGAGCTCCTTCCTTAGAAATGCAAACTAATCTCTGTTATATATTGTTATATAACTATTCAGTGTTTATAAACTCTTCCCAAAGAATGATTAAGCAGCTGAACTCAAAGTAATGCCAGCTGCCAACGGTTGTAATTACAGATGTTAAGTACTAATACATTGGACATTATCCATAGAATTCCTTTCTGTGTTTATAACATGAACAGTAAATGAGTTATGTTGAAATAATACCTAAATGTAATATTTGGCATTCAACTGATATCATAACTTAAACGTACAAAGCTCAACAGAAGTGAGTGGAAAAACTCAGAAATGGGTATGAATTAAAAGTACACTTTCAGATGGTTGAAGAGGAGACAACTTTATTTGAGGTAATTTATAAAATAGCTGTTCTTAAAAAGTCTAAAAGCACAGAAAGGTTAAATTTGAGTGGTGGAGAATAAAGTGTAAAGAGAAGATCACATTTTATTAAAATTTGTGAAAGAAAACCAGTGATTTCTCATTTGTTTATTCACATACGTATTTTTTGTGATGGAAGTCCTGTTAATCTGAAATCTAAGAATTCTCTTCCTTTTTGTGCTCTTTGTGGATCTTTTTTGATCAAAAATAGTTACATTAATACTTAAACTATAGTGTTCAGCATAGCTAACTGCACATTTTAAAAAAAGTAATGATTCCAATGTAATATAAAGGTAAATTGCTTACATATGCAGTGTGGCCTTGAAGGCATCTTGTTAAATCGGAATGATTAGATGTAGAAAGTGTGGAATTCAAATCTCTGCCATGACATTGTCCATGAAGCATATACAGTCATTGTGTCCAAATAGAGCACAAATTTAGTTTTAATAATTGAGCCCTTCGAGCATTTGTAAATGGATTTAACTTTAGTAATAGAGGAGGATGATCTGAGCACCCTATGGGAAGTTAATGCACTTGGGTAGCGCTATGTCTTACAGTGGAATGAAACTGCAGGTTCTACATAATGTTTTCTATAGAATTAGATCCTTCTGTGTTATCGGCCTCATTTACGTTTACTCGCCTTCAGACATCTTTTAATAGTCTTAAGTGGATAGCAATGAAAAGCGATAGCTTGATGCGTGGGCAAGGGGAGGATTTACTGCCGGTAACACATAGGACTGTATCGAGGTAAGCGTCTTCAGGGAATCTCTCTGCTTCAGCATTATGTCTGGTAATAACTGTGATAGAGAGGTGAACAAAATTTTAGGATTTTTTACTACCTTGTTGCCCGACGCTGCTTTGGAGGTCATCTAGAACACATTCTGCAAATGAACTCTGCTAGTCTGCTTCCTATTGCTGGGAAGGCAACAGTGGTAGATTTTCCGCACGTTGTTATACGGGCGTTAGAGCAGTGACTCTAATGGCGCTGGTCTGTCCTAGGTATTTCCTTTTCTCCTCTTCGCCACTACAGCACCATGTGGCTTAACCAGGTCTATCCAGTGCCCTTGGCAGGCCCAGGCCTGGTTTTGTTTGGTCACTCCCAGTCTGGGATTAATTTTTACTTGAGATGGAAACCAGCTGAGATAGTAAGAGCAGTGACTCATTCACATGGTTCTGGTGTCAGCCCTCCTCTTCCACCCTTTCCTTGTGCTTGAGGATTCTGGCTGCAGCTTTGTGACTGCTGTTACTGGAGGGGAAAGAGGGCTTTTGGTTCCAGTAACTTTCTTCTTGTTCCACTTAACCTTGTGAACCTCTTGTAGAATCCCAGCTCATTTAGGCTGCAGATGTGGAGGTCAGTAGGCATATAATATATTCTTTGGGAATTTTCAGCTGATTTCTTCTCCCTTTTTCTAAATAGGAAAAATTACAGGCTGAAAGCCTCACAGTGATCTTACTGCACCTATTTACAGAGGTTTTCTCTAACTGCTGTCAGCTTGTTTCCATCTTCACTCAGAACTGTCTCTGAAAAGTGTCAGATTACTGTCACTTTGTGATTTACAAGTAATTTATTATGAAACATTATTGTAAGTGATTAAACTACTAAGGAAGCTAAATTTTCTTTTATTCATAACAAATAGTGGTCAGCAGATGACCTCAAAAGCTGTTCTTTTTAACAATGCAGGAAGATACTATTTTCTCCCATGTCTGTTTCCAGTGTTCAGCTATTTGTTTTAAGGTAAGTAAATCTTTTGGCCACAAATCTTGTTACATTTTGCTTTATCAGTATAAAAGGCACAAATTCTTTTGAAGTACGTTACCGATTTCTTAGCTTACAGTTAGAGTAACAAATATTGACGGCTGTCAGGTCTTTGGTAAGCAATTTCCTGGCATATAGATCTGCATCAGTGAGATGGTGACTTTTGTCGGTCTTATTTTGGGAGACATGGCACTCACATTTTGCAAAGGGATTTTGGCCTGTTGAGAATTGGTTTCCTCCTTATGATGTTGTGCTGTCTGACTCCTTTGAAGGGCACAACTGATGGCAGACTGCACTTGATTACACAGAATGTCCTCCATGGTTGTGGTAGTCCATAGAAGTTTTCTTGTAATATTTGAAATGTCATTTATGTAGGTATTTTGTACCAGTTTCACAGTCAGCTTAACCCTGGCTACTTATTCTCACCCTGAGGTCACGCACTTTGAGCTGGATTAGTGAAAGCTGGTAACAAAAATGGTTAATTCAAACACAAGTTGGTTCCCTGGTTTCATTCATAGTCCTGCTGCATGAATGCTTGTTTTGGCAGAGACGTTGGAAGTGGAGTGTGGGTGGGAATGAGTTGTTGGGGGCAGGGGAAAGGCCAGCACTGGTTTAAACCGGCAGTGAAACTACAATGTTGAGAGGCAGATGACGGAAAGTACTTTAAAAAAAAAAAATAACTGTAGGCAGTATGTGTCTGCAAAGAGACAGGCAAAGTTCTAATTGTACTTAAACATAGTTTTGATTTATTTTTTTAAATCTGGTTTAGAATTATTCCCATGTTTTTTCAAAGATAAATTTGTTGTACTAGAGTGTTCACTGGATGCATCCAGCAGGTTTATGATCCTAATTCTGCTATTTGTGGGAGGTCCTCATACAGTGGTAGATTCTGTGCTGTAACAACTTTTATACTTCAAAACTGAAGTCCTAATTAATATGAGAATTTGTACACTCCTGTAATGATTTTGTTTTATGATGGTTTAGAAGAAGATTGTTTTGATGTGTTTAAAACTTCAACTTGTTGGGTAGATTCACAGGATGTCACCCACTTAAGATACTGTTGGTGACATGCGTTTTTTCCAGACCTGCTGATAGTCTAGAAGAGGAGCGTCACTCCAATTGCGCGTACCATCTCTCACTGTTGTTTTCTAATCAACTGTGAGTGTAAATGTTTCCTGATGGTTATGGTGGGAGTTTTAAAAATTTAAAAGTGTTTTCATTCTGTAGTTTGGTGGATTGTTGTCTATGGGCCCCAAGGTGTCATGGCCTCTTTGGTAGGCTTGCAGAAAAGGCTCAAATTCGGTATGCAAGTGTTTGTAGTTTCAAAGGGAAAAAATAAACAAACACACAGTGCTTAGGAGGTCAAAAAAAGTGAGTGTTGCTTTAGCTGTTTAGAATTGTGTCTGGTTGTAGTTCATCTGTTTAAAAACAAACAGAAGGCGGGGGAAGGGATACAGGTGTTGCAGTTAAGATCTGTGGGTTTCATCCCGTGGTTTACTAATGACTCACTCTGCTTTGTGGGTAATACACAAAATAGTGAATCTGTCCACAGTAATTCTGGAGCTCTGCTGACCTCTGAAGTCTGCTATTTGGCTACATTCTCATATGAAGAATATACTCAAGGCTTTACTGTAGAAAAATGAAAAAGCAGTAGTTAACTGCATGTACACATCCTGGTTTTAATATTGTTTATTTAGAGTGTAATTCGGATGCAAGCAAAGAAAATACTATTTAAAACGTGCATAACGCTTTTCTTAATAGAAGCTGCTCTCTGTTCCTTTATCTTTCCCTCTGAAAAAGTTATATTTAAGAAACAAGTTCAGCAAATAAGTCTGCTATCCAAACCATGATCAGTGACAAATCACTTTGTTCTGGTCTTTCACAGTAATAGTTCCCCATCAGCTAAACTTAATACTTTCACTTTATGGTTAGATGCTCAGTGTGATACCTATAAGAAAATCAAATTAAAAGACATAAGACACTGAAGTAATTCTTCTATGTAAGAATAATTTAGAAGTTCTGACTGCTTTAGATTCTAATACCTAATGCAGATTTGTGTCTTGTGATACTGATAAAGTACTGGTGCTTGGAGGAGTAGGTTTGGGCTTACAGGAGGAGTCCATGTTTGAAGAGCAGTACAGCATACGTACTTTCATTTGTGCTCTGTAGTATTAGAGGCAAGATGAAGTAATATATTGCAATAAGTGAGTTGGTAATTCTTGTTTACTGAAAGTAGTTGCTGTTTGTCCTAAAATGACTGACTTCCTTCATATCTCATGTATCAGTGTTGAATCACTGTTAAGACGGTGTTGAGTAAGTTAAGCTGCAGTGTACAGACTTTTCATGTGAAAGGTAAATGCTTCAGCCCTTCTCTTGCCTGCGTTGGTTGCTCTGTGGATCTTTGAGTAACTTCTGAATAGAAGTCTTGATTTCTAGGGCTTTCTATTGGAAGAAAGATTTAAATACTATTGTTAGAGTGGGGTACTAGACTGGAACGGTCGTTCTAGCAACAGTTGCAGTGTTAAGATAGCTAAAGTATAGTTGAAGGAACGTTTTTGTGTGTGTGTCACATCCTTTCGAAGCAGTAGTTTTTGATAGCTTACTAGAAGTGCATCTCCTGTGACTGGGGCAATGAAGCACTTGATGCTCCAACAGCCTCTTGATGGCTTTGAGACTATCAAAGCCTAGTCTGGAGGAGATTTCATCTTCATTGCCTTGATAAAGAAATCTGGGGAAATAGCACCAGTGAGCAAGCAAGAAGCTGTCTTCATTGGAGGATTCTAACTTCTTTTTTTTTAATATTGCTGTTCATGAAAAGTACCTGTGTTTCACTAAATAAAAGACCCTGGAAAAGCTATTTTATAGGTACTGGAAGAGCTACAAAAGCGTAACAGAATTAGTATTAGAAGCGTGTTTAGCTGAATGTGAGGTGACTAGCCTAAAAACCACATAAGACGGGGCCTCAGTGTAAGTTGTTGCTTTTAGTTCTGACATCTCTGTTCTCCCTGTTAACTTTTTGGGTAACTTCTCTGTTTTATTCTTCTAGGTTATCTACTGTTCATTTGGAGGAATATCCAAAGGGCTGCACTTCAATAACTTGATAGTCGGATTAGTTCTACTTACAAGAGGCAGAGAGGAAGAGAAAGCAAAATGTAAGTAATGTAACTTAGAGCAGTAACAACAGGATAGTGGGTAGTGAATGTCTAATACATTTATGTAAAGCAAACATAACTTGTGGTATGCTGAGTCCCTATTTTTATATGTAACCAGGGCATTCATTTACCAATAAAGATAATATTTTTTTGACACTTTTAGCTGTGTATTTTGAAATTCAGTGCATTTTTGTTTTCTATACTGACTAAAATGAAATATTTGATAAGTCATCACGAATGTAAATGTTAGGATCCTACAGAAAGACTGTTGATCACTGTATGTGGGCAGAGGAAGGAGGACGGCATTGGTATTTTTCAAAACAAATGAAAGCATCTGCCTACTGACTTCTGTTGTTTTGTCTTCCTTGTTAATCTGACTTGATAGTATTTATTTTCCTCTTGATTAGTGGACAATGGTAAAAGAAAAGGGAGATACTTCTTGACCTAAACCTCATTGAGCTATATTGAAATTGAATCGACCTAGGTTTTTAGTCCTTTAGTTGTTGCACAGCCTTTGGCATTCTCAGCCAGTTGTAAACTTAGTATTTGAAAAATGTAACTACCATACTTGCTTAAACATATCTCTACTTCCTTAGACATTTTCAGTCTCTTTTCTAATGAATCTGGGAGTTATGTTGTCCGTGAAGAGATGGAGAAGATGCTGCATGTGGTTGATGGGAAAGTCCCAGAGTCACTCAAGAAATGTTTCTCTGAGGTATTTCATACAGGTTTTGTCCTATTGCATGTACAAAAAAAGTGAAAATTACATTGGGTAGTTTGTTTTTCTCTGACATATACATGCTCATGCATGTATGGGGACAAATTGATCTTGTTTAAATTGGGTAAAAGCTTGTAGTTTTTTATATTATAATATTACATGTAATTTGTATTGATGTGAACAGCAGCTTGGTATATAAATGTAGGCATTCTCCATGCTGCTTTACTTACTATGCTAGTTTGAAAGATATCATTCCCCAAGGGTAATCATGTTACCAAGTACATTTAAATACTAATATTGCTAGTGGAAATTTATTCATTAGTGTGGACATTTTATTGCAATTGAGGAAGAAATCTAGAACACAGATCTGAGAGGGGAAAGAAAATCTGCATCCTGGATTTGAAAATGCCTGCCAGCAGTGGTTGCTTAAAAATAATACTTTTATAGTATTACTTTTGTCTCACTCTGCCTGCCAGGATCTACAACATTTATTTATGCTTTAGGTTGTTTGAGAGATGTAATCTTTATGAAGCTTGCTGAAGTCCTCCTCTGAAACAGGCTATTGTTTTAAATATTCACAGATACTTCTGTGGCACTAGTGATCCTGATGAATTGTCAGGTTTTTGTGCTTTGGTTGCTTCATTTGTTTTCAGAGCACTATAGATCAGCAAAATCTAGTCATCATTATACATTCCACTGAAAAACTGATTGACTAGAAGCTTTATTTGTGGATATCAGATTACTTAATTACCTTACATTTTATTGTACTGTATTGAAGATAACTTTGGTTATGGGCATTGGCTGAGGCGGACTCATTTAATCTGGCGGTGGTATCATGTTGGCTTTGTAGGCAATGATTACATTCTTCATTCTTGGCTGGAATCATAAATCGTATGTATACTGTAGTCCAGTTTCTGGAGCTGACCCACTTCAGTATTTCCTATTTATAATTTCCTATCAATATGGTGTGATGAATTGTACCCTAAAAGTTAATTGCACACTGTCCAAGAAATCTAGAAATACTTTATGAAGACTTGCAGGAAGAGAAGTATCAATCTGGCTTCATACCATTTTCCTGTTCAAGAAAATGCTGTATATTGATTTTTCTTTTAAAATGAAAACAGTGTAGTAACCCACTCAGCAGGATTTACTGGCTTGTTAATCATACTAGGTCATTGCTGGAGAGTGAGAAAGTTTAATGTCCCTGCTGTGGGCCTTCCTTCCTGCCGTATGGCGGATGAGTTTATGCTTTCAAGGATGATGTTTATAGGTACTTCTATTCTTCAGAATTATTGTATGTACTCATCTAGAAATATAATCTTTGAAATACATCTGAGTTTTCCTCACTCTTGTTTCTGAAATACAGGAAACATTCAGTGATACCTGTATTGCTCTAGTTGCTCCATCATGGCTCAGCTGTAAACATTACCTGCTTCAAATGCTTTTTCCCCCTGTCCAAAGTTTTCCTGTCCCTCTTCTTCCTTGCCCTTCCTCTAATCAATTGGGACAATGCAGAGTCTTAGTGAAACGTGACCCGGCTCTCGCTGCGTTTACAGAAAGCAGTGCAAAAACTAGAGGGAAAGTAGGGTGGAACAGGTAGTAAGAAAATCATCTTGTCTCTGATCCAAACTGCTAGAGAAATTTAAAAAAAAAAAAAAAAAAGGCAAACTGCTTTTTTCTTCTCTGTTAATTTGGCAGTAGAGTTTTTTTGCTTAAGCAAGTGATTCCATAATGGGTTAAATCCTGGACAGTCCACGTTGTTGAGTTACCCTTTTCCTGACTGTCATTCATTCTCCTACCTTTGTGCTGGCTCAGGTATTTATATGATGCCTTGATGAACTGGATTGGGAAACTGATCTGGCTGAGAAGTAAGCCCTTTCTCTGTAGCTCCTAATCCTGAAGGTTATTTTTCAGCTAGATCTGTTTTGCCACATGACTGCACTAACGTGATTGCAGTCACAAAGGAGAAGGGATGAAGGATCAGAAACAGTGCTGGTGAGAGGAAGGTTAGGACCACGCTGTCAGTCAGTAGTGTGGATGTATACAATTAAACGGGTGATGGAATAGCAATGTAGCATCTTGACTTCCTTGAATGATAACCATGTGGAAGTCTGTGATAGTGGCTGTAAGTATTGGGGGATTTCTGCATGTGTTTGTTGGAGAAAAATGTAACACACTTTAGCCTAGGAAAAAGAGGCATAAAAAGAATGAGTATCTGGAACCTGAAATAATCCATTACAATTGTAATATGAAGCAAATATTTTAGCAGTGATGGTGATTAACCATTTGAGCAACCTGGCAAAGGAAGGAGTGGATTTTCAATTTTCTGCAGTTGGCAGTTGCAGATAGTGTGTGGCCAAATGCAAATTGTTGAGGTGTAATTGTAGAGGTGTAATTCAGTGAAGTTTAATGGTCTGTGATATTAGGGAAGTTTAAATAATCAATGACTTGAAACCTCTTTCACTTTGCAGACCTCTGTTTATTTCCCATGGAGATTAGGATCGCCATATAATGAGTTTGTTTACTGATAGTAGGTTTGCTTTTATTTTAGTTAGTTTTGTAGGTACGGTAGAAATTACTGTGCTGGTCCTTATGGTTTCATGGCCACAGCTTGGAAACCATTCAACTAAATGGTTTAAACAGCCTCTCCAACATTTAAACTCTGTGAAGCTACAGTGTTTATATATTCCTGAACAGGCAGTTCCATGAGACATATCCAGCAAGAGAGACTGAGTTAGGAGATCCTGTGAATGTCATGTTTACATGTATGCTCCCAAGTGGGGTTTGGTCAATAGACGCAAAAAATTGACATGCGACTGTAGTGATTAATCGTACTATTAGTTATTCACGGATCTAATTTTTCTGTGTTAGGTGTTTGTATACTTGCGCAAATATAACAGAATGTTTATGATTTTATAGCACTTGTTATTTGGCACATAAGAGCTTTTATCTATCATAATAAATGTAAATTCATAAAAATAACCTCTGTTATTTTGAGTTGTAAGTAACCATTTTTCTTCTAATCCCTTTAACCTGAGGTTCAGAGTAAATGACTTTCCAAAGGCCACGTTCAGTAGGTGGTTGAAATGCAGAGAGTGCTGAGGAGTCTAATTTTCCTCTCAGTGCTGTATTTCAGAATGAAATGAAAAACAGGCATGGCTCCAAAGAAAAAAAATACTTTAGTACTTATTTTTACAGGAGATTGTCCCAATTCTTAATCATACAGCTGGATGGTTCCTGTTTACTGGTACCGAGAAAGCAGAGAAAAACAGCTTACACTTTCTTGTTTTTCTTACAGAGTGAAAAGGTAAACTATGAGAAGTTCAGGGTTTGGCTCTTGCACAACAAAGATGCTTTCACGTTTTCCCGTTGGCTGCTGTCCGGAGGTGTGTATGTGACACTCACTGACGACAGCGATACCCCTACCTTCTATCAAACCCTGGCTGGAGTCACGCACTGTAAGTAAACGATGCTTGTTATTTTGAGCATTTTTTAAAAACTGTTTCAGAGTTCACAGACATAAACTGTTGCCTTGCCGTAGTTGTTCATTAAATCTCACTACTTTGATGAGATACATGCGGTTCTGTTCAGTGAGATAAATTTCTTCTCAGTGCTAATTTGTTTTCTGCTTTTTGTGCTGTGACATGTAAAACATTGTTATGTACAAGGACACTGTGGGTCATTATTTTTAGGAGATAACAATACTGAGATTACAGCACTTCTTATAGTGGAAGTTTGCTTCTGAGCAAATTAAAAAAAATAAAAAGGAAAATACCTTCTCTTTGACAAATACGTTTATCTAAAGTGACTTGATATTAATACTGGTTTTACGTTTGGTCCTTCAGATATAGTGGATTGTAAAACTATTCTGAAAATAATGCTTATTTGAAAAATAAGTATTACCTCTTAATTTGCTTTCTGCAGTAAAATAAGTAATATTCCTGGCATGTGATGTAGTCAGGGAACTAAATTAACTGAAGAGAAGCCTCCTCAGGATTTGCATTTAGGAATAATCTCCAAAGAACAAATGCTTCCTTATGTCTGTATTAATGTAAAAGAAGGAGCAGCTGTTTTTTAAATTAAATGTAAAAACAAAAGGCTGATAAATTATGCTTGATGTGCAAGTATAATGTAAGCATACATTACAGTAAAGCATCTAAGGGACTTTGGTATCCCTAGGAGAAGGGTGTTTGCTGTTGAGATGGCAGTGATTTGAGCAATCTGGTTGTGTTTTATGTACTCTCATAGATTTTCTTTGTTGGTGTCAGCGTGGCATTTAATCTCTTTAATGGGTGGGTTGCTTGAATAAAGCAACATACAGTTTTTTCTCTTGGTTTTAAATATGAACATTAAAATTCTGTTCTGACCATCTGAAATGAACATGCATAATAAAATTAGAAGTTTATAGACAGGTAATTTATTTGCATTACGTGAGAGACTGCAGTAGACATTGAGGTTACAGAAGACCACTAAATACTCTGAGGTCTAATAGACAAGGTAGAGAGAGATATGCTAAAAAAACCCCACCAAACCCTCTTTGAATTTTCTAGACTTCAGCCCTGGGAAAAATCTCTCAAGCTGTATCAAATTGAGATCTGCCATACCTTGTCAAGTCTCCTTTGCCCTAAGTGTTCAAAGAAAGCTTTACCCCAGGCATCTGGATGTTACCCCAGAGCTTGCTTCGATTTTTTTCATGCTTTGAAATTGAAACTTCTTCTGGACAGTTTTTACTATGCTTTTTGCAGAAACTTTATTTATACTGAAACTGAGGTTTATAATGAAAAAAAAAAAATTTAAGAGCTACTGTTTTAATGGATTTTATTTCATATCTAATGTTGTTCTCACTTCTTCTGGTTTTGATATACCTGTCACTGTTACCATCTGCAGCCAGGCCCTCAACTGTATTCCCAGCTATTTCAGATGTGCAAAAGAAATAATTTAAGAAAGAAATGGCCTTTAGACTGAAGAGCATAATACTCTACTTTAGCCAACCCACACCTATGTTCTTCTATGAAGAAGGAAGCTTTTCTTTCTTCAACTTACATGCTAAGAGATTTTTTTCAGTTTTAAACAAAGAATTAGAGGAATTAAGACTGAAGTGCTATAATTCAAAAGAAAATAAAGGAGACTGGATGAGAAGCATATTAGGAAAAAAAAAATGAATGGGGACAAAAGCTGTTCTGATTCTTGGAAAAAAAATGTTCAGGTGGTTCCATGTCATATTTTTTACTACTGTAGTAGTTACTTTCTTTTTTCTTGTCATTTTGTAGAGAGAGTATTTTCATCTTCTCATCTCAAATTTCTCAACCTTTGTCTTAACAGAATCCCAGGTACTTCATCAGTCTCTATCGAAATTGCCTCAAGTACCTCAGTTTACATTTGAGCCTTTTTGTTTGCAGGGACCTATCAACTAGTCACGGTGTCTCTGCTACCATTTCAGCCTTACAATCCTTTCCTGAGCGCGCCTTCCGCAGGAGCGTGGCCTGTTTTCCATTTAATGACCATTGTCCCCTTTAACTTCCAGTAACCTCTCTGACATCTTCAACTGTACAGTCTCAAATCTTGCTTAATTGCTCTTACGTATACCGACTCCTTCATGAAGCAACTGTCTTGCTCTGTTTAAATTTTCGTAGCAGACTCGGTGATCCTACCTCAGCGTAGCCATCATCTTTCTTTGTTCAAAATGTCGCTCCTGAAATCAGCTCACTCTGCCTCTTAGCTGTGTCTTGTAATTCCTCATATTTTAAGGTTAGAAGTTCAAGTAATATTCCTGTATTCGCTTTTAATCTCTCTACGATCAAGTTGGTATATAATAATTTCATAACACTCCTGTGTATTGCAGCATCTGATACTATGAACTGAATTACAGAAGGAAGTGTTTAGTCTTCTTTCTTTTCTAGGAAACACGCGTGCGTGGTTGCTCTTTTACGTGTGCTAGTTCATATGGCTACATGTTCTGTTGGAGAAGTTACCAGATTTTTAAAGCCTCGTGAAATATGTTTGCAGAGCTTGAAATACTCTGCTGAGTATTTCAACACAACCTATATTCTCAGGGGAAAAAAAATTAACTTCCGGAAAAAAAAAAAAAGAATTTCTGTTTCTATGTATTGTATCAGACTACTGAGAAATTTAGTGTTTTCTATTAGTTGGTGGTGTTCTGTGTTTCTTTACTGACAGCTTACTTTTAGAAGCTGTTGGCTGAGTGTAATGAAGGTAGAACTGAGTGAAAAATTAAGTTTTCCATTGTTAGGATTAAAAAACTGAAATAAAATATTTGAGAGTGTTTGAAGTGATTACTGAATATTCAAGTGCATGTCAGATCTGGGGTCCAGCTTTTCATTGTATTCCAGAAAACCATGTTGCTTACGTGTGGTTTTGAATCAGTAAAATGTTTCAAACTGCATACTGTCTACAGGCTCTGTATACTTCACCAAATTTGGAAAGCTCATATGACAGTTGTGTTTGGACTTTTAGATAAAATTACATTTTACTGTATTTTTGTTATTTTCCAGTTAAATGTTGTAATAAGAAAAACAGAAAGCAGTTGTGCTGTGTTATGATGTCTGCAGCCCAATATCTTTCAAATGACAGATAGGGAAAACTGACGGGAATTTAAGATAGTAGGAAGATGAACTGCTGAAGTAACCTGCTGGTGAACTAACCAGCCTCCCGCAGGTCTGGACAAATACTTTCTATATAATGTGTCCGATGATTTCCCTTGGGATTTGAGACAGTATAGGAATCTCATACAACAGATGCAAAAGTAAGGAAAACAGAAGTGCTTGAGCACTTGGAAGTAATTGCGGTAAAGTGTGAATACTTGGGGCCTTGCTATTTTGTTTTTTAAGTTTAATAATTACAGTCTAATCAGGTCAACCTAAAGAATAAGAAATTTAGTACAGAAGTATTCTGAACACAGCTGAATGTGTAAAACAGTAAGAGCTGTTATGACAGTTTCTTTTCTCTAAATGAAGGCTTGTTTTTAATACTTTTACCTAGGATAATTGGGAGAACAAGTAACTGAAATAATGCTTAGTAAACCTAGCAAACACTGCTAGCAGAATACAGTGAAAGAGTGAAAGGTTTTAGAATTTCTTCTACTGCAAAATGAAAACTAATGTGTGAAACTTGCTGGTGCGATTATGAATTTCTCACCTGGCTGCCGGACTCCGGCTGGGTCGCAGCGCGCCCTCTCCTGGCTCAAGCCTCAGACCCTGCTCCCGAGCCGTACCTCCGCTCACGGTGTGCTTCCCCTTAAACAGCTTGAGTAACGTGTCAGAGACATGAAAAATTGCAGTGATAAAAATAGTGAAAGTTATTAACATTGATTTAGAAACAGAGAGCGAACATTTTACTGCAAAGCATCAGTGACTCCAGTTAAATTTGCTTAATGAGCCAAGCTATCAGGGAAACAAAGGAATTCTAATTTTTCGTTTGTAAATAACATTTATTTTGGTATGCAGATGACTTCAATTGTATTTCTCGACACATAATTAGAAATGAAATTTTAAAGTTACAGGAAGTTGCACACACTTGCTGCTTTTAATCAAATTTTGTTCCATTTCACTTAAATCATAAATATGAATCATGTCATTTGAAAACTACCCAAATAAGTTTCTCTTGGACCTTTGTTCCTCAAAACCAGTTTCAGGGATATGAGTGTCTCCTACACCTGAGTACTGACCAACTAGCAGTAGTTTGGTTTTTCTCAGTTTCGTAGTATGAACCAGTACCTTTTGATTTTGTGTGTGTTTTTTTTTGTTTGTGTTTTTTTGTTTGTTTTTTTTGTGGGTTTGTTGGTTTATTTAAACCATCAAATTGAATAGTACTGTAGTGGAGCATGTAAATCAAAGATAAATCCTGTCAGGGACTACTACTAACACTAAAATTCTCTGTAGGGGGAGTGTTCCCCCAAATCATTATACATCCTTAATAATTACAAGTTAAACCCCGATCTTCTCTGGTACTCTAAGTCCGAATGCAGTAATTCAGTAATACAAGGGCTCTCGGCTGCCGGTGGATGTTGTTTTGGTGCCTGTCCTGGCTGGTTTGCACTCCTGTAAGTGTCAGAATGGAGCTGACTCCATCCCGCCTGCAGAGTACAGCTTTCTGTGCCTCAGTTTGGCAGACAGACGTACAGGAACATGAGACACAGGGAAGGGTCTCCTGTCCCACCAAGTGCAGACCTTGGGGGTCACTGTCTCGTTCCTTTCATAAGATACTGAGGCTTATTGTTCTGTTGTTTGGTTGGGTTTTTTTTAATCCAGTTGGGAAAAATTATTTGTGGGCAGTTTATGTCTTAATTTTCTGTCAACATGGTCCTTGGTTTCAGACAGTCTCTGCTCTCCTTCCTTTTTACTATTCAGTATAAATGTGTAAGTGACTCTTATGTTTCTTGCTGACCTTTTTGTCAAAGTAAAATGAGCCCAGTTCAGGGCTGTTTCAGAGCAGGTGCTCCATCCCTTGTTCCATCGCAGACTTGGGTGATACATTGCTGTCATACTGACTCCAGGTGAGACCTCATTGCTTTCCTTCATTTGGCTGGAAATATTTCTGCTGCTGCAACATAGGTGGTGGTTCCTTTTTTGTGACTGTCATTTTGGTGTGTCTCCGTGTCACGTGATGGGCTTAAATACTCAGGTTTTCAGTCCTTTTCCATGGCGAGAATACTCACGTTTATCAAAGGGGGTTACTGGTTTCAAACTGACAGCCCGTGTAATTTGTACTTCTTTGTTATCTGGTTCTTGTGTCACTGAGTTCTTATTAAATAGCATCCTAATTCTGCTTTGAATTGAAGAGACTCTCTTCTGTCATCAGAAAAATTCATCAAAATGCTCCTGCTTTTTCTGACAGCTCTTACATACTGAGATTCAATAGGACAGTGTATAATCAGTATAATAATTATATTTTAGAACATACAGTTATCGCTAATTTAACATAATAAATGAGAGAAGCCCTGGATAACCAGACAGCATGGTTGAAACGGAAGAGTGAGGTTTTGAAACAGTCTAAAATTGAAACTGAATGTTGTGGAAGTAACCTCTTCTGTCAGAGGTGGGTTTTTAAACCTGTAGGGCTTTATCGTAAGATGAAGATGTGAGTCTGTAAAAGGAAAGTGAAATGAAGTGATCGCTTAATTTTGCTCACGTTAAAAGGCCATCTGGATGTAAATATATGTTCTGTAGCTTGCCCACGTCAGTTGTGGTACCCACTCTTGAAACGCCATCTCTTAATGATGTATGGAGGGCCACTAGAAGACCATTCTGAAGATTTTGGATTTATTAAAGGTGCCTTTAAGAGTATATTTCATTATGTGCTATTTTTTTCCAGGTGTGTGAACACTTGTGCTTTGTGAGGAACCGTGGTGTTTAATACCTCTTCTGTATGGGTTCCCATCTTAAGGCACTGCTCATCTATATTCTGCTAGATAAATGCCTGGATAGTCGTGTCTGACACGCACAAGGATCTTGGTTGAAGTTACAATATTCCCTTCTTTGTGTGTCCATTTTTTAATTAGGGAAAAAAAAAAAGATGAAAGTATTACAGCAGACTAGGCCAATAAGAAAAAGCCTCGGTGTCACTTAATCTGCATCTTGCTGCTTCGTTATCCTCTTAGTTCCCAAGCTATTTTATGTCTTGCGAAGCAGCTCCCTGTGCCCAGGTCCCCAAGTCTTCCGTGTGTTCGTTTGAAAGCGACAAATGAGCGTGTTTAGTCAGAAACGCTGTTTGGTGTTGAGTCGTTCGGTCTCTGGTTCTGACTCAGCCGTTGCGTGATGAAGAGCTCTCTCTGCGACCGGGGACTGGGTTTTGCGCGGAGGATATCATGGTAAACAGTAAACCAAACCCAGTTTCAGTTAAAATGTTGAGAATATGGTATGCTTCTACTGCTGTGAACCAGAGAGGATTGTACCATTAGGTGGGTAAGAATTAAAGTTTTAAAATATATTGAAATACTTAGTTAATTCTGATGTTATAAAGAATTTAATAAATAGTGCCTGAAATGAAAACATGTTTTTAATTTTTTTTCTAAGACAGAAGACTATTCATGGCTTGCTACCTATGTAAATTTAAGGGTGTACATTACATGAAAATGGCATTAAAATGAAGGATGCTTTTTTTAGTGTTTATCGCTGTCAATCCATGTGGCAGCTGGTTTTAAATAATTTTTAGTAGATTTACAGTTCCTCAGATGTATGCTTTTGCTGAAAACTTTTTGTTTACCTATTGTTCCCTTACTATATGAGGACTATGGCTTGAGGTGTACTTGACATTCTCAGTCTAATTCTTAGAGAACTGAACTATGAAACACTTCATAATTTTACAGATCTGAAAGTTTTTCATATTTTTAATGGATAAGTGATGGGGGAGACATGATATAACATATGGTAGTAAATTGGTAGTATATGCTCAAATTTCACAGGTATATAATATCTTCATGTGACCTTGAAGAATCGTATCATACATTTAATTGACAAAAATGAATACTTGGCCTAGAAAGCCCATCTGTTTTGATGGTTTGGACTACATTGTATTTATAAGACTAATTTTTAAAAATCATCTTAAGTTATTTAAAATTTGAACTATTGAATGAAAGCCCATTTCACACTTCCTGGTGGGATTTGAACAGGCATTAGGAACAAAATAATTGTATACTTTGAAAAGGTAAAATACTTCATCCATATCTCTTTTTTTTTTATCCAAAATCTCTTCAGAGGAAGATGGCATTTTTTCCATAAACATTAGTATATTTGGATAGTAAGTGCAGTCTGCCTTTATCATGCTTCATGTAAACTTCAGGAACAAATATGATTATATGTATATATCATAAGTTGCAAGAGATTCCTTTTAGTTTACGTTTATTGAGGAAAAGATGGTGCACTAGGTATACTGAGATTGATTTATGAGCTTATGTGCAGAAAAATCACTCTGGAGAAATCAAATTCTGTAACAGCTGTCTTTTCAGCTGCAGAGTTAAACTTTCATGTGTGCTGTAATCCAATAAATCTTTCTGTATTTTATGTGAGTGAAACTATTGCAGTGGGCTACAGTTCATTGTTACTATGAATGAAAAATACTCTTTTGTCACATTTTTACTTATATTCAACCTAAGTTGTATAAGTCTAATCAGTACAAAGAATGTTATTTACTACTTTGTCAGTTTTACTTCCTAAAATGTTTGGCTCTTCTGTGCAAAGTCAATACACTGGCCCTGCCTTGGCTATATCATCAGTGTAGCACTTACACTAATACTTGTCAGCTGTTCTTTTGAGGATGATTATTTGGAAATTCTTTGTCTTTTAAATGACCATGTAATTTCAACCACTGCTTGACAGAAATGCAGATAAGATGCTTTCTGATAACCTTTCTTTTCTGAGATTAAAATGATAAAGCAGTAAAGTTAGCACTGTAAAAACTATCTGTAGAGTACAATTTAAAAAAGGGAGTACAACTAGCTTCTACTGTAGATATTTGAGAATGGGGTTTTTTTGCCAGAGAACCTTTCAGTTCTTAATTACAAAAGAGAAATAATGCACCTGCCAGTGAAAGCAGGTTTCTGCAGATTTACTCTTCAGTAAAGACAACGTCAGCTTCCTTCTGTGTTTTGGATATTCTCAGTGTTGCATCATTTCAAGAATGAAGTGCAGCTAGCACATTTGTTATTCTTCTTAGTCACAAAGGTAGATTAAAAAGAAACAAAGTGATTTACATGTTCATGCTCAAGAAAGTTAGCATAATGCTTTTGTATTTACTAATGAGAGCAATAGAGTGTATGTGCAATTCTTCTAAATGACAGTACAAACTTGCCCTTTCTGTGCAGTTGTTTAGGTAGTATAATAGTACTGTGATTCTCTTCATGTACTCAAGGTTCTGTCTCGTAAACTGGCTTTTATCTTTCATTTGTTATTTTACTTTTTGTTTACTTCTGTTCTTGAAACTCTGCGAATATACTTCATTTTGTGTTTCCTGCAGAATGCTGGTACTCTAGTCCTAATGTCATGTCTTGCGAGCTCTTTCTCATCAGTACTGTAGCACCCTGATACATGTAGAGGTGACAAGATCGAGGGGAAGTGTATTTTATTTGGTAGATTTTCTCTCATGTGTTGATATGCTGACCATTGTGGGGCAGGTATGTCATTAAATCATCAAGACGTCCCTGTATTTCCTGGAACACACCAGGCGCAGTTCTACATCACTTGACTGTTCTGCTTAGGATCATGAAGCTGCTTACATCTCTGGCAGTGCTAAGCATCTATGGTATTTCTATACGCTGATCTTCAAAGAAATAACTATTTCTCTTTCTTGATTTCTGGTAGAATAACGTTCCTTTGTATGTTCAGATTACTGTTTCCTTATGTATTGGGGACAGACTTTTTAGCAGAGCATGGGGGAATGGTTTTAAACTAAAAGAGAGGAGATTCAGACTAGATGTAAGGAAGAAATTTTTTACAATGGGAGAGGTGAGGCACTGGCACAGGCTGCCCAGAGACGTGGTAGATGCCCCATCCCTGGAAACATTCCAGGTCAGGCTGGACGGGGCTCTGGGCAACCTGATCTAGTTGAAGATGTCCCTGCTCACTGCAGGAGTGTTGGACTAGGTGACCTTTAAAGGTCCCTTCCAACCCAAACCGTTCTATGGTTCTATGATTGCAACACAACCAAGAGCCAGGAGATGGTAAGCCAGATAAGGGAATTGATCTATCTAGGAAGGAGGGGGAGAGGAGAAGGGAAATCAGTTTAGTTTTTCTTATGGATCAGTTCTCTTATCTGACTTACTATGTAAATGCACAATAGCTGATAATGATGCAAGTGAGGATGCTGCAGCAGGTGCCTGGGGTTCAGGGCGAAGGTAAACTGTCTCTGCTGAGCCTGAAGTTAGCTTGGCTTAACGTGGCCCTAGAACTGCAGCTTTGGTGTGGGTGTTCTGCATGCTAGTATATGGCCTGTATGTACAGAGGAAAAGGAGGACATGTTTTCACTGATGTTATTTTTCTAGTTAGACTGTCTAAAAATATTTTACAGGAAGATACAAACCCCTTCCACTGCTCCAACTCTACTTCAGCTATTAATCTTTTGTTAAAATGTTTCCAAACTTTCTGCTGACGAGAGTAAGGTATTGCGTGGTTTGTGATGCGTTATATGATGTGCCTGCTGGGTACTTACAACTAGTTCATGCTTATTGTAGGTTACCTAAGTTACTATTCTGATTAAATTAGTACTCCTAATGACAGAAATAGGAAAAGAAATCAATAAAATTTCACTTTGACATATAACTTTTTTGGGTCTCTTCTGTTCTTAAGCCTTACAGGATTATTATTGTTTCTGTAGTCTAAACCAGGCCAAATAGCTCAAGTTAAACCTATTAGAAAGCTGGCGTGGATTTAAAGGCTCAGAACCATCTGGGAATGGGATCACACGTAGTGGTTCTTAATATAGACAGCTTTGTCATTACATATCTATTTGAGAACAAATTAATTTGCACTGACCTAAAGCAGTGTTGTGACATACTTGCATATGTAAAAAGGTTAAAAGTATTGTTGAGAAGAAACTTAATATTTCTCTCTATATATTTGATTTCAAGGATAAAATGTAAGGAGACTGGCATTTGTGTGTAATGTTTTGAAAGAAAACACAAGTTCTTCCTCTGGCTATTTTTATTCACCTTTGCCTAGCACCTTGTTTTACTCGTCATTGGTTTTGGGGTTTTGTTTTTTTCCCCTTTAAATTAGCTTGTAAGTTCCTCAGTTACAAAGTGTCTTCTACATTTGTATAATCACTCCCCAATGTTGACTGGGTTTCTAAATGCATCTATAGTATAAATAATAAAGTGGAACAAACTATTTTATATTTGGAAAAAATTAATGCTGAGATACGGTGTTTAAATGTCCCATTAAAATTTAGTCTTATTACTGTTATAAGAAGGCTAAAAATTTCAAATAGGAATTTTTCAAGAGCAGCCAAGTACTAAATTATTTTTTTTTCCATAAAAGTTCTGAGATTTTTTTTAAATGCTACTTTGCATCCTTTTAGAGGATTTAAATACTGGATACCTTGGGAAAATAAGATATGGCACATATAATCTACCTGTTCAATTTACCAAGAACTACTATGTGAAAATGAAGCGACTACTGGAGCCTTTAGCAGTGGGAAAAGTTCATTTCTGTATTTCTAAACACTTGTCATGATGTATTATTGATGCTGAACTCCTAGATGGTCAATAGGTAGGATGATTCTGTAGATAAAGACAATAAAATTGGACCTTTATTTCTCTACTGCTCGTATTTTTAATTTTTATATGCAGGAGCCAGGCATAAAAAAAATAACATCTTTTTTTCTTTGTGGAAAAAAATGATACTGCATTTTTATTTGGTGCTGAATTCTAACGTGGTCTAGATATTACCAAAAATTTCTTTTATTTTTGTTGATTATACAGTGGAAGAATCTGACATCATCGATCTCGAAAAACGATACTGGCTGCTAAAAGCTCAATCAAGAACTGGACGTTTTGATTTAGAAACGTTTGCCCCCTTAGTTTCCCCTCCTATTCATCCATCTCTGAGTGAAGGTATGGAACTTCGATCAAGCGTGCGAGGAAGTGATGTTGCTGTGCTGTTCAGTACCTGATGGTCTACTGACATACAAATTTTAGGGGCTTAAAAGTGGGCCTATTTTAAAATGTGTTTTAAGCTTAAATTACAGAGGTTCATTCCACGGAGTACGGAGTGTTGTATCATGCGGTCAATGAAACAGTCTTCCCTACTCGTGTAAGCTAAGGAAGATTTTGTTCAGAAGACTTGGTCAGGAGATTTTTATGTTGCAATGCAGATACATTAATAACCAAGCTGGTCTTTCAAGTTGGAGCCACTCTGGTAATAACTGGAGGTTGCAATTGTCTAATTGCAGTTTACTGCACAACATAAGGACATTAAGTAACATTCTACTTGGCTGCTAGTTTTGTCTGCAGTCCTAGAGTGACAATTTTTTGTCACCAAATGGTCAGCTTTACTGACAAGTGGCAGCAGTAAGTAGAAAATGGGAAATTCATCTACAGTCGATGCAAGCTGTTAGGAGACCACAACTCATGTTCAATTCAATAGCGATATATCCCCATTTCCTTTTGCTTGTGAGTGTATTTTATCTGCTTAGTGATACAAATTTACACAGCTGCTGTGGGGAAACTGGAATGGTTTCTAGTCATTCTATATGTCTTCTGTGGGTAGCACAACTGAGTCATTGTCACTAAAATTTTTTTTTATGGGATAAAAAAAAAGTTATATGTGCTGAATGAATAGAACTCTTAAATCCTTTGAAGGCTGGTAACTAAAACTTGTAACTCACTTAGGGCCAAATTTGCAAAGGTACTCAGTGATTTTCATAGGAGTTTCTGTCAGGCACTTCGGAAAAGCCAAAGCATTTGGCATCTGAGTACCTTTACTATTTTTGTCCTTCAGCTTTTGTGAAGATGCTTGTCCTGCCTGTACTGGTTTAGATGTACGCTTCTATAAATCAGCCATTACAAGGAAGGTGTGAGAATAAGGCTACTGTTCAGAATTCTTGATTCCCTCTCCCCTCGTCCCTGGCTTTGTCTAGCCATACATGAGTGATGTAATTCACCTTTAAAATGGACTTAGTAGTGCTTAATTATGTTTATTACACTTAGTAAGAATTAGTTATAAGTGTCTGTACTTCTCCTTGCAAATGTTAACCATTAACCCTTCATGTAAATGCTAAGTATGACTGTCAGCTGTTTCAGCCAGATGCTGTAACACAAGATGCTTTTGTGGTTTGCAGGTTTGTTTAATGCTTTTGATGAAAACCGAGACAATCACATAGATTTTAAAGAAATTTCCTGTGGGCTCTCAGCATGTTGCAGGGGACCCTTGGCAGAAAGGCAGAAGTGTAAGTATGCAAAATGTTAACTACTAATTTTAGAGAATATTTTCAGTTTGAGCAGTGAAGTTTAGTTGTTTCTACCTTTTTAGAAATCTTTTCCACTGAACAAGTGTGTGTCTGTGAAAGGTGACAGACTTTAGAAGTTAAAAAATTAAAGGAATTTTAAATATCAAGGCTTCCGTTTATAAAGGATGATTAAACCTAATTCTGCATATTTTATAACTTATCCATAGCTTCATATAAATTATCACCTGTTTGGGAAAAAAAATACATTTCAGAAGTTATTTTGCAGTGTTTTGCATTATGATGCAGAAGTGTGTATCTCAATATAGAAAGTGCAAACACTTACCTATTCATTATATATAATATAAAACAAATGTCCTATTTGATTGTCTTGTGGTAAATGGCATGTTCTGGCTTGTTTACTGTCCAGTTTTCAGCTGGCTCCCTGCAAGGTTTTTGTGTTTTGAAATACCTTTGTTCCATACTTTTCCAAAGCCATATTGCTGCAACTTAAAAGCTATCATTCACTGGAAATTTCTGGATGCACATATGTTCCCTGCTATGTCACATCAGAAAACACAGCACAGAATTGCAGGAATCTAGATTTCAGTTTATTAAACACAGCTGCTCCATTTCCTCACTACCACACATGCATCCTGCCTCATCAAAACTGTCAGCACTAAATCATGTTCTTGTGACTCTGCAGACTTACATTCTGCAAGAAAAAAAAATAGTTGTTGAGTAGTTCTAACATAGGAAAGTAATTTCCTTTTTTCTCAGTTTGCTTCAAGGTTTTTGACATTGACCGGGATGGTGTGTTGTCTCGCACTGAACTTAAAGAAATGGTGGTTGCACTTTTAGAAGTCTGGAAAGATAACCGTACTGATAAAATACCTGTAAGTTGTATTTGGTTTTTATTCATTTGATCCTGTTTCTTAAAGTCATCCTTCAAAAGCAGGAATGTGAATGTTGTTTGAACATTGTTTCAGTGAAATACAGGCTTATTTGAAATACCTTAGCTGAGGGGTATTGATAACTGGATGTAACTTACCTTGCCTAACTTTGACTTCCATTAACCGAAGCAGAATGATTTGACTATAATGTATGCTGTTTCATGTAAAAAAACCTTAGGTACAAGAGCACAACTGTCTGGAAGCACTCAGTTGCGAATTACATAGAGGTATCATCAGCATTTCTTACAGTTATATTTTTATTCTGAACACATGCAGCTCCAGAGAGTGCTGTGAGAATTTAACTCCATTTTCTAATCCTTTTGTTTGTTAAGGAATTGGACATGGATTTGTCTGAAATTGTAGAAGATATTTTGAATATGCATGACACCACAAAGGTATGGTTTTGCTGTTCTTTCCTTGTCATTTTATACCCTAATATCTTTGGGTTTTTTTATAAGTAAGTAAAATCTTGTGCTTTCTTTAAAGCAGAGATGTGTCAATAAAGGAATCTCTTTCAAGAAATGTCAGTTCTCCATTAAAACTTTTCACATTGTTCTCTGAGAGAAAGAACATGTTTGAATTTTATAAGCCATTTTTATATATGAAACTAAACCAAAAATACATAACCAGACGAAATTAATTTGAAGGGTATACTGTTTGCAAGGCTTTGCTATGCATAATTAATACCAGTTTTAAATCTGATGCTTGACTTTTATTCTGGAGAAACTGTTCTATGTTTCATGTTAAAAATGATCTTATGAAAAAAGGAGTAGTGCATTAGTGTATCTTATATTTTATGCTATGTAAAGAGACATTATCCTCCAATGCTGGAACAGAACTGTATTAATTCAATAGTAACTTAAGCATTATCATTATCAAACTACTTTGTTTGCACTAATATTATATACAACCAGTAATCTATATACAACGATATTGTTTCAGAGCTAAGTATCCGTGAGACTGTGGAGGCATCTGTCATGACTGTCATGACACACAGCAAAGAATCTTAATAGTTTATATTGTGCTTTATAGTTAGCTGTGTGTAAATCTTTAATTGTATTCTTGCTTTTTCGAGATAGGCACTATCATCTGCAAACAATATAGGGGAAGTTGTTTCCATTATTTCATCCTTTGCTTCACTAATTAGGAAGAGTGCCTGGGCACTATAAATAATTTAAGAAAAACTATGAGGAATGTCTAGAAATGCTTAATTACTTGTTTGAATAGTTGTCTTGCCTGCTTGTACTCCAACAAAGTGGTGGGCAAATATTTTATTATAGTTCTTTCATTACCAAAGCAGTAGAAAATACAGTTTCAGTGAGCTCTTTCTTTCATCCTTTGAGGTTTTCATTGCTTGCTTTTTAAAAAGGGTAAGTTTATAAGCAAATGTGTAACAGTCTTGTTTCCACAAAGAGTTAAAAAAGAAGACTAAGTCTTCAGAATATCTTTCATAGTTGCATCATGAATGTAGTGCTGGAAAGAGCTGATGGTGCGGTAATTACATAAATTAGCTAACCTCTCTTCATATGTTAGCTTTGACCTGTGTGAGCTCTGGAGAAAATGGTCTGTGAGAAGAGGTGGAGTAACTGCCACTGCTGTAAAAACGGCTGTGAATTATATTACAATATAAAAAATTCAGATTGATCCTATCCCTGAATTGTTGAAAATCAGAGGGTCCTTTGACATTGGTCAGTGTTACGCTTCTGTAACTTTGTAAGTGATCAAGAATTAATAGGACTTCGGTTGTAAGGGAAGATCATAAGGACTTGATGATCCAAAATAGTTTTTTCCCAACCCACAGAGGAGGATGGTGGGTTTCTGAATGGATGTAGGTGTCTGTATGTGCAGAGCTTATTTGGATGATCAAAGCCTTAGGTCATCTTAGTCCTGTTTTGTTTCTTACAAAGTGATTGCCCTGAGCAGTCACATACTGCTTCTGCTGGTTTCATGGTTTGAGAAAGTATGACTACTGCAGTTGAGCATGAATACCACATCTGAATGATGGAGAGCAGGAGCAAAGCTTACATGCCGTGCATAGTTCGTCCTCTGTACTCTCAAAGCCTTTTTGGTTCTTTAGGTTGCATATGTTATGCTAAAACTGATTTTTTTCTCCTTTCATTGGATCAAATTTTATTATCAGAGTGGTAGATGCTAATTTTTATCAAATCACTGGTGTTGCCATGCCTTGTATGATACATTTAATGAGCATTTTAATAGGAAATAGGTTGATGGTTTTTCCTTCCTCTTTCTCTCTCCTCTTTAACTAAGCTTGGACACCTCACTCTGGAGGACTACCAGATATGGAGCGTGAAGAGTGCACTTGCCAATGAATTTTTAAACCTACTTTTTCAGGTATGTTTAGAGGAAATGTAAACTTGAAAATTATGGTAGTTAACTCATGAGGTTTTTGCGTGGTCATGAAGTGCAGCATCAGCATTTGTGTCAGCATGCGTACAGTTTTTTCTACTGCAGTAAGTTATGTGGTTTTGCAATTGTGCATTACCTTGACAGAATGATTCTCTATTTGATTATTATTCTTCTCAGTGTATGGAGATGCCTAAAGCAGAGTTTGTTAAAGTGAATGTAGTGTACTGTTTATAAAATGAAAAGAAATTTCAAGTGTATCAGCAGTTATATTTTCCATTAGAAAAAGGCTGTGTTCTTAAACAGTTCTTCTTGCAAAGCTTCGCCAAGAAAGTGACACAGGAAATGAGAAAAGATATTGCTAACTCTTTACAACCGCTTTCCCTTTACATTTTCTGTTAAGGCCGCCTAAGGAACCTTTCATTGTTTTCTTAATGGAACAGTCCTTGAAAGCTGTGATACCATATCACCATTGTGTTGCAGAAGCTGAGGATTAAGTGTGTACTGAATTTGTTTTTAATTGAGCTTGAATTGGATTTTTATAAATCCTGAAAACAGCCGTATTTTAGCGCTGGCTCACTTTGTGCAGAAAATAACCCTGTAAGAGTATTTTCATTCACTGCAGTTTGTTCCTTACCCATTTTCTGTAGAGGTTGATACTTTGAATTTAAATAATAATAATCCTAATGGAGCCTTGAAGATTTGCCCTAATTTAGTATTCACCTCCAGCCCTGTATGACAGTCTCAATTCTTCCAGGGAGGGCCAGGGAGAACCAGTGGGCTCCGCTCTCACCTTATGAGTGAAGCTTAATCGGTTACAGGGTCAGACTGTAGCAGAAAAATACTTCATCAGAAAGAAGCTGTGTATTTTTTAAAAAAATAAATAATTGTTGTGAGAGGCTACTTGAATAGCATCCTACTGAATCTCCTGTTTTATGACCCTAGACTACTTCATAAATTGTATTTTGAACTGTACTTTTCCAAGAACTTAATGGGGATGAGTGGGAGTATTCGGAGCCCACCAGCTACACCACAGCTGAAAAGAATAAAGTCAGAAAGTTCTGCAAATCTTTTTATGTCTGATTGCGTCAGGTTTTGCTTACATTGCAACCTTCTCAAGAAGGACTGTCTGTATTTTTGGACTGTCTAGCGTCAAATATCCTATCATAACTTAATATTGATTAACTAACAAATATCTGTGCAATATTGAGGCAGAATGAATGAGCATTTAATAAATTTGCCTTGATGATGATTACACATCGCAATTGTTACACATTGCTTGTTGGTGGTCTCATTTACAATATTTTTTTCTCCTGACAGAGTTGCTACATTTTAATTTTAGATTTTTTTTTTATTTCCTTTAACTTTATCCTATGAGGCACCCTCATCTCATGCTGCAGGCTCAACAGCATACTCGCACAGGACAGAGTCTGCCATTGATTTGTCTGGGCATTTATTTGAACTGTCATGAGCTCGTGTGTCTCATCTGCAGACAGAAAAGCCGAGCAGTCTGAGTGGAGCGCCTCAGAAAGCTTGACAACAAATTGGTTGGTTTGCAGCAGGGTTAGTTTATATAAAGAATCTGATACTAGCACAGTGTTACACGGGTTTAAAAAGAAACATCAGAGCCAGCTGTGTTGTGTGTGCTGGAAAATCTGTTGCTTCCCAGCAGCTAATGGCCTTTGTTTTATTCAGAATGTGAAATGGTGTCTCGCACTGTAATATAAATTTGAATAAGATATCTCACCAGTCATTAGAAATCTCCAGCTGAGATGCAAATTGATAGCCTCAGAAGAGACATAAGGAAAAGACTATAAATCATGTTATGAGTAGCAACCAATTTGAAAACCGTCTCAGAGAGGAGACAGCTGACCCTCCTCCCTGCAATAATGGGAAACAAAGACTCCTGCAGAGTGGGTTTCCCTCCGCTCATCGCTCCCTGCCGCATGCCCTGTGGCTGGGGAGCTGCTGGGAGCCACCAGCCGGAGACGTCGCTGCAGCCAAGGCCGGGATGGTTTTCCTAGGAAGAGAGGAGTAAAATATTAGCCATCTGGGACTGCTGTCTTGTACTCGGAATAAAACCCCACCCAAATCGAGGAGCCGTCTAGGGGATGGTGCCTTTTTCTTCTGCATTTGTTTCAAAAAGAAAAAACGGGGGGGCGGGGGTGGGAAGCATCAGACACTCAGAGAACGTTCTGCAATTTTGAGAGCATTTTCGGTGGTGGCTGGTTGGTTGGACTGCTTTAAACTTCTCCCTCGGTCTCTTCATGTGCTCGTTTTCCTTTCAGTCCCTTCTAGAACCACTTCTCATTTTTTCCCTTTTCATGTCGCTTTTTTTAACCTTTAGCTCACCCTCTTCCAACAGCTTGCATTCTCCCAATTCCTCACTCCCTCTCTCCAGTACATATAGACATCTTAATTTTTGTATATCTGATCCATGTCAGTTACTGTGATCTTTCAGAGCATGTGCTTCAGACATGAAAATAAGAAAATTCATTTTCTCTTCACCTTAATTTGTCTTGGGGCGTTTGACATTCTTGGTATCTTTGTCTTAACAGTGGGAACAGATTGTGAATCTCATAGCTCAAAATACTTCTTGTTAGTGATTTGTTCAATTTTAGGTAATCTTGCTACATAATTAAAAAGAATTTTCTGAAAAGTTTCATTACGGTTGTTCTCTTCTTTCGTTTACTTAACGCTTGTTTCATAATGGTGTGGTTTTTAATAAGAATTACTTTCTTTTTCCAGGTGTGTCATATAGTTTTGGGGTTACGACCTGCCACTCCAGAAGAGGAAGGACAGATTATTAGGTGCGTGTTCTGCTCAGAATCTTAAGTGGGTTTCAGAATCACCTTGTAATATTTTCAAAAGAAGGACTGTAATTTCCCTATTTCAACTAATACTTCATGTCGTTCATTCTTTATGTGCAGAGGCTGGTTAGAAAGGGAAAGCAGGTATGGCCTTCAGCCAGGGCACAACTGGTTTCTTATTGCAATGCCGTGGTGGCACCAGTGGAAAGAATATGTCAAATACGTAAGTATAATAATAATGTATACTGAATAAGTGATTTCTTTGTGTTTGTAAATGTGTTGATAAAAAAAAAGCGGGGAGCAAATGAGTGCTTAACCAATAATGCTTGAAATTAAACATCTCCTGTCTCTTAGTGGAAAATAATTATTTTGCTGAATCATTGTCACATAGTGAGCTTTTCACTGTAATTTCCTTAAACTGTCACCTCTTCTGTACTTTGTTTCATCATTCCTGCATGTCAAAATACGTTTTTGAATAAAAACATACTCTCACAACAGAACTTCCTTTAAGTCTTTTGATCCATTTGATAATAAAGCTACCTGGTTTGGTTTTGACTTTGATTGGGTCACAAATACACACTGTGTATTTTCTGGACAAACAAATGAGGGAGTTGGTATATTTTGATTTATAGGCAATGATGAAAAGTAGTCCAGTACGTGATGGTGATCAAAGGAGTCCTACTAAAACCTTACAGTTACAGGGTGCCCTTTAATACCCTTCACCTAAAATATTCAAGTTAAAGCATCACTATGAATTTTACAAAAGAAAGCATATTTAATAAAATTAAATTTAATAAAATTTAGTTGAGGTGGAGATAACTCTTCTTTGGAGGTTATACAACCGAGAATGTAGAATAAGTGAAATAAACTATTTCTGAGAAGAGTTTTACATAGTGATAAGTAATCATATAAGTATTTGAGTTGTTTTAAAAATACAAATAACTAAAAATGTTCAGAAAACTGCAATGTATGCATTAAGTTACCATGTAATTACAGTTACTCTTTGTGCACAGTGAATTGGACAAATGATGGCTTAAATGCCTGAAATGCCAGGTAATTTGATCCTTGTCATAGTATAAGTACTCAGACGTGCACATGATTTCATACTTAATCCTTTGCATAATAGCACAATGCCATTAGTCACTCTGACACCTCTTGAGCAAAAAGAACACTCAGAATTTCCGTGAAACTCTATAAATGATTACTGTAATTCCAACATACATTTTAGTCTTATTTTTATACTTTGAACTTTGCTGCACAGTTTTGTTATTTGACAAGATACTGTGTTAGTGATGTGATAGATAGGGGACAACATAAACCAGGAAATGTCCCTTTTCCCAGTGTTGTTACAGTGATGTTCGTTGCATGGATTTTCTTTTTTCTTCAGTTAACTAAGGCTCAGTTCCCTTTTTCTTCTGTTTTCTCATTTATTGCCGTTTCTTGTTGTGACTGGTGCTGTAAATTGGGTAGGATTCTTCTACATCTTGTCTGTACTGGGCAGGCAAGTTACGCTTTTGGGGGGATGCAAATTTTTTCCTCCACTTTTTATCTTGCCTAAGTGTGAGCCAGGTTGCCTTTGCAATGCTGTTTCTCCGAAGCAAACAAAGGAACTTTGTTTTAAAACAAAGTTAGGGAAGACTAAAATGTTGCAGGTTTGAGGAAAGAATGTGTTTTTTGCTCTTGTGCTTTCTGTTCTCATTTAATCATTTGAAATTCAATAAAGACAAATCTTCAAATATTTGTAGTCTGTAATTATAGCTGTCTGAAATGGTTGTCTTTTTATGTATCTAGATAGAGAAAATAAATCTGATATTTCACAATTTTTATATTGTGCAGAAGAGTTTATTTGATTTGTTTAACAATTTTGGCTGTTTGTTTCTGCAGATTTTTCATCAGTAGATGTAGAAAGTTGTTTTTTTTTTTTTTTTCTATAAAACTCGTTGTGATATGCAAAAGTGGTCACGCAGCTGTGAATTTTGGTGATCGGTTTGGCTGATGCTAAACGTCTTTGATATTGGCTTATAATTAACTTTCCTACTTGCCTACCAATTTTAGGATGCAAACCCTGTTGTGATAGAGCCTTCATCTGTCTTGAGTGGAGGTAAGAATTCACTCGTAGCTGCTGCAGCCAATACTTCAGAACAGGGCGAAGACAAAATGGGAGGTCTTAATTACTTCAGTGCAACAGAAGAAAAGTTTTCAGATAATATTTCTACTGCATCAGAAGCCTCAGAGACTACTAGCAGCAGTAAGCATAATATCTTACTTCCTTGGAGGTTTAATGTAGAACAGGTTTTGAGAAAACTAGATACTGCATGGATTCCTCCAGGCGAAAAGATAACACAGTTTAGACTGGAGAAGTGGCCTACATGTGGACGTCGGTGAATTATTGGGATTTTTTAGTCTGTGGTGGATAAACAAGAAACAGTCTTGTTTAAACAGCGGTTCATCTTTTATGCTATGATTAGTTTCCAGTATTGTTTTCAAGATAGTTTTTGTCCTATCACTTATTTTCTGAGTGGATTTTTTTTTTCCGCCTCCCTCTTCACATTAAGTACTTTCTAGCTCATACCTAGTTGGTGTTGTCATCTCATTGCAAGACATAGTACCTCAGATACTACAAAGAGGAAAGAAGCAGAAAAAAAATTAGGAAAAATGTACTTACAGTTTTACAGGCATGTGATTTAAGTGAGTTTGTGCAGATTGTAGGAGCCATCTTTGTGAAAGAGATTTCAGTGATGATTTTCAATCAGTTCTTGTGAGAATTCGAGATGATATTTTTTTCGTTATAAGACAGCTGAATATTGCATCTGGTATTTTAAAATGTGTAACTTAAAATTGTAACTTCAGTTTGAAGTAGATGAATTACTGTGATCATTTTTGGGGTGGGGGTTGGGGAATAGAGGAAGGGCAGGAAGGGAGACAAGTTTTAGATTAAAGGTTCTTTCTTTTTCTTTTTTCTAACCTGAAATTTAGATTTAGTGTTCTGCATAATAAAAGGAGGTTCTGTAAGAATAAAAACATTTGCTGTTTCAAGAGCAAAAAATAAAAATAAAGCATTATTTGCATATGTATTCAATTTTGTATGTAAGATTTTCAAGAGTTTGGTATTTGAACATCCAGACAACAAGCAAATGCCAAATACATTTGCTCACGCAAACCTAGTTAGGCTGTTTTCAAACCAGTATTTGTATAAGTATCTGCTTTGGTATTTGAATCTCATATATCCACTTCTTTATCTTTTTGAGAGTACTAGTATATTTGTCACTTTGTAGTTTGAAAGAGTTGCGTGTTTTCCTGAAGTATGAAGGATTGCAAACAACCTTTTTTAAAAACAACAACAAAAAAGGTTGCAACAGTTTAACTGATGTATTTATGTTATGGACTCTTGAACTGAAATAGAGATTTTTTTCCCTTGTATTCTGTTACAGATACTCTTTACCCTGGCACACCAGGGACTGATGTGTGTTTTGCTAGGCAGCATAATACTTCGGACAATAATAACCAGTGTTTCCTTGGAACCAATGGGAATACTTTGCTACAACTTAATCCTCAGAAACCAGGAGCTATTGATAACCAACCCCTAGTAACACAAGAACCAGTGAAGGTAAATGCGTCCGAGTCATGTGAACATAGGAAAAGTATCTTTTAGCATACTTTTATCACAGCTTTTTATGTGTTGGTTTTTTTCAGCTAGTGGCTTAATTCTAAATTAACACTGCTTTGTCATGTAACAAAGTTTGGGTTTCTGACTCTTATTTTAAGAGGAAAAATTTGTGTTCTGTTTCTGAGGCTACTATTGAGTGTTTTGTGAGAAGAGAAACATTCAAAATGTTCTTAAACAGCTTCACAAAACTTATGAATGAAAGGCATTTATGAAAACACATCAGCATTAACTGTAAAATATTGTAATACTTAAACACTTTTCTTCAGTGTTTTCAATCTAAATATAAGAGTTTATGGCTATTGCATAAAACCAGAAAATAGTTAATTAAGCAGTAAAACAAAACTGACAGTTTTTCTAGTATTCATGCAAACAAAATGTAAAACACAGACCAGCACCGTCAATGATGAGTATAGACTGGATTTCTCTATGCAGCATCTGAAGTTGTTGGAGTAGGTGACACAAGAGAGAAATGTAATACAAATTTTATATTGGACAGCCTTTTAGAGAAATAGTAGTGAAACTTGAGCATTAATTATTGTTACATTTAAATACCATCTTTCAGAATGAAAAGCAGTTGCTGATTGCTACTTAAAAGTTTTTTAATAATTAAAACGTGTTCTGTGTTCATGAACTAATATTGTTGCAGCTGCATACTATTTTTTCCACTTCAGATTTGACAAAATCCCTTTTTGTTTAAAGGCTGCATCATTAACAATGGAGGGTGGAAGATTAAAGCGGTCTCCACAGTTGATTGAGGGAAGGGACTACATAATGGTACCAGAACCAGTTTGGAGAGCACTTTACCATTGGTATGGAGCAAATCTGTCCTTGCCCAGGCCGGTAAGTTGTCATTATAGACACTGTTTACCTGCCATAACCACCAAGATAGTATAAACAACCTAATGTGTCCAAGCTTCTACCGGTTGTACAAGGTAATCTTTTATGGTCATCTCCCACTTCATCCAAAATGGGTAGTCTAAATGAAAAGTCTTGAAGAGCAAGCTGGGAAAAAGCAGTCTCAGAAATGGATACGGATAGAAAGTTGTGGATATATTTATGAGGAGGTTTGCAGCACGAACCCCAGGAGATACTGCAACAGGGCAGAAGTGCTGCTCAGCTGATCATGGTTGCTAAAGCAGACAAAAGTAAACTTGAGATCAGTTTAAAAGACTTGGCATCAAAACACTCATCTTTAAAAGCTAAGATAAATTTTCAACTGGTCTGGAAAACCAGTAAAATTAAAACTGGGACACCTGCAGCTTTGAAAATGCATTTCTTCTCTCTCACAATTTCATGAAGTGGGGGGAAGGTAACAGTTGCTGTCCTTCAAGTTCAGTGTCATACAAAACACAACACGCAAGATTTGGTGAAGATCTAAAAAGCAGGAGGAGTAGGTATTCCTAAAAAGAATCTGCATATGAGCATATCAGCTTTTGAGTACTGCACAGACTGGTTAAGTTGCTGAGCTTCTAGGCAAAAAGGTTTTTCAATAAAGCATTTATCATAAGCAATTCCTCAAGATATAGATGCTAAAACTGAGTTGGCATCTACTCTCTAAGGCTGAATCAGCATGATTCTGGTTAACCATGTTCAGTGCTAAAAGCAAAGACCAGTAACCACCCAATACACTCATCCGGTCAGGCTCCTCTTCTTGTTTTAATGCTTCAGTTTTGATTTTTGTTGCAAGTATCGTGGCCATGTGAATACCAGTTGTTATTTTGAGCAGATCGCATATTCAAAATAAGTAGTTCTTTTGTGTCATTCTTCTTCTAGTATCATGGTAATTGCCTTTATTTTTTCTAATGAGCAACTAAAAATCTTGCTGGCGAGGGAAGCGATGATCGTTCTCATTCTTCAGCACAAAATCAGTAACGCTCCTCCAAACTTATGGAATACTCATTTGCCAGCAAATAATTCATATGTAGTGAATTTTTATATTTCTTACATTTGACAGTAAGCAGAAAAGCCAATGATTCACAATAAAATTGTGAAATAGTTTTACAAACCATTAACGTAAGTGTTTCCATTGTGTAATAAAAAAATGTATTTGCAAATTGGTAATGCTGTGTTTTTACATCAACAATTATCTAGTTCCTGTAGTCACTTAAAACCTTGCAATGAAATTAACTAATTAGAAAGAGGCTATCAAAGGTAAGGTGGTATTTGGACTTGTTTGCATAAAAGTTTTGTTAAAAGAAAAAAAACCTTGAAGAACTGAAATTCACTTTCTGTGCCTAACACTAATATTCTCTATATTAAAAGCTGTAATACCTTTAATTAAAAATTAATTTGGGGGCACAATGCAGAAGGTATTGCAGAATATAATTTTCAAATGTGAAAGTGCTATATATTAAATGGAATTAAGTGGACCAATAATTAGTCGCTGTTATCCCAATGAGATTTTTTTGGTTGCAGTTAAAACAGCAACAGTATTTCTGAAAGAGAAGCAGTAATTATATAGCAATAGTCATTGTTAAATCATATAATTTACTCACAATTTATTGAGCTATCTCTCTGTTTCTCTGTGTAATATTGCAAAACGATTAACAGGTCATAATCATTTGCTGGCATGCCTTGAATTATTAATACTGAATTTATAAAAAAGTAAGCTGATGTTAGAGGCAAGAAAAATTGAAGTAATTTGCTTTGTTCGCTTAGAGGCAGTGGAAACTTTCTTTAATTTCTATTGAGTATATTTATTCCATATAGTGGTTGGTTTATTCTATGTCAGATAGTCTCTTACAGGAGCTACACTTTAAAAAAGAAAGTGAGGGGATTTTTTTTTTTATGGGAGCAATAGAGATGAGGTGGTTGGTGTCACAAATGGGAGAGAATTAGCTGTATGATTTTTGACAATTTGGTCTGTTAGCTGTAGTACTGGCAATTACTTTACAGTGAAAAATCGCTGGCTTCTCTTACCCTCCTCCCACATATTCTCCATGGAAACAAACACTTTCCATGATCCAGAAAAGGCCACATCTCTTCGTACGCAGCACCAACTAATGTGCTTGAGATTTTTGTGACAGCGTCATTAGAAAAGAAACTTCTATTCAGAATGAGAGAATTTTAGTTTGGGTACCCTGTCTGCAAAAAAAAAAAAAAATATAAATAATGCATGTATAAACTTTAGTTTTTCAGTCCATAATTAAGGAATAGTCTGACATTTAGTTATGTGAACACTTGAATTCTTGAGGACCATTTGATTCCTTGCAACCATGTGTACAGGCACTTACAGTCCCGGTCTCCCACCCCGCAGCAGGGACTACTATGTTGTTTCTTCCCAGAAAATGTCATCACTGTTGTTTTTGTTGTAACTGCAGTTTAATACCATGGCACTTCAGTACATTATATTGCTTCGCACAACTTAAGCTGAGTGTTTTCTTCTGCTTCACATGGTCACAAAAATAGTGAACGTTCCTGCCATTTATGTATGCCTATGTTTGGGCGGATCTAGATAGCAAAATCCGTGTAGAAATGGTGACTGAAAAGCTGCAAGTCATGTTCTGGGGTAATTTCAGCTTTTTCTGTCAACATACCAAAATGCAACAAAAGTAAGTTTCACTCTGTGCTTACAATATGAAGATTTTAATTCAATCCTGTAGTTCAAAAAGTTCAGAACAAATGTCTTCTTCAGCATGTGTGAGTGTTTTTCAACAGTTGTGAAACTTTTATATTGAAGTATACACTGATTAGAATTAATAAGGTTCATTGTAAATTCACATATATTTCAGGAATTATAAAAATGTTCTTTCCATGGTGTTGTACAGGAAGCTATGCTCCACTAAATAAGGTGTTTTCTTTTGACAATCTACAACTAAAAAGATTCCAGAAGTGCTTAGAAATCAGTAAATTGTTATTCCTGTGGATATTTGCCTAAGACCCCATAAGAAGTTCAGAGGATTTCTCCTCTCCTAGTAAAACATAGTTTATTTTTTTAACCATCTGCTTTAGTCATTACTTCCTGTTCCTACTGGGATTTCCTACACATTTGGAACAGCAGTCTCTAAAATGTGTTTTAAACGTCTTTTACTAGGTGATCAAAAACAGCAAAACAAATGTGCCTGAACTAGAGTTATTTCCTCGCTATCTGCTCTTCCTGAGACAGCAGCCTGCCACTCGAACGCAGCAGTCAAACATCTGGGTGAATATGGGTATGATGAGCCTGAGAATGTTTCCTCAGCATTTACCTAGAGGTAACTTAAGAATGCAGCAAGAATACCAGTGCGCAGTTTCTAAGAAAGCGAGACCCGCAGCTGTAGAAGCTTGCTGCCACTGTGCTTGTACACCAGCTAATCAACTGTAAGGCACAATCAGCATTTGGTAAAGGTTTAAAGGCTTTCCTCCTATCTTCTCTTGAAAGGAAGAGGCATGAGGGAGCATTTTCAGTGAAGTCAGTTAAGCCGCATAGTTACTGCAAATAGATTGGTGAGTTGAAAGTGAGAAATGAGCATTGCACAAACTAAACAGCTGAGAGGGGCAGATCTGATTAATCCTGTTGGTAGTTAATTTTGTAGCCATAGAATAGGCACATCTGTGCATTGCGGTGGGTGCGTGTATCTGATAGTACAGTGGTATAATAAATTAAATCATTGTTCAGCCGACTAGGTCTGAGTCACTTGGGCAGCTAGGTTTTAATGCCCAAAATTATTTAATACTCTTTAGAAAGGGATTGAATTAATGGAATATGAAGACTCTTATTTGCAGTTCGGAAGGGCAATTCAGTAGAAAGTGTAAACATCCAACTAAAATATCTGTGCCATAATTGTGGTGGTAATGCTGGCCAAAAGATTGTACAAGTAATGGGCTAAAAGAATCATCTTTAGATTGCAGCTCCGCATTTCAGCTGAAAAGTGTTACAGGACTTGTTTTCAGCCACCAGTTTGTGGGCACAGTTGCATACTTGCCTTGCACAATAGGTTTGAAGAAATACCTGCTGTTCACGTGCATGTGCGTTTGGATGCACACAGGTATACATACGCATCCACAGTAATGCACGTCCAGAAATGGGCTCAGCTGACTACTGAAAATTAAATCCTTCAGCCTTGCTAGTGTTAGCCTGTGTTTAAAAATCTCATGCTGATGCTCAATTTTTCACTGCTTTGGTAGACTCTCAGACTTAACGTGTAGATAGTGGCTGCCTGCTTGATCAAGTTCCGCTACAGAAACTGCCTGCTACCCAAATTCATTTTTCCTACTAGATCTAATAAAATGGAAACTGCTGTGTTTGGACATCCTAAAATGCCCAAATTCAAATAAAGAGAATCTTCTGATATGCCAAATTTCATCTTGATCTGGAATTATTTTGCTCTGCACTAATTTATTTGTCCAATCAGTTATTAATCTTTTTGAGTTTTTGAATATGCTTTCTTGCTGTAATCTTACAACTAATCCTCTGATCCCTAATCTCAGAAAATGCTTTTTTGTGTTCTTGAAAAAAAGATGAGTACTTTGCTTGGTATACTGAAGCAAAACTGGTGCTTTGCTGACTCATAAGATGATTACAGTATAGTTTTACTCTCTTGTCAAATTGCATGTAATATTGCATCTTTTTGTATCGTACTATTTATTTTATTTTAGTCTTTTGACAGTGAAAGTAGAACAATGTCACTTCTCTGGTTACCTCAGTAATGCAGTTGTCCACTTGGGTTTGGCTGTACAATAAAAGCTTTTCATGAATGTTGCAGACCTGTCTCTGAGGAGTGGGGAACTTCCTGAGTTTAAACTAAAGAAGCTCAAAAAATAAAGCATGTGAAGTTGGTCTCATCTCTTTCAAACTGAGCTTGTGCAAATGTTTTATTTAAAGAGGGGCTCATATTATAGAAAACAGCAACAATCTCAACTGATAGAATTAGTTTGTGTTGCAAACATGAGGTTGTTGAGAAATTTTGGTGAAAATCCTAGCCATCTTCACAGAATATGTTTTGAGGAATTTAGTTATTAAGAATACTTTTATTGTGAAACTGCCAGGCTGATTTCATCTTCACAGATCAGCGTTCATCTCCAGAGAACAGCTGGAGTAAAGTTATGCTACTTCCAAGAACAGTCAGACTGATTTTTTTTTTTTTACCTGATTTTTTTTACTTACAATGTACTGTCAAAAAGAAAATTCGCATGAGATTTTGAAGTCCTTTATTTTGAGAATTACCCTTGTCTCTGATACTCTGTCTTTAAGAGAAAAAAAGAATAGTCCAGTCTTTTAAAACTACTTTTAAATTATTTCTTTCCTATGAGAATCTTAGGGGAGCAAGCTTCTAATAGATTTTGGTACGAAGGGAGGTAAATTTCTCTGCTTTTTGATACAAGTTTGTTGTCCCAAAGGGTTAGTAACAACTAGCTTTCAATCGAACTCGTTATTTTATCCATAAACAAAAGGAGCAGAACTGTGTACTTCTTTTTCACAAAAAGTACTTCTAGTATGTGTAGTGTATAAGTTGTTATTGATCTGATTTCAGTTGGCCTATGGGTATATACATTATCTTTTACCCTTTTCTTATGATTGTGAATCTAGGGAATGTACCTTCACCGAATGCTCCTTTAAAAAGAGTGTTGGCTTACACCGGCTGCTTTAGTCGAATGCAAACAATTAAAGAGATACATGAGTATCTCTCCCAGAGACTACGTATAAAAGAAGAAGATATGCGCCTCTGGTTATACAATAGTGAGGTAATGCTGATCTTCCCTGCCCACCCCCCGCCCCCCACCTCCCCCTTTTTTTTATCAGCTATTGAATATTGTATATCTTATTCTTTTCTAGAAACTATTAAATACACATGCACAGAAAAAAAAAATAGTGGACGTAAGTTTCCTTTGCAATTTAACCGCCCGGATTGGAGAACTCTTGCCACTTATTTTCTTGAGGTTTTTGTGCACTCCAAGCAGTGAAATCTAGATTTTGATGTTAATGACCCAGAAAACCTATCTTTTGCTTTCCTAGTAACCTGATAAACATTAAATTATCCTGTGATGTATTTAAACATTGGCAGTTGGTTGACCTATTAAAAGGCTTGATACGAAGTTTCATAGAAACTGTTTTAAATGGAAATAAAAATATATTCTTTCATTGACACGCATTATGCTGTAGGCTTCTGTTGGCACAGAAGCCAACAGCCATCCAGGATCTTTTTCAAATGTGTATGTGAACAAATCACAATGAACAAGCAGAATGTATTCCTCCAAATCATTAAGTGCATGTAATTCTCTCATTCTAAAGAAATACCACATAAAATTAAAGCATTGAATTAGATGCTTCTGTATTTAATTAACATAGGTTGGAAACTGGTGCTCTCATTTTTGTGAAGAAATTGTTAATACTGTTTTAATTTCATTGCTTCGAGATTAAAATATCCTCAGAGAATTTTAAATCTAGAAGTAATAACTATATGAAGTATTTTTTCTCCTGCAGAACTATCTTACTTTGCTGGATGATGAAGATCACAGACTGGAGTATCTTAAAATCCAAGACGAGCAGCATTTAGTAATAGAAGGTATAAAAAGGGCCTATAATTGTTTTACACACTAAAACCAAATAGTTTTATATGAGTATATATATGGTTAATAAATTGTGTGTAGTACCTATTTCTGTAATTGCCCAAACTACACAGATATATAGGCCTACTGCCCAAATATTTTATTTTTTGAAATGTTTTGAGAAGGGAGAGTATGTGTAAATAGATGTCTGTCTCTATACATGTATGTATAGAAAGAAATACAGGAAGAAATACTGAAGTTTCAAATAATCTAATCCCCTACAGTAATAACTAAAATACCAGAGATTTCAGTAATAACTAAAATAGCAGAGATTTAACAAAAGCAGTATGAGGCATCTGAGGCTTTTTCATTGTCTGATTTTTCTTTCACTAATTTCACAAGAGTTCAGGTTATGATATTTGCATGAACACATTCTTACAAAGTAACAGGTGAAGAAAACTGCGTGTTTCAGTCCATGTCAGGTTCTAAGATTTTCATTACAAGCTGCTTGTATTTTCACATCTGGAGAGAACGTGATGCATTTGGACTTGACTGACTTGTCATGGCGAAAAGGCATCATAAACAATCTCAGCCTTTCTTGTTTCAATTTATGTCCATTGTGTCTCATCCTCCTGCCGTGCGCTACCGCGCCAGACAGTGCTATCCGTCACAAATACATTAAGCCTTTGTCAAAGGTGTCAGGGTGCACGGATCAGCTGAGTTTTCAGCTAGTTTGACCTGACTTTTTCTCTAATCTTTTAATGTGAGAAACAGAAGCGTACATACTTAATCCACTCTGCTGTTGTCCTTACATCGCAGAGGCTATATAGAAATCTGGGTCTTGCGTTGTTTCGGTACAAGTTTCACTGAGCGTAGCTGTATGTCAGTGTATATCACGCCTCAGGTTGGCGTGCTAGATGGACTCGTCCTTTTTGCCACTTGGCTCAGCTCATATTCAATCAATTTAAAATTGATGGGGTGGCTGATGCAGTTCACTGTGTATCTGCAGTAATCACTAGGCACAAGGGAAGAAATGGGAATTTATATGCAGAGAGGGACTGCGCCGTGCTGTATCAGGTGAAACGGAACCTGGAGGCTGTAGTTCAATAAAGAAACCGGCATTAAGTCAACACTGCCACTGAAAGAAGCAGTCTGCCCTTCCTCTAAATATTATGCCACCTGCCTTACCCGTGGACAACTACTTGACACCTATCTGATGAACGGGCTGTGAGAAGTGATCTAGTGAAAAATAACTCCCTCTTTTCAGCTGGCTCAGTTCCTAAAGCCAGTTTGCTGTATGGCTTGTGGCCATGCAAGGTAGAGGTTTACAGAGGGATCCTGTGGGGAGGTGGTGGGAAAGCTAATTTAGGAAAGCTTGCATTTTTTTGTCCCTCCTTATCTTGAAACATATGTAATTTGTCCCTATTTTGAAATACACTTGAATCTGTTGTTGGTTTGTAACAAAAACAAATATTAGTGATAGCTGATGAAGTGATTTGTTGAAATCTGGGGGATCCTTGTTAAGTATTATAATAAGTACTGTAAAATTTGTTAGCCAACAGGAAAGAAATCTCAAAGCTGCTTTCTGAAGATGTTACTGGCGTGGTTGGAATGATGCCAGTTTTAGAATGATTTCCAATAATGATTGGAAACATTGAAATGAAAACTAGCAAAAATAATAACTAAAAATAAGCAAATTTCTAATCTCAATTAAATATTAGAAAATTCTAAGTAAATCTCTTCAGCTGTATAAGCTCTCTGGAGTAAGTAATAAACAATTTTAAAAAATCCTTATACCATATCTCTTTCTAGTTCGAAACAAAGACATGAGCTGGCCAGAAGAGATGTCTTTTATAGCAAACAGCAGTAAAATAGACAGACATAAAGGTAAGTGTTTCAGCATAGTAATTGAATTACGATGAGCAGAAAAATCCAAGAGGCTATATTATGTTGAAACAATTATTTTTAATATAAGTGCTCTTAACGTTGGAAGAGGTCTTTTCTGCCTGTGCTGCTTTGCTTGTTCTTTCTGTTTTATTAACTTAGATGCTGGAAATGTGGGAGGGTTGGGTGTATAGACAGATAAATTTGTATATGTTCATATGCAGCAGGAGCAAATGGTACATAGCGAATTCTGGATTTTGTGTTTATTATCTTGGATTTTTTTAAGGTAAGGAATAGTTAAGATTTTAATTAATCCAGAAATTTCAGTACCATAATTATTTACCTGAAAATAGTTTGTATGGATTGTACTGATGTCTGTGGTCATCAGATCCAACAAAATACCTCAATTTCTGTTAAGCAGAGTTGAGAGAGCAGATATTTTGAACAGGCTGGTCCTCTGTTGCGTCTCTGCTAGCTGTAGTCTCGTAATTGGGAGCAGGTCCAATTGAACTGGTTACTGTGAAAAGGTCATATTCTTAACTTTACTGATATACCATTCTGAATTTCTCACGTCTGCACAATTGGTATAATTGTTTTCTTTTTCTCAGTTCCTACTGAAAAGGGTGCTACTGGATTAAGCAATCTGGGTAACACATGTTTCATGAACTCCAGTATCCAGTGTGTCAGTAACACACAACCTCTAACACGGTATTTCATCTCAGGAAGACATCTTTATGAACTTAACAGGTAATTCTCTATTTGAGACCATTGGCATTTTAGATGCTGTAACAGTTGTTTAAAATGAGTTACAGCTTTCAGAAGTAGACAGTATGAATAAATCCTTTTAAGTTCAGTGTTATCAACCATCATACAGCAGATACTAGATTAAATACATGAAAGCATAACCTTTTATTTCTGAGAGAGTTAAAACAGTTCAGTAAGAAGCCTTTGCACTTCCTTGTTTATCCCCATGCTTGAACTTTGTTTAAATTTCAGTATGGTATTACTTACTTTATGATTTCTAGGACAAATCCAATAGGAATGAAAGGACACATGGCCAAGTGCTATGGGGATTTGGTTCAGGAGTTGTGGAGTGGAACTCAGAAGAATATAGCTCCGTTAAAGCTGCGGGTAAGCCTGTGATGTGTTATTTAAAAGTGGAAAGCAAGAATTTCTTTGGATCGCAGAAATCTCTTAATGCACTTTTTCCTGATGTTACCTGTATTGTAACGGTTCTGGGACTCAAATCAGTATCTCCCCTAGAGAAAGGGAAGGAAACTTGGACATACATTTGAAGTGCTAGAAGTTGGCTGTGAAGCCAGTGACAGTCAGCCATCATGTATGTTGCTCCACACCGGTCACAGGATTTGCTTTCTTGCCTGTAAGGAACGTAGGGGAGGTGTTCGGGAAAGGGCTGTGCAGGGGCAAGGGGCACATCTGGAGGAGGCCAGGGTTCATCAGTCCTGGTACTCGGGACTTGAGCAGCTTTCTGTGGAATATAATCATGGCTCAGTGGTTGTAGGGTCAAAGGAGTTACCTGATGTGAATCAGAGGTTGTGGTATAAGATGTGGCTTTTATAGCCCTTGTTAGGGACAAAAGATTATACGTTTGCCTGCAAATGGTCTTTTGTTCTGAAAGAACAGGGCATTACCTTTAACTCTTGGCAATTGAATTTGTGCTCGTTGACAGCATGCATCTTGTCTACAGTATTTTGATTTATTGTTGCAACTTTTGTTACATTATGTTAAATAACTTTCTGGCATTTTTTTATAGTGGACAATAGCAAAATATGCTCCAAGGTTTAATGGCTTTCAGCAGCAAGACTCACAGGAGCTTCTGGCTTTTCTTTTGGATGGTCTCCATGAGGATTTGAACCGAGTTCACGATAAGCCATATGTTGAACTGAAAGACAGTGATGGTCGACCAGACTGGGAAGTAGCAGCAGAGGTATGGGGTTAAAATTTTTGGGTTTGGGGTTTGGTTTTGATGGGCTTTTTTTCCTTGTAGTACTAAGCTGCTAAGTTGTTGATGAGGCTGGCTGTGGCAGTACTCTTCCAGGACTGTACTGTCTTTTGGAACTTGTTAGTTCTGTGATTTAAGGAGTCAGTTTCACCTTTGAAATGAAAATGAGTTTTAAGTATTATAATAAAGGTATAAAGATGACACTTCACAATCATTTTGAGCAACTCCTCAGAATTATGGAGTACCGAAATTTTTCAAGATACCTGATGAATCCTTTCAGAAGTACTGTAAATGATGTCATAGCTTGATTATTGTGTTAATTGAAATAACTTCTTTACTCATGTTGAAACTAAATACTTCCTATTTATTAGAAATCGGTAAACAACTTCTATGGAAATAATTTGACTTCCATAGGCCAATGAAACGCTGGAGGTTTTGCAGCATATCCTCCTTCCTGTAGTTCCAGGAAGTAGTCTTCAGTTTCTAACTCTGTATTATTTTTTTGTACTTCATTTTAGGCCTGGGAAAACCATCTGAGAAGAAACAGATCCATTGTCGTAGATTTATTTCATGGGCAGCTGAAGTCACAAGTAAAATGTAAAACTTGTGGACATATAAGTGTTAGATTTGACCCTTTTAATTTTTTATCCTTGCCTTTGCCAATGGATAGCTACATGCACCTAGAAATTACAGGTGAGTAGGAGTGTTTAACTCCCTATAAACTTGTCAGTGCTAAAATAAAAATTGTATATGTAGAACAGATTCTCAACAGCTATAAAACATCCAAATTTTGTTTGTGTAGCACTTATGCTTAAAAATAGTATAACCATTTTAATAGAGTGCAAGAATTTTTATTGGAATACAGTTAAACTAAAATAAAACCTTTAAAAACAGAGCATAGGTGGCCCATTTTCAGTCTTGACTAAAGGACTTAATACAGAAACATGTAAAATGGAGATTCTGAGAACTTTCCTTCTGTTCACTGAGTTGTGGAGGTTGTCCTAAATCTGCCTAGAGCGAAAAAGAAGGGCTAGGGGAAGTGTACAAACAAAAAATACTTTATGGGTCATGAACTATACTATGAAGAACCCACGTGTTGTGGGAAAGGAGGCAAAAGGAAAGATGATAAAGTGAAACGAATTTTGAAACCATTTTCTACTGCCTATGCATCAAGAGATTTTCTGACACTTGTCTGCAGACCTCAAAAATTGGCTGGTGGGAAAAAAAAAAATCGTATCTTCAAGTGGGGAAAAAAAATACTTTCTAATAAGTATGTAGCTGTAAGGTATTATTGTCATTAAAACATTCCTGGTTTGCTGACCAGTGTGTTTCTTTTCCCCTTTAAAGTAATTAAATTAGATGGTACTACTCCTGTTCGATATGGCCTGAGATTGAACATGGATGAAAAGTACACAGGTTTGAAAAAACAGTTAAGTGAACTCTGTGGGCTAAAACCAGAACAGATTCTACTTGCAGAAGTGCATAGCTCCAATATAAAGGTAAGAAGAATAAAAATTAATCATTGCTGCCACATACTTTTGGTATTTTTGTTTGTTATTTGTGTACAGCGGCATACTTCTTCATTCTTTTACATTAAGCTTTGCTTACAAGAACTGTGAAATAATTTAACTAAATGTGTGATAAAAAAGTCTGCTTAGTTATGAATTTTTATTTCATTCTTAAACCGTAATTTGGCTTGCTTTAAATAGCAAAGTAAACTGAACCAAAATAAATCACTTGTAAACAAAATTAATAGTGATGTAGAAGCTGGCAGAAGTTTAATGGAATTGATTACTAATGATATTTTTAGAAAAAAAAAAAGGATAAAATCATCTTGAGGTAATAAATCTCAAGTTAGAGTGCTTTGATGAGTTTCAACACTGTCATGACGTACATAAGTAATGACTGGCTTTAGTGTGTATGTATATGTGTGTGTATATATACAATTTTTTTTTGCTGTCATTGAATAGGATTAAAACTACCTGAAACTAGGTGTTCTCAGTCTGTTTAGAGAACCATTAATAACTCTCTCAGGTCTTGGAATGGAGATCTGCAAAGGGATGCACTTGTTGGCTCCCTTTTTACCATCTAGAAAGGTGCAAGAAAGCAGATGGGAGGGGAGAGATGAGCTGATAGATACCCTGTTTTCAAAAGAGGAAAATGTGTTCAGAATCACAGATAGAAGTGTACACGTCTGACTAACTTTCCCTTTTTTACTGAAGAACTTTCCTCAAGACAACCAAAAAGTCCGGTTATCAGTGAGTGGGTTTTTGTGTGCATTTGAAATACCTATTCCAGGATCCCCTACATCAGCATCAAGTCCTGTGCAGACAGGTAAAAGAAAACACTTATTTTCCTGTTCATTTAAAATGCAGAGTGCTTAGGTACTGGAGAAATTCAGGAGAAAACCGTACTTCTCAGTAATAAGTAAACAGTGAGGATTAAAGACAAGACAAAGAAAGTTAGCATTCTTATCCACAGAGAAGCTGTGAGCAGCCTCAGTGTCTACTGATGGTCTGTGATCCTTGTTAGGATCATGCCCAGGATAGCAGTCTGCAGATCGCTGTATACTCACTTCAGTTAAAAACACAAGAAACGCACAAAATATTTTACTACTTGTGGATTGGCTCTAAGGCAGGACATAGAAAAAATTGGAAGCGTGGTTTTGGTTTTATTGTTTGTGGTTTCATGTATGGGTTGTAAACAACTCTTATTCTTTCCTCTTGCGTGCTCTGATTTTGCAAAGTTGTAGGCAAATAAAAGGTTAGATGTTGCTCTTAAGGAGAGTAGAAGATATTTCATGAAATGCATTGAACAGAATGGAAAAGATAAAAATCTTGTGATCGATTCTGGTTACTGCAGATAATCGAGAATGTAATTGTCTATCTACAGATGTCTCAACTGGGCCATCAGCTAATGGAGCACCCAACATAATGATGAATGGGGATCTTCCTAAACCAACCCTAATTCCAAACGGAATGCCAAATACTGTAGTGCCATGTGGAACAGAGCGTAACCTTGCCAACTGGACTCTCAACGGTCATGTGCCCTTGCTTTCTGACAGTCCATGTACAGGGTATATAATTGCAGTCCACAGAAAAATGGTTAGTAGATTTTGCGTTTGTTATAAATTGTTCACGTAACACACTTTGAGAGAAAGTCAGCGAGGATTTTTTAATGTCCATATGATAAATCAATCTTTATTTCTTAAGAAGAGGGAGCATGAATACATTTCCCTCTTAAGTGAGCGCCAAGTTCTAGAGGAACACAACTCTTGTAAATTTAAATCATAATGTCGGTGTATTTTTCTTTCCTTAGTACTGGCGTGCTTCCCGGCTCTTTAATGCTGAGATGCATACTTGGGCATTTGCTACCTCCCTGATTAAATGTTCCAGATCCTTTGAGCAGAAAAAATCTAATTAGAGGAGCTACTAGAAATGCATTTCTTTCCCATTATGTGGAAAAGCCTGATTTCTTATACGGAAACAGAGTGAAGATATATAGTACGTTCCTGGGTCGTTCTGTTAGCTTGAACTACTCTTTGTAACAGCATCTGTACTTAAGTTGAACCGTAAATGTCAAAGCTGGATGACTGAACACCTCAAATAGCCACGCGTTCTGTGCGCACTGTGTCCAGACGTTAGAGTCTGCTGACGTTTAGAGCCTGGTGGATATGGGCCAGGAGGCCGTTTAACTTCCCTCTTTGCGGTGCGTTTGTATGAGGCTTTCTGCTTTATTCTCCCCAGTCGTGGCCGCTAACCGCTGTTATCACTGTTACCTTGATTCAAATTTTGCAGAATCCCTTAGGTGATTGGTATAATGCTTTTGAGCCATTACAAGCTGCTAGTTAAAATCAGTAAAAGTAGTAGTTAAATCAGTAAAAGTTGTTTGTGGAAGATATTCCAGGGATCCACGCTTATCACTGTGAAAAATGGAAAGGATTAATTGTATGAGACTTATGCAAGGCAGTAGCTGTTTGCTGTACCTCAGTGTCATTAAGTCGGCGTGTTAAATCTTTCTTATAGATGGGAGATGTAGCATGAAGGTTAGTTTGTGTGCTTGGAATAAGTTGTGTACAAGTCTGTAGTGCCTCCTTTAGACGTAAAGGTTTTCTTTCTCTAGCAAACATAAGCTTGCCTAGTGTAGAGGTCATTTCGGGACAAGTACTAGCGCCATTAGGTGCATGTCTGCATTAGATATTACCATGTGGCGGGAAAAGTAAGAAATATGCCTCATATGAAATAAAAAATATTGTACATGGTTGAAATACAGATTTATGTTGATGTGGTCTAATGCCTAAATAACATTGCCATGATATCATAAAACACAAAAAAGTTTCCAGGCAGTTTCAAGTCAATGATCAAAATTTACAGTATTTAATATTGGAAAAAATGGTTGAAATGGAGTACTTTTAATGGAATTAATGGTTTATTTTAATTGCCGAAGCCTGAAATAAGTAACAAGGTCAGCATCCTAGTAATTATGGTAACGTGAGTTAATGCATACTTATATCTGAGTCATTCTTTTATTTCACATACGCAGATGCGGACAGAATTGTATTTTCTTTCATCTCAGAAGAATCGTCCTAGTCTCTTTGGAATGCCACTAATTGTTCCTTGTACGGTTCATACACGGAAAAAAGACCTGTATGATGCAGTGTGGATCCAGGTTTCCAGGCTGGCGAGCCCTCTCCCGCCTCAGGAAGCTAGTAATCATGCACAAGACTGGTGAGTTCGGCATCTCAGTCTTTGGCTTGAATTACGTAATGCAGTGGCGTAGACCTGCTTACAGGATTTAAAGCTATATTCATTTTTCATCTCTATCAGTTTTGGCTTCGCATAATACCTCTGTTGAATGAACATGTGCTTTTTAATGTATAATTAAGCTTCAAATGTCAACAACTGTAGGAACAATTGCATGCGCTTTTACCCCAGGTGCTTTCTGCCTGCAGATTCCATTTAGTGGGTTATTTTTGTAAGAAGTCATTTTGGAGTCTTGCAATTTAATAATGGCAATAATTAAAAATAACATTTAATCCTTTTTAATATAGTTAAATGTAGCATACCTTCTAGCTGCACTTAAAGGTTGGCTTTACACAGATCGGTTGGTTTGTTCTCATCCGGTGATTGATAATACATTATGTCAGACAAATTTAGGTGATGTAAAGGCTGGTCTTGTTTTAATAGCTTAATCTAATCAAAATTGTAATTTTGAGGGAGGTTTTTTTGGTGTTTTTTTTTTTTTAAAGTAAACATAGGAAGCATGGTGAAGGAAGGTAATTGGCAGTCTGAATGAGTGCTCATGTTTCATGTTGCATTCTCTTCTGTTTCAGTGATGATAGCATGGGATATCAGTATCCATTCACCCTAAGGGTAGTTCAGAAGGATGGGAATTCTTGTGCTTGGTGTCCATGGTACAGGTAAATTGTCCTTTTTATATTTAAGGAAGGGAATCGCTCCAGCAGAAATGTAAAATTTATGGTAATGGGCTTTTGATATGTTTCAGACTTCAGAGGTAGTATCAAACAATAAGTATCTAGAATCTAATTCGGCCAAAACCCGCACATGGCAGACTTTCACTGTAGGATAGCTTTTATGACTTGCAGAGCTGAAAGCTCTGCTGACACAGAAACTCTAAATTAGGAGACAGACGTGACAATACCAAAAACCTCTTAACCCCTTAAAATATTCTGTGTACATGTGTATATATATGCAGGCACACGTGTGTACGTATTTGGATGATTTGTGGGGGTTTCATACAAAACCAAACTTTTAGATGCAAGTCATCTACCCTGGCTAGTAGATGTACCTATTGCTAGTTCCTGTGCCATTTGAAGAGTAAGAACTAAAATGGACAATAAGAAATTCGCCCTGGAAGCACACTTGGAATTTTCCCTAAACAAAGACATGCTCACGAAAATTTCAGACCCTTGCTGGAAGGTGTTCAGACCATATACTCATTTAAAAAAAAAGTCTTACAGCTAGATAAATGAAGTACATTAGCTATCATGTTGTAAAATACTTGTGGAGACAAAGCACTGTAGGTTTTTTGGTGTTGTAGGTAGGTTTGGTCAGCATTATATGCAGGTAGATGGCTGAGCTCACCCAACTGCTTCAATTTCTCATCTCTATTAAAGTTTTGCAGTAAAATAGCAAACTGACACTGGTCATTGTTTTATAAAAATGCCTCTCTCTCACACTGGAGACAAGGCCTGAAACTTTGGGGGTGCGTGTGTTACAAAATAAGGAGCAGAATTGGAGTGTGAAGTAGTGTAAAACTTAGTTACTGGACAGTTTACTTACCACTTTTTGATTTAGATTTTGCCGTGGCTGTAAAATTGAGTGCACAGAAGACAGAGCTTGTGTTGGGAATGCTTACATTGCTGTAGACTGGGATCCAACAGCACTCCATCTGCGCTACCAGACGTCGCAAGAACGGGTAAAATTCCAGCGTAAACCCTTTGTTGTTTGTTAATAGCTCTGAAGCACAACCCATTTCACCTTTTTTTTTTTTTTTTTTTTAAATTTGATGCTGCTTTTGTCCATTTTCTGTTAAACTAAAGTCAGTAATCATTGAACAGTATATTCTGGATAAATTAATGTCTTAATGTTAGACCTCTTACGTGACCATAATGTGGAAGGGAAGCTTTTAAGAAACCACAGCAGTGTGTTTTCTGTCTGTTGTGAGTTGCTTTTGATCTAGCCTCCACAATATATTACGAAATGTGTTAATTTGATACTTTTTCTAAGCACACCCGTGCTATAAAGAGTTTTGTATGTGAGTAAACCTACTTCCTCATTGCGTCAAAATGTATCTAAAGGTAAGCCTATAGCTGAATTAATCTAGAATAGCTGTTCAAACTTGTGAATTGAATCTATAAACTCGTGCTTTATGGATAATTTTGTAAGCAGAACCCCAGAATAAAGACAGTACATTATTTGTATGTCTGCCTCTTCATAATTAAAATAGAATTTCTGCTAAAACTTAGTGCATCTAGTTTTTATCTGTAATCCTAAATAACTATATGCTGTTATTTGTATGGTACTGTGAATAGAGCCTTCCGCTGAGCAGTTTGTATATGTTTCCAAGTCAGATACAGTTTTATCTCACTTTAGATTGTAGAAGAACATGAAAGCGTTGAACAAAGCCGACGAGCTCAAGCAGAGCCCATCAATCTGGATAGTTGTCTTAGAGCCTTCACCAGTGAGGAAGAACTGGGGGAGGATGAGATGTACTACTGTTCCAAATGCAAGACCCATTGTTTGGCCACCAAAAAACTGGATCTTTGGAGACTTCCCCCTATTTTGGTATGATCTTGTGTAATTTTCCTCTACAGCAACAAAACCAAAGTACATTGATCACAAATGTGAATTGCTAGGTATGTCTCCTTGTTCGGAATAAGATTTGCTTTTGTTCACAGTCTCAGGAGGGGCATTGACTCAGTTTGCTTCATGCATTTCTGTAATGCAGGCAAATAAAACAAACCTCACATCCTTTTGAGTCTTGTTAGCTGATACATTGCAGGAAATGGTGGTGGTTTGCATTCAGTGTCATCTGTTCTGACATCGAATTCACGCTTAGGCAGTCTTTCCGGTAACATGAGCTTTTGTCTAGTTGTGTAACACCTGCATTTGTTGCTTTTCAAATTTGGTAGGTTATTCAAAACACGCAGTGCTGATCACTGAATCGAAGCAACCTTTTCCATCATTTCCCCATGAAAGTATTAGTTCCATATTTTACCAGCTTGATCTCAAAATCCAAATTGTCACATACAGCATTGTTACTGGTTTTTATTAGCATATGCTAAAATGCCTATGTTTCAGGTAAAATTTTTTTAAACAGCAAAATTACTCACTGTGATGTAATTGTCCTCCTTTAATTTTCTCTAACATGTTTCTCCTTAGATCATTCACCTGAAAAGATTTCAATTCGTAAATGGCCGCTGGATAAAATCTCAGAAAATTGTTAAATTTCCCAGAGAAAATTTTGACCCAAGTGCCTTTTTGGTACAAAGGGATCCAAGTCATTTTCAAAGAAAGCAGCTCACGCTCCAGGTTGACAGCCTTCCTGAACCACGGACTCTCCAAGGGGAGTCTAGAAAAATAGATCTGCAGATCACTTGCACGCCAGGAGAAGGAGATACACTAAACAGAAGTCCATCCTCCCTTAACACTACTGTCTTGAATAATATCAAAGGTAGGTAATAATGAGGGAAAATTCCAGTCAATACTGATATTTGGAGGGGAAAAAAGGATATTATGAACAAAGTTTTAATGTTTCTTTGGCCAAAGCACTACACTTATTTCTGTTGTTGTTTGCCCTGGGAAGTTTAGTGAAGCTTTACCATAAAAAAAAAGAAGAAAAAAAGTTACTCAGCGACAACACATATTGGCACTGTCTGCTTGTGTAAGTGGGCTGGAATAAGAGTGAGGAATGTGCTCCTGCATAAAAGAGTTAAATTTCGGTTTATAGGTGTGTGTATGTGTGCGCGCAGAGGTAGTTTTACTTCTATATACTACTTGTTAGTTGTAGTGAAACAGTGGGTTTTAATGTTTCGTTATTCAAAAAAACACTTTAAAAAAAAATCTAGACTATGTGTTTACTTATCTTAGTAGTCCACATGTTTTCTGTTTTAGCATCTCCGTCTTTGGGGAGGAAAAGCGGAACCAGCTGTCCTTCAAGTAAAAGCAGTAGCCCAAATAGTAGCCCAAGGACTTTAGGAAGAGGTAAAGGGCGTCTGCGGCTACCACAACTGGGTAAAAACAAACTCTCAAGTAGCAAAGAAAATTTGGATGCAAGTAAAGAGAACGGTACTGACCAGGAACAGAGATTTACTCCTGATCAAGGTGATGCTCTCACTAGAGGGCAGATTTTGGGTGGTAGCCAGAGTGAACTATACACTGCTCAGGACAATGAGGTGACGCTAGCCAACGGATACATCTGTGAGCAGAATGCATATAGTAATGGCAGTATCAACGGTCAAATTGATAACCACAGTGAGGACGATATTACGGATGACCAAAGAGAAGACGTATGCGTTAACCCTATTTACAATCTATATGCAATTTCGGTAAGTTGATTTTTTATGCAAGTAAACGATGTTTATGTGCATTGTTTTGACTAAATGCATTTACTCTGTTGTTTTCGTAACACGAAGTAGGGATCTATTGAGAAGGAGAACAAAGTAGAGCCACTGTCAGCAAAATAAATTTGCCATAAAACTGGGCACAACTGAAAAGTGTATCTCTGCATAATGTTTTTTCTGCTTGAGTATGTAAGCTTAGTCAGCTCCAGATGTACAGATTGTCCTGAACCATTGTCACTCAGTTGAATGGTTCACAAATTTGTGATCTTTATTCTGTGAATTCTGAGTTTTGATGTTTGATCTAGAATTTATTTTCTTCTTTGTTTTCTTCAGTGCCATTCAGGAATTATGGGAGGGGGTCATTATGTCACTTATGCCAAAAACCCGAACAACAAGTGGTACTGCTACAATGACAGTAGCTGTAAGGTAAGTCATTTACTTCTGTAGCAAATAATTTTCATCTTCATTACCTAGAGCCAAAGAAATTAGCATTTGGTGAGAACTGTTCTTTGAAATCATGAGCATCTCAAAAGTTGCATCAGATAAATATTAAAATTGTTAACTGAAATTGTATGTGAGATTTTTTTCAAGTTAACATCTGCTCATCAGCAGCTACCGTGGTTAAGGAAAGATGCTTATTTTGTACAAAGATGGCAAAATTACTAAAAATGGAAGTCCAAGAATATTTTTTCATGATGCCAGCAGTTTTGTATTCAATTACTGAATAATTAAGTTCTGACACTTCTAAGTATTTGCATTTATCGCCATAAAATTTGTCATACTTTTGAAGTAAGTAACGGAGCCTGATAACTGTAATAAGGGAGACAGAAAATGGGTTTCTTCTTGTAAACAGCCAGCTTAAAATACTGTTTCTAAGGCAATTGCCTGTGTTTTAAGTTCAGTGACAGTAACACAATTGTCCCCCTGCGTATTTCAGAACGTGTTTTTCTCCTTGGCAGGAATTGCATCCCGATGAAATCGACACCGACTCTGCCTACATTCTTTTCTATGAGCAGCAGGGGGTAGACTATGCACAATTTCTGCCAAAGATAGACGGCAAAAAGATGGCAGACACGAGCAGCATGGATGAAGATTTTGAGTCGGATTATAAGAAGTACTGTGTTTTACAGTAAGCAGATGATCTTCCACGGACTGTTTTGAGAATGTGAGGGATAACATCCCGAAACTTAGATTCGGCGAAAACGTTACTGAAACAGATAACCTAAGTGTAGTTATTGTACCCTGTGATCTGAAAGCACAAAAAGAAAACCCTAATTCAATAGCAGTTAATATAAAGATAGTATTGTTTTGTTCTGTTATCTCACTACATGCTCTAAACATTGCTGATGTTAGACATCAGGCTGAGACTGCCATTGGCCTTTAAATAAAATGGTTTGAGAAAAGCCGACTAGGACCAAATAAGAGCTAAATTAAATAGTCCAAATAAGAGCTAAACAAAGTAGTGTAGAGTTTACCAACAGTTCTAACAACCCCCTACGGCTCTCTTTAGGTTTAAGATGATGGGGAAAAAAAAATTGTAGTGTTGTCTTTGGACAACATGATATTGCTACCTCCTTTTTCCTGCAGTTTTATTGCATTTTATTGGCAAAACAGGGAAAGCAAGAGAATGAAAAGTGCACAAATTTAAAGAATATCATCAAGAGTAGAAGTTGTTTCCGGTTTTGCCACCACTAATGTGTGTCAGTTGCTTTCTTTCTGTATGTTGGGAGCACAACCAAATCATAATTTGAGAAGAGATTAATTTCTGCACTCGAATGGTTTGTTATAATTGTGTTTCCTCCGCGTGTTGGCTGTGCAGATCAACATGTTTCAGGAATGGCTTTTCTGCCTGAAGAGGGCTCTCTCCAACTTTTGAGATTCCTCAAGAAGAAACTTCAGGTTGAAGAGAGTAGTTGTGATTACACGCACGGTGTCTTAAAATGTGCACATTGCACAAAATGTTCCCAGCTTTTGGAAGGAAAGATGCTCGAGCTTATGTTTCATGACTGGTGTTGCTTTTAAATTTGCACTTTTAAAAATTCATATAATTGAATTCAAAAACATAGTTTGTTTTTGTTGTTGTAAGGGCTCTGGAGTGAATGGCTGTGAATTATCCACTGTGTATTTCAAACAAATAAGAAGCTGTGGCTGTCAGGTAGCTATCGTAGCATTCATGGATGGGTTTTTTTATTGGTTTCATAATTTAATGGAGTTTCTTTTTTTCAGGATTTGGTTGCCTTCTCAAATTTTCTTTTTTTGCAACAGGTTATGCATATACTTGCAATTAAACCAGAATTGCTTTCCGTGCCCTTGCAACATGCTCTCTTAAGTCAACGGGCTTATTGCATGAAGGAGAGCATGACTGAGTCTTAGCAGAGGCTGAAAGAAAGATGGTGGTTTTTTGAGTAGGCATTTCTTTAAACGTTTTCAATGTTAAATTGTTTGCGTATCTGAATGAAGATAAAAGTTTCACTCTTTCGGCCTTTTGTTCTTCAGCTGAGTCTAAGGAGCTTACTAATTTTGTCGTATGTCATCTTCCAAATTCTTTAGATTTTGTATCTTCACTAACAAAATTGATACTTACATGGTTGATCTCTGAAGTGTTTGGGTTAATTTTAATGTGTTTTACAAGAATGCCAAACCTACCAGTAAGTTTATAATTTCCAGAAAGATCTGAGTTTTACCCACTTAAGAAATTGTATCAGCTGATCTTGCTGTCTTTACTCGGGCAAAACCCTCCCTGCCTTTGCTGGAGGTTGTGCCTCTTTGAGGGCAGCAGGTTGGTTCCAAAACAAGTATTGTCTGTCTTGTAAAGTGTTGCTCCCTATCCTATATGGTCTTTTATCTTTAAAGTGGTCTAAACATTGAGACTGAAGAAAAGCAAACATGACTTGTGAATTTCTAGGTTAGAAGCTTTTTCAATACCCATTTGTCTACTCCTCCCTACGCAAACTCCATGAAAAGTGAAAGATTTTCAACTGATTTACTTTAAAATGTTTTATTTAAGCAGGTAGCACAATCTACTAATGTTATTTGATCTTCTGTGTTTGTTACATTGGTTGTAATTAATTTTTTAAATTAAATTAATTCATGAATTAGTAGTAAATTTATTAAGTTAACTATTAACTACATTCACTTTGTAAATTATTGTATAAAACTTATTGACAATGCACTGACTTTAGAAAGATGTTAATGTACATAAATACCCTGTAAATAAAATAGTGTTGATGTACTGGAATATGAGCTGTATTAAAAAAAGGTATCGGTAATTGTATATGGAGTGAACCTGTTTATCTGTAACTATATTATTCAAACAAATTAAATACTGTGGATGCAGATGAAGTGTCACTTCTTGTCAGATAATTTTTAATAGTTGTTTTCCTGCTTTGAAGTTTCTGTACTGTTTTCATTAAGCTTAAATGGATTTGTCAGTCCGAAAGATTGGAGCGTGAGTAAGCTACAGCAATGCTTTGCCGTTTGTCCAGCATAGCACTTGGTTCTACGTACCAAGATACTGCAGCTCTTCTAAGTTTGGGGGTTAAGTTATTTTAGTTTTCCTTTTAAGAACACTCTGTTCGTTTTTTAGTTAGTCCATTGAATCCTATTTAAAACCTGTGCGTGTGTACGTGAGAGAGCGAGACTTCTTCTTACAAGTAAGTCTGAAGAACTGGTGCACCGAACCACATCAGCTCAGCAGTTCTCACATTGCTCTGGGGTGTAATTCTGATAGATCTGAAATGAGAGCAGTGATGACTTAGAAGCAGAGCGGCTGCACGTGGGATCCCTTCCTACCTCCCCTTGAGAATCCTTCTGCAGGTTATTAAAGTGGGGAAAATAATTAAATGTTGTTTTAAATATTTAATTGCTTAATTTTTGTATGCATACTTGGACAATTAAAATTCGAGCTGTAATAATTTTATTCCAGGTTTTCACGCTGTGGTAAATAAGGCTTTAACAGAAAAATAGATAAAAAAAGTCTTTGCTTCAAAATGTTCCAGAAAGAATGGGATTGTAAGAAAATCATGCAATGATTTCCATCGTTGGAGGGTTTGATAGGAAGTTATGAGACGAACCTTTTAATGGCAGGTGCTGAATTTCTGCTTTCAGCCGGACCTGTGGCAGTGCAGGGGTGCTGGCAGCCACGCGGCGGCAGCGCTGCCCGCCCGGCCAGCACAAGCCTGGATTTGCGGTTCGTGATGCACTCTCACGGAAGAACTTATTTTTAACCTGTTAAAATGAGAAAATAAAACAAAGGTGATCTGCAGCGGGCATCTTCTGCACATTGCTTATTAGTGCAGGGGTTTGCCTCACCAGGGGGAACAATTCTGGTAGTTAAAATTTTTCATGTTACAATAGAACCTGAAGTAAATGACACTTAGTAATTCTGCGCGTAAGCATTTGTTTAATTGTTCTTGTATAGGCATTTTAGGTCGAGCAGAATTACCTGTTTTCGTCAGATAGAAACAGCGCTCTCAGCATGTGATTCATACAAAAGACAGAAGCAAAAGGAAAGATGCAAGTTAAAAAATAAATACAGCTTATAGTAACAGGCCAAGAAATAACGTGTCTGTACTGCTGCAGCGTAGGTGCCTGCTCGTCTCCAGACAGCGGTTTGCACAGGTGGGGAATGAAACTGCGGCGTTTGCCAGCAAAGGAAATCCTTTCCTGTAGGTAAAGCAAGAGTCACGCGCTGTAGCAGAGGCGGTCGTCGTTTCCTCTGCTGCTGCTCTGTAACCTGTTAAGTCTGTAAAATCACAGAGTAACTTGGGCTGGAAAAAGGAGGTCACCTGCTCCATGTAAACCTTGAAAGTGGGCCTCGATTCTCGTGCTGTAACCGTTCCCTGTGCTGTGGCTGTGGTCAGTCCAGGGTGGGTGTTCGGTTACGGTTTATTTTTCTTGACGAGTCATGGCGAATGCGCTGCTAGATTGCTTTCTTTTCCAAGCAGTTTCTTTAAGCGGGGAAAAAAATGTGAAGCCATCCTGAATCCCACTTTCTGGTACTACCTGCAGAAATAAGATGGAGCTTTATGTAAACAGACCAAGAATGGCTTTTTAGGAAGATACACTTATCATGAATCCAAATAACTGTGAGGTTAATGCTGACGGCAAAAAGTCCTTGGGAAAATTCTGCAGAGGACACAAAGCGCGTTTAGCAAGGTGAATTCTGCTGGAGGTCTGGCTCTTTCGATATGTTGCTGCTGGAGGAAACACTCCCTGTGTGTGTCGGGTCATAACACCGCGGTTTAAAAGGGAAAGGAAGATAGAGAATACTCTATTTGAGAAAATACTGGGCTTTTTCCTCGGAGTTGAATATGAGATTTTCTTCTTTTCCATTCATGATGCACATGCTTGTTGATGCTATTTTAATGTATGCCAGTGTATTTTAGCTGTGTCCTACTGTGAGGTTTTAGTTGATGCGAGACTTCAGGCTAACAAAGTGGAAAGTCAAAGGTGAGAATCTTGCACTTAGTCACTGGAGGGGTAACAACTCTGAGACAAACGTACAGGAGTAAGAGGTCAACACTGATCTTGCTGTTGCTTGGGTGTGTGCACTTGCAGATGGATTGCAATTCAGAAGGAAAATGAAACTTCAGAAGGTGAATCCAGTTGTTGGTTGATGGAATTCCGGAAAAGAAAGGAAACGGTAACTCCAGAAGCTCTGTTAAGAAAACTGTACCTGAACTGTATTTTCATCTGAACCTCTTCTGCTGTTCACAAACGGTAAGTTTGGTATTTTCTCAGTCGAATCCCGTGTTCAGTACTGCTGCTAATAGTAGTGACACTTACTCTTAGAAAACAATGCATTTCAAAAGTGAGTGAAATAATGGTCGCTTACGCACATGAAGGTTTTGCTCTCGGAAGCAGTGCCTTTGAAACCAGGATCTGAGGGTACTTCGTGTACAGTCTTGGTGTACGGACACGTTCCTGCTGCTGCTTCTGCATCTATGAGTGTTTGCTCACGTATTTTCTTCTCGATTGTGTATAGTGTTGAGACATTTCCTCTGAGCAGACACTGACTAGATGAAGCTACAATTATAATCATGCTTTTTTTCCAAAAAGGAAGTAAATCTGGTTGAGTTGGCAACCGGACCAAGGTCCACAGTAAGCTGGTCTATCAGGAGTCGCATATCGCTTGGGGTTGTTTGTTTTCTGAATGTTTCCAAAAACAGTGTGGTTATGTTTAGCTGGAAATGAACTATTGTTCTTATTTTATGGCCCTTGAAGACACTAAATGGATATTTAACCCAGGATTAGCACGCATCAGTATCACCAAGGATGGTGCCAGAGAAGCCGGTGTCTCTGGAAATGAAGCCATCTCTCGCTCTGTTCATCGGCTGCAGTTGGAGCATTTGTGCAGCGTTAAATGAAGACGCTTGCTCAATGCAGTCGTCTTTACTGCCTAGGGATAAATTTTCAGAGCATTCACAGTGGTCGTTCTTCACAACCGTGATAATTCCACAGTGTCATTTGATTCATTTGTGCATTTTCGATATGGAAAATTTAACTTGAATCGAAGAATATGATCTATAGTTGTTCCTATCATGTATTTCCTCTCTTAAGGCTTTCAGGTATTGAAAATGCAATTTAAAAAAACTAAAAATTCTAATTACCAACGATGTCCATACGTGCTGTTTTCAGTAGTAAAGCTTTTATCAATTCAGAAGTGTACCAAGGGCCATTAAATAGATGAAGGGATCGTATCACTGCCAAAAAACTGCAGCCATTTTCTGCCGTTGAATGCCTTTTACTTCCCAGATCAAAACCGTACAAATTTCAGACAAAATTAGCAGAGCCCATTTTGTCAGACAGGAGCAATTCTGAAATGAGCCGTGCTGGAACTTTGCCCACATACCTGTACGTGTGTCTGAATCATAGAATCATAGAATTGTTCTGGTTGGAAGAGACCTCCGAGATCATCGGGTCCAACCATTAACCGATCGCTACCAAGTCCCCCACTAAATCATATCCCTTAGGGCCTCATCTAAATGTCTTTTGAATCCCTCCAGGGATGGGGACTCCACCACCTCCCTGGGCAGCCTGTTCCAATGCCCCACAACCCTTTTGGTGAAGAAATTTTTACGAATGTCCAATCTGAACCTCCCCTGGCGCAACTTGAGGCCGTTTCCTCTTGTTCTGTCGTCTGTTACTAGGGAGAAGAGTCCGACCCCCATCTCTCTACAACCTCCTTTCAGGGAGTTGTAGAGAGCGAGAAGGTCTCCCCTCAGCCTCCTTTTCTCCAGGCTAAACATCCCCAGTTCCCTCAGCCGCTCCTCATAGGACTTGTGTTCCAGACCCTTCCCCAGCTCCGTTGCCCATCTCTGGACACGCTCCAGCCCCTCAGTGTCTTTCTTGTAGTGAGGGGCCCAGAACTGAACCCAGCACTCAAGGTGCGGCCTCACCAGGGCCGAGTACAGGGGGACAATCACCTCCCTACTCCTGCTGGCCACAATAGAATCATAAGAAGTGCTAAAAATACGTGGCCTACACCTGAAGGCAGCCTTCCTTTAAACCTTGAGTAAAGTCCATGAACTGAATGGCTCTTGGCCTTTCTCCTGAAAGGGAGGGGGAAAGACGCAGCAGGGAAAGTACCTTCTTATGCAAAAACCTCTTACTTCCCCCAGCGTGACCAGGAGCATGGATGCTCCAACTCCTGCCAGGGCCCTGCTACCAAAAGGAGTTGACCACTGCCATTTCTCCTTAAATCTTAAAAGCCCAACTCCAAAAGTATTTTTCACCTTCATCCCATTGTTTGCATCTGTTCTGGAGTTGCTGGTTATGGAGGGAGCGTGGTCTCCTGTTCCCTGCGCTCCCTGTGGCTGGCACAGGAGAGTGTGTTGCTGATTTTCTCTAAATCGTGGATTTCTCTGTTATCTAAGTGCCATTAAGTGTCCTGAGAAAGCGCACGGACTGCGGGCCCAGCTGCCCCGGCTGGCCGAGGGCCCGGAGGATCCGCGTAGGTATTAATTGCGGCTTTTGTTACGCTTTTTCCCTTAGGTCCAGTAAATTGAAGCAAGAAGTTAGTAAAATGCAGTCATCCATACTTGCTGATTTATCGTTTCAGGAAAATAAAAACCTGACAGAAGCTTGGAAGATTGTGCCTTTTGTTTGGGACAAGCCTCCAACTTCCTTGTTCATGTGTAAAAGGTTTCCTGTTTGTGAAAATTAAAAGCAACGTTTGATAAGGTCCCTTTAGCAAAATCAGACACAAACTAGAAAATATATTAAGGATACTTCTGGATTTAATATAAATCAAACTTTTTTGAGCATATTTGTAGAATCTAGAAATGCTGCTCTCGCTCGTGGCTGCTCATGCGTCTCAGTGGCTCACAAAGAAACTGAACCGGATGGGTGACATCCCGGCTTTTTTATCATACAGACACACAAACTCAAGATTTTTGGTTTTGGGGGATTAAATAATGTTCGTCATTGAGACAGACTTTATCAGTTTTCCTAGTTTTTGCAATTTAGTCCTTTTGTCTGGGCAAGCGAACCCGGTAGGCTCTGAGGAAAGATAACTGCGCAGGACATCGGGGCGTCCGAGGATGTGTCGTAGGCTCATGTAATTGTTCATCTAAAGGCACAGTTGAAAGGATACTGGAAAATCAAGTTTAGTCTTTTACTTAGATTTCATGAGACGAGAAATGACCTCAAGACTGAAAATCACAAGGAAAAATTATATTAATTTGTTAAACTTCAGTTAATCGTTGTGCTTTAATGCAATCGGTTGCTGGCAGCGTTTGCATCTCGCGTGGTGGTGTTGCCCCTGAGACAGGCATCGGGGCTAAAACCAACCCAAGCTGCTCTCCTGTGTCTCTTCAAGCCTGTGAGAAGCGCAGAGGCAAGAAAAGCCTGTATGGATGCCCCTTTTAGGACTAAAAAAGATAAATAAACAAGTACGAGAAGAACATCCATTGGTACAAAAGCACATCCAGCAGGCTCGCGCTGTTAATTGTTAGCGTAGAAAACAAACAAGGAAAAATAATGGCAAAATCCAACTTTTGTTTCTATTTAGGATCACTCCAGACAGATCTCTAATGGCTAAATGCTTCCTTTCGATGGATTTGAAGCTGTTTGAGAGTTCCTGAAAACTCTCGGATTCCGATGTTCTCCTTAGTCTTCAGATACAAACAGTCACCTCGGTGCTGGTTCCAGCCGCTCGTGTCTCTTGTCAATATAAAATTGTAAAACCAGAGCTGAGGCAGCTGAATCTCCTGTCCCACGCTACCTGACTTACGGAACCTCGCCCTCTAGCTTTTAACATTTTATTTAAAACTCCCGACTAGAGAGCAAACGGATGTCCCTAGGTGGGTCGCGTGCTGCTTTTGTTTATCAGAGTTCATGTAGTTCCATCCCCTGCAAACAAAAAATACAGCAGCAGATGCTTCACAGCCTTTGTTAAAGTGTTTATCTGAGCTCTGGAAATACAGGACTCCCTGTACTCGGTTAAGCAATATTATTTATCTTAGCACTGCTGAAATTTTTTCCAGCATTAGGTTTTTATTGGGTGCAAAGTACAAATGAGAGAGCTCATAGAGCTCTTGGGTGAGATGGCTGTGCCTTCCAGAATTTGGTAATAGTCTATCGAAACCGCTCTGCACATTTCTCAGCGAGTCGTTCCTTGGTTCTGTGTCACATGCTAAAATAACGCGCTTCTCCCTTTCCCAGAAAGTGGGAAGCACGGGCAGCTCTTGGGGCCTTACCGAGGCAGATTCCGTTTTCTCCTGTGACAGAAACAGATACGTCTCCCTTTTACTAAACGGAAGGGATCAGGGTGGTTTTACACCATCTGCCTTTTCCACAGGGTGTAACACAGACTCAATACAAATTAAGTAGTAGCGTGGTGTATAATTTTGCATAGAACTGTTGAATCCTAAAATAATTCAGGTTGGAAGGAACTTCAAGAGTTGATCCAGTCCAGCCTTCTGCTCAAAGTAGCGTCGTCATTGCCTTTGTGCATGCCCCAGTGCTTGCAGATACAGTCGATTTTTTAAAAATTTAAAAAAAAAAAAAAAAAAAAGTTAAATGAAGGTATTTTCTTTTCTGAAATACCTTCTCTTTACTTTGGCTTGTCAGTATTCTGTAACAGCCAGGTCATCATATCTAGACTTGCAGATCTTGTCTGCAAATACATATCTATAGCTTTCTATTTCCTCAATTATCTTGCAACTTCTATTGCCTTCACGCCATCCGTTTGAGAGTATTTTGGTCAAACTGAGGTAGAAGAAAGGAACTAAACTGACACATACATTGGAAAGGTGGTGGATTGTGTGCTGGGTATGTTTGGAGTCAAAGAACTAGTTTGAGGCAACAGGCTTAACTCAATCTTAACGTCAGAGAGAAGTTTGGCCAGGTATTGCAGTAGCTCTGGGTGAATGGGTAATCTTGCTTAAAATTTGCTGAAATATGATATAGAAAGCACAGTGTTCATCTAAACCTTCTATATGTTTAGCATACAATGGCTGAGATGGTTTGCAGATTAAAAATTGTCCCTTCACTTCATGCAGCATTTTGTTGGAGCAAATATTTGTATGTATTATAAACAAACCTTGGCCTCCCCACGAGAAACTGCAGGAAAACTGAAGAGCGCATGTTAGTTAAGAACTGGATAACAACAAAGGAAAGCTGCTGCTTCAGAGCCAGAAACAGGATCCAACACCACCAGTGGCAAATTAAGAAAGCCTTACAAATGATGTTTGTATTATGATGTTTGGAGTAACGAGACAATGCAAGGAACAATGTGATTACAGAGATCTGGCCCTCACATTGTTACACAGATCCCTCCTCCAAAGCGCTCCATTGACATTTTGACAATTGCCCCGTGTCCCGCGCTCGGTGCCCGTGCCGCGCAGGAGCGTTCCGTGGGGGGAACGAGGCATACAGGATTTGTGCGTGAAGGCTTGCCCGAGGTGGGGAGGAAGAGCAGGGAGGAAGAGCTCAGCACTGGGGACTGGATGAACATACACCGATGGGATGCAGCCTCAAAGTAAACCAAAGATTAGGACAGCAAGCGCGGCAGGAGCCAGCAGAGTGTCCTGCCAGCAAGGAAGGCGAAGAGCAGCCGGAGCCTCGTTAGAAGGAGCCGAGCCAGTAGATTGAGGGAAGTGATTAACCGTCTCCGCGCAGCGCTCCTCAGGCCACATCCAGAGTACGGCGTCTGCTCCCCCGAGCCCCCTCCGGGTCACGGCAGACGAGGAGGGAATTGCAAAGCTGCAGCCAGCCGCTTCGGTGGGGCAAGGCAGGGGGATGGAGGCGGCAGAAATTTAAGTAAGAGCAGTTCTGACCTGATACGAGGAGAAACTCACCCGGCAAGAGGGCAGCGCAGCAGCGGGACAGGCTGACGCGGCCGCTGTGAGTTTCTGTCCCTGGAGGTTTCCAAGCACCAGCTGGATAAAACCCCCATCCGCCTGGTCTGACTGCACGCCGACCCCGCTCCGAGCAGGAGGCCGGGCCAGATTGCTCTGAGGGCCCTTCCAGCCCGAACTCTCCTGTGATTCGAACTCATTTCCAAACTCACAAGGGTAGAACTGGCTGAATTTTTAAGCTCTGACGTTCAGATGTTCACGCAGCAATTTAAATCATGGCTCAATGCTTCATCAAGAAGCTGGAGGTTTTCTCTTGTGATCCACCAGCAAACAGAACAGAAAGATTAATTTTTGTTAGATGACATTTTCCTTTTGGTATGGAATAAAACACCTTTGGAGACTTTTCAGTCAAAGCCATTCACGTTGTATCAGCCCTTCTTCAAGGGGCAGGAAAGGATCCCACACAGGAAGACCCAAATGATGCACATTGACCGTTAGCACACGCTCGTGTTTATGACCTTGCGCACGAGCAAGTGCATTGTAAATGTTTGCTTGTCATGTGGTCCTGCCTTTTTATCTTCAGTTTTGATTATAAAAATGTTCCTGTTTAAAAGACATACGCAAGGGAATAAATCTTTGGGCCCACCGCCTCTTTGAGCATAGGCAGCCCCAGTATTTAACTGGTAACAAAGAGAATTTTAGTGGAAGCTTTTTGATAAAAAGTTGGCAGCGTATCAGAGGACCAGTTTGGCCGAGACGTGAACGAGGATGTCACACTGGGTGTTTAAACTTCTTACCTGTCCCTCTAATTATATTTCTTTAAATGATTATGAATGAAATATAAACTAGAATATGATTGCCTTCAGTGTATATGATATTTTCAAATAGTGACTCAATTAAAGAAGTCATTAAATTTTGCTTTTAGCATAATCCAGAGGCTTGCCTGCTTAATGAGACACGAGGCAAACTAGCAGCCGTTTAAGGTAGCAAGAATTAAGAGTGACCTGAAGAATGATTAGCGTTTAGCGCAAAATCTGCAGGGATGAGAAGCCTGGACCCTTGTTTAACCCATTTGATTTAACTGGGACAAAAATGCTAGCTGTATTTTCGAGTTGCCTTCTCTTTCACGTGAGTGGCAGGCAGTCTAACACAGCAAAAGACAAGTTGAGTGTGAAGAAGGGTAAGGTTCAAATAAATAAATAAAAGATATTCAGAGTTGATTAAAGGGAGGTAGGGGATAGAACACAGATGTGAATATCCCCTCCTAATGTAGTTCACTCTTAGCTGGGTTTGGTCTTGCTTCCTTGAACCGCTGGGCTTTGATGTTCCAGGGCAGAAAGCAGACGCCTACTTTACCCGAGCTTTTGTGTTCAAGGCAGCATTGACCCTTTGTCTGAGGAGTGCTCAGGCGGGTTATAAATCTGTAACATTGCACTTCACCTTTTGTATCTTGCTTAATGACCTTTTAAAAATAAATGCAGAATAGCTGAAGGAAACAGTATCAGAGATGGAAAAGCTGACACGTACGCAACCTGAGCTCTGATTTTTCAGATCGCTCCAGGCTGTTAAACAAAACTTCTTTTTCTTTGCCCTGTGGTAAAAAAAAAAAAAAAAAAAAAAAAAAAAAAAGAGGAAAAGGGGGACAGGGGAGTGTTTTCTTAGCTGGGTTCTCTGTCTTATAATTCAGCTGACTGAAAGCAAACTGCGTACGGGAGAAATGCTGCACAGAGTTACTAGCCTACAGAAAGAGGCTGCAGTCCTTCAAATACGAAAACAGCTGCTTTGCACAAATACCTGCTATTTGGTTTTCAGATGTCTGTGGAAAGCTGTTGTTTTAAGCGGCTCTTGCAAGAGCCCTTGGAAAGGGCATTGTTTGTCTCTCGCGTAGAAATGATCATTTAACGTTCTCGTCAGGCTCTTTTTCTGTTTCCCACAGTACTAAATTCAATGTACATAGACTTGATATGAAAAAAATGTATGATCTCTTTTATGTGAATCCATGAAAATGTATATTATCCCAGAGGAATGTCTTACTATAAAATGTTCTCCACCTGAATGAAAGGAAAACTGAAGTTTCTCACCATTTCCATCTGGTACAATAATTTATTTTATTTTGGTGATGATTATAACGGGTAGTTTGGATTCCTGTGTGCAACAGCAAAACACTGACAGTATTTTCTTTTGTTTATGTATTTTGCTTAAAATAAAAGATTACTCCAAAGGAAGGTATTTGAGGAAGAATACTTGCAGAGAGAGGCCAGATTTATTTTGGCTGCCTGCTCCGGTCTGTCGGCTAGAAAACAACCCACGCAATTTGCGGAGACCTCCAACCTGCTTACAGTTGCCTCTCCCACAATTACTTTTCACGTAGACACCTACCCTAGCTGAACTGACTGACGTGGACAATCCCTTGCAAGCTGTACCAAATATTTTCCAGTAATTTTACTACTTAGATCCCCCAAATAATTGGAACACCAAAAGCAAAAATTGAGCATGTTACGGGCAGGTCACTTGTGCTATTTGTAGTTTCTCCACGTCCACAGTTGCACGCGCTGGCTCGGAGTGAATAGATTCAGAGTGAAACAGTTTTCAAGTGTCCTCACGGCCTTTATTTCTGCCAGGGTTCTTCAAATGGTTGGTGCTATCTGTTCTCACAGTTTAACTGAAAGCCTCGTGATTCACGTGTGTTTTTCTTCAACGCGACAGTGCTCTGATAAATGCTATAAGGACAGTCTGAAGAACATATTAGTTACTTTAACTTGTCACAGCACACGATGCAATTGCTGGCAGGGGACTGTGAAGCTCTGCTCTCTGCTTTGCAGGAGTTCGTACTCTTCGTATGTACATGGCTGTGTTAACTTCTGGGTGCTGTGCTGTGCCCTATATGGGACTTCATTTCTTTTGTTAGGGCCCTAATTGAATTTTTATTTCAGAATATTAGTATTTTCGTCCAGTCTTTACAGTTGTCTGCTGGAGAGACCCTCATGGGGCAGGTTTTTCCCTGGCTGTGCACTTCAGTCTGTCAGCTTGGGACCTCTGGCCTTTGCGCAGATGATCCTGCCAGGGTTACAGACTGACACCATGAATTACTTTGGTCTGATTTGTAAAAGACATCCTGCTTTAACAAAGAGTGTTCCAGATAGATCTGGGTTAAAGTGGTGTTGACGCCTTGAGCCCAGATGCCTGACTCTGGAACGAGGAACAGTGGGGAGCCGCTTTCGAGAGACACGGCGGCCTGGGGGAGCAGTGCCATCGGGTGTGATTTCCAAAGCTCGCTCTGAATTCCTTGGGTTTGTGCTCGTCTCTGGTAGCGGTGCCAGGAGCCCAGCTGCAGAGTCCGGTAGGCGTTACTGCATACTGGTAAAAACGTCAAACTCCCATCACAATAAAAAGTCTCACCAGCTGTGAGTGTTTGGGTTCCCTGCCTTCTGCCCCAATGAAGACTGAAACTTAAATATGAACTTAAAATAATTTCTAATGGAAATTGTTACAGATCAGGGAAAAAAAAATATTGCTATTATAGAAGTTTGTGTAGAGGACAATTTCTTCCAGGCTGGCTTGCTATTTATCTTCATCTTTTTGAACAAAAATTTGATTTGGGTCAATTTTTGCCCCACTTCTCCAACTCCCTGTCCGAGAACATCTTGCCAACGAACTGATAATCGGTGAACCCACATTACTGTATCGTGACATGGCACGCAGGAGCAGCGGGCTGGGTTTGTGGAATGCTGCTAGCATTCTGATTTACAATTTGCATCCAGTAAATGCTATTATAAAAAGCCTATTTGTATGTGATTGAGTCTTTCAGCTATAGGTGAAGGTAGCTGCCTACTCCTAAAACTTAACGTTTCCTTCTCGTGTACAACGTAGCTGTATATTGCAATATCCTCCCTATATCTCGTATCCTTCCACGTTTTAGAAATGTACTTGCCATTTCCTTTTGTTTCACGTGTTACTGCTTCCACTGATGTATATATATGCCTATGTATAGGTGCGTATAGACATGTTGAGTCTTACAATTGTCTTCTGTCCATTTAATCTTAGTTCCTATTACTGCTCCAATCCATCAGGAAAGGCATAATTCTAAGAGTCAAGGGCTGTATTACATCACTGGTGTGCTCATGTGAAAGACTGGTAATGCCGCATTTTGCTGTATGCCATTGGGTTTTTTTTAAAAAAGGGGGAAAAAAGGAGGAAGGGGTGGGAGGAGAGGAGACTACTGTCCTTCCAGTATTAGAAATAATGTTACTGATAGCAGAGTACTCTTAGAAGTCCTCAGTGATGATCAAATTCCTCTTAAAAGAACAAATGGCACTGTTGATTGAGAACGTGCTGCAAGGAGGTTCTTCTAAAAATTACTAAATACAAATGCTCACCCAGGAGCATGAAGAGCGTTGGTAGAAGAGCACTGCCTTTGCTTAGATTCCCTTTCAGGTAAGTTTGAAGACAAGAAAAACAAACATACAGAACCCCAGGATCAGGTGCGGAAAAGCAGACCGCTGCTGGCCGAGCTTTTACGGAGTGCAGTGCAGAAAGCGTGGTACAGAGTTGTACTGAAAATGATCTATTTGCCACGGAGTATCCTGGGATAATTGAATGGTCTATAATGAGGGCGCAGGATGTGTTAATCATTCCATTTCAGCTTTCTTGACAGGAACTTGGCAGTAAGTGTCAGCGAGGCAGGCACTGATACTGAAGTTTTTATTACCGCTGCCCATGCGACCGGCAGATTTTATTATTGTACTGTTCTTCCTGATTTTCTAAATGGAGAAGCAAGTTATGCTATCGCTTCTATAGGCTCTGCTGGGGGCAACTACTGCAAAATAACGTTTGTAAAGTAAACTTTTACTTTCTCATGTGTTGAGGTTTTTTTATCCTTATCTCAGTCTTTTTTTAAGCTTCTATTTAGTCTCTTTAGCCAGAAAGTTGGAAACTAGGCAGCTCTGTCTTCTGGAGAAGCTAAGACTTACTTAGCCATATGTGTCTTAGTCAAAGGGGGGGCAATGAGCTATTGGAAGAGTTGATTCCATCTTATATAGCTCACTGTGTGTGCTCTTTTTCTTTTGTAAATGAATTTTAACTGTCAGAGGTGCTTCTGTGCACGCTTTCGTTGCACAGCCCTTTATGAACTCCCTCTGTGTGCTGCCTCGTGCTAGCAGAGCGGGCCGCTGGGTTCCACCAAACTGACGTCTCTTTCTTGAGGCTGAATGTGCTGCTGAGGGCGTTCGGTACTTGCCAAAAAATGGTCAGCCGCGATTTTTCTTTTTAATACGCTTTATACGAGGCATTTGTAAATCCTGAACTGTGGATTGCCTGTGGCCCTACCAGCTCTTCTCTGTCACAATCTCAAAACATTCCTATGGTTGCAGTAGAAATTGCACTGACTTTTTAAATGTATTTCCATGTAATCTGAATGTTTGTGTTTTATGAGCTTTAATAGCTGTTTTTTAAAACAAATCAATCTTTTTCCATAACTTGTGCATTCGTATCTGTGGGATCATAAACCCCAGCTTCCCGTTTATGCTCTGGCACTGCAATATTAACAATCAGAACAATAGAAACCCATTTCAGGTTTTTTTATATGAGTGACACGGGAGTCCTTTTTGCAGGGCTTGATAAGACACCGTGTTCTCTGCCAATCAAACTGTTGTAAAACCATTGAAGTAAATGCAGCTTTGGCAATTTCTCTGCTTACAACCTGCTGCGTAGACTTCATCTGAGCTCTCTGTACACAGGGACGCTCCTTGGACTGGGACTGTCCCAACACCCAATTCCCAAAATGTTTGAGCTATGTCAACAATTTGGAGCACTGAAATTCTCTGAGGCCATGGAAATTAAAGGTGAATCCTCCCTTTTACTTCCATGTGTTTGGAACGCCGTGCGGCACGGAAAGCCGGGTAGCCATCAGTTGCAGTGAATTTCGGCTGGAGGAAGACTCCAGCACCTTGGTGGTCGAGTTTGTGTCTTTGTCCTGCTCTTTCAAGCAGCAGCTTTCCTTTACTTTAAGGACACTACTGTTTTTCTCTCGGGATTGTTCATAGGTTCAGCAGCGACTGTAGGGTTACAGGACATACATAAAACATTGTTTTACTGCATGTAAGAAAGCATTTTGTGTAATGCTGAGAGTTTCGTGTACAACAAAATCAAATGATCCCAGGTTTTCAAAGATACAGCATTCCTGATAGAAAATGACTATGATTTATTTAGGGCTTAATCTCAACATCAGCACAATCAGCAAAATGTAAAACTTCTGCCTTCCTTTCTCTCTCATAAATTCTTCATAACCACACGTATCTGGAAACTAATCAATCAAGATCTTTCTCCTACGTGCTGGGAACAACGAGTAGTCTTAGTAATGTGGGAGGTGAATGGATGTTGACATTATGAAGGTAATTTCAGTAGATGGAAACTAATAGATATTTGCGAGGTTCTCTTCATATGGTAAAAAGAAAGGGCATGGAAAAGTTTAGCTAGGAGGAGACAGATTATGAGAAAACAAAACCCATAGTTATTAAAATAGTGTCAGCTGTTTGGACTTTTTTTGATCAGAACTGTGTTTGAGTACTAGATATCTAAATCATTTCAGGAGATATTAATGTGTAAAAGATAATAAAATAACCCAAATTTATTTCAATCTTATACCTTTTATAATATAACTTTAAATGCAAATTGCATTCAACTGCAAGAAGGGAAATAATGTCCCAAAGGCATTTCAATTAATTGCTGTAGTTAATAACACTCATAATTTTACTTGTATGACTAATTATAATCAGGTTTTATGGGTATATATGAATTTATTTCTGATACTAAAAACCCCAAGCAGCAGGTTATTTTTAGGAAATATATTTAAACTTCATAGTGAAAACTGCGTGTTCCCATTCTCGACAGTTGCCTTGAATGAGTTGTATCTGTGTTGAGAAAGCTTGGAGGACATCAAGAAGACAAACCGCCCTGGCTTCAGCCAGCCCGGCTGCGGAGGTCACTGCGGCGCTGGTGATACTGCTCCCACGGCTCAAGCTCCCAAATTTTGGTTGCTTTTTATCCGTGACGGGCACCGCGTGTGCAGCGGCGGCCAGGAGCCCTTGGCCAGCTCCACCGGCGGTGCTGGAAAGGACAGGGAACGTTCGCCCTGCTCGTGCAGCCGCCGGCGCGGCACTCTGCAGCAGGCTCCTCGCCCAGCCCGAAGCAACGCTGCTCTGGGGGGTTTTCTTGCGGTGCGATGTCTGCTGCCGTGTCTCTACCACCCGCAGCCCCAGGGCCACCTGAAACACAGTGGGGAAGGCAGCGCCTGGCTGTTTTATTTTCCGAGGCGAGCCCCCGGCAGATGCCTGCAACAAGGGGGTTGCCGGGCTCGTTGGGCTCCCCTCAGCCTGACTGAAAGGGACCCTCAGAAGATGGCAGCCAGCAGCAGGTGAGGTCTGTGGGTGCCCGACCCCTAGCCTGCCACCTCTGCCTTGCTGAGAGTGTCTTTTTCTCTTTTCTCCCCTTTTTTTCTTTTTATTCCCCCTCCTTCTTTCCTTTCAGCACACTTTTGAAGTGGCAGGACTGCCCTGCCTGGCATTTGAACCCGAGTTTGGTGTCAGTGGGTGCTGCAGCCCGCCCGCCCGCCCTGCCGCCATGCTCACCTCAGAGGGCCCCGGGCCCAGCCCGGCCGCGCTGCCGCTTCCCACAGCCTGTGAAGGGCAAAGCGGTGAGTCAGTCCTGTCTGCGGAGGAGATTACAGACGGGGAAATAATGCTCAGAAGAACAAGGTGCACAAAAACTTGCCAGGCTGAGCACTGCCCCAGGGTATGGGACACCTCAGATGGGCGTCCTGGGTGCCTCGACTTCTTCCTTATGGATGCATCTCCTTGTGTTGAAACAGACGCTTTCGTAAGGCTCTGTAAGCAGCAAGCAAGAGATGCAGCACACAAGCAGGACGGGTTTCAGATGCTGTTTGTGGTGTGTTTCCACAGGTGGTGATGCTCCTCGCAGGATCGTGGTCAGCCGCGTCGTCCCCTGTGTCTGTGGGGAGCAGCCGTCAGGGCAGCGTGGCAGGAGGCTCCAGTCTCCGTTTCCTCACGTTTCTTCAGTGCATCTCAGCTAGAGTTCTCTTGGCTTTTCCACAGGTACACATTAATTTACTAGTAAATCCTGCATTTCCTTTTTTTTTTTTTTAATTTGTATATGATTTTCTCCTATATGAAACATTTTCCACAGCCGCCCCTGGCTGCACAGAGCTACCATGACATTTTTTCTCTGTCATTGAAACTTCTCTAAATCCCATGTCATTTATAGTGCTTATTGGAAGAAAATCACCATGTCCACTTTAACTCTCTTGAAAAGAGCCTCACATCTCCAAGTGTAATCATTTTTGTGCTGGAGTGTTATGTCCCGCGCAAGGTACAGCGATAGGCAATGGGCCTCCCCATCTTTGGATCAGAGGTGGTTGATGTTACGCTTGGTACTAACACGTTTATTAGACTTCAGAACCAGCCTGGGAAGCTAGGTAGGCTTCTCTGATCCTTTTTTGACTACAGGTGGACGGAGGGTACTTTACATGGATTTGCTGTATGATATCTGTTTAACAGGAAGGCTGCTGGCTGTGCCAGCAAATGCTGTCTTCCCTGTGAAATCCACTTCTGGATGGGCAAGGGAGGAAAGGAAAAAGCAAAAAGCTTTGTTCTTTTCTCCAAGCAGCCGTGGAAAAATAATTCCGTGCAGAAGAATAGTGCATTTCGAGCTCGTGTTTGTCAGCAGGAGGAGCTGACCATACAATGAAGCTGGCAAGTTTGTTAAGATTCTCTGTGGATAATGTAAATATATTTCTCATGAGTAATGGCTAGGTTTCCTTGTCTCTTTCTGCTTCCTGGGAAAATGTTTTGCTGAAAACATACTCTATTAGGAACTTTTTTTGGTGCCTGCCTCCTCCTGTCGTCTCCCCTGCTCCCCGCTGACTCTCAGATGATTGTGCTGGGAGTGAAGCTGGGCTGGTTTTCGTATGGCAGACCTGCTCCTTCACCTCTCAGACCTCTGAAGGCTTGCACTCAAATCAAAGTCTGATCCAAAACTGGAAAAGGGTTGCTTTTTGGTTGCATTATACAGCACCATGTAGTCTCAGCTCGGTACATTTTTAGAGATGGGGAGGACCTACTGAAGCCTGGTGAGTCCCTCGCTGCTGTTTGACCTTACAATGGGTGGACTCTACCACGACAGCCATTACAGGCAAGCCCAAAACCAAAATGCAAGCTGCCTCCAAAGGACAGAGTTCTCATAAGCAAAGCTACTCCCAAACTTTGATAATCTCCCAGAATGTTTTGGTTTTTGCACTCTTGAACATGATCAGTTCATGCGTCTGGTTTTGGGCAGTTCAGATGCTAGTCTACCTCTGACTTGATTCAGGCTGACAAAGCCCCTGCTGGTCTTGTTTGTTTTAAACCTCAAATATACATCTCTAGTGGATTTTAGTTTCCAGTATTGTTTCATTTCCTATTGTACTCCAGTTTTGAGTCACAGAAGCTAAGCAGTCTTCAACTCTGGCTCTAACATATGTGAAATGTATTAGCAAAGTTCTGTGTTAACTTTTCTGTACGTGGGAAAATACTGTTCTTTCTGGGTCCTTCCAAATACCTCTGTTCCTTCCCCTGCCCTTTCCTGTATTATCACGGCTTGGCTATTAGTTCTTCAGGAGTTACTGTTGTTTCCTAGTGTCTTCGCAATATAAGAAGCTTCATGCCAAATGTAGCGTAGACACAATTCTTGAAAATCTGCGCCTGAACCTACCTGTGGAACAGCAAATTACTTTTCCATAACTATTTTCACAAAAGAAAACCAAATGTCCCACTTCAAGCCTTCCTGTCTTTTACTGTTTTTTTTTTTTTTAATTGAATAGCTTTTGCTGCAGACTTGTATTGATTTACTGCATTAATACTAGTCCTGTAATTGTCACATCCTGCACCAGAACAGAATGTGTCTGCCTGGTTGCGAACAGGTGCCTCTGACAAAGAACAAATTGAACCAGATCATTGACACAGACGCAGATTGTAGCATTTCCCTTTTCCTCATTGGCATAAAATTCAGATTCACTCAGTACAAATGGTCATACTTGTCTATTCAGATTTTATTCATGCTGGGGTTTGTGCAGAAGAGTACTTACAGAGGACAAACCATCTTTTCAGAGATTTTTTGTTTCTTCCTCTTTATGTTTTAATATATTTCATAGTAAATAAGATTCTCCCTCATCGTAACTAATTGCTGTAAATGTTCCTCTCTATCCACACAGTAAACTGATGCACAACCCAGTGAAAAGCTGCCCCTGTGAATCACTAGAAATAAATGACAGTAGACCCAGATCCTCCATGATTTCTTCCAATCTTCCTTAAGAGAGCTGCCTATGAAATAAGAATCATTTCATGAATTTAGTAAATAATCTGTATGGAGAGGGATGGTGGGCTCTTACACGTACTCCCAGCAGATGCAGGGGGCTTTTTTAGTGCAAAAGGCATTGTTCACAGTGGAGGCATCCCGAGGAGTATTCACATCGCTGGTCTTTAAAACGGGAGCTCCCAGGCCTACAGGACCTTTGTGGGGGATTGTGCTGTTTACCATGTTGCTTGTAAATCTTGAAACGGCAATAAAACGTGAGCCTTTCAGAATACTTCCATTTATTACATCTCGTAAAACAGACTGAAAACAAAGCATTTTTCCTCTTAATTTCTTGATGCATTCTCTGCTTGTGGGATGTTGAGGGTTGCAATGGACATAGCTAACACCGAGATATTCAACAGATGGGTAAGTAGGCAAGTGTTTCTCCTGGTTAACTAACTAGCCAAGTGTTTGTCCAGAGGTGAAGTTACACTGGGTAAATCCCTGGTACCCTTCCCTTCATTGTAAGAAATCTGCCTGTCCTCTGCCCGACGGGCTGGGCGTGTGCCCCAGCTCTGCTGAGCAAGGTGCCGTACTCAAAGCAATTTTGCTATGTGCAGATAAAACCCAGGTCACCCATGTGAAGTAAAACCTCCAGAAGCCTGCTGACATCAGAAACATCCGAAGGTACTGAAATTCCCTCCCTTCCCACCCCCCACCCCAAAAAATGCAAACCCAACCCTAAATGTTGTGAAGAAAATAGGGAAAAAAAGTCACATTCCTTTTCTGAATGAGTGTTGTGTGGATTCCCCTGTAGCAAGGACGAAAGAAATAACAACTCAAGGCAATGAAAATACAGGTCTCTGTTCAACTTTAATCTTTCATTTATGTTTGCTTCTCAAAAGTTTTTCAGTTAGCTAAAAATACAGTTAAAGTCTTAATCATTCCTCTAAACTTAAAAAGGTGAATTTGCTTTCCCATGTGTTTTTTTTAAGGTTATATTATTGATTGTTAAATACGAAAATAATTTTTCACCCTGCTTTTTCTCCTTTGGTGAGCTGTGGTTAGTCTCACTGCCATGATTTTCCTGAAAATGGCCATATAGCTGTACATAAAGGCATCTCTGCAAACATTGCCCTAAAGAAAAAAATACAAGTCTGCTAATACGAAATCCTATTTCAGTGTGGCTGAATGTAAAATTCTAAAAGAAGCTGTAACATGTTATATGGCAATAGCCAAAGAAAACTGTTAAGTCTGTCTTCAGAGAGAGAAATGGAACAATTGAAGGAAATCCCACTTCCCAATATATTGAGCTTTTCTGTAAGTAATTGAGTAAGATCTGAAGAAATTAGTTCAAATCACAATCTTCTTGGAAAAACGATGAATCTTAACCATATGTGAATATTGCGGGTATGTCGTTATACAAAAAAAAAAGGAAATGTTCACACTGAAGTGTTCAAACTGACATTTAGAAACTTCTAAACTGTGAAACTGGAAAGAGCCATTTCTTAAGGTGTCCCATTTTATTTGACAAATGAAAACTGTAACAGATCATCAAAGTCTCATGCTTCAAATGCAGCCCTCCAAAGAGAGAGAATTTCCACAGATATGCAACTGGTACATGTGGCTGAGCTTCCCTTTTTCTTCCTAGCACAACATGGGCATCCCAGAGTAGGGTTCCATACCAGGAGGAATAAATAGGCTTAATAGAGAAACCCGAAATCCAGAATCTGTAGATTAGATGAAAGGAATCCAGTGTCCTTATCTAAAAATTAACTTTAGATATTCTGAAGGAAGGAGGGGGGGAAATTGTGTTAGTACAGATGAAATTTCACAGGATCACAGAGTGGTGGGGGTTGAAGGGCCCTCTGGAGACCACCCAGCCCAGCCCCTGCCAGAGCAGGGTCACCCAGCGCAGGCTGCACAGGGCCGCGGCCAGGCGGGTTGGAATCTCTCCAGAGCAGGAGACTCCACACCCTCCCTGGGCAGCCTGTGCCAGGGCTCTGGCACCTCACAGCGAAGACGTTTTTCCTCCTGTTCAGGCGGAACTTCCCGTGTTCCAGTTTGTGCCCGTTGCCCCTTGTCCTGTCGCTGGGCACCACTGAGAAGAGTCTGGCCCCGTCCTCTTGACACCCGCCCTGGAGATATTTATAAGCGTTGATGAGGTCCCCTCTCAGTCTCCTCTTCCTCAGGCTGAACAGCCCCAGCTCCCTCAGCCTCTCCCCACAGGAGAGATGCTCCAGGCCCCTCATCATCTTCGTAGACCTCCGCTGGACTCTCTCCAGTAGCTCCTCGTCTCTCTTGAACTGGGGAGCCCAGAACTGGACACAGGACTCCAGATGGGGCCTCACTAGGGCAGAGCAGAGGGGGAGGAGAACCTCCCTTGACCTGCTGGCCACACTCTTCCTCATGCACCCCAGGATGCCGTTGGCCTTCCTGGCCGCAAAGGCACATTGCTGGCTCAGGGTGAATCTGTTGTCTACCAGGGCTCCCAGGTCCTTCTCCGCAGAGCTGCTTTCCAGGAGGTCACCCCTAACCTGTACCCGTGCAGGGGGCTGTTCCTCCCCAGGTGCAGGACCCTGCACTTGCCCATGTTGAACCTCATGAGGTTCCTCTCCACCCAGCACTCCAGCCTGTCCAGGTCTTGCTGGACATTGATTTGGATATTTTGTCACATATCCTTCACTAGATAAGATGACCCAGATGTTGCTCAATTGTGTGTGAGCATTTTTTCTTTGCTCTGTATTGTACCTTCATGTAGGACAACGTAGGGATGATAAGAATTACTCCACGTGTTACTGTCTTCCTGATTTGCAGTGTTGAATGTAAACATACGCCAAGCAAAACCATTCTTAGGCACTTAAGAACAGATTCCTCTTGAAGGTCCTCTGTATAGCTTGTAGAGTGTCCTTCCAGTGTTGTGTTAAAACTACAGGCTTGCAGATAATCCATCCTAATGTTTTCTTTCAGTGTTTTTTTTTTTTTAATTTGAATCTTCATAGCTTTATCTTATAGTTCCTTTGCATTCTTGAGATTTAGTGCAATGGGTTTCATTTTATTTAAGAGCAGCAATGGAAGTCCTTGGTTAGTGTCTGGAGGAGGACAAGGTTAAATTCTGTATTGAGATATGATTCATGAGTTGGTAGTTAGAGAGATTACTTGATACAAAGAACAAACAACAGCAACAAAAAAACCCCTCCAAAAAGCCTAGAACCTTGAATGAGGTGAGAAGTGTTCACTGGAAAAGAGAACTCAGGATCGTAAGCATCAGGACCAACGTGAAAACCTTAGCAGTCGGCAGGAGGATGCTGGCACTGGAGAAGTACACCTTTCGTTCGTTCAGAAACTGAACAGGCCGGAAATTTTCAGCCATGTAAGTTGAGTTCTTCCCATCAAAGTGGACTGTTGAAAACTGAGAAATCTGCAGACATTGAAGAAAAAAATAGATTGTCAAATCCTTTTTCCATGGAACACCGGAAATTGTGAAATTATAAATCTGCAGTGCCTTACTCTGTGGCATTGTTTTGAACTGTATGGATGCATTACACCTTGCAGGAAACAATGTGATGGAGGCTACTGCCAGAGGTCACCAACAGATGAATTCTTTTAGCCTTGGAAATCATGAAGACTTCCTTTCTGTGTGAGCCAAATGCTTTGTCCAGCTCAAGGACCTGGTTACACCAGTCCTCTTGACGCACACAGCCCTGTCCTTGTCCATCACGTCACAACGACACAAAGAAAGAGGACTAGGATGTCTTTCTTCGCTTCAAATTTCTAACTGCTTCAGCAAGAAGCTGGCCCAGAGCAAGCAGATGCTCACTCTTGTGTACTGTGCCGCGCTGACTTGTGCGTGGCTGAGCATTGCCCCGTGACTGAAGTGATTATGAGTACGCTGCGGGTAAGGAACTGAAATACAGGTGCTGGCTCTCGGCCAGGCTGTGCTGGCTAGTAGTATTGCCAAGAGTCCACTCCAGGACATCTGAATTTTTTAATCATGTACTCTGTCAGCTGAACAATCTGTATTTTCAAGACAGTCACGATTCAGTCTCCTGTTCCTCTCTATGGGACAAAAATGGGTTGCTTAAAGCTGATGCCGATAGACTCAAAGTTTGCATTTTGAAGTATTCTGTTCTGGTATCCCGATACTTAGACAATAGGAGAAAAGCAGTGGAATTTGGGAGTGAGCCGATGACTGCAGTGGAAGCGCTGCTGACGAAGCGCTGAGCTAGGTGTTTACCTGTGGGTTGGTTTGGCTTTCTTTTCACATCGTCATTTCCCCTTCCTTCCCCTTTCCTGCCATTTTTTGAGAGGTGATTTAATAGGGTTGAAAAACTGGCACTAGGGACTATGTTTAGGCTAACGCCAAGCACGTGTGTGTGTGTGTCACAGGGACACAGCAGCAGAGCACTAACAACTCTGTGTTAAACTGTGGGAGTGAGCAGGCAGGCAGAGGGCCAAACTGACCGTAAGCAGACCTTCCAGGCTGTCCCTCTCCGACTTACCTGAGAAATACTGAGTTCAATTGGCTTCTCAAACACTGTCCAGATGACACCCTCATGGCAGTCGGGAGTGGTGAGGGAGCCCTCATACCGGTAGTACCTTGCAAGGTCTTCCTCGTGGGGGAGAAGAGAACTCAGTGGCAAAGGCTCCATCTGTGCAGTTTGCCCTAGACAAACCATGTGGAAATACCGCTTGTAACAAGGGGGGCCGCAGGTATTGCTCGCATTTGCCTTCAAACGCGGCTGCTGCTCACGGCTATGGGAAGCCTCACCCCCCGGCACGCTTCCCATGCCGCCCGGGCAGCCGCACCGCGCAGCTGGGGAAATCCCTGGCTGCCAGCCGCAGGGTCCCACAGCGCACAGGCTACGCGCCCCTCTCGTCTTAACAGCCCGCGTGGTTTTCTTCTCAGAAAGCAGGAATACTCATTCTGGTGCTGGGGAGGTTCTGCACTGCAAATATGGAGAACCAGATTTTCTCCCACCTGCGATGCTCTCAGGGCTTGACAAACTAACCTCCGTCTTTTGGCTCTGACTTTCAAGTAACAATCTCTACTCCAATTAGAACAGGATTGGACCACGAATTACCTGGTAGTATATGTGCTCGAAAGAAATGTATGTTACATTTTGACCGACACAAGTGTCTTACCTTTGTATCTAATATTCTCTAATTCATTTATTAGAGTCGCATAGTTTTTATTTTCTTCTTTAACCTGAAATGGAAATATTTTGAGTCCAAATCATGCATTTCTCAACAACTGGTTGCTTTAAATTAATTCTGAATTAAACAGAAAAAGACTACAAGGCTAAAAGATAACAGCAAGTAGAATATAGAAAAGGGTAAAGGAACTAAGTGCTGGCACTGAATGCCTGCAGAAGTTAGGGAGGCTTAAGTCTTGGACTACTGTAACGCTAACACAATCGATCCCTCAGCCAAACCACTGGTAGATTTGAGATGGGCAATTTAAAATTTGGCTACCTACCGTTATAAAGAATGCTAATACGGCCACACCATCTGCATTTTTCTTCGCTTCCGTTATATCCGAAACATCTTCTCTTATGTGGACGACATGAAGCTGTAACACAATAGTCAAGGCCAATTATTTGTTCCTTCTCTACGGCGCGTTGCTGTAAGCGCAGCCCGGGCGCTTCTCTGCACCCGCGCTGCAGTGGGGCCAGGGCTGCTGGGCTGCTCACAGCCTGGGGACCCGCAGCTCGAGGGCCTTGACCTGGGGCAGGAACTATGCAATAAGGGGACTACAGTTTGAGACTTCATTCATCCAAAGCGGCATCATTGCATACATCTCCCCACCCGTGTACCAGAAGTTGACGTGCTCTGTGGACTGCTGCAGCCCTTGATTTTCAGCCTGTGCCATGGAACAGGCAGAATTTTACATCTTGCCTTGAAGAGAATGTTTTTTTCGGTTGCGTAGGTTGATTCATAGTTGCAGTCCCAGAAATGAATATATAATCTGAATAAGCAGTGTGAGAGTGTAATCAGACTGTGTAGACTTTGGAGTATTTCTCCTCCCAAAAGGCTATACCACTCCAGGTTTGTTGTCTCTCCTGTGCCTTTGCTATGCGACACTAACGCGTTTTCCTGCATGTTCTGATTAGCGAGCAATGTGTCCGTGGTCCTTTATTTGCACTGCTGGGGTTTCATAGCAGAACTAGCCAATAGTTTTTGTGCAATAGTATCTTAAAAAGCTGGAGTTCCTGAATCAAAGCCGTAACCCACAACCAGTCTCACCTACCTCCATGGCTTGTTTCTCTCCATCTATGCTGTGCTCTGACCCGGGAAGGTATTGCTGCGCTCCTTGGGCTCCCCAGTGCAAATGAAATTCTATCGCCTTGTATTTTCTTCTCAGACCTCCACCTCCAATTTTAGGGGATGTACTTAACATTACTTTAACTGGGGAAACAAATACATAGGGTTTTTTTTAAAAAAATCAGATCATACATTAATAGTGTTTAAGACTAGAGAGATGCATGTTCTTGAGATTCACATTTATCCTAAAGTTTTGGCTTGGTTTTTCATACCGAGTGTTCCAGAAGTTCAACTCTGCAGAAGCTGAACTCTTACAAAATGCTAGCTGAGATTAATTTGAGATGAAAGGGAGAAATATCATAGCCTACTTCCCAGTAATATGCAGCAGCACTTGGAGCTTCTGTTCCCATTTCTACCAAGGATTTGCTCTGTGAACTTGAATGACTTGTGTAGAGCCTCACTTGCTGGAGTGCTGAGCTACTCTTGACTTCAGCTGAATAAATAATACTAATAAAGTAAATATGATGGTACTTGTTTCCCTTTGTAAAATGGAGGAAAAGGGCAGAGCACTACCTTGGATTGTCCCGGGGAAAGGAGTTTATAGACATTTATGGCATCCATTGATATATCCTTTGGAGTATCATCAGGTAATTGCATTTTGAAGAAAACGGGGTAACAGACTGTGTTTCCTTGATTGCACTGAGAGGATTGGTAGGGATTTGTTCACCGCCATTATAACCTCAGGAGTCAGGGCTACTTACACCTTTCAGAAGACCCTATATTCCTTCATTTTTTGTCTAGGAGAACACGCTCTGTCAAAGCATTCTTAAAAGTAAACGTGATCACAATTTATTTGGTTTTTAAGCATCATTTTTATCTCCCATTGTCTGCACTGTAACATTTGTTTTAGGTAGGGTTTAAAGATATTCTGTTTTAATTTAGAGTAGTGTTGCAACTTAAGCCTAAACATCATTATATCTATTTAATGTGATGCTTGATCTGTTGTTAACAGCAAACCAAAATTTTCTCAGGAGATATTTTTCTAACTATAAATCACCATCACTTCCTGTAGATGAGACATTTGGGATATATTTTTAAAATTTACTTATTAAGACCTCTACATTAAGCACAGAACTTTTCTTTCCATAGGAAAGGTGGTTTCGATCTGGATTGAAGCCCCAGAGGTTTAATTTCTGTTCTAAATTCCAAATGAACTACGTGACTCTTTCAGTTACTTTGCTTTTTTTATCTGTAAATGGATGAGTAACACATCTTTGTTGGCTTTATTTATTTAGCTTGTAGAACCTTTGAGACACTGACCTTTGCTATCTGCACATCATCAAACATAATGATAGTCTAATCTCATGTACAGCTTCCAATTGCGGCTGTAATTTAAGCAGTAACAGTTCCAGCACAGGAATTGGTTGCCCTCACAAGGAAGAAATTTTAAAAGCCCAGATTAAAAACCTAATCCTTTTGCATGTCTGGGAAAGGTGAAAATTCTGACCAATCCTTATGAATGTTAATTTTTGTGTAAAAGAGATTTCTGTGCACAGTGACTGTAATCCGGAGATCCTTGAACATGATTCTGTAATGAGAAAGTTAACCTATATACTAGCGAAAAGTCAAAACATGTTTTTTTTCTTATGGTCTGTGAAAATACTGGTATTTTAAACTAGAATCTCTGACTGAAAATTGACCCAGCCGTCTACCTTCCTACTTTTCCATTTTAAGTTAGGAAAATATTTGCCACTTGCAACTTTACATTTTAGGGATTTGGCAGTTAAAACAATCCATCTAAGATTTTAACAACACCTATAGATAATTTATAAAAAGAAAAATGACAACGGATTTATTTTTAAAGTTAAAGTAATTTAGCATAATATTGTTGAAGTATCATCATTAATATTGCTCTTAGTGAAGAAAAGTGGAGGAAGTGAAAGAGTGCTTAAATTACTATTCCCTGATTGTTTACTGATTTGCTGTTCACCGATTCACTGTTTACTGAATCAGTAAGTAGCTGATCAACAAGCTCACATTATGTTGCCTCCACGTGCAGAGAAAACATGTTGAAATCTGAGATTTCAGCTCGTTATTTAAAGAACTAGTAAGACACAAACACTGCGAGCCACTGGTAGAATGACTTTCCCAGATTATGTTCTTCTTCAGCAGAACTCTTCTTTGTGCAGAAGCACGGGTCAAAAGGGCAAGCCCAGAAATGAAGGGTATAGGAGCATTCAGCGGAAATGATATACCTCTGCCAAAACTGTTGTCCTAAACCCCTATACCCACCTGCCTCCTAGTCCTAGAGGTTGTTTGATTTAGAGGTTCCCTAGATATCTCGAGTTCTGTTTCTGCACATACACAGAACCAATTTCTGCTGAGAAGCTCAAGGACCATGTCCAGAAGCCAAACACTAGATAATTCCCACAAAGTTCCCAGAAAGCCTTGGTTCAGAAGGTGTTTGGAAAGTTTCACTTCTGAAATACAGGGTGCTATCGTATTTTTGCTTCCTTGCTTTTAAGTAGCAGTAGTGATATCTAACACCTTGCCCAGACATGGAAGAAGCCAAGGGATGGTTCCAAGTGAAGGCACAAGTAAGTCCCATAATAACAGCAGTAATTTGACAGTACTTGCCTGTATGTCCATTATTTTCTATGTTCCATTTCGAAGACCCCTTCGCATCATATCCTTCAAAATTCAGTGGCTTAAGGCTCTTGTCATAAACGACATTTTTGGTGACAATATTGATGGGTGACTGTTTGTTTCCTTTGCAGGTGACATCTGTTAGATACCATTTTCGAGGGTCTGTTTAAGAATGAAGAAAATAATTTTTTTCTGTAAACTGCAAATGCTTGATATAGCCAAACTACCCAACAGTCAATATATTCTTGCTTAGGAAATTGGAGACATCTTTGAAGAAAAGGTCTCTGGATGTTGGAATTTAGTACAGAAACTTTCTTAGCATATGATGTTTTGTGGTTTTAAAAATATTAATGTGTCAAGAATGTTCTGTTAAGCTTAATAGGAAAATATGCACGTGTAAATGGCTTTAAAATAGAAGGTGAACTACCATTGAGGTTGGCTGAACTATAGAAACTATAGGAACTTGGAAACTGGAACAAAAAAAAAGAGGGGTGGTGGTGCTGGGAGTGAAATGCTGTTCCCAGCACAGTCCATTCCAGGGAGGGCTGGGCAGGACACAAGGATGGGTGTGGGTAGATACTGCTGGGAAAACCAACAGCGCAGTTGTAGGTAGAACATTAAGATTTTTCATAACTGTCCTTGAGAATTTATACAGCTCTTTATACCCAGGTTGCTAGGGCGATTACCTCTGGAGCACATTTAGAGCTATTTGTGTATTTATAGCATTATCCTCGCTTGAAACAAAATGAAGAGTTAGAACAAACACTTTATCACTTATGTTTGCATAGAACATGATCATGCAGCATTAAATGCTGAGCTGTGTGAATTTTTGCATTATTTCTATAAAGAGGCCCTTTGCAAAACAGAAGAATCCAAACACTAATGTGATTGGAAGAATACGTTGTTTAGCAGTACCTTCACACTGTGGCTGTTCATTCTTCTGTGACTGATAGCACCAATGGCCTCCAACTAAAAAAGAAAAAATCAGATATTGAAAATTCGGTGAATGCAAAGCTGTACAAATTGTCCCCCGAGAAAGCAGACGGGAAATGGAGTTGCAGCCTATGATCCTCAGAGAATGATGACTGGCCACACGGTTTTGACAACTTCTTATTATTGTCTGCCCAATTTTATTGGAATAAGATGTTTCGTTTCTTAAATATATGAACGGCAGTGGCTGGCAAGAGGTGCGTGCTTCGGCTGTAAAGTGCGGAGCACACCATCCAGCAAGTCTCGCTGGGTTCTAATATCAAATAATTCAGAAGAGAGCATAAAAATCCTGCAGTAGCCAGCCCTGTCCTCTCTCTAGATCTCCTCCTGGTCTTCAATGAATCGGTTTACACCTGTTAATATTCCTTCCACAAACTGTGCTAGCGTGGAATATTAGAACTCTGGACGGGTTGCAGTTCTAAATAATTTGGTTTTGAAACCTTGGCTTCAGCAACTTCTGGAGGCAAATGTTCCACATCTGGATATATGTAGTGTTAAAATAAATTTCCTTTTATCAGTTCTGTACTTGCCATCCTTTCAGACACTTGTAAATTCACTTATGCAAGAGGACTTATCTCACTCTGTTCCAGGAACTATTTTAAAGGTTACTTGGTGCAATAAGGAATTTTAAGAAAAGAAGGATCTCATTTCCTGAAAGACATGAAGAACCTTTATTCTGACTCAGCAGTGATCCCACACAGATGGTTGCAAAATTTTTTATTGTCAGAAGAAATGTGAAATTCAGAGGAAGAGAGCTGATTTAACTTACATATGTGCTGATCTAGTCAGGAAAGTAAGAACTATTTTGTTTATCACAGGATGTTTCAATGGCTGTTTATGACAGTAATAAAGTTTAAATTGACTTTAACAGGAATAGTTCTCTTTTTGGCTATTTAACTTTGATCAATAAGAATTCAAAACTTCTTATAATCATGATTAATATTATAGTTTCTATTTGCCTATGATTAGTAAATTATAGACATTTTAATAAATGGCTAATCGGGTTTTAAGGATTATTATGGAGGAGTCCTGTCGTTAGACTGCTAATTACCACAATTTGTGCCCTTTTATAACACATCTGCTGGAAGGCTCATAACTGCTTTTAACACCTTTGTCTTCATATCAGTAACATAGCAATATTATCCACCTATTAAATATTTAGAATAAGTTATAAACAGAACCTTGATGTAAAATGTGGCTACCTATAACAACAGAGGGAGACTCGGATGAGCTTGTGGCAATTAACATAGTCTTGAAAAAATTATACTGTTTTAGTTCATCTCTCACAAAAATTAAATTCATGCTGAAAACTATAAATAATGTTGACTCACTTTCTAGTTTAGCGAATGTTTAGTAATATTGAGAAGAAAAGTAAACAACATCGCTCCATTTGTATTCTAAGAACTGTAGTGATATCTACATTGTTGTTCCACTAGTATTTTGTAATTACAAAAAAATTGGTTTCCACAAAGTTTTATTTTGACACACTTCTAAACATTCACAAATTTTAGGGCTTGCCATTTCTAAAATTGATTGCTGCATTTTTTCAGGCCTGTGTACACAAGACCGCGGCCAAACCTCCAGCAGCGCTGAGCGATTTCTCCTCTCCACCAGGAAACAGCAGAACCAGAAGTTAAGCACAGAATGTCACCAAGTGCCTTAATCGATATTTTAATCAATAAATGCCTAGCAAATACCAGGTAAGCCAATCTTCACAAGGCTTGATTATATTTCGTACGCGTTAGTATTTGCATGATGAATGACTGCAGACATATTTTTGGCAACTGCTCTAGCCCAGTGGTCAGTACATGCTTTAATAATGGCTGCACCAGCACCCTGGGGTAGGGAGTGGTCTTTCCTTGCAAGGTATACGTGCACAAACCTTCAGGAGGAAAAAATGCTGCACTGTGGGAATAACCTGGACACAAACGTTTAAAGGTGGTAGCATCTATGTGGCAATGATTTGGTCTTAAACTCTTGGATCTGAGGTAAACCAGAGAGGAAAGTTGTCAGGTGAGAAGTCAAGGTGAGCTGAGGTATTCTGGCCTGTTGACTGCAAATGCTTGGAACAAGGTCTGCTGTTCCGCATTTCTATAGTGCCTTGCACAATGGGAGTGTGATCGTGACTTAGACATCAAAGCATTACTGTAATGCAAATCAAATTTTAAGGTCAATATGATTCACAATTCAGAGTAAGTGCAGCAAGTTCATTGTTCATGGGGTGCAAGGCTGTGAGGCTTTTAGACCTTGACCATAGAACCACGAAAATCAGGGACAACCACGGGAAACACTGAGGGAAGGTAACTATCACCAAATCATCTTATCAGTGGTCCTGATACAGTGTCTCTGTACCAGAGGAGTGCAACGGGAATGGGTTATGGAGCCTTTCGTTGCTGAGTCAGAGTCCAACCCTTCTCAAACAAAGCAACCACAGACTGATACCAGCTGATAGCTGTCTGGCACATTCTCTCAAATAACCTTCTGAGTTTCAATCACGTCTTAGTAGATCGACACATGAGCACACTAAAAATCTTTCAGCCTGCACATCAAGATGCTGGGGAGAAAAAGTTTAAAAAATTAAAATAAAAGAAAAATCCAGCCCTCAGGTGGCTATTGCTGCCTTACATCCAGCACTCATGAGTATTCTTCCCTTCTGTCGAATGCAACTTGCACCAAACAATTAGCGTCTGATTTCTGCAAGCTTTCTGCAAAATTCCTAATGTCTACAAACTAACAAAGAATTAGTGTTTTTCTGTTAAGTACTTATCACGCTTGTGGTTTAGAAAGTTGGATGGCATCAGTGAAGTAGAACGGGATATGAATTCAGCAATTCTTAAGAAAAAGGTCCTTAGAGCTGTTAAACAATGAGCTAATTAAACATTGTGGCATGCCTGAGCAAACAATGAATTAACATTTATTGTGGATTAGATTTTTTTTTTGGTTGGTAGTAATGTAACGTTAGAGAACAGATTCTTTTGTGTAGGTGCTGCTCAGGAGGAACCAAACTACCATACCTTGTGTCACTTACAAGGAAAATTTGCATTTGGATTTTGTTTGAGTCAGGCGTGATTCCTCCCTACATATAGGGACCTTGCATTTACAATGGTCCTTCTTTCCCCCTGGGCTTTATGGCTTTATTTCTGAAGCAAGAAGGAAAGATACTTGTCACATCCAGTCAGTTGTCTGTGGTCTTAGGCATGATTATGCCCTAAGGTATGTTGTCTAGTCTAGTTTTAATTGTCTGAGCGGCTCCTGCCACTTCCCTTAGGAGACTTTTCCACAGTCTATTAGCCTTCACTGTCAGGAAATGTTTCCTGTTTAATAGCTTACATTTTCCACTTGCTTATCTGCATCCCATCACTCCTAGAAATATCACTGAACCACCCTAAACAATTCTTTTCCCTCCCTGGTGTCCACAGCATTCAAATAGTTCCTTCATTATCTGTAATTCCTGTTCTTGCTTCATCCATCCTTTGTCCCATCTCTTGACAACATGCCCTTCACCTTCCCACCATTGCCGCTTCAAAGTCTTTCGTCTCTCTTTCTCGGAAGCCCCTTTCTCACAGGGACTCTGTACATATCAGATCCCATCCTGCAGTCCTCTCACCTGACTGCTCTTTTGACCAAACCCCAGCTCCCCCATTCTCTTTCCTGTTTTTTATTTTATTGCCCAGAAAAATGCAGCAGAATGTGGGGTTTTTGCTTGGTTTTGTAGTTGAGGTGCCGAAACCATTGCTGTGACATGACCTGCCCTGGAAGGTTTCATAGCTTACTCCCATACCTCCCTGGTGCAAGTGAGTTAAGCCACGAGCATCCACACTTCGCTCAGGACAGTATTAGATACAAACCAGGACTTCCAGAAGCTCCTTGCCTAATTAGCATTAAATAGGGACATTTGCATTGTTGTCACCATTGGAAGTAACATAATTCAATAAGCATATACATTCGGGATACATATACACCTGTACTTATAATTGCTATATTATCCACCCTATCTGGCTCTTACATCGTATTGTGGATTCTTGATTTAAGTGGCGATGCACCATACCATAGGTGTCGCCTTGACTTTACCGGGTTTTAATTTAGAGTAGGGCTGAACTGGGCTGAAGGCCTCCTCTTCCCTCACAAAGTTCAAGACAGTTAAATTTAGGGAGTCTCTCTTGGCAAGTAAGCACTCCTACTTATCTCTGTTTCTTCCTTGTCAAATTTACAACTGGTTTCCTGACCAAAGCTGTTTCTTGGCACCAGAATAGCTGGAAAACAATACAGTTACGTATTGTTTTCATTTTATTGTAAATGTTTTCAATTGTTTTCGCTATCAAGCCTAGCTTGGAAACTTGAGGAAAAAATTCCTTCAGTTGAGAACTCCCTCTTCTGTTCACTTACGCAGCTGGAGGGAGGACAGTGCTTCTGGCTGGGAGCCAGGGTGTTAGCAGTTTGCCAGTGTGCTATTGTGTGATCTAGGAAAAGACCCTTAAGCTCTTTGGACCATGGTCAGATTGCCTGAATTCCATCAAAGTTCCTAAATCTACTTTGTCCCACTTGTTCCCTGCTTACTGCCCTACTTGGACCTGCTGGGCTGCTGCTTGGAAGCCCGCGCCTCCTCTGACTCAGTGCCGTGAGACAGGTGGTGTTCAGGTGTCCATCCGCACAAAAGAGTTACTAAAACAGGTTTTGTCCTTCTGGATAAAGTGGTTGGAAATCTGTTAATTTTATATGTCGTCGGTTAGCTATTTTTATTAACTATATTTAATCTCTTGAAGTGTGAATGACCTTTATGCCACTAACAGCCTGAAGTACTGAGGCAGTAAGAATATCGTCTGTTGCTTTTTAGTTAAAATCCCTTCTCTCTCTTTCCCTGACTGGCTCCTTTGTTTGTCCCTTTAGATCTCATCACCCTCTTTCAGCCATGTCCTCGCTGACAATCCGTTGTTTTCTGAGACACACAGCTGATAGTGCTCCCACTGCGCTGCTGCTTTTCAGAGCCCAGGCTGCCCTCCACGTCATCGTTCTCATTACTGCTCATTGTCCACCAGTTTCAAATCCATCTCTAAAGTCTGCTGTAACTGCTGGCTTTGCAGCGGAGCGAAGGCTGGCCTTTTCTATGAAAATTGCAAAAGCTAGTTTTGCACGCAATTTATTTTTAGCTTTGGTTTGTGTTGGACTCGTTCTATTTTTAGCTTGCTTTGTGAAACTTCTTATCTTTAGTACAAAGGACCAAGCAACTTAAAAGCAATTGGAATCTGTCTTTCTAATTAATGAGTTTGCTGGACACAAACTGAGCATATATACTTATGTCTATTTATACATTTTTAAGTATTACGCATCCTCAGGAAGTCCTGATCAACTAGTTTGACAGGCAAAATCAGTTCCAAATGTTTCCTTCTGGATTTGTATATCTCTAACCATGTAAAAACAAATATTTGTGATCATTCGCCTCTCTTCTATTCACTTGTACCTGGAAATCTTATTTTTCATGATGACATACATCTGTATGTATGTATATTCCAATCTACTATGGGGAGTTAGCCTTGCAAATAAACTTTACTGTAGTAGTGAGGCATTACAAATAACCACATCTGATTTGAGCACAGTGTTTATAATTTGCACATGTATACATAAATCTCATGCTCAGTGAGGTCTTCATCTGTGACACATACAAACTAAAGGAAAAATCCAAAGAGACTGGAGGATTCTAGATATGCCCTATAAACACTTGCAAACTACTTCCTTTGTGTCAGAGAGTGAGGAAAGTATTTTTAGCCGTGACCTGTGATACTGTCGTAGCCTCTGTCATATATATGTGTTCTCATAAACTTGCTGTATCAAAGAAGGAAGCTGGCCTTTGACAAAAAATGAGTATCCAGGGCTAAGGTGATTTGCTTCTGTGGGATATTTTGCTTTGCTTTGTTCACAGCAGAGGCAGTGTCAAATAAAATTCAGAAATCCTTTTTTTAGTATTTTTTAAATTTAATTCAGACAAATTACTTTGTGGCTTTACTGTCCGTTTGTAGTCTTTTGTGCTGGGTTTATGAGGACTGATCCTATGGCTAGAAATGTGACTAAAAATCTAATAACAGGCCATTAGATATATTCTGCAGCGTCTCCTGCGATGCCACAAATGGAAAAAAGCCTATTCGCATGGAGACAGGCACATAGCTGAGGAACCGGATTTTGCAGTATGTCTTGAAGACCTAAAGGTTTGTGCTGGTTATTTGGACAGCCAAGAAAAAGGTGTTTCACAGCAGCGCCTGTCTCTGAAACTGCTTTTCTGCTTCCAGTCTTCAAAATCTAAATGTAAGGGCTAGGAGAAATGGTGACTCCAGTTTTCTGAAGTATCACAGCGCACAAATTGCAGCATGTTCCAATTCTTATGCTGATACCTTTTGCTATAGCAGAAAGGAGAGTAATTCTTAAGCTGTAGTAATGTCACTTGTCACCTGCGTATGGCTCCTATGTATGGCTTCTACCATGCTCCTTTCCTTCCCGCAGAGCTGAAGCGAAGAGCAGCAGGGAAGCACCCTGGCTCGGACGCTGGAGAAGGACGCGGTGATGCAGCACATTGCAGTTCTGCATGAGGTCAGCCAAACAGTGAGTTAATACAAATTGATGCCAATGTAGTGTACTCACGCTAGTCAGGCTGATCCTTAAATGGAGCATTAGTAATGTGATTGGGTCCACTGTGTACATGGAAAATTGCCCACTCATTGCTTGTCACCAGAAACAGGCTGCAAACTAGTGAACAATGATTTTTGAACTTGGAGCTGCGATGCCCTTGGATGTAACAGCCTAGTAAAAAATCTGTCTGCTCAAGAACCTCGATGCCTGTCAAGGCATCACATAGATGCGTGCTGCCTTAGGCGCAGCACAGATAAAACAAAGCAGGATTCATCTCATCGCCAATATCAGTCGTTCACCACTACATGCTGTATGCAATCACTCTCCAGCAGTCCAGAAGCCTTGCATGGGGATGAGGGGCAGTTGTTGCACTCATATGTGATGGAGACAACAGAGGTGATCTTATAACGCTTACATGTGTGATTCTTTAAGAGGAAGTCAGGATCTGCAGATGAATGTAGATTACAGCAAGGTGTGACTGCACAGTACATATTCTTGAATAACTTCACACATAGACTAATGTGAAGAGAATCAAGGCATTCCTGTTCTGACACAAATTTACCCATTTGTGCAACACAGACGTGTCTGGATGCCACGCCTGGCAGGCTACAGAAATGTAAGAAGTTAAAAACATTTCAAAGTTTATTCCATATATGACTGCCTTGTAGCTGCCTGTCAGGAGTCTTCCAGTGATACACAGTGTTGTTTCTTTGCCTGCTGGGCTTGGTTCTCTGCCCCCCAAAACGAAACAGGCTGTCACAGCTAACTGAAGAGCTGCTTTCTGGCTCCACTGTCTCATCTGCTGCTCTGCCACAAGCGCTTTTCTGTCTTTTGCTGAATTTTAGTGTCAAAGAGAGAGTGAGAATAAAATTGTTACAATGCCTTACCACTTTGTGCCTTTATTGTAAGCTGTGGAAGGAAATAAATGTACTCTGAGATTACAGGATTTGCATCCTTACATGTCCCGGTCAAGCAGTCTGTGTCCACTCTTCTCTCAGCCATAAACTCCCTCCAATTGTAAGCCAAATATGACAGTGAATATGACAGTGGCTAAACCTCTGTTCACCATAACAGTCCCTCTCATAGAGTTCATTTGCTAAAATTTAATTGCAAGATCCACGTTTAATGGGAAAGTTCATTAGTAAAAAGATTTCAGAGTTTCAAAGATATTAAGCACTAAGTGCTGCTCCTGCTTCAGCACAGATGATAAAGCTAGAAAACTGTCTGCTGCCTGCTTGCGCCGTTTATGTAGCTACACGGAGAGGGGAGAGCGCAGCGCAGTATCAGTGGGTATCTCTTGCTCTCAGTGCACGCTCAGCACCCTGACAAACGTGAGCTCTCGTTTCTTCTTGCATGCAGCGGGTCTGACAATGGTGGCGTACACTGATATGTATGGATGATGGTAGGCAGACTCAGACAAGCCTTTAAATCTATTTGTCAGCTTGAATGATTACAAGGAAGAAGGAGAAGGAAGCCCTAAGCAACGTATCCTGCATAAAGATCATAACTTGAGATCAAAAGTCTGTCTGCACTGAGGTCGTCGAGGTAACTACTTTGAGATAATGTCAGTGATAGCTTGTCAGTTACATTTAATCATACATCAGATTAGGAGGGTGAAAAGAAGGAAATTCAGGCAATCCGTACCTCCTAGAGCACCTATGGATTACTGCCTGGAGCAGCTATGGCTTACTGCCTTTTCTATGTGTTCTAGCTCTTATATTGCAGTTATTATTCTTCTTTCTTAAACAACTGAAAATGCAACTTTTCATGCCAGAACGTATCTAAGTGCACCAGCATCCCAATTTTGCCAACCCTCAAATGGATTTGAAATACAACTATAAATATGTGTGCAGTCTCTACCATTAGAACTAGGAATGGAAGAAGTTACAGCATCTTTTTTTATGCTGCTTATAGAGATATCAGGTATACTTTGTATTTAAATGGCCCTGAGGAAATATCAGACTGAGAATTAATGCTGACAATGCCAATGGCAGCATGGTTATGTAATTTTTATGTTTGTGAAAGTTAAAAATATGTAAGTAGAAATATAGAAAATTAGAGGAATCATGTTCTATCATGCATCAATCTTTTGGAGCACTAGAGCATGGACTGTGGGAGAATGTCTTCTCACGGCTGAGTCCTGGTCTGTGATAAAGAAAAAGGTTAAAACATGCTGGGGTTCATTCCATTCCTCTTGAAGAAGATTATTTTTCAGTAACACTTGGGGCTTGCTGTAACCCCACCACAAAGCTTCTAGATGGACGTATATTACTGTCCTCTGCAATTGTTGTTCTCTGAATAGCGCTAGACTGAATTTACTGTTAATAAAACCACTCTCTCAAAAGGTTTGGAATATTCCTGTTGGAACATTGCAGACATTTTGCCTCTCTTCTGCCTGTCTAATAGCAGTACCAGAGGGTCATTGATCTGTAAAGGAATCAAGCAAGCCATTTGAGGTGCATCAGTGCAGCTGTTAATGGAATATGCCAACCGAGATCCATGCAAGTCAGTGGATGAGATGCTGGACAGAGATTCAAGCTAGATGGTTTCTCGTCCTGGTGCTGGCTGCTCTCTGGGCAGGTGGCTGCACCAATGTGCCTCGGTTTCCCTTTTGTCGAATGGGGATAATGACGCTTGCTTCTTTATAAAGCTCTGTAAGGACTATTAGTAATATTTTTAAAACATAGGTGCTATGATATTAAGACAGGTCAAGGCTGAAAGTAATTTGAGAGATTAGCAACCAATCATATTGACTATTTAAGTGTGGTGAATCATGAGGCTACCCAGGTTAGACAAACAGCCCTGGTGCAGGTATGGTAAATGAGCTGACAAGTGGGTATCACTCAAGCTAGTTCCAAAAAGTGGTAAGATAGAAATGAAATGCTTATTTTTTAAAAAAAGATACCTTCCAAATATAACAAGAAATAATTTAGGCTCAAAAGTTGAGGTTTCTTGAAATGTTTAGCCTTTAACTTAGCATAATGTATCCTTTGAAGCTTCTACCTCAGGAAAAGCTTTGGAAAAGGAGGAGGGGGAGAGAGCAGGTTTCTTGTGTGTTAATGACTGTGTAGTTTGCCTCTACACTCAGGGAAGAAAGTGGAAATAATCATGGTTGGGAAAAAAAGCAACAAAAAATACTATATGCATTCCCTATCTTACTTCCATCTGCTAAAGCACTGATCATTAACACTAATCTAATAAAACCTGCACGGATTTTCTAACTAGTCTTTCAAGAACCTGTAATAAATCCCTTAATAGAGCAGTAAATTTAGCCAAGTGTTAATCAGTCAGTAATCAATATCAAGCAAATGCCGGTTGTAGACTTTGGAAGAGCAAAGGTTCTTTGTGTTTCCGTTTACCTGTACCACATGTGGGAAGCCTCCGGAGAGAGAACACCCAAAACATTTAGAAGACTCTATTTCCCCCTAAAGAAGAGGGAAGGTATTTGAACTGCCAGGTAAGAATCTGGAAAAGGCAAGCTACTGAGTCATGGATATGGAGAATTAATTAAGAACGGAGAAATAAAATGTGGGAAGCACCCCCATTTCCCCAGTGCTCAGGCTGTGCTCCTCAAGGCTCTTTCTGAGCACCTCAGACCGCTGTTCCTTTAAGTCTGGCACCTGAATCTTGATCTGCTTTAAAACCGTGTCCCTTTAACAGGCTCTTGGTGCAGTGCTTCCCTCTGATACCTCTGATAATATTGTATCTCTTTTTTTCCTTAATGCAGTCTAGTCTATTTTAGTGCAAACAATAGACCCTTCATTACTTTTAAGAACTGCAGTGTTTATCTTTAATTTTGAGGCTGTGTGCTGATATTTACACAGGAAAGGTGATTTATTCAATGTTATAGCACTGCTGATCTAATAGAAGCATAAAAATACCTTCTGCATTTTTCAATACTAATTACAGACTGCTATTTAATCTAGTCATCGTAAGTGCATAGTGTACTTACGTACATAGTGCACAGAGTGCAAAAATAGATGGATCTGCTGGGCTAATGCAGCAAAGACATGTTGTTCTTTCTCTCTCAGTAGGCAACCGTAAGAATTTCATCTTATATCATAAACAACAAAGCAATATGAGTAGAAAACTAAATCAAGCTATTTGAACTTTTATGAAGTTTACAGATGAAGAAATTATGTTTTGATTTTTAAAATGTGCATATATAATTAACTACAGAGATCAAGTCAAACCTCATTGATTTTTCTTGGAGGAGGAAAGCAACTAGAATCTCTAAAGGTGAAAAAAACCCAAACCCACTCGCTCATTCATGAGAAAAGTCTATACTTGATATTTTACCACAATAATAAGAGCCAGAGAAATAAATAAAACATTCTTCATTTGTCATACAGAAGAATTAGAGAGTCTGTACTGTATGTACTGATACTCAGAAACAAATCACAAATAAGAGTAACCTTGGTACATGGGGTTAGAAAGAGCAGGCAAGGACTTACCTACTGCCTCTGTCTTGAGAATGTGCAGAGAGAACAGAACAAGGAACAGCAATTCCATTATCTATTTTAAATAGGCTCAGTGTTGAAACCAGAATTGATTAGACTTCTTAGTATGTGATCATATTTCTGCTCTCAGTTTTATACTGGAGTAAGTAGTCTGGGACAGACCTGAAAGCCATAGCCAGGAAGGTGAACTCCTCCCCTTTGTAATTTCTCCAGATTTGCCCTACTCCTGATTTGCCTACATTTATTCATTGCTCCAAAATGAATGGCAGAAGGAATAAGGCTTTCTAGCACTAAGCAAGTAGCCTGAAGTGAGTAACTGATACTTTGCAACATATGCACATTTAGTAACCTATTACTAAAATGCTACATTTTTATTTACTGGTAGCTTTTTTTTTCTGACAGCCCATATGACATTCAATTAATGCATGTGTTAAGGTTAGTGTTTTGTTCCAAAAGACCCCAACAAAACAAACAAAACCCCAAGTCCCTCACCCCCCCATCCCGACCCTGCAACCCTCCGAACAGCTGCTCAGGACTGGAGTAGGCTTGTGAGGCTGGAAAAGGGGACCTCTGTGTGCAGTAACAGGAAATGTTTATTAGGTGGCATACCAACACCTTCCTTATATATGCTTTTGCAGTTAGGGGATTAACTGAGAGCACACCTTTTGTTTGGTTGTTTGGGGGGGGTTCTGTCCTTTTTTTTTTCCCCCCTGTAATAACACTTTTTTCTTAACTTTCCTGTGTCTGGTACTATAGTATAATATATATTTGTTTTTTTTTTTTTTTCTGTCCCCTTTGCTTTCTTATCTGAATGCTTTAATTCTGTATGTCTGATTCAGTGGCAATTCAGGCTTTATGTTCAACAAACAAAGGTGTGTACAGAAAAGTTGCATTACTACTTTTTTCTCTATAGTCTCTATTATAGACACATTTTCATCTTTTCATTTGGGGATGGATTTTGATAAAGCTGAGAAAAACAAAAGAGGGAGTGCAACTTCTTCGTCCCCAAATGCCCCTCTGTCCATGGGGATGCAACCCACGTGCTGGGTTGGGTGCAAGAAGAAGATCAGGATGCTTGAGCCAGTGCTCCTCTGTGAAGGGGTGGACAGAGCGAAGTGGCATTATACTGGCTGCATAGAGCAAGCCTCGTCATCCTGCAAGAGCTGAATTAAAAAAAAAGGAGCCAAGAAAGTGCTTCTTGCCTTTACCGACAGCTGCGGGCTCCCAGGCGAAGCGTATGGCCATTCCGCTGTTAGTAGTAGGGTCGCGCAGGATCGGGACCTGCAATAACAATGGGAAATCGGACAGCTGACTTATGAGCAGGTCTTTTATTCATAAAAAGGATGGCTATAAATAACGTTCCAACAATGAAGATTTGCTGGGTAGTGTTTTTCCATCCTGGATTAGGCAGATTAAAGCACGAACAGACGATGATTTGCCTAGCACATGGTGCTAAGATAGTTACTGCAGTGACAAGAACAATAAGGGAATTTGTTGCGGTTTTTCGCTTCCTAGTCTGGCAGTCTCGGCGGAGCTATCTAAGCAAGGTGCATGCTGAGCACGTAGAGAGAAACGGGGGCGTGAACGTGGCGGTGTCAGGTGGTGTCAGCCTTCAAGGGCATCTACAAGACATTTTACTCTTGGGCTTTTCTCTTTTTCCTTTCGGGGGATGGTCTTCAGTGGGGGAGCTGAACCAAAGCTCTTTGATGAATTTTTTTTGCTCTGTTTGTGTTTAGTTCTCTGAAAGCAAAGAGCCTGCTAGAAATCCTCTGTTTAGGACTAAAAAAATCTGAGGGTTAGAAACTTTGATCTTGAAATTCAGGATTCATTCTTTTTTTTTTTTTTTTTTTCCTTTTGTCAACCTTCCAGCTTGTCATTATTAAAGTGACAATAAACTGCACTGCAGTCATGTTAACTCAGTCTTTATTTGTGCTAGAAAGTGAAGGCAGACTCAGGGAAAGACATTTCCTTTCCTTATAAAGTCTGTAATCTAAATAAGCAGGGCAGACATTGTGTGACCTCCGTTTTTTTGTCTAAAGAAACTTACCTGACAGGTGCTTGGTTATCAGTTCTCAACAGCATCTTTGCACCGAGGAATATTTTTGAAAGGAATTGCACCGTAGGTGGGTTTTACATAAAGGCCTTTGGACGTTGAACCTAAATACATATGAGGATCTTGGTCAGAGAAGCTAAGAGACAAAGTTATGCAGGGAGTCTACTGCAGATCACGGAACTCAAAGCTCAATTTTTCTGGCATAATGACTGCAGTTGTGTCCATAGCTACAGGATAGGTAAGAACAGGAGGGAACATCAAAACCATGAAAACTGCACTTAGTTTGTGGCCTTGGTGTAGAGCACAGCAGCAAAGATTTTGGAGATGTTACCCCCAATCCCGTTTCTGAAATGCGTGAGATCTGACATTAGCCTGCTGCTCCCAAAAGGGCTTCACGGGAAGCTTGGAGGGGCTGACGTGACAGCTAATGAAGCTTGCATGTGTCTGAGCCAAATGATCCTACCATGTGCTGACAGGAGGAAGTCCAGAGCTGTTCCTTACCCTTCCAGCTGAACGGCTGCAGTCCCCCGTGGCCCAGCAGCGCAGACGGGAGGGGATGAGAGCAGGCTGGGTCTGACCCTGTGGCACAAATGCGTAAGAGTCCCAGTCAAAGTCAAGGCGGTGGCACAGCTCCTTGCGCTGGGAGGCTGAGCTGTTGCTCTTAGAAGGAAGATCTAAGGCTCGTGAGGGTGAGACCTTCTTCAGTCCAAATCCTGTTCATGGGTGAGCTGACCTGGGAGGAACTGCCCCTGCAGTGGGAGAGGGAAGCACTTCCAAGAGCCTTAAAACACAGATGAATTTCATGATTAGTGACTGGGTGATTTGGAAAACTACTCTTCAGAGTGAGAGAACATACTAAGTGCTCTTCATTTAGTTGTGTCTTGTAGTTTTCTTCATTAGAGTTCCCTCACCACCGAACAGAAAATCTGGAATTTCATGAGCAGTAGCTTTTGGTGAATCAGAAGCATCATGTCTTCATCTTTCATGTGAAAATGTGGTTTGGCTGTGATTCTCCCTGAGTCTGCTATATTGGAACCTTGTTCTAATACAAGGGCATTTCCAGTGGAACAGTAAGAAGCATTTTGCAGTGGCTCTTTATTTGGCCTTCTGCTCAGCGCTGGTGCATTAACTGATTACTATCTACTTTGGGCTGTACCTGAGGATTAGACCTTGTATTGTGTGGTATCATCATTAGTAAAGCTGAACTTGTCTCCTTTTCCCAGTATTTATGTAAAGCACTATTCTTTACGTGGATGAGTAGTCTTCGTTTGGTGAGCGATGAAACACTAGCAGCGTGTAACTCAGTATTTCCTAGAATTGTGAAGATGCATTCTGAAGGATGTGTCTCTCTAAGCTGTATATTTAGCTCTGTGTGTTCACAGCCTGTCTAGTTATTTTGCCTGGTTTGAGGCACATACATTTCTGACCATTGCTTTTTTGTAGGAAGAGGCCTCACCGTGCCTCTGTCGTTGTTTAGTTCAGAAGGAAGATGCCCTTTACATGGACCTTTTCATGTCTAAAGGGATAAGATGCATTCTGGCTTCTTCACATGGCAATTACCTGTGGAAGGCTTTGTTTACCATACAGCTTTGGTTTCAGGTATTTATCAATGTTTGTCTCCCTTTAGACAGCCTAATACACATTCCTCAAAGGTGAGAATAACCGGTCTGGCACCTCGGAGAAATGTCCAGGCTCTGCATAGATGGGGAGAGGGCCTGGTTTGGGGGGGGGTTCTTGCAACAAGCTGTCCTTGCCATTATTTTGTGGCTTGTAGCTAACATAATGCTGAACAGCAGTCGGAGACATTCACGCCTGATGATTGTCTTTGCTTTATGTTCCTGGTAAGGGCCTTGAAAGCAGAGCTGGGACACCAGATAACTCAAAACCTGTGAGGCAAAAATTCCTCAAAGAGAGTGGGTGGAGGAGGAGCGGAGAGCTTTCTGTTTTGAAAACATCTCAGAAAAATCTTGGAAGGAGATCATACATCCCATTTGTGTCTTCCTCTCCAAAGAGGAAGACTTTAATCTGCATAAATTAAAACATAAATTGGATAAATAGGCTCCTTATTTGTATTACTCCCTTTCCTGAATGTTCCTTATTTGCAGGCCTCATGATGCCCATTGAAAGCCTGAGCAGATGGATATTCTTGTCTCAAGGCTTTGCTGAAGGTCATGACAAGCAGGAATTAATCTTCCTCAATATTTAGCCAAGCTGCGTGTCACTTCCCATTTTCTGGCTCAGGTTGTGTGCTGTCCGCAGCTTGGTGAAGTGTATAGCTGGAGAGCAGCGGCAACTGAGGGGAGAGTTGAACAGTTGCATTTCACAACAAACAAGGTCTGGTGTTTCAGGAATGGGAGTAGGAATTGGACGTGAGTTCAGGGAGAATGTGACAGGAAAGAAACCAGAACAGTAAAATGCCTTATCCTTTTGGTGCCTTGTTTTTCTCGTGTGTGTAGTGTATGTACGTGACTTTGAAAGTAACACCAAATCATCCGTAGCTTAATTGTGCTATGGAGTTCTTATTTTCATTACATGGATGCAGCTTTTTCTCCTGTAGTTTCAGGCATAACTCAAGTTTCTTGGTGTATTATCAGCATAAAGGACATAGAGAATTGCTGCTGCATCACACTAAGGTAAAAGTGTATGTTGTCCAAGGGTTACTGCACAGAACTAAGACTCTCAGCTCCTGAACTTAATTTCCTGTTTTGAAATCACGTTTGGCATGTCACAGCTGGGGCCTGTTATTCTGAGAGCTGCTGAGCACTTGTGATTCCTGTTGAAGTCTGAGAGCTGCAGGTTACGGGCATTTCTGAAACTGCAGGCTCAGTGGTGTGAAGCTAGATTTTCCACAACAGCCACTTGAAATGAATGGTCATTACAAATTCAGCTCAAAGCTTCTCATGTCTCTTTCTTAGTATCTTCAGCATATTCAGTGATTATTGTCTTCTCCACAGGCATAATCGTCAGATAATTATTATTGAACTTTGTGCTTCTATACAAAATAATGTCATTTCTTACTCATGACAAAAATCAAAATAATAGCAATTTGGACATTCAGATAAAGAAAGATAAAGGCAATTACAGAACTAAAAAGTGTTGTCGAAGGTGAAATCTAGATAAATATCCATCAAAGTCTTGCCCACAGCCAGGTACAGCCAGTGTTTAAACCGTAAACCTGAGATACAGGAGATTAGATTCAGTTCCCTCCGTACCGGACTTCTGTGTGATCTTAAGCAAATAATGTGATTGTTCTTTTCCCTTTTGTAGAATGTAGATAACACTCTTTCCTTGCAGGTGTGTGGTGAGCATAAGTACAAGAAAGATTGCAAAATTCCCAGAATACGGGATCATAAGAATACCCTTCAATCGAGATTGTTATATGTAAATATTTGGCTATGTAGTAGCCCTCTGTCTCACACTGTGTTTGTTTTCAATTCAATCTACTTTTCATCTATGTTTCTGAGAGCTCAGACTTTACTACAGAGGGTTGGAATATACAAATCTGGGCTTTTTTGTGTATTGAAGCACACTAAAAAATCAGTTTTCACAATAATATTCTCTCTTTTAATCTAGCAACATCATGCTAATTTTTATGCAATTATATTAGGGAAATAAGATTACAAAGCTTTTATGAAGAGCTATTTATACTACTTGATATTATTTTTAATTACATCCTGATCTCATGTCATTTAGCGTTTCATGCTCGAACACCAAATTTTCAAATTAGAGACATTTCAAGTAGCATTTTCAGGAATATCTAGGGCACTCTGGAGCCCAAGTTCACGGATCTACTCTTCTCAGTAATTAGGATGTTTTTGCAGGCACGTTGCTTCGTGGATAGCCTGCTGCTCATCACAGCCCCAGCCCGCCTCGGTTCACAGCGCATGGAAGCCACAAGCAGAAGAGAGCAGGAGTGCACGCGCCTTGGTCCGGTGTCCTCTGCCATTCCCGGCCCAGGCTCCCCGGTGCTGAACGGCACCTGCTGCCATACTTGCTGGCATTGAAAGGACTCGCTGACGTGCGGTGCTGGCACTGACAAGGCGACAGAAATAGTAGAGCCCTTGTTCAGCAGCATCCTCACACCAAAAGTGGGGCTGACAAGTCTGCACGGGGTGGATTAAGGATGCACAAAGAATGGTTTATCTGCGACACTTTGAGAAGAATATAGGATATGAATACATCAGCAGACTTGATCAATCAGTTCTCAGCCCTTATTTCTATATAATCGTTCTTTGCACTTCCTTGTGACCGTCTGAAATACCTATTACTTATTTGCATAGAGTACTTCTAGTGTATAATAATTGTGTACTACTAATTGCACACTAATCTGAATATACTTTCATACACTTCAACTTTAACAGAAAAAAGAAGCGATAGAATTTTCCTTTTTAAGCTCAGCATTCTAGCAGCAATTTCTTATGCTGTAAATTCTGGCAGAGCTATCACGTAGTTCACAGCTTTACAGTTCTAGAGCTGGAATTGCTGCTATAACGATCAGATGTCAGCCCTGAATGTGGAAAGCCCATAAACTTAGCTGAGCTGCTTTGCGAGACCGTGGTACAAAATCGTTACTAACGCACATCAATCCTTTGTTAGGATAACAGTTAAAAATCAATTAAATCAGAATAACTTTGTAAGTAACACGGCTTTACCTGGATGATTTTGCTAAAGGAAAGCTGCTCAGCTGCAGACAGATGCCAGGTAGCAGCCCGAGCACGTTGGAGCTTTCTCCTTCTCTGTGGGCATTTTGAGTAAAACATGGGGTGACACAGAGGCGACCCACACCCAGCCTGAGCAAACAAAAGCGGCCGCTTCTGCGTAGGAAGAATATCCAGGGTGCTGTTCACGTTGATGCACTGATGTACCGCGCAGCCCCGCTGCCCCGCCGCGCGGAACGCCCGAGCCCCGCCGAGCCCCGCACTGCCCGCTCCCGCAGTGCCCTCTGCCGGCTGCCGGCGCTGCCGGGAGCTCCGGAGGGCTTTTTTCCCCGAGCCTCGAGTAGTTTAAATCTAGTTCTCAAAAATCCCTTACCTTTAAAAAGACAGAGAAGATATAATGATATTATGGTGGTTTATTCGTGTACAAGTTACGCATTCACTTTAAATAAGCAAACACAAAATATCCCGCAACAAAGATGTGAGTGTAGATGTCTGTCACTTTCTAGCTACATTCTCATCCAAGAATTAAGGTGGGAAAAATGGCATTTTCAGGACTGCTTAGGCATCTTAAGTCTCCACTGCAATTAATCTACTAAAGGGTTAAGCCATTCTCCTGCATTTCCTTGTTTGAAAATGAATTCAACAATTCATGAAATGCGTCTCTTTTTTTTTTAGCTTGTAAAGCATCAGTACCCTGATTTACACGAGAAAGAAAGGCCATACAATTTCAGGTGTATCCTGACAAATTCTGAGTACTGCAGTGCTCAGTACAGAGATATTTCTGTGGGCCCAGGCACAAGAGCATCTGTGGGGACAAAGACTCTTACCTTTTTGGATCCCTTTTGAAGTGCCGCAGTTCATCGTGTGGTTTTGCTTACAAGTTTGGGGGTTGTTCTGTAGACACGATCTAACTGTGCTTAGAAAAACAGCCACTGTTGGCTGCATCAATTCATAACTGTAAGCAAGAGACTAGAACAACTAGGTTCTGTTGTCTCGTGCTCGATCTCGAGCACTTCAGAAGTTTTGTGATGTCACTAGAGTTGATTAGGACTTACATCCTTCACTGAACAGGGGTCCAGGTTAGTGGCGCAATAGTGATGTTCTTCTTTGAGTTCCGTCAGTCACATACTCCCCTCCTCCAAACCCAAAAAATGACTGCTCTCCGTTTTCTTTATCTAAAACTGATCTGTTTGTGAATTAAAACTGAATTCACATTCATCCCATTTAGAATATCCTCAAAGACTTTTAAACTACTGATGTGATCGTTCATCTTCGCAAGAACTGGCCAGATTTTGCTCTCGACAAAGGTTGCTTTAAGCAGATCATCTGTAGAGTAGTAAATACGTTTTCCACTTTTGGCTATCCTAGCAACTTAAAGGTAATTGGCTATGCTCCGCGTTGGTAACCCAAATGTTTAAAAACACGAGTGGTTAAAGTTTAATCCACTGTCATGATGATGAGGTGGCAATAGAAGCTGTGTGTCAGGATTCATTCTTCGCCTGGAGAACAAGGTGGCAGCAACACTCCTGTAGTATGGTCTCTTACGGAGTACGGGATGCGTGAAGCAGACCTTGCTAAGGGCTGAAAGTAGGATTTTCCACCATGAATGGATACCCAAATTGCTCTGCTAACCACACTAAAATTTGGAGTCACTATTTAGTACTTGCACTGGGCATCCCTCAGCTGACCATTAACATAGCATCTGTGATCTTCAACTGCACAGTCATCTTCACCAGAATGGCGACAAAGGATCTGCACAAGCCCATCTCTGTGCTCTTCTGCAATTTGGCTTTTTCGGATCTCTTCACCAGCTTTTCCGGCTTTTGGATTTCGATGCTGTTCATCACCAATCCCGACATTACAATCTTTGGATCCAAGGATATGCTTGCACCTTATGCCTTCTATACTATTTCTATTTTATCCACCATCTATAACCTGGTAAGCATTGGAATTGAACGTTATCTGGCTGTGGCTGAAAGCATGAGGACAAGATTCAGGGTTACCAGAAACCGCTCCATAGCTGCAGTTTTAATTAGCTGGGTCCTTGCTTTCTTTTTGGGCTGCTTGCCATTGATGGGGTGGAACTGCTTGCATACGGAAAAAAATCTCTCTGTCCTCTACAGTCCATTTTGCGTCGACTACCTCATCTTCATCTCCATTCCCAACGTTGTGGTGGCTTTTATTATACCTCTGTTCACTTACCTTAGAATCATTATCATCTTGAGGAAAAGAAAGCTGAGAATGAAAGCATGTGGACAAGCTACCGGCACCTACAAATCAGCTGAAATCCAGGTTGCCAGAACCAGTATTTTTATTTGGCTCCTGGCCTTGATCTCCTATGCTCCTTTCTTCGCAGGCGTCATATTCGATGCAACTAACCATCAGTGCCACGTTGATCTCTACCCAGGCATCTACATCTTCCGAAACTGCACGGCTATGCTGATAACCATGAACTGTTTGGGAAACCCCATAATATATACCCTGAAACTCAAAACTCTGGGGGCTAAACTCAAGGCTCTGAAATGCCTTTCCACCAACCGCGTCCGAGCCTGCACCATTGAGAACATCTAGCCGGGACTGCCCTGGGGGCAGGGCTGCTGGCTCGCCTGACCCGGTCAACGCAGCCTGTCAATACTTGAAGGGGAAAGATGGGGAAAAACTTTTTAGCAGGGCCAGTTGTGATAGAACAAGGGGTGATGGTTTTAAACTGAAGGAGGGGAGATTTAGACTAGATAGAAGGAAGAATATCAGAAGTTTTTCACGCTGAGGGTGGTGAGGCCCTGGCACAGGTTGCCCAGAGAGGTGGGACATGCCCCATCCCTGGAAACATCCAAGGTCAGGCTGGACGGGGCTCTGGGCAACCTGATCTAGTTGAGGATGTCCCTGCTCATGGCAGGGGGTTGGACTAGATGGCCTTGAAAGGTCCCTTCCCACCCAAACCATCCTGTGATTCTACGAAAGCCGGCAGAGCGCTGAAGCGCGGCCGGAGCGCTGCCCGCTGGGGCGCCGGGACGCTTCAGCACCCAGCGGGCGGACAGCTCCGGGGCGCGGAAGCCAGCGCGGGGCGCGGAAGCCAGCGCGGGCGGGCGCGGGGGGGGGGCTGCAGCTTCGCGGCTCCTCTCGGCAGCTTCAGTAGCCTCCGGCAGCGAGCGAAGGGGGTTCGCAGCGTTCCGTCGCGGGCTGGCCTGCGCTCTGGGGCAGCCGGAGAGCTGCTCCGCTCGGGGAGGAAAACAACTCCATTAGCCGTGTTTACTTTGCGCTCGGAAATAGGCTTCTCTTGTGCTCGCTTTGCTGCCGGCGTTCACGTCCTTTTTGTATTATTTGTATGTTTTTGAAGACAGTGAAACGGCTAGAAAATTTTCAGCAGTGGGCGGGGGAATGTAATTTTACTTTCTCATTTACAGTCAGTCAAATTGTATCTTTGAATATCCGATGAATCTCCTTACTAACGGGGCACTCAGCACTGTTTTACTGTTGTAACCGTAACTGCAGTACGTAGCTGGAAAACACGTTTTGTGAGACATTTCTGACTACACTTCTCATATTTCCGCTTATAAATAGAGGCGCACCTGAGCCCGTGGCTTTTGAAATTTGAATTGCTCTGGGAGAAAACTTCACTTGAGTTCTTCAGTGTCAGAGCTGCAGTGAAGTTTCCTGCACGAAACAAAACAAAATAAAAATGTCAAGACCAAGTATTTTGTAAAAGGAAAAGGTCTTACCCCCTCCGTCTCCAAAAAGGAAACTGGCTGCTCAATAGTTAATCTGTCAGATCCGAGTAGGGATTAACGCTTATTCTTAGTGATACGAGGATATTTTCTAGAAGAATCTCAATGCGTAAATGTCTTCTCTCTCCTTGGCACAGCTACCGATCTAGGAGCCTCGATCGAATAGATCCTGGCGACGTTAGCTCATCTTTCTGGTTCTAAAGTACACGCAAGGATTGCTCAGTGGTGTTACCTCAGCGCGATGACCCAAGCTGCGACAACGCTCTCACACTCCTGACACGCGCACACGCACAGCCCACCCCACATCAGCCCTTCCAGGCAGGCGGGAGGTCTCAGGGATTTCTTTCCGCTTCGTTTGCTTCGTTGTCATTGTTTCAGCATTTCAAAGGGCTGGAGTGAACTACGAACAAAATCCCGTTATTCTGCTCCCAGGCGGGTGCGAGAAAAGAGCAGGTTTTTGTGTAAGAAATGGGTTCACCCACTAATGTAACAAACGGGCAAGTGCCATCGCCTCGACAAATCCGACGCTCGGCGGTTTGTGCGTGTCGCCATAGCCCCCGATGCTGTGCCGCTTCAACTCCGGGAGAATTTCTTTTGTCTGAATCGAAATTCAGACATTTAAGGAAATGGATGGCACTAAACGATATTAAAATGCACTATTTAAATGGACAATGTAACTCAGGCAAGAGGAAGCCGGCTCCGTCTCTCCTCTGAGCAGCGCTGTTCCCTCAGCGCTTTCCCTTCACCACCCCCAGCCCCAGGAGCTGTTCGGCTGGAAACGGAACCGCTGCCGCCTCCTGGAGGTGTTTCGGCCTGACGGCGGTAACGGGAGGCTCCGCCGCACCGCACGGCCGGGCACACGGGCGGGATCCACGCGGGGCCGGGCTTGACGCGCCACGTTCCGTCTGTGAGGGGCTCCCGCTCCGCGCCCTGCTGCCGTCGGCGAGCTGTACGTGACGGCCGGAGTATCTGACGCGTCACTCTCTCCCGCAGCGATTGTCCTTTCAAAAGCAAGGCGGCAGCGGGAACCCAGCCAGAAACCCCGCACGAGGAGAGAGATACGTACATAAATAGGTATAAAAGTAAGGCCGGGCCGGGGGAGGGCTGGGCCCCGCCCGCCGCTCGGCAGTGGACCAGCCAGCCTGGGTGGAGGCGCTCGGCGCTCCGCTGGCCGGAACTGGCGCGGCGCGGGCGCCATGCGGGCTCCGCGGGCCTGCGGCGTGTGCGGGGCGGCCGGCGCCGCCAAGTACCGCTGCCCGCGCTGCGCCGCCGCCTAGTGAGGGCCGGGCCGGGCCGGGGGGCGCGGGGTGGGGGCGGCGGGGGACCGGGGGCGGCAGCGGCGGGTGTGGGGGGCGGCGCGGCCTTGCCCGCCCGGGGAGGGATGAGGGGAGCGGCGGCCGCCCGGTGAGGGGCCGCCTCCCGCCCTTACCGGCGCCTCTCGCCCCACAGCTGCTCCGTGCCGTGCTGCAGGACCCACAAGGGTGAGTGACCGGCGGGACGGGGACGGGGACGGGGACCGGGCGGGCCGCGCCGCGCTGCGCCGCTACTAACGCCGTCTCCTCCCGCAGAGCGATGCACGCCGGAGCCGGAGCGGGAGCGGGAGCCGGAGCGGGAGCGGTCGGCGGCCGGACAGGCCTTCCCCGGCGGGCAGCCGGCAGGTAGGTGGGTGGGTGGGACGGGCGGGCTGAGCGGCGCGGCGCGCCCGGCCCGCTGCAGCTCTGCTGTGCCGGCCCGCAGACAGCCCCTGGTCGGTGGAGGACATCCTGACAGAAGACGACGAGCAGGACCGCGTCCCGCTGCAGAAGCTCAAGCTTTTAGGTAACCCTGAGAAGTCGGGAGTCCGCCGGGTGCGCAGGTGGTGGCAGGCCTTCAGCAAAGCGGGCGAGACGCTCGGTTGCCATGAATTCTTCATGGAGCACTGCTGTTTATCCCAGCTGTGCGCCTCGTTGCAAGGCTGTAAAGATTTAAATGTCACATACCTGGCCTTTCACCGTATCTCGTTGAAAGTTTATTTGCAAAATAAGAGTGGTCTGAACCACATTTGTAACTGGTCGAGATTAGTACTGTTTGTCTTTTTCTGTCTTTTTTTAAAGGGGAATCGGAGGAACTGAGAGCCATGCTTCTGAATCCACACCTCAGGCAGCTACTGCTGACAGTCGATCAAGCAGAAGATAAAAGCTCCCTCATGAAAAAGTACATGCAGGAGCCATTATTTGTTGAGTTTGCAGACTGCTGTTTGAGAATTGTTGAACCTCCAGAGAAGGAGAACATTCTTCCCGAGTGAGCTACTTTGGGAGCATTTTTCTTTCCTTGAGATCTGTTTCCCTCTGACAAGATTTGAGACCCTGTGCTACTGTGGTGCATCATTCTGTGTGTTTCCTCGAGGCCTGGTCACACGTCGCTCGTGGATGTCAGGGCTCTAATTTTCAATTTAGAGTTGATAAACAGTGACATAGTGTTGGACAGATTTCTAGATACTAGGAATTAAACTTGATGTTCTGTGGACTTGCTTTCTGTTGGTACAGAAATACTGTCAACTGTGGGAAACATTGCTTCCCAAGGCCAATTAATATTAAATATACTTGCATTTATTTTAATCCACAAACTAATCTGAAATGTTTTTGTTAACTAAACCTTGTTGCGGATGGTCGGACACCTTTACAAGGTATTTAAGAGTTTATTTAAAAGTGGGATACACAGACAAGCTGAACATTTTCAAGACCCATGTGAGCAACAAAGAGACTGTGTGGAGCGCCTCTGATGAGAACCCTGGCCCCTCGGCAGAGGTAATGCTATTGACTAGGCAGTGCTAGAAATGCACGGCAGTTGGGAGAGTACATATATTTTGGTCATATAGATAAAAAGCCAGAGTCCAGTCTTGCTTTTCCCTGAGACATCTGCCTTTAGTGTTACAGCTGCTTGCTTCCGTGGTCACAGTCAGAAGTGTTATGATGTTACTGCACGCTCGTGGTCAGTCAGAGTAGTTGCACGTCCCGGCGAGAATCCAGCACACATCAGAAATGTTTGCCTTATTTGCTCTCTCATTACCAGCCTCTTGCTTCTCCCAGGTAGTGGCAGAAGTGTTCAGTTCAAGTAGATATTGCTTAAAGCACTTGATCTCTTTTAATTATGTTGAGTGTTCTTGTAGTACTGATATTTCCTCTAATATGTGCATGTGTGTGAGAGGAGGAATGCCCCCCCATGCGTTCTAAATTTGAAGTATACTATATTATACGTACAATGCCTTGATATAGAAAGCTCTGAGGTAGCAGCAGATATGGACGTTGAGTAATTTGAAAGCAGCAGCTTGCAGACAGTCCTTCCCTGAAGGAAAAAGTACAGTATACGCCGATGGCCAACACCTATGTTGGAAGGAGTTTTTTTCTGTCCAGTAAAATCTGGTTAAATCCAGTGACAGAATAGGCAGCCGTGTGGGGGCTGACATTTGCGTAGTGCAGGGGAGACTTCTTACAGTGAAACTTGATAGAGCCCTAGGAGAAAAAGAGGCGGAGAGGTCAGGTGATGTTTTGCCAGACTTTGAGCTAATTTTGCTATTCAAACTAAGTAGTGCTAATGAATATGGATAAGGATAGAGGAAGACCTCCAAAGGAGTCGCAGTACAAATGGATTTAAGAGAAATAATTACTACAAAGAGTACAAATACCGTAATTTGAACTGAAATTAGCTTAAACTCTGAAGATGTGAGTACTTAGTCAGTACTGAACTTGGCACTGCTTCTTCCCACTTCTAGTAACCGTGACCAGGCACAGGCTACATTCTTGCAGACGTAACTTTATGCAACCTCAAAAACTTATAAAAACCCCAAGCACAGGCGCAAGGTGATTGGTAACCAGAGCGCAGCTTCTGAGAGAAGCCAGTGTGGGCCGTGGCTTGTTTGTAGTAAACGGTATCCACAACTCTTCTGCGTGCGCGTAGGAGCTGAAGTACTGGAGGGTTGCTCCCCCCCCGCTTTCTGCCCTGGAAATCCGCTACGCGAATTACTCCGTGCAGTTGTCTGCACAGTGAAGTTAATACAGAATTACTGGGATATTATTAATACACCCACTGGCTTTTTCCTAAGTGGATGTTTTTTCACGTGTTCACCTGTTGTGCAACTCGAAAGCTCTAAGCAGAAAAAATACACATAGTTCGCAATAGCAGAGCCCGTGTTGGAATCCTCTGCTCTCCGGTTCTGAAGCAGAGCTTTGGTCAGTTTGTTCCTGTGACAGAGATTACAAGAGTTTCCATGTTTAGCTGAAAGTCTCGACTCAGCCCTGTGTCTAGCTTGACCTACTGATGTCAGAGTCGTCCTGGCATACCTAAGGCAGCGGAAGAAGGGAGACTGTAGCTTGAGAGCAGACTTCATAGCTGCTCTGCGTGATGGCAGAGCTCAGGTTCCTGAACTCACGGCAGCTTCAATGTGCTCCTGACTCGAGTGCGTGAGGTTTGTTACCTGTGGGAGAGCTCTAATGGAAGTGATGCCACAGCCAAAGAAACAGCTTTCCACCTTGCCGCAGTCGCTCTCCTGAAGTACTTTGAGGCACGCCAGCAGGGACAGGTCTCTCCGAAGTCCCGTTGCAGTAACTGGTGCAGCAGCCAGGGCAAGGCCGAGAGGCCAGAACTGAATTATTGCATGCAGAGGCCACGTTGTTTCCAAAGAGCCAGGTGGTTTGGCTGAGATGACTGTAGCTCCAGGAACTGAGAAGAACGCCTCTTCTTCACCCTCATCCAACTCTGCTGCTGCTAAAGCAGCCATTTTTGCCTGATGAAGAGATGCAGAACAATATTCTCGAAAAAGATTCTCAAACATAGTGAACAAAATTTCAAACTGCAAAACTAAGGGTCTAAAAAAGAGGGCATCTTAAAGGACAGGGCACCCTTTGGGACATTTTCATGTTTTAGGAAGGTAAGGAACGAGTTTATTCTGCAGTCTCTACGCTGCCACCCTGCAGAAGCAGCTGTACCAGACTGGCGTCCATCTTCTACTCTTCAGCTGGAGAAGAGTGTTCTGGAGAATTGACAGTATTGGTTTTGTACTTGACAGAGGGAGTTCCTTTCTCAAACGCTGAAAAGCCTCAGTCACAATTTCAATGCTTTCCTGTACCAATGTACTTACTTGCCATTTCCTCCAGCCACGTTTAATAACGTTTGCAGCCCTGCGCATCCTTTGGAAGTGAATCTTCGCTAACCAGGAACGAACAGCTGAAGATTTAATTAAAAGAAATCTGAGGACAAAGAACCTGAGAAGCTCTTGCAGACAACGTAAGAGAGATGGCACTTAAGCCTTCTCCATGTTCAATTAACAGAATCACACCTGCCACCTTAAACATCCACTGTAACTGGAAATGTTATATTACGTTCAGCCACACCCTTGTCAAAGTACCTGCTTGGATGACAGTTGCAGACCGTCTCTCCTTCGCTAGTTTCCTCTGTTTAAATCTTCTCCAGCAACACTGAATGCAGAATGCTTTCTCATTTAACACCTCTGCTCTTCTAGCTTCGAGTTGCTCCAGCTGCATGGGGGATACGAGCCTGCACTTAATACTCGGGGACGGAGTTGTGCTCACAGCACTTCCTCTTTACGGGCCCTTGGTGTTAGTCAGAAAACCACATGTGCGTTTCAGTGTCCCAGTGGATGAGGCTTTAGAAGTGGGAGCACTTCATTAATGCTTATTTGGTAACAAGTAAAATGGAAATGTAAGTATCTGAGGGGAAGAAGAGTGGTGGGGCGGGGGGAAAGTGGACACTCCCAAAGTCACAGTAGCAGCTGGCTTAAAACTACCTCCCCTGAAGGGGATTCTTTTACGGCTGCATCCTCCAGTACGCAGCTTTGTAAAAGTGCCTTCGTCTCCTTCATCTCTTCCACAAAGAAGCTGCTTAGGCCTGCCGGAGTTGCCAGGTCTGTCAGCTGAAGCTAAGGAAAGCTGTGATCTTTACTGGAACTGGGAGGACGCTGACACCACCAGACACAAGTCCAACTCCTTGTCCATTAACGACAAGGACGCCATTAAACAAAGTGCTTCTGATAGCTGGACTCTGATGGATGTTTGATTTAGTTTAGTAATTTGAAGGAAAATGCCAAATTCTGGCCACACTGGCATTAGCAGGAGTATCGCCTAACCCGTGATGACAATCTGTGCCAGAATCCCCGTTATGCGAGTACGCTCCAGAACCGTTAGCCAAGGAAACAGCACTCTTACCACAGAATTAGCCATAAATACTTTGGTTTTGCCACAGTACACTGAAGGGTTTTCTGCTCTGTTCCCTGTTTGCTCAGCAGTGGTTTGTCCTGTAACAACCTTCTGAAGGATCTCAAAAACGACAGAACGTGCTGCTTTGTCATTGTCCACCGCTGGAGTCTCGTCTGCAAATGAAGCATTAAAGAGAAGGTATCACAAAAGCTGGAAATTGGGACCAAGTAATTGTCTTTACACTGAGACTTCTTGGCCATTTAGGGGTTATATTCCTACAACAGGGGAGGAGGAGATGGCTGAGACATTACTAGATCTACCTGTGTTTAAGGGAAAAACGGGACAGCACAGATTGCACCATGTGCTAGCAACTAGAAAACCAGCGTGGTGTGTTTTAAGTAGGATGTAGTTTGGGTGCTGTCTTACCAGCTCTATTACAGCCCGTCCATAGGTAACAAATGTCATTTTGGGTAAACCTAGCCAACGAAACAGACGTACGGAGGGCTCTGCTGTTCTCACATTGTTTAAAGCATCCTACATGGAAACGTTAGAAAGCAACAGCAACGCAATTAAGAATAGATTTGAGCAGGTCAGTCCTAAGAAAATCCGATGAAATACCCAAAACTCAAAGCTGTTGGGAAAAAGAGCACAAAGCAAGGAATTAGACTCATAGCCTTAATGTACTAAAAGATGCGGGAATAGAAAACAACTTCTACACAATTTACAGCTTTCAGAGGGCATCGGAAGCAGCTACAGGGACATGGACTAAGCAGGAGTTTATTGCAGCAATAAGAGGTTATTAAAACCATTTCTGGGACACAGTACGCAATTTTTTACATTATGAGACAAACAGGTTAGCCAGATTAATCTATTTGGAAATAGAGGTAGAGTTAATTCAGACCTGTCCTTCAAAGAGATTGGGTTGTTCAAGGCAATGCTGCATGAGTTTCTGCATGCCCAGTGCCGGAACTTGATGGTCTTTGTATCTTTCCATCCTGGATACTGTTTGCTTTTCTGCTATAAATATTTCTAAGGAGATGAGAGCATTTTAAGGTACTGAAAACAAATATAAGCAATTCTTGCTTACAGGAAGACATCTGGTGACTATGATGGTGTTCATGGGGCTGGGCCGATAAGGGAACCAAAAGCTTATCCCCGCGTTTAGGAAATTGTTTTGCTTTGTTTGCAGCTTATTACCCGCTAAAGATAAAAAGGACTAGTAACCTATCACAGTGAGGCAGTCCAGCTAATGGCGTTATAATCGAGGGAGAAAGATACGGTGCGTAAGTAACGTGCCAGCCGGCACTTCGTTACTTCATTCCATTTCCGCAAGGTGAATAGATTTCCAGCCGTTTTACTTATCTGACATCGGCTGGTGCTTACTGGTCCTGCTTCCCACATCTACTGGTTACTGAACTGACCCACTGGGTGAAGATGGGATTAATCTGGGAGAGAGAAGGGGGTGGCAGTAACTTGCAATATTAAATGTAACCACCCGATGAGCTCCTTCTTTCAGGGGCTCACCCCAAAGATGTTACCTTGTAGACTGGACTGTGTTTTTTAAAGTCCATCCTCGCTCTTGCTTAGAAAAAAGAATCGCATATGGAAGTTTGCAAAAGGTAGAAGAAGCAGCAGAATCCAGGTAAGCTTGAAGGTCAGTGTGTTCGGCAAGAAAACAAGGTGGGGAAAAAAAAGAGGAAGGAGAGGAATATGAGCAAAAAGGTAAGTGGTTTTCAAGTCTACTCAAGAACCAACTCTAAATCAAATTATATTGGAGGGGGAACCCCAAACACCATTGTAACTATAATTGTTCTACCCAAGAAGAACACAGAAAGCGGCGATAAGATGAAAGATCTGCACTTTTAAAAAGAGCCTGCTGTAAGCATTAGGCAAATTAGAAACTCGGGTTGGTGATAGGTTAGAAAAATATTTTGAGAATAGTGGTGTCCCTAGCGCTGAATACAGTAATTGTATCTGATCTGTGCAATGTCAAATTGGTGCGGTGATAATTTTACTTGATAACAGAGGGATTATCTAAAGAAACGTACCTTTTTTCTCAGCGGTATGATAGCTGCTTTTATCGCCCACTCTGTTTTTATTGGACCCACGTGATTTTCTCAGTATTTCATAGCGCTCGGTGAAACTTTGGAAAGGGATCCTGATAGAGAAACGTACAGTTAATTCTAGGCAAGTATCATTTACTGTATGGGTAAATAACCTGTCCTGTGAGGGGGAAGAAATTGCAGAATGGCTTCAAAAATCCAGTGCACAGAATGCAAGCGGACTGATGCCTGGGTAGTCACCAGCACGCAAGAAACGATAAACTTTCTGAAGAAATCCAGGAGACTGCCTATTGCCCCAGTAACAGACGGCGACTTGTGCTGTAACAAAGACCGGGCAGGAACTGGGCTTGTTGATGATAGCAGTGAGCTTCACCCCATCAATACTGAGCTGTCAGAAACGGGACTAGCTCAGGCCTTCTGCCCTCCATCCTCCAAAGGTGGTCAAGAAAGCCCAGCACGGTGACTGGCTGCGATGAGATGCCTGACTTCAGGATGGCTACACTTACATGAATCCCATTTATAATTTAATTGCTGAAAATGTTACTGTGAAGCCCTGTTAAATTAGAAAGCTTTAGTACGTGATAGTCCACATCAAAACATCTCTTCCCCAGCTTCTCGGAGTGAAAGGTACGGTGAGGTCTCAGACTGGGGGTGTGTTGCAGACACATCTGGACTGTGTTAGTATTTGGTGTATTTTTAGGGATCCCATTGTCCTGAGTGCAAGCTGTGCTGGCCCCCGTTACTGTACTGCGACTGCACTTCCGGACTTGCTGAACTAGCAGAGCTTCATTATCCAAAACACAGAACAGCAGTCCAGATTTGTGACAGGTATTTTTGTCTCCAAAGCATGAACGAGAGGTGCTCAAATAAGCTTAAAAGCAAGCAGTGAGCAGAACTCTTCAGAGAGCTTTGAAAGAATCAATAAAGTTCTGTGGTCTGAAACAGACTGCAAAGTATCTGGGTTTCCTGCTGATAAGCTCGTCTGAATAACTAACATGCCACTAATCGCTATAGAAATGGATTATGGAAGATGTTGCTCAAGAAGGTTGGACTTACCTAATAGGGAAGCCTGCTGCACTGATGGTGATGGCTTCGACTATTCCACATGCCTGAAGCTGGCTGAGAACCTGAGGCATAAATTGAGACGGTTTAGGTAACCACGGTCTTACTCTTTGTGGACGCTGCGTGTGCTCGGCCCGCGTGACGCGGCTCAGCTCAGGCGCCACGCCAGAGCTGGCCTGGTGTGCACCGCCAGGCTGGCAGCTGGGGCACGAAGGGAGAGGGCGGAGAAGGGGATTACGCAGCCACCGAGCTACTGCTTTGAGTAACATCCAGAGTAGGGTAGTGCTAACGCGGGAGGACAGTCCTCTTGTGCCCTCTCTTGTGGTACCTACACCCTCTGCACTGACCGAACGCAGCAGAGGATGAAAACCCAGTGTCGGTATTTTAATACTACTTGCATGTAATCAGCAAATTCTCAGAGCATTTAAAATTAATGCAGCACTACTCCAGCTGCTCGTTTTTACATCAGCTGAGGTTCTCTAGATAGCTTTAGCATCTGCCGCGCTGCTCCCAAAGATGTGCTTGTCAGCAGATCTCATCTAACTTGTCAGTCCTCCCAGAGCAGACGCCAGGCGCAAGCAAAGGTTTGTTGTGGGCACGCAGTGTGAAGGTACCTGTGTGACCGGGGCTGCTGAGCAGTAAGATCACCTGTATCTGTTCTGGGGGCTGGGATGGTAGCACCCTAAATAACCCCGGAGCGCTCTGGTAAGAGAACTTCTCATACGGCAACAAGTAAGTTGCATCTGGAAGAGCTGCTGTGCTCACTAGCTCCATTTTAGACAAGCATCATCAGTAGTTCTGAAAGGATGTTTATCTTGGAAGCTCGAAAGGAGAAAAAGCTGTTTCAAGATGTGCTGTGAAGGGAGCTCTGCAAGTGACTCAAGATCATAAGAGACCCAATGCAAAGCCCCGCGCAGTGTCTCTAGGAAGGCTCTCGTTGACTCGGTGGGGAAAGGCTTTTGAAAAGTTACCTCTTCTCTTTTAAAAGTCATTGCCTTGCAGTCAGCGTTAGGCTTGATGCATCGGATGTAATGCGGTGTGGTGCTATTCAAAAGCTGCATGAGATGTTCCAGTGAACCCTGTAGAAAACAAATACAGGTTTAATGAGGGACAACTCCTCCACAGGTAGTTTAGCTAATCGTGGTGGTCTATAAAAACAACGAAGCTGGTTTTTGCAAGGATGGCTTTACAGACTCAGTATTAGCAGAGCTGTTCTATAAGGACAACTTGAGCAAAAAATCCACTATATGGATGCTTTTGTAAAATTGTTGATGGTAAATTCAGAAAGTTTCCAAAATGATAGCAGGGCCATCAGTTGAAGCTAACCCCTCCAGAGGAACAGGAAGGAGCCTCACAAAGAGAGATGCCCGGCTGTTACAGGAAAAGGTAAAATTGGAGTGAGTTAAAACTATAAACGCAGAGAACCTCGGGCATCTGAAGCTATTTCTGTTTTACAGCTGTTTCATTTTAATAATATTTACTGATCTTGGTGCAACTATACTGTTCTCTCATCTGGTTATGAAGACAGCAGTAGAAAGCAGAACTTGAATAGGATGTACCTTGAACTTTGACACCACTGTAACAACAGCTGCTCTGTTCTGGGTTTTGATGTTATTTTGGTTCCTTTCTGCCACAGGAAATAATTTTTGAAGCAAAGGGTCCTTAGAATTCTGCAAAACATGGACCAGCTCTGGTGGAATGGGGTCCTGCAAACACAAACATGACTCATTAGTATTTGGACTTAGGCAGAAACCTGCCACCTTTGAAAGTGACAAAAAAATTCCACCTGTAGAGATGGAACAGTATTTCTGATGCCAACTTCGATTCCACCACAGCTGTAGTTGCAAATCTCACTATGTACATTCATTCATAGTCAGATTCAGGAACAGAAAACAATGTTTGGCTGAACATTTAGCAAATCCTGTCAAATGTATGACTGTGCCTAACGCTGTTCTCGTTATACAACTTCAGTGAGCTACAAGTCTCAGGCCTAGTGTGATCCCCGTAGGACAGTCTGCAGCAGATATTAGAAAGTCTGTTACAAAGTCTTCCTTTTAATTAAGAGAAGGTATTTTATTGCATCCCCTAACACCACTTGCCATCATTGCTGGTGATGTCAGAACTGACAAGGGGCCCTCGTATCTGCAGACTATTTCACTTATTCCCTGATGGCACAACGCGGCCAAAACTTGAGTTTCCTGGTATTTTCAGAACTTTCAGTAGTCGAGTCCATGCTCTTGTTTCTCATAAACGTATCTGAATTTTGGGGGAAATGAAGCGCTCTATTTATGCTTATATAAATGCCTTGATGCCAGTAACACTTCTGCGTTGTCTCAGGAATGGAAGAAGCCCTGATGTGGTGATACACGGCCCACTTACGCCTCAGCTGAAAGGTCCGCTAACAAAGCATTTCCTTGTGCCAGTGATGGTCACGAAAAATTAGACCAAGAACATCATTACCCAGTTTTACACGGCCTGAAGGATTTATTTGGAGCAAGGTATGTATATCCAGTAACCATCACTGAATACACTCGTCAGTGGTGCTTTGATTTAAATTGCTTTTGGTCTGTAAGATTTTGGGTTTTTTTTTTTTTTAAACAGCTATTTCTGAAAACACCTACCTTATTTTTCTCCACCATTGCTGCCAGCTGATAGCAGACTTTGCCAGCATAATGTGAAATAATAAAGTTAGGCTTCTTACTAAATTTGTTTCGACTTAAACATTGATTATTAGACAAGGCTTTCTCAATCCGAGTTTGAAACAGGTCAGTGTTAGAGGATCTATTCAGGCGGCACTCCTGCATAACAAACAAGACAAAATTGCAGCATCTCTTATTTGTCATAAAGAACTGTCTTTAAAAGCTAGGACACTTTAAATGTAAATCATGGCCATTTTACTTTTAGAGTTGCTTTGAGTATGCCAGCCCTGAAATACGGGGGGGGGAGGGGGGGGGGGGGGGGGGCAGGGAGTAAGTGAGGCTTCATATTTGAGTTAGAACATCCTGGATCAGAGGAAAAAAGACAACTCAGAATAGAAGAAGCAGTGTCATGACTGTTCTGAAAAATAAGTTCTGCAGGAATTTTATAGCTGACACGTTTCCTACTAATTTAGCGTTTTCTTTGGTGGCACGGGACGGAAGGCAGGCCAAAAGCATTAGGGGTTTGGATCCACACTTACCTCATTCAGCAAAGAAAAAATGCTGAGAGGATTGCCCTCTATCAGATCGAGGCAGTTCTGGTTGTCCTGGTAGTTTATGAAAGACCACTGCAGGCCTTCAGCTGCGTACTCCTCCTGAGGCACGGGAGAAACGGGTTACGCTGCAGCAGAGGGCACTACAGCCCTAATAACCGTGCGCCTTTCTGCAGCGGATGCAGTTACTGTTTAACAAGTTAATCCCAGGCTCAGCCTGCTCATCCAAAGCTCAGCTCATGTTCAATGGCAATCTTGAGAAAAAAAAACAAACGAGGATATTCTACCGCAGGTAGCTTCTGAGTATGTAGCAGCAGATCCTGCTGGAACAATTTGTTTAAGTATTTGGGTACCTCACAGATTTATCAGCGAGAGCTGCAAGGCGGCTTGACAGAGTAAACAGAGGCTGCAGCCACACTGAGTCTCTCCTGGCTGTACCGAGTTTTGCCATGAAGGGCAAGGAACGTGCAGAACTCCTTCCTTAGATCGGGACACAGCCCTACCCCACCGTTGTGTGCCAGACTTTACTAGTTGGGCTCCATTTAAAGCCTGATCCAAAAGGAAGTGGAGAAGGAGATTCGCTGAAATAATTTGTACAATATTTATGCCGAATTACAGAACAAACTGTCAGGAGTGTTTAACAAGCACAAGCTCCAGCCAGTTATTTTAAAAGTCTCCTGCCAAAAGCTTGCTCAGCACAGCCACTAATGGCGTTTAAGTGGTTTGGGACACAGCCAGATCAAGAGAGGTAAGAGGGCAGGCCGTAATTGGGAGGGGTACTATAAACAGAGGTCATGAATCAGTTTCAAGGGAAGTAATTGTGTGCTTGAACTTGGTTTCCATCTTCACTGACCATTAACCCCTGGCTTACTGATGAGGACAGGCAGGAAAAAAAAAGTGCTGGGCATATGAAAGCACAAATTATGGTCCAAGAGATACTTATCTCCTGAATAAATTGATAAAACTATGCCGTGAGGCAGAAGGTACCATCATGTTGGTGCCATAAAGAAAATAATTTCCCAGATTCCAGTTAATGGCAAAGAGCACTGTGGTAATGTACGTGTCATGTGAAGGAATTCAACAAGGCCTGAAGCACAGCCCTTAGAGCAGCAGCCCAGGCCTGGCAGCGCTCTGTAGCTTTCGGAGCACTCGGATGAGAACTGGAATTAGCAGCGTGTGACCAGCTAGGCAAGTGACTGCAATGTATTTAGCACGGTGCAAATACCTTCTCTACCGTGAAACACCACAACTCGTGTACCTCCTCATTCAAAAATAAAAGCTGATGCGCAGTGTGGTTTTGTCTTTAAAGGTACCGGCACGACAACTGGGTTTATGAAGCTGCTCCCCGGCGGCAGAAGGCCCCCGCCAGGTACCACGCGCTGGTGACGTTCGGGTTACAAGGTTCTGTCGGGCTCTCTGCCTTCGCACTAAGTGCAGGTCTAGACGCTCCCCACCCGTTTAGGTACTTTATACTTGATGAAGAGAATTAACAAGGTTATAAGCAGCAGCTTCCAAGAGAATCTCAATTTAGGCTATACTTGCCTCAAGAATTTAGTTTTAAGTGTTCAGCTCTTTGAGGGAAAGCAAATAGTTTAACAGGCCACAGAGCCAACGGAGCTGTGTAATAGGGAACAGATCTCCAGTACCCAAGAGAGAAAGCTGTCTCATCCCACCAACTGCCCCACTCTCCTCTTTAAAAAAAGCAATTTTTATCCACATCCTACTGATTTCTGTGGCATTACTTACTTGACTGACGGTTGCAATCTGACCAGGGGCACAGAAATACAATTAAAGAGACAAAAGATGCTGTTTTAAAGTTAGATACTTAACATTTGTTACCTGTTGTGCCTTCAGATAGTGTGCTACAAAGTGCTGCTGCAGTTTCTCATTGGCATAGTTAATACAAAGCTGTTCCAAGTTGTTTTCAGGGAAGGCTTCAAAACCGTAAACATCCAACAAACCTAGAAGGAATATGGGAGGACAGTGCGCTTTGGTCTAGGAGTAGCTTGAAGGACTTACGGTTACTCAGTTAAACCAGGGTAGAATAACCGTACCTATGAAGCTGGTCCACGCTGATGGATCTGCATAGATGCTTTCATTTATGACCAAAACGAGCCATTCAAACAATCTGCAGGCAATGACAACTGGATTAGTTGGAAAGCGTTTGCTTACAACAATCAGAGTAGTGTTCTTTTACTGCTGTTTATACCAGTATCCCATGGAAGAAACAAAAAATGATGACATGCTGCCTGCTGACATGAAACAGCAGTTCTCTGAAGAGCTATTAGATGCTGCAGCTATGTCAGGATCTACACCTGAATCAAGGGGGTGTCGAGAGGGGAAGGGAGGGTTACGCTGTTATTGTGTCCAAGCAGAAAGCTGAGGAAAGTACATCCCTCTGGCCTCCCTGTTCCCTCACAAAAGCAGTATGGAGTAGCACAGCAGCCTGCCCGACGTGTCCTTACTTAGCGTAAATCACTTTGGCGAGGCAGTCCCTCCTAGTCTCGCATTCGGCTCTGGAGCATGGCTTCTTGACGACTTGTTGTTGTTTCCCAGCAGTTATTGTTCGAATTCTTAATGATTGCAGTAGTTCCTCGACAGGTATCTTCAGCAAATCTCCAGCGGTCTTCACAAAACCTTGTTCAAGAAAAAAAAAACATCATAAGGTTATCTGGAGTGTCAAATGAATGCAGCCCCTTTAAAGTTATGGAAAGTCCAGAGATAGTGCAGAAAAATGACACTTCCATGAACTCACCAATTTAAATGTGGATTTTGGATCTTTTTACCCAAACTTGGGAGCAAGTTTTGCAAGACCAGGCTCTTAATTTGGATGTACAGTACCTCTAGAACATCAGGTACTGTTAGGTGCTCTCTTTAAAATGAAACAACAGTACCAAAAAAGTCTGAAGTTTGCCACACCGAAGTAGGCATTTTAGAGAGTACTCTCTAGGTACGTCTTTGTTACTTTTTCACCTTTTTTGAGCAGAGACTGCTAAATCCAGATAGACAAATAAAACAGTCATGACCAGAAAAACACAGGGATTTGGGGGACAGTAAGGAAATGTAGAAGAATGAGTATTTGCTAACAAAGCATTTAAGATCTTGCTAACCTGAGCTGTACGCAGAACTACTTGAATATTAAGTAGTGTGACTTCAGAGCTCGTGAAATAATAGTAAGAAACTTCACTACTCAGGACGGTGTTTTAGTTCTGAAGGAAAACTAGATCCACAAGTCTCCTAAGGACACGCAGAACAACCTACGTTCTATGCCACAATTTAACAGATTTGCTGTTACCAAGTTTTAGTCTTTATCATGAAAACTTCAAAGCTTTCATTTTAAAAGCCCTGCTCTCCACTCTGGGTCAGATTTCTGAAGTCTTGTGATGTCAGCGTAAGATTACAATCAAGAGTAGCAGTTCTGCTAATAATCCTTCTGAAATGACTGTCTAATGTTGCAGTTGCCTTGACCTGTAAGGAAGGATATTATCTCTCAGAGCAGGGGAGCATTAGGTTTTTGTTTGTTCAGTACTTTGAAACCGTGAAGTGCTGAACAAAAACACGCTTAAATTTTGGTTTGCCCATGACCTTGATGGTCTCCTATCAAGCAGAAGAGTGCAGTAATCCTTTCCCTGAGGCATCTGCACTAAGATAACAGGACTCTGGAGCACAGCATGCTTGTTGCCTCACCTGTGGTTTTGTCTTCTAGCTCGCAAGGCTGAGATTCATCCACCGGATTAGAGAATTGAACGTTCCCAAGATGGAGAAGGCCGGACAATACCTGAAATATAATCGATCATTGAGTTTTCTAAAACAGAGCTCCCCTCCAAGGCAGCGTCCGCTTAGCCTTCTCTTAGCCACGTGAACAGGACAAGTCAAAACATTTCTGCACACAAAAAAGCAAGTAGATTCCAAACTTCTATGTTAATTCCTAACGCTGCAATTACTGAAGGAAAACTAAAGTTCGCAGGTGGAGGCTTTTAGTTAAGATCTAATATTTGGGAATGCAACCTAATGTGTAGCTGCAGGCCCTCCGGTCAGGACTACCAAACAACTCATGTACATTGATACAGATTTACTGCTGCAGAAATCCCACGCTACAAAGACATTCCAAACATCAGCAGCAGCCTCGTGGTGACCATGCTTTGTACCTGACCTTGAAAATATTGTTCTGCGTGGAGCGGTCAATGCCCAAGTGAAACATTGCATCTCTGGTCACCTCGAAGCAGTCCTCTGAAAAGCCAAACAAGTGCTATTTAAAAGAAAGCCATGCACACAAACACAGGCAAGCAGAACACTCTCCACCCTGTCCGCTTTAGCTGGAATTGTCAAAGGAGATCAAGGAAGCCAGATGCTCTTTTGGTAAATCCCAGAGCACGAGCTGGAGAACCAAGTCATTGACTTAATACTGACTCTGTGGGGCTCTCAAGTTAGGCCGCAGGTTGCTGAAGCACATCCAAAGACGAGACAGTTTCTAAACATAGCCACAGAGAGATGCAAATTCGCTAGGCCAGAAACCGCTGGTTTAAGCCAGGTGAAAACTCTTAATAATGCAAACTGAAACTTAAAAAGAATCACATTAATGCAGGTGGCTTTGCAAAACGTCTGCTGTTGGCTGACCAACCTGGGTCATGGGATTTAATAGAACAGACGCATTTTCGCCTGCCTTCCTTTAAAGTTACAGCCGTTATTAATGGACAGTCTGTGAAACTAATCTTTACCATCTAAGTTTCTTTCAGAATTTGGCAGCCAGCGGTAGTCAGCCCCTTCTGGAAGGTTCCATTCCAGCCTCTCCTCTGCAGTAGCACCTTTTGTGATCTGGAGACAGAAAACAAGGTAACGACTGAATTCTGCCTTTGGTACTTACAGCTCGTAGACAATGAAGAATAACGTACTGGGAGCACAATTTAATTTGGAAGCATGGCAGGCAGGAAAACTGTTACATACTAAAAGTTGCAGCTGTGCTAAATCTGGTGATTTCATCCCCACTGTTTGTCAGAAATTAACTGAAGACAAACCTGATAAAAAATATGGAAGTTTCTTTCATTGGGGGCCTGATAGGCAACTCTGGTCTTCTCCAAAAGGAAAGTCTGAATGGAAGCACTACTCAGATGGTGGAATCTAGAGGGGAAAAAAAGCACAAAGATTTCAGCAAAACTTCCACACAGAATCTGATAGGTGTTGTGTTGTCGTGATACCGACTGACTATGAATGCTTTACATTTCACCCTAATGTAGTATTTTATTCAGAGTCCTTAACTGCATCTCTGTTTTTCCATTGCTCTCTTTTAGAGATCAGGGTGAGAGCTTGCAGGGGAAAAAAAAAAGGAAATAATAATGATGTAAGCTGCCAGCAAACCAAAATATGTTCTAAAGACAGATAAAATATTCGATGGCAGACTTCAGAAATAGGCTTGTAAAGATTTAAAGGAACAAGACAATAGATGAGGTTTTTACACAGTAATTATTACCTGTCTAACTGAAGCTGGATATATTTTCCAAAACGGCTACTGTTGTTATTCCGCAGGGTACATGCATTTCCTGTGAAATTGCCAGTGACAGATACAGAATAATCAGAGTGGTTTTACTCTTCCATGTAGGACATGCAGATATTAAAGGTGATTTGTACATAGCTCCAGGATTTGAAGAGTTTGTCTTTTAAGGAGAGGACCAAGAGCTAGCTTAGACTTGTGTATTAACAAAGAAAATTCCCACAGTGGCCACTACATCTTTTTGCTGTTGAAAAAGCCTCATTTACCAAATGCTTCCATGACAGGATTGGAATCCAACACTCTCTTCTCTATCCTTTCCACAGTTTCATTTACTTTTGGGGAGATAACTGAAGCAGCAACAGAAGCATAGAATTTCATAAGGCAGCGAGATGTCCAGGTCTGCAAGAGAGAGGCGTGACAATAGGTCTTTGTTTTTACCGTGTTATTAGTTATGTCAGTTAGTGAAACAGTGCTAGCTTCTGAAAACACAGTGTGCAGCTGGCGATGATGCTAAAGAGAGTAATCGTGTCAGGTTTATAGCTCTAGTTCAGTGGAAACTTTTTGTGCATATGCTTATGTGCAACAGACACAAATTTAAATGCTATTGGAGTCGGAGTGCTTTGCTGAATGGCAGTTTTATCAAGATGTAACCATCTGGAAACTCAGCTAGAATTAACGGCTAGTATCTTAAGATGAATTGAACATAAATGGACTTTGAGTCATTAACACTCAGCAAATCATTTTGTTCTCAGACTTAAAAATATCCTCAATATCTTCCTGAACAGGGATGGACCGTTACAGAAGGGCCTAGGATAGGATCTAAACTCTCTGCTTCTTCTAAGTCTCTACGTAGGGTTTGCCGAGACGCACACTAGCTCCCGAACAGACTAGGCTGAGACACTAACTCAGGTGCAATTCCTGCTGAATGATTCAAACCTAGCCCTCCCAGAAATCACAGGTGTCACCTAAAGAGCAGCTATATTAAGTAGAGTCTATTTAACTGCAGCAATCACTTGATGCTTTACGCATATTTCAAGAGAGTCGTGCTAGAGCAGACTGGCTACGTGCTCTGTCAGATTTTTTTTTTCCTTCGTCTTTGCTTGTTCCCTGAAATACTATGCACTACAAATCACTAGCAAAACTTAAGAGCAATGTCAGAAAAAAATCTCCTTACCTTCCCAGCACCACTTTCTCCACTCACAATTATAGACTGGTTTACAGGGTCTATCTGGCTTTGGACATTTCTGTAGGTTTGCTCAGCCACTGCAAAGATGTGAGGTTTTAAATCCTGGCAGTAAAAGAGAATATTCATATTTAAAGAGAACAGTAATTACACAGCTCAACAGCAATGGACAGCAAAGGTCGTCTCACATTTACCTGAAAACAGTACTGCTCTTTTAACAGAACTCATATTTCACTAGAAATGGGTTTTATCCTTTAGGATTATTTTGCTCATATAGATTTTGAAGAACTTGACATCTGGGTTCTGCGGAAGGACAGTTATTTCAAATATAAGGATTACCTGAGGACGAAGTGCAACATGGTACTCTCTCATAAGCTCAGGTGAATAGAGGCAGGAGACAGGCTGAAACGGATTTAAAGCCACCAGGCTGCAGCCAGCATTTGTATAAAACGAGTTTACTGTATATCTTGCTTGAAGACATTTCAGAACTGAAAGACACACCTTCTGTTAGCATCTTTTGAAGAGTGTATTTGACTCTTCCTGTTCCTGTTTGTAACAAAAATCTTCAGATATGTTAACTATTAGGTTTAATAGAGAATGAGATGATCAAGAGAGTGGTATAGGTCTAATATACATAACAGTGTCTTCACGAGTTGCCCTTATTTTTAAAAACCTTAAGGGATCTGCTAACTATTCCATTCAGTAAATCCTGTGCTTTTATGAGGTTTCACATAGTCAGTCCTAGAAAGCAAATCTATTCACTTGCAGAACAAACAGAGGCACGAATTCCCCATCTGCACTAGGAACAGGCCTTAGCTTCTCTTAACAGGATCATCTTTAAAAGTTGAGTGAGGAATTTACTTCTCAAAACCAATTTCATGGATATATTTTGAATCTAAGTTAGAGCCTCGTGTTCTGATACGTTCGTGTACGCCAAACTGCAATCACAGGTCACGCAGGGGTCCTTCAATGGCATTAACTCTCAACCACACCCTGGCGACCTGAACCAGCGCCACAAGCGGGAGCTCTGCATGCAGAGCTTGAGAGGAGATCAGCATGGCTAAATCTGCAATAGAAGTATTTAAAAAAAATCAACCAAGCCAAATGTGACTTCCTAAGGCTTTGAATAGGCTTTAATAGGCTTTGAATCTTTAACTACTGTGTTCATGATATTATTAACGCGATGAGAACAGTAACTACCATGTATTAGTAGCCACCAGGGAAAGTGACTCCTCAGGAGATACTCTTCTGGCTGGCTGCTTACCTGTTGTAGTTGTCACCGGATTAACTTTTGTGAGGTCATCAAAAAGATGCAGTTTCTCTTCATCACTGAGGAACGCTCTAACTTCTTCTTCAAATGATTCACTGAGGTCATTCTGGATGACAGAATCTTCTTTTTGGCCATTTTCCTGGAGAGGATGTCAGATCAGCACCAACGGCTGTATGTAGCTGGACTTTCACCTCATCCACTATAGCTTACAGCTCTTCTACTGCTTCCATGTAACAGAAGCTCAGGCTCAGCAGGAGGGATGACTTAGTATGTTTGAGCTACTCTTCCTCCCAGTTGCCCTCCCCCGGCATCAATGGTTCCCACGGGGTGCTCTGTTTTTAGAAAGGTATTATCTAGCATGTGAGAGACGGCAGGCTGACACCACTGTCTGTGAGCTGAATTCAGTGCTGGTAGTTCTGGCTGTACGCAAAGGCACTCGGAAAGAATGGGTCCTTAGACTCACGCTACCTGGCACTTGCAATTTTGCAGGTCGTTCAGCACAGACACAGTTACACAGTGTTCTTTATGGCCTATTTCTAAGCCCGTGAATGTCAGGCATTCAATGCAAACACTGCCTTGGGCAGAGGGAAGCAGGAAGGACCGGCTGCAGAGGCTAAGGCAGAGCTCAAAGCTACCGTGGTCCAACACAAATGCAGCTTTCCTAGCAGAGACCTTCATTTTTAGGGCAGAGATTGAGGGCTTCAAGAGCGAAGCTGCAGAGTGCACACATCGCAGCCAGGGGAAAGAAATGGTGGCGTTACGAGAGCTGGCCTGCATTAGGTGAAGATTTGTCCCCTTTGAATCACTTGAAGTATTTAAATCTTAGCCTGTGGGCTCCCATGTCCTTGACAATATTAGTTGGAAGGGCACGTTTGTTGTACAAACGTAATGGAAAACTTAGCCAGAAGGGAGGTTTCAGGTCCTCTTTGTCATTTCGGGGGGGGGGAAGGAGAGAGAAGCTATAAGGAAAAATGAAGAAGGGAAAAGATGCCAGTCCTGATTTTTGCTTTCTGGATATTCCTTTTCTGTTCTCCTTGACAGAAACTCCTTCAAAGTAACCCTACTCCTTTGTATTTAGTAGCATAAATCTGCAATTCTTTACAAGTTAACCAAGTCAATGAACAGTATCACCTTGTTTATACAGAATAAGTGCTAAATTCAGTTAGCAGCATTCCTACTACGTGAGCTAAGCTCATTAATAAAGGGGGAAATATACTGCAAAACCCCACTAACACATTTCTAAAAAAAATAAAGCTACAATAACGTACTCATTTAGGAGCATTATTATCTTTTGCAGGCAGCATAAGTCGTTCCTTTCCAGTAATACAAAATTTTACACAGCAAGGGTAAAAAAAGCTTCGGAACGCAGTTAAGCATTGCCTTCAAAGTGATTTCTGTTATTCTCCTCTGAATGAACGTTAAGAAGCTTCTGCTTTCACAGAGAACAGACACGCACAATTATGAAACGCCCGGCAGACAAGATGAGTTCCCGCCGATGGCCCGTGCCCTCCCTTGTGTTCGCTGGATTACGCTGGCACCAGCCAAGTTCTTCAGTCCCTTGTGCAGCTGATATTGCAAGACCCGAGAAAGGGCTTATTTTTGCTCGCCTGCACCCCCTTGCTCAACATCGCTTCATTTGAGAAGAGATGGTGATCGCTCAGCCAACAGAAAAACAATATTTGAAAACACAATCACTTCTGGTACCTACACCGCATAGCTCATGTGCCCATTAATTTTACTGAAAAAATACCCTTAGGGGTGTGCTTGCTGCCTGCGTTAACACCTGCCCCGTTAAAGCCAATGGCACCGCAAAAATCACTAGCTGGTGTTAGTAACAGCTCAAAACCACACAGTTAATAGGACCGCTCAATTCATGAAGTAGGGGTGAATATACATTAGTAGTTACCTACTCTTGACTGCATGGAAACAAGCCAAGAATTCTTTCCTGGCAGTAAAATTTAATTAGCACACACGATTCCTGGTTTTCTTTTTACCTGCTTTGGCATCTTGTCCAGCCCTATGGACAGGAGTGCTGGAGAGGGCCTTTACTCTAGGGTCTCGCATTCAAATCAGACTGAAGAACCCTTAAATTAAAAAAAAAAAAAAAAGGCATTTAGAACAAAATAACTCCAGACATGTCATTCTCCGGAGGGTTCCACAAGCAGAGCCCAAAGGCTTGAGACAGAAGGACGGATCCCAGTGGGGCCCAGGTAACGCTGGAGCTAGAAAGCCTACCCGTGCTATCAGGGTAATAGTCGTATGTTCCGTTTGCCCCTGCGAATAAAGCTGATTTGGAGGGAATAATATCTCTTTCCTTATTGCAGGAATGAAATGCTTTGTTTCTCTTGAATTAATAAAGCAAGGTTTCTTGGCAATTGCAACTTTGGTTTTGTTACATTCCTCCTGCTAGGACAAACAGGTAAGATTGGTGGGTCTGAGGGCATCAGAGAAGCTAGCGCTGTCGGCAAAGGAGTGACTCAGAGAAGTTTTCTGTTGCAGCAGAAACAAGATACGTTTGCTTGCTCTCTCCTCTTCCTGTTTCCTCTGAAAATCAGCGGGAGCCAACCCAAGGTGAGTCAAGTTCATGCTCTGAGTTTCTGTGATAAACACAGAGATTACTGTCACATAGCCAGGACCAATTCTGCCTTCTTCCAGCAGCCGAAACTGCCACTACTTCTATTCTATTCTATTTCTATTCTATTCTATTTCTATTCTATTCTATTCTATTCTATTCTATTCTATTCTATTCTAATTCTATTCTATTCTATTCTAATTCTATTCTATTCTATTCTAATTCTATTCTACCCTATCCTATTTCATTTCTTATTCATTCTATTCTTACCTGGCAGGAAAACCCCATTTAGAGACTACTTCGGCCCACGAGCTGAAGCGCACGGCGCTCACGGCACACACAACCACCACCGAGACCCCCTCTGCCTTTACAGGGTTTGTCATCTGTCACACCACCAAGCCCTCCTCGGAGAGGCGCTGCCTGCAGCCGCGGAGGGGTTCTTCGTGCCGGTCACAGCAGCTCCCAGGGGCCGCAGCTCCCGCACCTCCCCGCTCGGCAGCCTCCCCCCGACACTCACCGGGCCCCAAGGTCGCCGCCAGCCCCGCGCACCGCTCCCCACGGGCCTGTCCCCCCGCGCAGGGCTTCGCCACCGGGCCACAGCAGAACCACGCGATCTCGGGACGGGGCCCCGGGCCTCCCCGCGGGGAGCGCGGCAGCGGGGGGGGGCGCAGGACCCTCCGCGGGGGTCAAGGGCGGGCGGGCTCCGGGCAGCACCCGGCGATCCCCGCGCCGTCCCCGGGCGGCGGGCAGAGCAAGGCCGGGCAGAGCAGAGCAAGGCCGGGCAGGGCAGAGCAAGGCCGGGCAGGGCAGGGCGCACTCACGGCGGGCAGCGGGAGAAGCGCGGGCCGAGGCGGAGGGCAGCGCGGCGGGCGGGCGGGCGGAGGAGGCGGAGCCGGGGCGGGGGCTGCGGGCGGCGGCGGCAGCCGGTGGCGAATCGGGCGCTGCGGAACCGCAGGTCGCTTCCCGCCGGCGAAAGTGCGGGCGGGCGGCGCGGGCGGCCTTTACCTGCGGGCGGGACCGGGGGGAAGCGCTGCGGGGGCCGCGGCGGGGCGGCCCGGCCCGGGACCCGGCGGGGGCTCCGCTGGAGCCGGTCGGTGCGCCCGGCGGTGGGGAAGGGGCCCGCGGCGCCGATTAACGCACACCGGGGCCCTCCAGGGCTCGTTGCCTCGCCCCGGCGGCACCTCGGCCTCGGCAGGGCACGGCAGCGCTGACGCGCGGGTTTGCTCCCCCCGCCGTCCCTGTCCCGCCGGCCGCTGCTGTGCCGGGCCCCCGAGCGGGCTCGGCGTGCTGGCGTCCCGGAGCCGGTAAGCTCTCCCGGGGAGGGGGCCGGCCGACGCAGCCTGTGCTGCTACCCACGCCGCGGGTTAAACAACCGAACCGGCCATTTCTGACTTTCTGATTAATGCTTTTCAAATTTAACCTGTATTCGCTTGAAACGGGCTGCCCAAGGCAGAGGCGGCTGGCCGGGGAGGATCGCTGTGGGACCAGGACTCTTGTAAAAAGGCATTTCTGTTGCAAGCGGGGATTTTGGCCGCTGGATTCGTTGCACCGGGCGCTTCCAGCACACCCGCTGATGCCCACGCTTTGCCACGCGTGGGCAGTTGGGACAAAATTCTGCAAGTTGTTCATATGTGACCTCAGCTGCAGGGCAGGAGCCTCCTGCGTGAGAATTAACTGCGTGATCCGCACGTAATCCCTGCTGCCCAGGCAACAGAAACTTCATCAGGGTCACATTTTTACCTACCCGTTCCATTTACGCTATAGAGAATATGACTAAGTATATTCTACAGAGCAGGACGTACAGTAAGATTATTCACAGTGTGAATATTCAGCAGAGTATTTGATATTGGGAGATCTTCAGTAAAAATACGTTAAGAATCTTGTTGGCACACAGCAAGATTTGTAATGCTGGAACTGGGTCAGGCCTTGCAAGTGCCTGTGTCTCCGCTCGGCTTCCCAGGCCACAGCTGAGCACCAGCGTCTGCAGCCCCAGCCTTGTTCTTCTGTGTTCTTTACCTTGAAGAGTAACTGAAAAACAGGTGATTTTTCAAATCAGTGTATCTTTTAATGAACCGGTCCGTAAGATTCATTTTTGATGAATCTTGTTTTGCAAAACTAACTCTAGTTCACGTTTCTGTTTTCAGAGGAAGAAAGAAGAATGTCACAAAAACACCTGAAAGAAGCCTTTATCAGTAACCTAAACGGAACTAGTTTGCTGGAAATCTCAGTGGGCTTGTCTTTACCTCCACTCTGCCTGCTTTGCAGAGGACTCCTCCTGATTTTATACTACCTGCACTATGGGAAACCTTTAAGTTCAAGGAAATACAGCCTGCTGCTAGACTTCCTTGTGCTAGTATCTCCTCTCCTGTTCTCCTGTACAGTCTTGTCTTCGATCATCTTTTTCATGCCAGCTATCATTGCAGCCTTCTGTGCCGGAATATTTTCTAAAATATACAGCCAAAGGAAACATGGGACCAGAGTGCCTTTTAGGCAAATTGTAAAAGACTTCCAGAAGGCGTACTTGGATCCAGAATACATTCCAGCAATAACTGTGTTTCGCGTTTATATCAATGTGCTGACATCAATCAGCATTTTAGCAGTGGATTTCCCGCAATATCCAAGGCGATACGCCAAAGCCGAGACCTATGGAACAGGAGTTATGGATTTGGGGGTCGGAGCTTTTATTTTTGGTAATGCTCTCGTTTGTCCTGAAGTTAGGCAAAAGTCTGGTGTGACACAACCAAAATTTTCCAGTTTGGCCAGGCAGTTCTCTTCCATTTGGCCGTTGATTTTTCTTGGCGTTGGACGACTGCTTAGTGTTAAATCTATAGAGTATCATGAACACACTTCAGAGTATGGAGTGCACTGGAATTTTTTCTTTACCTTAGCATTTGTGAGGCTTGCAGCATCTCTACTTTTAGCCATATTTCCAAAAAATAATTCTTGGATTGTCGCTATAAATCTCGCTGTACTTTATCAGCTTATTCTTAACACCACCTCTCTGAAGACGTTCATCTTGCATGGGAGCAACGGCAGAGATACTAGGGTTGGCTTTTTAAATGCCAACAGGGAAGGACTGCTCTCTCTTTTTGGATACCTGGCCATATATATGGCGAGCGTCCAAGTGGGACTCTGCCTGCTGAAGTGCAGGAACTCGGTCAGAGGCTGGACTGAAGCGGTGTGTTTCTTACTGCTGACAGTTCTCGTGCTCTTCCTGCTTCTTCCCTTGTCGCAAGCCTACGCGGACCCTGTGTCGCGCCGGATGGCTAATCTGTCCTACTGCATATGGGTGGTTGCTCACTGCCTGACTCTCTTTATCTGTTTTGTAGTGACCGATCTCGCGCTGGTGTTCACAAAGCTTCTTGTGAAGGGGTCCAGCGTGCCCTGTTGCTGGAACGTTGCAAAGCCCCCTAATACCAGTAAAAAGCGTGACACGGAGGCCGGGCCTGTCGGGAGGGAAGGCAGGCTGTCGCGCGTTTGCCTGATTAGCGCTATTAATAAAAATCAGTTACTATTTTTCTTGCTAGCAAATGTTATGACTGGTACTGTGAATATACTGATAGATACGATCCACAGCAAGACTGCATTTACATTATGTATACTACACCTGTACATGTTTTTTAACTGTTTAATTATGTACATACTGCATGCCAAAAATATAGTATTAAAGTTCTGGTGATTCCACTCTGTCTTAAGTGGCCTAGTTGAACTTTGTTTGCTGTAGTTGAACAATAGTATTTTAATGAATTATAGTATTGTTATATAGACGCAGTAATTTCTAACTTAGTATAGCTTTTTATGATTTAGTATTGATTATTTTTGAGTGCTTTGTTTTACCAAATGCTGTTACCTACTGGAGTTGTTACACATTTTCCTGAAAACTTAGTTTTTGAGATTGTTTGCTGAATACTCCTACTGCTCCTATAAACACTCACGTAGAAGAGTAACGTCGTATTTACAGTTAGCGAACGGTGTTCATGCCCAACTGCTGGAAGAATTAGATAACAGTGTATAGAGTAGAAGCCAGATGAAAAGTAAGAAAATGAGTAATTACATAGAGAGAGACTTAGCTGTGTCAAGATTTACCTAGCTAAGGCCCTTGCATAAAAAATAGATAAGAGTAAATCTTTATCTAAAATGTATGGAATAAGTGGATACTTAAAAATGTTTTGGCCCCAGTCCTGGAAAGATTTATGCATATGCTTGACTTTGATGGGAATAATTGTATGTGGAATGTTAATCATATACTGAAATCTAAATTAGCCTTTGAATTAAAGCTAAATTTTATTTTCATCTTCACTGACGAATATAAATGAAGACCCTAGATAAACTGTGATGCTCTGAAGGATAAAACTCAACTGCAGATGAATTCATAAAGCAGTTGTTGGAGTTTGTGGTGCAGATAATAAGAGCAGCACAGCCTTTTATAAGAAAATACAAAGATCCAAAACTAATTCACCCCCAACCTGCATACCAACATGTTGTGACAGCTCATCTTCAGGAACGCTGTAAAATACGGTCTGCAGCTCTACTTTGAATGTACTCAAGGCCCACCTACTTGTCTATAAAATTATTTTAAACAGCAGCTCATTTAGTACTGTATTTTGACAGCTGAGATGTCTTCAAGCGGGAACATTCTGTATTAATTTTTATTAGTAAATAGTGTGCAAATGGGAAGAATCATGACACAGTGGGTCAGGGTACCAGCAGAGCATCGACGAGAGATGTGCTCGGTTCCTCTATCACAGTCTTCCTGCAAGCCCAGAGCAGAACACCATCTTTGTTCACTTTCCTAACTGTGCCAGTTCTTCCTGACCTCATTAAGTTGTTGAGAAGAGAAATACATTTAAAGATTGTGAGGAATTCAAGAATGGGAGATATAAATACTTAAGAAGTAGAATACAAATGGTAGTTGATGATAGATGTCTAATGTCAGTGGAGTTACAGCAGTGCACGTGGGCCATATTTCATATTTCTCCTTGTCTATCACATGCGATGAATCATAAAACCTATGGAGATTAAGCCTCTAAATCAGATTCCTTAAGGCAGACACGCTGTGGAATATTCTTAAATTTATGAGGTTCTCTTAGCCGTTGGCCAATGGAAAGGTGAAGTCTGAGGATTATAGGCTGTGGCCATGCTGATTTCATGCTTGTTTACTTCCAAGTTATAGCCATATAGTCTTCAGAATTAAATAAAACCAGCCTGTGTTATCCTGGGGACAAATGCAATTAATTGGCAACAGTGTTGTATAAACAGTTGTCACAGTTTATAGCAGAGTTTTCTGGTAACTGGCGTATGTATTTATTTTAAAACATTTCCTAGCCTTGCCTAGGGAAGAAAGGCAAGAAAGGCAAGTGCATCATGAACTGAATGGCACTACTCATTTATGCAAAATTACTCATGGATATTAATTTTTGAACTATTTGAAGCACAAGACCTGCAATGAGTTCTGCCTGTGAGCACAAGTCTATCAATGTGATTCAGCATTAAGGCATTAATTGGGTGTGACAAGGCGGAGTTGTGTCTGGACAAGCAGCAAACTATCTAGATGCCAACTCCATTTCGTGAAGCAAAATTTACGTGGGAGATGTGCTGTGTGTGCGCTGAGCCCTGCTAGCTCCGCACAGGCAGCAGGCTGGCGGGCACCAATTCCAGGACTGGAGCTGCGGTTTGCACCAACAGAGCCGGCAAACCGAGGGGACTGTGGTGCACAAGTAACGACGGGAGCGAGAACAACCCGCTTCTCTCAACGACGGCACAACGCCACATCACGAGGCCGTCTCCCGCTTTTAAAGCTGTATGAAGTAAGCTGTTCACCACTGAATTAATGAGAGACAATTAATTCTCATTGCTTATTGTCGATAACAAATGTGGCAAGCTCTGCCCTGAAGCAACCAGCATGGTTATTAATGCTGAACGTTTAGACTATGAATAGATACAGATAATTAACCATGCCTCTGAAAGAACCAAGAAACGCAAGCAAGCATGCTTTGCTCGCAGAGTCTGTACGAGCAAACGGCACTGTGATGAGTTTGAGAAGATGCGGGAGAAGCTAACGCTACGATACTGCTGTAGACGCTTTCTCCACACGCACCTCAATAGCTGTTAGCTCGGTGGTTGGTAGGAACAAGAACACTACATTTCATTTCACTTTGGGGTGCGTCTAGACGAGTAAGCCTGTACAGATCAAAGACATATTTAAAAAAAAAAATCAGAAACTTTGATTTAGCTGTTAGATAATCAGTAAAAGTTAAAGATACTTCAACTAGTAAGGCTAAAATGGCTCAACTATAGCATGCCACTGACTTCAATAATAATAGTAAAGCAGAGGACTGGGGAAACATAAATTGTTTTCCCTTTGAGACCATAATTCCACCGAATGACCTTTTTATACGGCTGCAGAATAGAAAAAATATGGTGGGAGAGTAGAGTTGATTACATTTATCCTTGTTATTTGTTAAACATTAGTAGCTTCTTACCAAATTTCATTACTTTTAAGGATCAACTCACTAGCGTGCCTTCCTTTCCAACCCAGTAGTGTCTCTTTTGAAGTCAAATGTTACAACAAAGATTTCAGGCAGTATCCTATTTCAAAGCCGCTATGTCCTAAAGAACAGGTATTTCTCCCAGGCGAAAGATGGGGCATGCAAATGAACGGCACGAAGGGGCTGTCTGTCTTTCCACTGTTTTGTAGATAACAAGCAAGCTGCACGTTCTAGCAACTTAAAAAAACCCTTTTCTGTGGATAAAAATTACATGAAATGTAATGGTGCTTTTCATACGTAGTTTATCAATGTGCACCCTGAGAATACAAAATTTGGGGCATTGCTGTTTCGTCGACATGATCCAGCCACACCGTGGGAGTGGAGGGGCAGAAGTGACGCAAGAGCCCGCATGCGGAATGGACCCTGCAAAGACAACGTATGCTCATCACAGTTCGGTGTGCTCACGATATTCTAATGTGAGAAACTATCCCTTGTTGCAAAACGCCAGCTTTCTTTTTTGCTGAAGAAGGAAACCATGAAAATACACAAACTGCAAACTGCGCAGCGATGAGGCTCTGCACAATGTTTCCGTTAGAGGTAGAGATGTTGCATGATGAGTTCAAGTAAATTAACTCCTCCACTAAAGATGTTTTTTATGCGGAAACAAGAAAAAAAAAAAAAATCCTGCTCCCTAATTGCCTCCCCTGCATTTTCTTGTGAGGACTTTAGTATCTATATACATAAATAACAAGAATGAACAGATCAACTGTATTATTTAATATAATAGCCCAAGAAAGGCCATGGGGGGTTTTTTGGCTGCCTAAATTAAGCAGCCACAGGATTTCGAGTTGGTTGCACTAGGGTGCTCCAGAAGCCAACAGCCTTAAGTTAGAGACCGTAAGTCCAATTAAAGCCTGCCTTACCTGGCACGTAATCAGGGCAGGGAAATCTGAGGCTGCACTTTGATGTTTGGGCTGCGTCTGAAGCGCAGGCGTTCGATGCATTTTTGTTAGCTTACGCTCCCCATCCGTCTGCGCTCGGCTGCGTCTACAGTGAAACCTGCGCCGAGGCCGATTCCACACACGGGCCCCGATACGCTCCGGCCCTGTCCCACTCGAGACAGCGACGGGTTTTCATCCCGCCACCGCTCTGGGGTTTAACCCCACCTGCTCCCCTTCACCCACCCCCTCGTTCCCACCCACTGCACCTCACGGGGCCGCTCGCAAACCGCTCCGGGGCCAGTTCCTTACATGCCACCATGGACAGGGCGCCTTTCCAAGGCGAGGGCCCGGGCACAGCCCCCGCCGTGTCCCGCCGGCTCCTCAGCGCCGCGCCCCGGGGCGGGAAGGCGACGGCAGCGGCCACCTCACGGGAGGGGGAGGCCCGAGGAGCCCCCGCGCCCGGCTCCCCTCGTTCCCGGGGCCAGGCCTCTAACGCGCCCCCGCCCTCCGGCCCCGGGGCCGCGGCGGGCGCCCCCCTACCTCAGCCTCCCGCCCGGCGCGCTGGCCGCGACCTCCCGGACTCGAGGTCGAACGCGCCGCTCCGGCCGTTTGTGACAGGGGCCGCCGCGCAGCTCCTCGGGCGGCCGAGCCCGCGGGGGGCACGCAGGGGCGGGAGGTAACGGGTGAGCGGGCGCCTCCTGCGGCCAGGCCCGCGGGCGGCGAGGCGGGGCCGCGGCCCGGGGGGAGCGGCGGGGCTGCGGTCTCTCGCGAGAGGAGGGCGGGGCGGCCCGGGGCCGGGGCCGCCGCCTGTGGGGAGGGCCCGGGGAGGGGGAGAGGAAGGAGGCGGCTCTGTGGCGGAGCCCGGGGTGTCCGCCCGCCTGTCAGAGCGCCCGGGCCGCCGACTCGCGAAGGAGCCGGTAAAGGCCCGAGGGGGGCGAGGCGGCCGGTGGGCCGCAGGGCAGGGCAGGGCAGGGCAGCGGCCCTGGCGGGGCTGCGGGGAGGCGGGAGGAGAGGGAGGCCGGGAGCCGGCCCGCCGGCTGCCTCCGTTCGGGGCTGCTTCCCCGCCATCGCCGCCCCGGGCGGGGAGCCGCGCCGGCTGGAGGCCGGGCGAGGACAGGGAGGAAAGGGGTGGGTCTGCCCGCCGCGTCGCCCGGGCTGCAGCCCCCCGGCTCGCCCTCTTCCCCGGGCCGCCGGAGCGAGGTGGCGGCGGGCCCGCAGGCGGCGCCGCCGATCCCGGGCTGGCGCTGGGCAGCGGGAGGGCGGCGGGCCCCCTCCCCGCGGCTGCGGGGTGCGGCCCGCCCGCAAGTCGCCCGGCGGGAGAGGCGGCCCCGCTTCGCAGGTGGAGGCGCCCCCTCGCCCCGCCGCCGCTCCTCTCCCTCCCCAGCCGCCGCGGGGCGGGACGGGGGCGGCGGAGAGCCGCAAACCCCGCTCCGGGCTGGGCGGCTCCCCCGCCGGCCTGTCTGGGCCGGTGGCGGGCGGGGGGGGAGGGTGAAGCGGCCCGCAGCGCGGCGGGCTCCATCCCCCGCCGGCCTCCGGCCTATCCTCCCCCGGCTGTGCCCGGCGGAGGGCCGGGTGCGCTCCTCCCCGCCGTCCCCTCCCTTTCTTCCATGTTATGTCGCATTTCCCAGCCTGCCCACCTCTCCCGTTCCCGGCCCGTAGTCTTTTTTGAGTCCCTTCCAAGGCTGGAGCGGCGGGCAGGCTGCGCGCCCGGGCGTGGGCTGGGCGGCGGGGCCGGCGCTCGGCGTGGTGAATCAGGCGATGGGGTAAAGCAGGCTTGTTCCCGGGCTGGTGAAAGTGTGCCGGGGAAGCGCGGCGGGTATTTACCTCCCCGGGGTTTGGCTGCTCGCAGGCTGGGAGGAAGCAGCGACAGCAGCAGAGATGGCGCGGCTGGTTGCAGTTTGCAGAGACGGGGAGGAGGAATTCCCTTTCGAGAAGAGGCAGATTCCCCTCTACATCGATGACACCCTCACGGTGAGTGCCCGCGCCCGGCGGAGCAGCCGGTGTCCCTGCACCTCCCGCTTGCAACGTGTGCGGGCGGTGTGTTGCAATTCCCAGGCGAGGCCTTTCCGCCAGCCAGGCCTCCTAGGCTCCTCCTTTGCTCCTGCAGCGTTAATCTTTGGGACTTTGCAACAGTTCGGGTTAACAGCGCTTAATGTGGCAACTTTTTTATCTGATTCCCAGCTCTAAAAACATGCAAACCGCGTAATAAGAAAGTTATTGCTGTATTGGGGCCTGCGCGTAACTTGTTTTCAAGTGACAAGCGTGTCTCGGTGTCCCAGCCCAAATGTGGAGCAAAGCCATTTTTCAGTTAATGAGAAAGGGAGCCATATTAACGTTAAAACCCAGGTTTACAACTAGGTAATTATTACGCTCTTAAATAGGCAAGAAAAAGCTAAAGGTGTTTTTGAAAGCTTTGGCTTAAAGTAAGGGTCATCGAGTCCGTAATAATGTGCTGCTGTGTCTGCAGTAACAAATCTGAGAGTTTCCGTTTCAATGTATTATTCTGAATTGAAAAACATGGGGATTTTGCCATTTCCAGAAGATTCAGTGGAAAAATGAACTAAATGCAGCTTGAAGGCTCTCTAGTCTCTCTTCTCGTCCTCACGTGTTTAGAGGAAGGCTCAGAAATTGCATCGTAGGTGAACACAGAGCAAATGGAAAAAAATTCTCTAACTAGCCAGTTGTCGTTTGTTTTAATTCTTAAGGTGTGAAGATATTGGGTTGAAAGTAAAATTGGACTTAGATAGTGTAATTGGGTATCTTAATTATTCGTATTTGATTTCTGTTGCTGTCAGTGGTGTGACAGTAACTGCTGTTACTTTAAATGACGTAAAATGTATGTGCTTTAAATTCCTAATGTCATGTATTAGTGTGAGAGAATGCCTGATTTTCATCAGCTATCTTGATCAACTTCGTAGTGTAATTTTCCATCTTCCAGAACGAAACAATTGAGTATCTTCAGACAGTCTCTTAACCCTCCATCCCACTGTTAAAGATTATCTATCTCAATCCCATCTGGTTTTGCTACATTTGAAGAAAGGGTCTTTGCTGTATTTTAGTTTTGATCGTTTTAAATGATGGCATATTATTAATTTACCAAATATCATCACTGTTTTTTGGCTTTACCTAGTCTGTTATCTCTGGTTAACTGTGCTTATACATTAGGCAAAGTTTCCCCTTAAGTTGCCAAAGCGCTCTCTAGCTCTCCTAGAGGGGCGATTACCCGGAGAACCCAGTGCTCTGTAGGAATAGTGTAAGTTTGGGGTTTTTTGATATCTTGGCCACGCCTTGGAAGTTATGTTGCCCCTCCATTCCCCATGTAGTTTTAAGATCTTAGATTTCTCTCTCTTTTTTTTTTTTTTCTTTTTCTTTTTTCCCTCTGGACTCCCTAGTAAAAATTATTCATTAGATTGTGTCAAGTAGAAGACTCGCCATGCTCTTGTTACCTTCGTTGTGTTTAACAGGTTGAGAGAGAGTGTGAAAATTCGGCTGTACCAGGCGTCAGGTAGATGACTTCAACTGACCTAAGATTCCATTTGTGGTTTAGTTCCAGAATTTAACGCCAGGCCCAAACTTTGTGCGATTGCACTATGTTGTTGCTATTCTTCTACTTTTTACACCAGAGGCAAGCTATACTCATGATTGAAGAGGTTCCTATAGCTGTAAATCAGCTTTGTATCCATCTGGATGAAAGGCATTTATGCAAGTGCAAGTCATCCTCACCACGAAGAAATCTTATCTTGGTTCCTTTTTTTTTTTTTCCATTCTGTTGTTACAAAGTACTCAGATTTCTGGAGGCTTTTTTAAAATAAATCTGCAGAAGCAAGTGAATGAACTCTTAGCTTCCTTGTCTCAGTCTTCTATAATTTATGTTTTAAATTCTTAATGAGAGCTGTTGCAAGACATGCAGTTGTCTTTGAAACATAATTTTACACCTGCAGCATTATCTTTAAAAAAAATAGTGATGTTTATTGATAGTAACTGGCTTCTGTTGACGTCTTAAAACTCAAATTTTAAAAATAATGGGACTACTTCATTTCTGTTAGTCAGCTGGAAGACTTAATCTATGCCTTAAATCTAGAAATAGTGAATCAGTGATTGCAAATTAGTGAAGACATGGCCTGTAATGCTCTTAAGCTTGTAACATTGCTTTGTAGTAGCATAGAAAGCTGTTTAGGTGCAACGTGATAGTGTTCCTCTAAATGAATTGTTCACTGTCACACTTTTCTGTTTCTTATGGCTCAACTAGAAATTAAAGGAAGTTTAAATATTTAACCCTTTTCATTTCTTAAGCAGCTTTTATGATTTCTAGAAGGCATTCCATTTGATGTGGTATTACGGGAATTTCTTCTTCCAGTTCAGGGTGTGATGGTGGTTGATGTTTAACCACTTAATAAAATCTCACCAGACACGTGAATTAATTTAGTCTTTGATAATTTCACTCTGTTGTACAAAACACCTAAGGGTGTTGTCTGATAGTGGGAGATGAAGGTGAGGCAAAAAAAAAAAATGTAGATTTATCTCTCTCCTCTGTTATTAGCAGATGGAGCTTTTACTTTTGCATGTAGCTCATTCCCCACAGAAACATCAAGCTAGCAATGTAGGAAACCTGTAATTCTGCAGCAAAAACTTGTGCTGCTGCTTAGTGTGTGTGGGTCAGGGGCAAGGGAAGCTGGAATAGAAATGCACGAGAGGTCAGAGTTAGCACGGGCTGTGGCACTGTTCTGCACAAAGATAAGGCAGCTGTGCTGGTGTTCCAGTTCTAGCGCATGCGAGATCAAAATATTGCCTTGCTTTCTGCCTTAGAGCATGGATGTTTATTTGGGAGCAATGTTGAGTGCCTGTAAAAGTAAATGCATGAGTTCTCTGGAGGTAGTGTCAGCAATTACAAAGACAGCAGGGAATTCTGTCTTTACTAGGCAATTGAGGGAAGGTGGAGGGAGAAAAAAGGATGAATCGGACGTTTGCATTTGGTGTTGATTGGTATTAGAGTTATTAACCAAAGTTGTTATTTTGTCTTTCAGATTTTAAAGTGAACTTTCAGTATTCATATTGATAAATTCTATATTTCTCAGTTTGGGCAAAGAAGATCAACTAAGCCAGTCTTTACACATTTTTCTAGTTGCTTTCATTTTTCTTCATGGCTGTAAAGTTGGATTTTTGACTGAAAATTATTTTACTGATTTCTGCCCCCCCCCCCCCCCCCGAAATTGCCCTCTTTCTTTGTTGCGCACTAATTTGAAAAGAAATATTATTAATTACTTACGAGTAATCACATTGTTCTGTAGGCTTACCATTTTACTTTGAGCCCTTGGGAGTTACAGCTGCAATCATACAAAACAAAGTATACCTTGGAGTACCTTGTTGGGTTAATACGGTTTTAAATTAGCCTTTGAAGCAAATGACTCAGTCATTAAACTGTTCTGACTGTTTCTTCATAGCTTTATAAATTGAGTTAGGCTGTTGGATCAATTTGGATCTCAGTGTGTTGAAGTACAATTTTTTTTTTTTAAACTGAAACAAGGTCTCAAGTCATGTAGATGGTGTAATCTAAATACTGATGTTCCATTTAGCAACTTTTGCTCTCTCTGTAACAGCTATTTAAGAGTTGCCATTTATAAACTGCCTCTAGAACATTATATTAGTGAAACATTTGGATACTTTGCTGAAACGTTCGCTATCTTAAACTGTTACTTTTATCCTTTCCCAGGCTTCTAACAGTTATGTGAAAAGAATGAGCATTTAACATAATTTCTGTCTTATTTCCCCCAAGAAAGTAAAATAAACTAATGCTCCGTGTTTGACTTTTTTGTGACAACTCTTTTCTTTTTTTTTTCCTCTCCTGTATAGATGGTGATGGAATTTCCTGATAATGTGCTAAACCTTGATGGACATCAGAATAATGGTGCACAATTAAAACAGTTCATTCAGGTAAATACAACCTTCTGTTTTTTAAGAAGGCCACATATCAGACCTTGCTTTCCTTAGATTTGTGCTTTCGCTTCTCTAGGAGGTTGTCACTCCTGGAATGACTTAAGACACGTCAGCACCTATATGCAATTACGTATTGGTACCAAAGTGTGCTGGGTGCATTCATTTTCTGTATTGCGCGGCATTTATACGCCGTTGTCTTGTCAGGAGGCAACTGCTGCGTATCTAGTTAGAACTGAAAACTTGTAAAAACAACGCATCTTCTGGTCACTGCCAGTGTATACGTAACGGAAACTATAGTTTCTAAATACCTTTTCATTTTTTAAATTTTTTTTCTAAATACTTTTGAACTGTTTTTTCAAGTGGAAGCGTGCATTGCTTAAGATCGAGTTCTTATGATTAGTACCATACCAAGATAGAACTAATGTGCCAGTTTATAGATAACGTATAGTTGAATAGTGAGAGATGGTTTTGTGGTACCTCTGAAGCTTTAATAATAGAAACTTAGCTGCTAATACTTTGGCAAATAACTGTAGCACTGCAACACCTGTAGCAACTAAAAAATTGTGCCGCTTGATGTCCAAAGAAACAGGCCACCAGTTTGCAGATAGGCAGCTCGCAGTTCTTCACTTGTGGTTTGACAGGAGCAGTTCAGACATACGCTGCATATAAAGCATAGCTGTGTTGTGAAAATAGCTCATTCCTGCTGTTGCCGTGACTAGTACTATTAATTACAGGAAAGAGGATTATTGCAGAGCGCTATCGCTTGTCAGATTATTTAATGTGCCTGCCTTTAAGAGCACAAACCTTAAATGTTATCTGATAATAGCTTTACTTCTCGTAACGTGTATTACATAAAATGAGCTGAAAATATTTTCTCTTTTCAATTGATGTATTTACACGTTCCATGGGATTGATTAGTTTCGCTATGTTGTATGGTCTTTTCTTTCTTCCCCCAGAAGTTGTGACAAGTCATTTCTGCATTAGGAGGGTTTAAGTGGTGCGATATGACGATAATACAGGAAATACTATCGTGGCAAAACATGCCCTGTATAGATACAGCTATGCTTGCAGAGCTGTACTTTGTATAACCAGGGAAAAATGACGCTCGCAATTAATACAGTGACAGGACTCTGCTTTCACAGATGATGTGGGAAAGTGCCCGTAGTGCTGATATTCTAAGTGTAGATGTGTTGGCTGGTGTGTGAGGAAGGGACTCTCTCTTCTGCAGAGCTGTGCTAGTGGCAGTTCAGTGTTGATGAAGGCCCAGCCAGTAATTTAGCAGTTAGAAGAAGAAATAGAAGGGTATGTGCTTTTTGTGTGCATGTGTGCCTGGATGCGTTTGACAGAGGAACCAGGAGAAGCTCCTAAAATTGTTTATTGATGTAAGAAATATTAGAAGGTGTTCTCTTTAATGTTCTATTATTAGCACACATTGAATGTTCACTACTGAAGTAAAATGTTTCACCCTGAATAGTAATGTGTGCTTTTTTTAATTTCAGGTATTAGAATTGTAATGGCATTTAGCCTTCCAGGAAAAATATTGCTAAATTATCTTGGGCTGAACAGAACAAGTTTGTTGTAAGTGAGATTTCCATATATGCCAATGAGCATCCAGGAATTCCCTTTCTATGTGTCAAAGATAAAATGAGTGTGAGTAGAAGATGAAAACTTGAGTTGTGTGCGAGACCCTTTACTAAAGCATCTGTGCTGGGGTGGAGAAAAAAGGGCTTCCTGATCAGGACAGGGAGGTGTGCCATTTGTTCGGAAGCAGCGTTTGCCGATTTGAGTGGTAGGAGGAGGGAACAAGAGGAGAAAAACATTAGCTTTCTTCCAGAGGGTAGACTGTGAGACTTGAAGCAGAATTGCTCCTATGATATTAGCGCGTGTGGTTTTGTTCGTACAGTAAGTATTTTAGGTGATCTACAGTAGGACAGTGACCTGAAACTCTGAGCACTGCATACAGTTTCCACAAATGTGTTTTGATAAGGAAATGCTGTTGAAGGCCAAGAAATCTTGAACGGTTTAAGATGTGTCTTTATTTATTTATTTTTCAATTATTTCATTTCTTGCTCTTTTTTAGAGACATAGCATGCTTAAACAGCAGGATCTAAATATTGCCATGATGGTGACATCGCGTGAAGTTCTGAGTGCGCTTTCTCAGCTGGTCCCGTGCGTTGGCTGTCGTCGCAGTGTGGAGCGTCTGTTTTCTCAGCTTGTTGAGTCTGGAAATCCAGCACTTGAGCCCCTTACAGTAGGGCCAAAGGGGGTTCTGTCTGTAACTCGAAGCTGTATGACTGATGCAAAGAAGCTTTATACACTGTTTTATGTGCATGGGTAAGCGTCTTAGAACTGCTCAGATTATTCTTTTCCGGGGAAAAGGAAAGCTGGCTTCTGTGCATTTGACTTTGCAGCGTTCTTGGTGATACTAAATTGTCACAAGTTTGAATCTTATAGTACATACTTGTCTTTTACAGCCGTGTTAAACTAGTTATTGCCTAAACTGGGAAAAAACAACCCTAAAAGACCTAATCTTTCGTATCATCGGTTGCAATGCCATGATTGCAATTGACAGATACCAATATTAAAATGTTTAGTCACTAATCTGAAGTAGGCACTGTGGGTTTTTCATGATCTCTGGAAGAGTGTTTCTTCGCCCCACTACTTTGCATGTAAAAAATAATTAAAAAAACCTATTTAACACACTCCCCCACTCCCAAACTTTCTACTCTTGGGTAGAAAGGTAACACTGAGAAAGTGAAACCTTCTGGGTTTGGCTAGCACAATAAATAGCCTCAGTCTCAGTGCCATTTGTTTCTCAGCTGTCAGCGGACCAAACAGTGGCTGCTCACCACAGTGTGCCTTTGCCTTCCAGTTGGCTTCAGCTCACTCTACTTCTTGCTCCAGTTAGCAGGCCAGTGAGAAGTAGGAAAGGTTAGTGCAGAGCGGGGGATATTGAGATTTGGAGGGTGAGGTAGTGTAACTTGGTAAAGGGGTCGTAGTGGTTCCCTACACTTTTGAAATAGGTGTCATTGCTCGAGGTCTGTTACTTACGAAGTTACGCAATAGCTTTTTAGATGTAGGTTCTCTTTATCTCGCTTGCTAGGATTTGTCTGGAAAATCTATGCTGTATTTTCCTTGAGTACTGCGGGGTTGTATGTCATAACAAGTAAAAATGGGGAACAGGAAGAAAGTTTTAGATTTAATGTTCATTAGCATACTTGTTTCTGATACATGAGCTGAATCAATCCAGTTAAAATTTCTCTGAATAACCATGTTTTCAGAATACTAAGTTACATTTTTTCCATAGGTCCAAACTGAATGATATGATTGATGCAATTCCCAAAAGTAAGAAGAACAAGAGATGTCAGTTACACTCCCTGGACACACACAAACCAAAACCTTTGGGGTAAGTTTGTGTTCAACATGCACAACTCAATCTAAAATATTTTAAGGAACCAAACTATTGATACTAATTTATTTTTAATCGTTGAGGTCAATTCTTATGCTGTTATGTGTTTGCCAGAGTAGTAGTCCCCAAGCTATTTGGATTATAGTAGACCCAAATAGTTGTGGGGGAGAGGAACAGAGGCACCCAGGGGTTTTGGGCATCGTGTGTTGCAGGGCATGAGCCTTTCTCCATAGGTTTTCCTAAGAAGGCAGGTAGCCCTTTTTTGTGCAGTAAGAGTGAGAGTCTTATCAGTAGGATGTTTAATACTTCCCCCACTGCCCTTGCTTACGCTTTATTGACTGGACAAAACTAGTGCTATAGGGTCTCCTGCCCTCCCAACATAAGATCTGTTCTCCTTCCTCAGTGTGAGAGTTGTCCCTCTGCCCTTTATCAGGGCTCCCTAAGGCAACTGGTGATGCTTTTGTATAAAGTTTAAGGCTACTATATGAAATCAGCTGTTTCCCAAAACTTTCTTTTTAGTTCTAGCTGTTCCATTTTTGCCCCTTGGCTTTTAAGTCTTTTACTTGGTGGTGGGGTATTTTGTTTGGGTTTTTTTTTTGTATAAAAATACCCATGTTTAATTTCAAAACCGATTGCCAAAACACAACTTGGCCATTACAAACCAGTGCTCTCTGATGTGCTTTTCATATCTCGTCTGACATAACTTGGAATATAGCCTGCTCAGGGCATGGACGGCTTCTGCATTGTGATATAAACAATGCTCTAGAAAGACAAACTGGTTTTTGTGCTCTACACCAAAATGATCAATCAGCAGTTTTTCTCACGTTGAGGTGAAAGGGTACATGCTGAACAAATATACATCATTTTGCTTGGGATTAAAAATGCCTTGCACAACTGTTAATAACGGGCTTTATTGCGGTTGGGCTGCAGGGTTAAAACTAAAACTCTGTAAAATGTATTTTCTCAAAATGTGACAAGATGTTTTGCGTACACCAGTGAAAAAGATGCATATATGCCTCTGTGTCTTGAAGTTGAAATGGTTTATTCCAGCTGGTTAACCAGAAAAACACCCCCTGTAAATCTGTTGTGCATTTGGGGGGGGGGGGGGGGTGTTCTTGTTTGTGGGGGTTTTTTGTTTGTTTTAATATGATGACCAATAAATTAGTGTGCTTAGTTGGAGTGTCCAGGACCTTTTTTAGTCAGTTGTGTTCTGCTTCTGGTTAAGCATACAATCTGCAAAAGCTTGATCGTGGTTTCCAGTTACAGGACATGTATTTTTCTACGCAGACTTGAGTCTCTTTGGGTTTTGATAAATCCCCTGAGACGCTAGGCATGTGGAATTTGACACTTGATTTTTACTTGTGCTGCTTGAGGATAGTCGTAGCTAATCATTATCTCCTATATATTTTGGTTACGGGCCTTTCATATAATTAGTTTAAAGCTTATGTTACACAGGCAAAAGATTATAGGGGTATATTTTTTAAAATAAAGCAAATTCTCATAAAGCTTAATGAGAGTATTAAATTTTTTTGCTTTGTTTTTAGTAAGATTAATCTTTTCTGTGTGAGAACATATATCATGGAACCTGTACTTACCATTTTGGCAAGGCAGAACAATTCTGAAACTGAATGAATAGAGAGGAAAATGCTGCCTTTATTTCCTCAATTAATGCTGGAATAAATCCCCTTAGTATTTGGAATGCTGGCAGGTTAATAGGGAATATGTGGAAGAGCAGCATTTTAATGCGCTGCAAGTAAAGCTTTCAGCTTTATCTGATAATGTGGCTTGTGGGCAAGCAGCGTAGTTTGCTAAAGAAACATGACTTGCACTCTGCTTGCTCCGTCGATACCCATTTGTTATGCTGCAGAAGTGATCAGGGTGTATCAGTACTGATATTTCTCCAAATAAATCTGCTGCCTTGAGTGGAAGCAAATATGCTAACAGCCTAGACATGGAGGCGGCAAATAGAATTGTTTTACAGGACAAATTTTATTTATCAACTTAGAGCTTCTGCTTGACTTCACTACAAGAAACTTCTTCAGGAAGATGAATTGCATCTGTTAGACATTTTATACACACAAAAAAGGCTTTGAATTGTAATTGTGTGTTTAATTATACAAGTTATGTAACTAGCTAATACCACGTGAGAGTTACTTGACGTCCTCAGTTTCAGTGTGCCTGGTTTATGGCTACTCTGTCCCATTCGGGCCTAAGGAGCATTTTAACGTCTCATAAATGCAAGCCAAATGATCTGCCAAACTAGATAATAGCATACGTAACTACTCTTGAGGAGCTAATTATTAAACAGGAGTGCTTCTTCCCCTGTTTTCCTGCTCTGTTGTATCCATACATGAGCTTAAACAGAAATGACTGTTCTGATAAAATGTCAAGTGTAGACAAGCCTGTAAGTAAACATGACTTGCTATTTAAAGTTTGTTCTTTGCTCTATAAGTGTGCTTTTAGCATATCCAAATGTGTGTTGTAAAGTTGTTTGGGTTTTTTTTTTTTAACAAATTTTGGAAATTTAATGCAGAGTGTTTTATGGTTTCTTATGGTGGTAGATGTGTGGAAGTTTGGGGGTTTTGTTTTGCTTTTTTCTTCGTTTTTTTGTTTTGGTTTTTTAGTAAGTTGTCATATGAAATCTAATCTGCCAGAAGTATTAAAACTTGTATATGTTTATACTTAAGGTAATATTCTGAAAGATTACTACTGGCTTTCAGCTGTAACTTTAAAAAGTCATTATGAGTCTGGGTTTATAAACACAGATAGCAAAATTTGTATCTCATGTCTGACCCTAACTTTACTGGAAGTTAAGGCTTAGCCTGTAAAGGATTCAAAGTAAATTAAGGAAGTTCATAGTATCTGTTTAGCAAAAATAACTAGTTCATAATATATATGGTATAGGTTTAAAAAATGTTTTTTAATACTATGTGACAGTGAAGGGAGCAGTAGCACACTCAGTACAGAGAAATTAAGTGCAGATAAGAAAAATAGTGAAGACAGCAGGAAGGAGGAGAGGAAGTGTAGCATCACTTTCCACTATGGACCTTTCCAGGGAGCAGTCAGGTAAACTAACGGTGCTTTATTTTGCTGCTTTTCTAAACCCCTAACAGGATAATGTACAGTCTTTTGTTTCTTATGATTTTTTTTTGCAGGGGTTGTTGGATGGATGTGTGGGAGCTCATGTCCCAGGAATGCAGAGATGAAGTAGTTTTAATTGACTCTAGTTGTCTTTTAGAAACATTAGAAACCTATCTACGAAAACACAGGTATGTTAAAAGAACAAAGGCAGACACACCTTCATTTTGAGGAATACATGCTGCATTTTTTTGTGAATCAAAATGTCTGTAGAGTTCACACGATGTTTAAGCGTGTAGAGGATTCTTCTGATACCCTTCTAAGACTTAAGATCTAAGCTTTGTGGTGATGGAGAACCTTGCCAGACTGCATTGTAACAGCTGATTGTAACAGACTAAGATGGTGAAATATTCTTTATGTGTTACCTATTGTTCCAGGTTAAGGCAGGGGGAATGCAGAGACCTCCCATGAAGCCATAGCTACTTGTCTTAATTTTTTTGGTTAGGATTAAATTATGATTTACAATTTGATGTGTTAAAGCTGCGCGTATTCTTTCACGAGTAGCCTACTCTGTTTGGGACTATGCCTTCTTTTAGGCTTTTGGGGAGTATGTGCAATTTCAAAATAGCAAGAACTAAACTCACGGAAGCAGATTTTAGGTTGGCGTCACTTGTAAATCACTGTTTTAGAACAGTTGTTTATGACTTAGCTGTGCTAGTGCTATTAAGTCTCTCTTGCAGGGAAAAAATAGACCACTAAATTATTGCTGCATGTGTACTGTAGCTACCATGCTGATTAAAAAGTTTTAATTTCCAGTAGTCTCAAGGTTCTGATACAAACTGTGGGGGCACAGATGGGTGCGGGGGTGGTGGTGGTGTGGAAATAACACTTTGGAAACAAAATAACTTTAATCTCCTGTGACATTAAACATGGTGTTGGCAGCGTTCCTGATGCTAACCTGCAATAATATTACTGTTTTCTTTCCTTTCACCGCAGAAACTAGCCAGTTATCATAGTTCTATCAAACATCAAAATATGTTTGACTTAGTGTTGTCAAGTGACTGGACAAACTAGGAAAGGGAAAAACACCATCCAGAGATGGCATGAAGAGCCAGCTTTTCAAGCTGAAAGCTGAAATGTGAGCAGCTTGTCTGACTTGCATTTTTAGAATAATACAGCAAGAGGTTTTGTAGCTTCTTGAAGATTTACTTCCTCTTATAAAATAGAATGAGCTTAATTTGGTTGTATTTTAATTATAACAGACTTTATAACTATACTCTTCTCATATTAGTTATCTGAGCTATCACACGTTTAAATTGAATACATTGTGTTATAAATAAACCTTGTTTGGCTATCTGTGCAGCAATCTAATAATTCAAAATATGTTTAAAGGTGCTTGTAGTGGAAACATTGCTCTTACACACCAGGCAACAGAGGAAACTTTTTTTTCTTATTACTTATCACTCACTTGAGTATACTCTAAATAATTGCTATAAAGTAACTTGGAGTGTGTTACTTGAGAGGAATTTTGTCCTGGCTTGTACTAATGATTTGGTTTGTTCACTATTAGATTTCTGATCTTTGAACGAATATGGAATTGCATATCCATATAGGAATTTCTTCATATTAACAATTGGCCTGATTTATGCCTTGGAGCATGAAAGCTGATATCCAGACTTGTAATATACGATAGGTAGTATAATACATACAGTAAACTCACGTGGCTTACAGCCAAAGTCTTACTATTTTACCTTTTGAAGTAACATCAACCTTATGTGACCTAGTTTAAATATAGCATGCGCTATTAAATAGCTCCGTATATTATAACTTAGACTAAGTGAGTCTAAATTTCTGCTTGAATAAGAATTCAGTTCTGTTATGTTCTGTTTTAACACAGGTTTTGCACTGACTGCAAAAATAAAGTACTTCGGGCATACAATATTCTTATTGGTGAGCTAGACTGCAGCAAAGAAAAGGGCTACTGCGCTGCACTTTACGAGGGTTTGCGTTGCTGTCCCCACGAACGTCATATACACGTATGCTGTGAAACAGATTTCATCGCACACCTATTGGGTCGAGCTGAACCAGAGTTCGCAGGAGGGTATGAGTATGTAATTTGCTAGAGTGGGCTATCTAGCGCTTTGCTTCTTTATTTTATTATCGAATGTATTTTGCAAAAGTGATTTTTGCCTCCTTGCTGCATAACAAACTTCTGAATGTAAATATTCATATCGAAGTAGACTTTCAAGATAGCGCTTCAAAGTAGTGAAGATCTTACATGTGCTTTTGACTCTAAAGTGCATTTAACTCTGAAGGCAAGACTGAAAGAAATTGCCAGATGTCTTCTAGTTCATTTGTTCACTCACTAGGGCTGCCTGCTTTTCCATTGAGGTGTTCCAAATATGCGAAATAGAAAGAGAACCTTGGTTGACAGTTTCACCAAATGCCAAGTGTTCCATTTAGTTTTGTTGCCATTTGTATATTATAGTAATTTCGGAACCTGTTTTAGCATCTTAAAATCTTCCAATGAAAAATACAATTCTGAGCCCAGTATCTTTAAAACTCAATCATAACTGTTTGATGAGGAGGGTAAATCCTTTTATAATGATTTTTCCTTAATAGATGATACAGATTAATACTGAAATATTTTTACTTTGTACGGTAAGTAATATATAAGCTTCTATGTGTGTTTATTCAGCTTCAGTTAACTGACACATAAATGTCTAGGAAGCTGAAATATTTGCTATATAAACTAAATACAAATTCTAGGCAACAAAGGAATGGCTGCATCTCTTTGGCATTAAAACTCTGCCGATCCCTCCTAGTAGGCGCAAGCAGAGATCGATGGGGCAACATCTTCAGAAGTCACAGGCTGGAAGGCATAGTGCAGCTTAACGGTGCGGTGCTCAGATTAACGTGTCAGGAATGTAGTGGTGGTTTTGACCTGGTCCTTTCTATTTTGCATCCGCATGCAGCACAGCAGAACTCAATTTAAAAAGCTGTTCATGCAAACATATCTTCAGTTGTGCTTAAAGAAAATACGTCATTGAACTGCTTTGATCTCTTGGTAGACTTCCAGCTGCTTTAACCATACTATACTTTGGTTCAACTCTTCCTTTAGACGAAGAGAAAGGCATGCTAAGACAATAGACATAGCCCAAGAAGAAGTTTTGACCTGCCTGGGTATTCATCTTTATGAAAGATTACACCGAATCTGGCAAAAGTTGCGGGCTGAGGAACAAACGTGGCAGATGCTTTTTTACCTAGGTGTTGATGCTTTACGCAAAAGCTTTGAGGTAAAAATCAAATTTTATCTAACTTGTGTTTGAATTGCTGTATTAACTGTGTGCATTTTCACTAAAACTATCTTTCTGCTTTCTACTAACGTTGGGCTGGAAGGAGCTTCAAGGGTGTTGCATTCAATCCCTTGTTCACTGCAGGCAACAGTTGTGTGATATCAATGCGTAGCACAACTGAGTTGCATTCGATGCGAAGTCTACTGGAACATAAAAGATTGAGGCTTGCTTTTACTTTCCAAGCTGCACGTTACAGTACGCTGGATCTTCTGTGTTTTTAATTCACAGTGAAGGTATTTCTACCTGATAGCATTTGAAGTAGCTCTGGCTACAACAGTTTTATTTGTCTTATTAGTAAAAACGGAGTACGTGCTTTTGAATTACAAACACAACTGCTAACTCTTGCATTCAGTGTGTTCCAAATGCACTCTGTAATCCCATGAGATCTTGAACTTCAGACAGAACTCCCAGCGGTTCCTTTAACGTATGCCAATAGCATACTTCCCCTTCGGCATGACGTAGATCTTTTATGTTTTGTTTATCTTCCATTCATGATGACTGTTCTCTCTAAAAACTTTTAAAACGTCAGAGGGGGAAGAACAAAATCAATTTGAGAAAGATCACAGTGGAACCCTAATCTAGTTAGCTCTTGGAGGTTTTTACAAGTAGTTTTTTTTAAGACTTACAATGCTATTGAAGCGGTGGTGGGCTGGGTGCTCTGGAGCAGTTTTGTCAGGTTTTGTCTTGATGTTTTTTTAAATCTAGTAAAGTACGGTGTTGAAAATTCATTTCCATTGTAAAACTAGGGTAATTATACTGGTATGCAAGGTTGGCTATGAATTTGAAGTACGGAACTGTTATGTCTTTATATGGAGTCCCTTTCTAAGGTGAGTGGGAAAGATGATGTCTCATTTTGGCTTAAGGAGTTCCCAGAGTGATCTGGAAAAAAAAAAACCAAAACCTGTGAATTTATTTTTGTCTCTGTAGTAGCATTGATCCAGAGTAGTTTACTAGTTTAACTATATTCTTGTAACTTCGTATGTAGACGTGCCATTATGATATTTGTTCTAAATTCAATATTAAGGAACATATTTAGATACTTGCTATATTTTGAGATATATCTATCTATTTTGATACGTATCTAAAATAAAAATTGGACTGCCTAGAAAATCAGTTAGATTCTTCACTGGTTACCCTAGACAAAGAGCTGCGGGAATTCTGTAGCAGTAGTTCTAATGTGTTTTTCTGTGCTGCTCTGTTAGATAATCGGAGTATCTACCATGTAAACACAGATCTAAAAACGCATTCAAGTCTGCAACTTTTTACTGAAAACTGTGCATTTAGGCCGTAAGTTAAACGCAGTGCTCCCCCTGTACATACATCTTCTCCAGCAATCTAAATTTAGTGACTAAATCTGGAGCAGCATTTTTCTTCTATAGTCAATAGTTGCGTTGCTGTGACTTTATTATAAAAAGTACTTACCAGCTATTTTCCTCCTTCTTTTATATAAATGTAAAAGCTTGAATTGTGTTAACATCTATAAATAGATCTAACCTCTTATAAACAGATGGCTGTGGAAAAAGTGCAGGGTATTAGTCGATTGGAACAGCTCTGTGAAGAATTTTCAGAAGAAGAAAGGGTGCGAGAGCTTAAACAAGAGAAGAAGCGCCAAAAACGGAAGAACAGACGGAAAAATAAGTGTGTGTGTGAGATCCCTACGCCTTTGCAGGCAACAGAAGAGAAGGAAATAAATCAGGCAAAGGTAAACAGTGATAGCTGCGGCTTTCTGCTGCTGTTAAATAACTACATTTCTGATTTGGTGCTTCATTCATCGGCTCACTGTTCCACGTTAGAACTCTTGAGAAGTTTTTACTGTATTTCAGTTTTGGGAACTAGCTTTTGATCGCTAGTGGAATTTATACATTTTCAGATTAGTACGGTCTTTGTGTAAAGTAGTTGCCTGGAACTCCTTAGCTTTTGGGGGGTTGGGTTTGGTGGGTTTTTAAAAAAAATATCCTAAATCTAGGGGGTCAGGTTATGCTAGAAAATTTTTCAACTATCATTTCTTAAAGATCACTTAGAGTATGGGAATTCAAATGCTCGTTGCAGGCAACTACTGTTACATTTTGGGGGAGGGGAAAGCTTTAATTAACTAAGTGCGTGCAATTATTATTCTAGATCTCTTGACTGAACTTAATGGGCTAACTGTAGGTCGTATTACTGCGGGAAAGAAGATTTGGGTTTTGGTTGTCTTGTACTTCTGAAGAATTATAAGCCATGCCCTGGCTGTTATCAGTCAGTGTCAGCTGTTTTTTCTTGTGGAAAGAGTATCCTTTGTAAAGATGCTGGCTGAGCTACTTTCAGTACTTGCGAGTATTTTTTTGTTTTTGTTTTAAGGAAAATTCAAACTTCACGGAAAGTAGTTGCAAAGCCTGTGGTAGCACCGAAGAAGCTAACAATTGTGTAGAAGTAATTGTTACTAATGAAAGCACTTCTTGCACCTGTCCTAGTAGCGGTACCCTATTAGGTTCACCTAAAATCAAGAAAGGTATGTTAAATGTCATCATTTTTCATTTTAAAAACATGTACCATTTGTGGGATAAACAGTGCTCAGCTGTTTTTAAAAATAACTTTTTTTAAAGAATTCTTCCTTGTTAAAGGCATAAGGGAAGAATATGCAGGAGCTGCTATAGATCAGCGTAACATTTCGCTTTGTCTCAGGTCTATCTCCGCATTGTAATGGTAGCGATTGCGGCTATTCATCTAGCATGGAGGGCAGCGAAACGGGATCTCGAGAGGGATCGGACGTGGCCTGCACTGAAGGCATTTGCAACCATGATGAAAATGGTAGGTTTGGTAAGAACACAATCTTGGGTTAGCATCCACAAAACTCAAGTGTCTGAGAAGAAAATTGCCTGTCTTTTTGCAGGAGATGATTCATGTGTCCATCGCTGTGATGACAAAGAGGAGGATGGAGACAGCTGCGTGGAATGTTGGGCTAACTCGGAAGAGAATAGCACAAAAGGCAAAAACAAAAAGAAGAAAAAGAAAAGTAAAACTTTGAAGTGTGAGAACGAACATGTAAGGAACATAGCTATTCCAGAATGCTTATTTAAATGCATCCATTTTAAAGTAGTTACAAAAGTATTTCAGATTTCAATTGTGACTAACGCTGTAAATGGGGTGACAAGGATCTTCTGGTACGTCTCCACCCCAGTTTTGAAATCGAGGTCCTTCCTAGAGCAGGTTGTGGCAGAAGGAGTCTCTTCTCTCCGGTGTTCCTAAGCACGTGTGCTTTTGCGCACTCTCAGGGAATTAACGTGCCGTTCCCCTCTCCTCCCCAGGCACATCCATTTAAAAAATACATACCCTTGCTCTCTTTTTGAACTTTTTCCTTCCCTCTTTCCCTCCACTTGCATCTGAAACGTGAACGTTCCAGGTTTAACGCTGCTGGTAGTTCATTACAGGCTATTTTCAATTTTAGATTCAGAAACTTGGAAGCTGTATGGCAGATCCAGGTAACAGAGAGACCTCAGGAAACATCATGCACACAGAGTTTCATCGTGACAAGACCAAAGACACACATGCTGAAAGCTGCTGTAGCTCAGAAAAAAGCGGGCAGCAGTTGCCTTGGTTTGAGCATATGAAAAACGTGTCACAGTTTGCAGAACCTACAGAAATGTCACTTGTTCCTGATACTGGAAAAGGTGCCAAGAGCTTAGTGGAACTCCTTGTAAGTAACTGCTTACTTTGAATTTTAGGTTGTAGCAGACTGCTTTAAATCCTCGGGATTGAGGATGGGGTTTAGAGTTCAAATCCCACTGAAGAACCGTTACAAGAGAGAACGGGACTGAACCTAAGAGGCATAGCTCACTCGCCCAGCGTTTGGTTTGTTTGCTTTTGCGTGTTCTCTGTGAAGTGTGTAACTCGGATGCTTTGCAGAGGAGGAGACATGGCCTGTCACTGGAATGCGAGTGACAGAACTTGTATTATAAGTATTCAGTCTCAAGGATCGTATTATTCCCTAAAATGAAGCGTGCATTATTGCTGCCTTCATGCCTCAAATATTACTTCCCACTACAGGCTCCGTGGACAACTTTCTTCTCTCTCCCTTTCCTTCTCTTCTCCTTCTCCTTCCCCTTTTGCTTTACCTCCTTTCTCCCCTTTTGCTTTACCTCCTTCCTCCCCTTTTGCTTTACCTCCTTCCTCCCCTTTTGCTTTACCTCCTTCCTCCCCTTTCTCCCCTTTGCTTTACCTCCTTTCTCCCCTTTCTCCCCTCTGATAGAAGCCATCCTCTTTCGATGGAAATGTGCTGAGACTCTGACGCTTATTCTGGTAGATCTGGTGACTGCACAGGCTGCCTCTTACCCCGCACCAGCGGGGCGTCGCTTGTGGATCGGGCGGCTGGATTAGCCAGCTGAGCCTTGCGGTGTCGTGACACGGAGGCTGCGTCTTTCTTTCGAGCAGCCGCAGACCACGCGTACGGCTGCGAGGCAGGCGGCGTGTGCGGGAAGGGCAACGCTCGAGTTCTTAAATGCCTGTTTTCATTTGTAGGATGAGTCTGAATGCACTTCTGATGAGGAAATCTTTATCTCACAAGATGAAATACAGTCCTTTATGGCAAACAACAAGTCTTTTTACAGCAATAGAGAACAATACCGACAGCATCTGAAGGAGAAATTTAATAAATACTGCCGCTTAAATGATCACAAGGGGCCCATTTGTAACGGTTGGTTGACAACGGCTGGAGCGAACTAAATACAATAAAATAGCTCTGTCTTTCACTGAAATTCTCAAGATGACTACTGCGCCTTCTCTTTCAAAAACTTAATTTAGTGACTTATGGCAAAATTTTATCTTAAATTAATGTGATTCTTTTTTTCTTGTTTTTTTGGGGGAGGCTGGTGGAGGTGATTTCACTGATTTTGTTCTTTCTTCAGGCTTGTATCTTTAGTTGAGTAGCTGTGCAAGCCTCTCTTATAATTTAAGCCATCTCTTTTCATTAAATGTTTCTCTTACTGTGAGACTTACAAAAAGCAAACTAGTGGCAAAGTAATGTTGTACCTATAATTCTGTACAGAATGACAATGAGCTGAATATAAGATTTTACAAAGTAGACATCCATTTGCAAAATGTTTTGGATGTAATATGTTAAAGCGCAATGTGCAAAATTTAAATAAAGAATATTTATTAATATGCATAGTAAAAGTTTGTACGTGCTTCTGCTTTCAACGCTCCTTCCCAGCGGTCTGAGTTCTTGCTGTTCAGATGGACGGTTGTCGCTTCAGCCCACGTAGCTTCACGGAGGTAGGTGTCAGGTGAGGAAACTGGTCTGGGAGAAGTACGGATCCTCCAGCGGCGCTCCCGAAAAGCACTCCGGGCTGCGTGATTCTCCGCTGGCACGGGGTTTAGAGATCTTGGAGTCGCTGCCAGACAAGCTGGGGCCGTGGTAGCCCGGTTGTGTCAGTACAGCACTGCACCCAATCTGGCTGGCGCTGCTCAATGTCGGGCGGCTGTTCCGCTTCCAGGATCTTGGATAATGTACCTGCGCGGCACGGCGCCGTGCGGAGCTGCCCAAGGTGTCTCCAAACCGCGGTGCGGTGTGGACACACTGCGGAAATCTTGGCGTTGTGGCTGTGCCCAAGGTCGGTGTGTTCAGTTTGGTGATGGTTTTGGATTTGTTTGGAGTTTGCAGCCTGCACCGTTTTGGGGCTGAATTTTGTTTTTCATCAAGACAGTTACTGATGCCAGCGAGTTAGGAGACGGCTGCGCTCGTTTTCCTTCTCCCCCGACAAAGCAGACTTAAAGCTTCTGCGTGAGCCCATCAGAATGTAATCGAACAAAAAGCAGGTTTTCAACACGCTGTGACACTTTCTTAACGGACTGATGAGCTCTGGTCTGCGGCACTTACACCGGGAAGGTGCTATATCCTGGTGTGTATCTGGAGAGGGAGGCTATTTGTTGTACAGGTGCAGTTCAAAAAATGTAGGAATTAAAAATTAGGTATGCAAATTGAAATCAAGATACAAATGTATTTGTAATTAAATAAAAAACCCCAGGTAACCTTCATATTTAAAGGAGATCGTGCTCTGTTAATGCACACCCCACGTGGTTATTTTATAGCTGGTTTACAAAATCAGATGTAAAAATATATTCTTGAATGAGCTTTAGCTTCATATTTTTTTCCAAGTTAGATAAATAGTCCCTTTGGATATTAGTTAAGATACATTTATTGATTATATCACTCAATTACAAAACACAAGAAAACTATGAAGATATGAATACTTTTTTTAATATGACAATGCTTAGATTTTGGTGGCAGCTGTCATTAAAAGAAAATTCTGGGTTTGGGGGGGCATAAGCAGAATTACAGACTATAATTTCTGACTTCCTCGCATTCTGTACTGTGGTCCTTTAGTTTTTCTGATAAAGGGAAAGAGACAGGTTTGTTTTCTTGGCTTGGCTTCGTGCTTGGACACGTTGGAAAGAGGTGCTCTGCCTGGCGATGCTTAATTTGCCCAGGGTTCTCGCAAAGAACCCGAGAGTGAATTCACTGAGAGTAACAGAGAACACGTACGGACTTTTTCCTAGTCCTGATTTCAACTGTGAAATTTGGCTTCATGAAAACGAACCTTCCGCTCCCTCTGAAGCCACACGGACTCTTGCGCTTGCTGTGGCAAAAGGCTAATTTGGCAAAAGAAAGAAGTTTCCGTCTTTAACGTGAGGAAGGGGAGTCCTTATCGTGGTGGTGTCTTTACTCGAATGCTGCTTCAGGTGGGCAGTTGTCCTCGGCAGCTGTTGAAACCATCGCTTCCACGTGGAGCGTTTGTCATTTTGTGCTTTACCGGGAGCTGAAATGATGGGAAAAAAACGCATTCCGATGCCTTTGTTTTAAACGCAGCGCTAGCGCAGATGGCTTGAGCCCCTCGGTGCTGGGGTCGCAGCGTGGAGGAGCGCAGGGGGTACCGGAGCCGCTTCGGCAGGCGGCCCGCTTGGCTGTCAGCAGGTGCTGTACCTGGCCTTTGCCGCCTGCAAAATGACACTGTCTACAGTTGTCCTTACAGATTTTCTTATGGCCGAGGGGCCCTTTTCACGGCAACGGCTCCCACGGCCCACGCAGGAGCCCTGCGCTCGCTGAGGGCCCCGCACCTCCCTAGGCTGACCCCCCCGGGAAAATCTCCTGCACCCCTTGCCCTGTCAGGCAAGATATGCAAGTGCTACTTCATTTTTTTTACAAAACCAAAGGAACCTGAATACCTGTGTAGTTTATTCTTTCCTTTTGGGGTTTTAATTCTCAGTGACAGGCTGCGTAATTGGGTCTAGGGGCCGGTACTTAGGAACCAGACTTTCAGTAACGTTCTCTGTTGTGTGTCAGTTGGAAGCAGGTTTAAATGAAACCGTCCAGCAGCGTGTGGCTGGTGGAAAGGGAAGGGGGAGGAAATACCTACAAAAATGGCTTTCCCAGCACGTCCTCGCAGCCAGCCCTTCTCCCCCGTGGTAGATGGACCCGGGAGGGCAGCAGTTCTGCGCCAGATCTGCCCAACGCCAGAGCAAAGGGGGGAATCCCTGCAATTCATCCCGGTTAAACTGGGCGGCTCGTTACCGCAGCACGGTGAGGGCGGCAGAAGGGCGTCTGGGCTCAGAAGGCAGCTGGACGTACGCGTGGAAACCATCGGGCTCGAAGCTGCAGAGACTCCAGCCGAGGAAGGGCCTGCGCGGAGCGGGGCTGCAGCCCCTCGCCTTCCCCGCTCTCACGCTTGTGCTCGTTCTCTGAACTTCTGCTACTCGTTGCTCCTGAAGACGCTTCTGCTTTGGAGGCAATTTGGTCTGTCCCGCTGTTTAACCGTTCTTCCTACGCCCCGGGAGGTCTGGGGGCCGGGACTGCCGCTCCACTGCCAGAGAAGTCGCATCCAGGAGAGAAATCCCCCAAAGATGCATTCCGTAGAAAGTCTGATTTCCCATTTCTGACCAGCCTGCTCCCTGTGGAGGGGGAGAAGGGCCCGTCTGTCTTATTTGAGGGGTGCCTAGGATTTTGCTGTGAAGCTTACGGAAGACGGCAGCTGGACCCAAGCACCAATCAAAGACCTATTTTTATTTTTCTCCTCCTTGTATCATTTGTATACAGCTGGTCTACACCGTCCAAACCTGAGTCCGGACCCATTTTTAAGTTCCTTGGGTGATCTGGCTGTAGCGGGGAACCCAAAAGTCGCTTTTTCAGCTACAGCGTGCTCGTATCCCAGACAAACTCTGGCAGGGAGCTCTGCGCAGCATCACCCCCCTGCTTGACCGTGCTGCTGGCGCCGTCTCCCCCCGTGGTTCGAACACCCGCGTGGTTTGGATGCCCAAAATCTTAGATTTGACAGAAAGATAATTTCGGCGAGAACCCCAAGTGCTTTTTCTCCCTGAGGTCCGCGCGGTTATTGCCCACAGCGGGGCCTGACTTGTCTGCTTGTTCACACCCGTGCTTACAGCTGCCCCGTGTCCCACAGCGAGCAGAGGAGGCCTTGCCAGGGCTCGCCGCCCCATCGCTAGCCCAGGCCTCTGCTGTTAAACAGGGTTGCCAAACCCCAACCCTTTCTTCTTTCATAAACTAAATCTGAGCGCTTTCGTCTCCTCCGTTTCAATCAACCCCTTTCTTCAAAAGTTTCTGTGAATTATTCAGACGTGCTCGCTGGGCCCTGGGAGGGAGGACGACAGTCCCTTCGCGGGCTGCTTCATCCCGTGCCGGAGCTCCGTCCTCTGAGCCCGCCAGACGTGCCTTCTCCCCCCGCAGCCCCCGCTCGCCCTGCCTCCGTGTCTGCTCGCTGCTCCGGTCGGGCTCCGTGTGTCCGTCCCGGCACCCACAGCTCCTTCCCAGGGCTGCGGTTTTCGGGACGTGGACGGGTGCCAGCTGGGTGCGAGCGTCCCCTCCGCAGCGGGAGGGACCCTCCGGCAGCGCCCGCTCTGCCACGGGGCGATGGCGGAGAAACGGCAAACCCGAGCGCAACGGTTCCCCCTGCGGCCTTATTTTCCGAACCGGTATCGCGTTTGTGGGTGCTCGCTGGGTTCTGTATGAGGTAACACAGCAGCCCCCTCCTCCGCGCCACGAGGGCGAGGGAACGGGCGATCCAGTCAGGGACAGGACTACGGTAGAGCTCGCGTAATTGCTCCGTGGTGGAAGGGAATAGGAGCTAACGCACCCATTTCTGCTAATGAACTATTTTTGATGTTTGTTACCCAGCTGACACAGTGTATTTTACCTTTAAAGTGGAAAAAGCCATTTAATGGCGCTTCACCTTTCTGCTGCAGGCCGTGGGACTCGCCCTTCTCACTGGGGACGTTTTGGGGAGGAACAACCCCAAACCCAAACAGTGCAGGCCGGTGGTGACCGCCCTCCCCGCTCCCGCCTCTGCCCCCGCGGGCTGAGCCCTCACAAACTCGGTGCATGTGAGGCGGGGGGCGTGGCACGGAGTGGGCGCGGCCGTGGGCGTGGCCGACGGGCCGGGGCGTGGCCGGGGGCGTGGCCAGCGGCCCGGGGGCGTGTCCGGCGGGGCGGGCGGGCGGTGCATTGTGCGCGGCGGCGGCGGCGGCGGCGGGGCCGGGCCGGGGCCATGGAGCGCTGGACCGGGCGCGTCGCGCTGGTCACCGGCGCCTCCGTGGGCATCGGCGCGGCCGTGGCGCGGGCGCTGGTGCAGCACGGCATGAAGGTGGTGGGGTGCGCTCGCAGCGTCGACAAGATCGAGGTACCGGGGCGGGGGCCGGGGGCACCTTTCGGCCGCGGCCGGGGCGTGGGCAGCCCCGCGGCGGGGACGCCCTACGGACGGGCCTCGGCCGCGCCGCTGCCGCCTCCCCACGAGGCCTCGCCGGGGCGGGAGCGCTGCCGGCAGCCGGGCCGGGGGGCCGGGCCCGCGGGCTGCGTGAGGCGGGGGCGCGGCGGGCCGGGCCGGGGCTCCGCCTGGCCGCCGTGGGACGGGCCGCGGGGCGGGCGCCGCTCGCCGGCTCGGCCGGGGCCGGGCGGTGGCACGGCGCGGGCTGATGCCGGAGCGTCCCCGGGCTGCGCCGGCCGCCGGGCCCGGCGGGAGCGGGCCGGCCCCCTCCGTGGTCCCATCCCCGCGCCCGGGCGGGTCCCGCCTCCGCGCCCCGGGTCCCGGACCCCTGCCGGGGGGGGGGGGCTGGGAGCGGCGGTGCACGGGGGCTTCCCCGGCCGGGCGCGTTCGCGGAGCCCGGCGGGGTGTTTCCCACCCCGGAGGTCGGGGACGGTCGGTTGGAAGTTGCCCGAGGAGCGGGTTCGGTTCGGATTTTTTTGAGGTGCCTCTTATCGAGGTTAAAAATAGCACCTGCGGCCTGGCCCGCGGTTGTGGGGAGCGGGTCTCGGCGGCGGGGTGTTTGAGGGCACGTTCAGCCCCGCGCAGTGTGGGGTTTGCCGTGCTGGTCCGTCTGCACGCTGCGGTCGGAGGTGGGACGCTTTCAGGAGTTAACGTTAAAACAGGGTTTCGCTCCTTGACGTGTTGTTTACCCCCGCGACGAACATCTCTAGAGCCGAGTCAAAAACCTCACAACGTTGGCTTAAAAATAAAGATGCTTATAAGAAATGGTTTCTGTGGGATCCTTTTTGGTAGTTGGATGCATTTGTAGGCTTCGCCTCGCAATGGCACGAGCTAAAGCTGACTTACTTTTTAAGAATTTTCCTCTGAGGGAGGACAGAAGTTACAGCCAGACAGCTTAAATATCGTCGTCTTGGTGGTTTGGTGGCCGCCGAGCCAAAGGAGATCTGTACGGACGTCCCGTGTTCGTATGTCCTTAGCGAAGGTGATAAGGACTCGCCCTGCGCAGTTGACTACACCAAGAATAAATTGTCCAAAAAGTCATGGAAAGCGAGGCTTGACGTTGCTGGTGTTGCTGAGAAGTGGGGTTCAGTAAAGGAACGCGCAGCAGAAACAAAGCTCTTCCCATTCTTCATCGTGAATCGGAAAGACGCCGCTTGCAGAGAGGAGAACGTACACCGACGCGACTTATTTAACCGTCCTTTGGGGCTCACTTCTAATTTTGGACTTGCCGATGTTTTGACACTGCGGTTTACAGGGAAAGCCGAGCTCTCCAAAGGCTTTCCCACGCGCCACTCATGGCGTTTAACGTACTTTCATTCCCTGGCTTCATGAGGCTGTTGTAGCCTCACGGTGTCTGGTAGAGGATGCTGCAAAGGGTACAGTTGTTTCCCAGCCTCCTCCAGAAAGGAAAGAAAAGCCATTTCCAATATTGCCCTTTCTTCCGATTTTCTTTTGAAATATTTTGCTTTTCTTTGGTAAAGAAAAATCAGTTAAACTTGTATTTTCCTTTGGTGCCACAGAGGAGTTTCCTTCCTTTCTGAAGCCTAAAAGCCTTACTTTCTGAAACTTTTCTGGCAAAAACACAGCGTAGATTTACGGAAGAGTAGATTTTTAAAGGCTTTGCCTTTTTATTTGAATATGCACAAAATGCAGTCACGTTTTATATAGGTGATTTGCCTGGGTTGCATGGTACGCCCAGGTACTGAGCTGTGCTGGCTGTTTGGCACCTTCCAAGTCTCTCGTTGCCGTCGTGTTTCCAAACCTTGCGGTAAGCACCGCAGCTAACGTCTGTCCCTGCCTACTTCTTTCCCCCGTCCTCTCTAAGGAGCGGGTTGTGTTTGCAGCGCACGGTCGTTTGTTTTGGTAGGTGTCTGGACTGTGTTTTGCTCCGTTGCTATTCTGGTTTGTTTTATTGCGAAGCATGTTTCCATAAAGAGGAAGAAAATCCCGGAGAAGCCGCTCGCTCGGGGAAGGGATGGTGGCGGAGCGCGAGGTGGTCCAGGGTCACGCCGGGAACAGGTCCATCACCTCGGACTGGCTGCCAGGGATGCTTGTGTCGGCACAGCCGAGTCCTGCCGTGCCGTCGGAGCGGAGTTGTTTGCGATAATGAAGCTTTCCTCCAGGAGCTTCACCTTGTGGTTTGTTTGTTTTGTTTTTTTTTTAAAAGAAGGAGGAAGGTATTCAGGCTTCAGACTGTTGAGCTCGCGCTGGGACTTGGGACTTTGGACGTGGCCGCAAGAAGCCATCTGGAGGAGCAGGAGTTGGCGTTGCGTGCGGGGCACGATGGTGCTGCGGCTGCCACGGCGGGCGATGCAGCCAGACCCCGTCTCAGGAGCTGCCGGCGGGGCTCCCGCCCACTGGAGGGGCTTCGGATGCTCCGGGCAGGGGGAAGGAGACGGGAAGGTCCGTGCCATCGGCGCTCTGCGAGCATGTCGTTACCTTGATTAGTTATTGTATAACCAGGTCTATCCACAAAATACTCATCTGTTATCTCCGGCTGCTGATTTTCCAAGTCGTTGCTGGTCGGGAGCTGGAGGACGGCATCCTTGCAGGAGGCCTTGGTGGGGATTCGGAGCGTGCGCTAATTGGGGGAGAGCAGCTCACGCGCAAGGGGCAGGATGGGGGAAGCGGCGCCGATGTTCAGGGCTGGCGCGCGGAGACGGAGGGACGAGAGGAGAGAAATATGAAGGAGCCGAGGGCTTGGTGTTGCCAGACGTGAATAAAGGAGAGGTTAGAGCGTCGCGGCCGTAGTTGCTGCAGGACCAATCTCGTTGCTGTAGTAAAATTGAATAATTCGCTAAATACCACTGTGGATAAATAAATCAAGGCAGCCTGAAATGGAAAGAGTGCAAGTGGTACAGTTTAAAACCAGGAATGCAGTACTCATTTTGTAGCACAAACGCGTGTTTTCAGTAATGTCATGCACTAGTCATCCATTTTAAGGTAAAGTGGCTGGAACTACTCTATACGGTGGTTTTATCGTCTGCTGTAAACTCGTGACTGAAAGAGTATGTTGTCTTGTGGGGAGTTTAACTCGGGCAGTAAATGCTATGTCAAGATTTCTTAATCTCTTGGGAAATCAGATGGGGGCTTGAGGCGAGATAACGAAGGAATTGCAAAGCTGTGGTTTTGGTATTAAACCTGTGTCAGGACTCCAGTGCTCCTTATTTGACTTTTGAAATAAAAATGTTAATGGCTTACAAAAACCGCAGAAGTCTGGGTTTTTTTCTTCCAGTGGCTCCGTAGAAAAGCCACGCGCTCGGCTTGCCTTGAGTTAGCGCTCCGGCTGGCTGCGGTGGTGTCCTTTCAAAATTGGGTTTGAATTTTCTTTGGCCACGTCTCCGTACGTGCGGGCATGGCACACGCGGGCTCCGGCGGCTGGGTTTCCCCGCTGTGATTGTGTCTAGCTGTGATGCTTCAAACTGCCGTGTGGACCTTCCCGCGGTCCTCGCTCACCTCGTGTTCCCACTCGTGCCACTTTTGTGAGTGGAGACTCTTCGTATGGGTCATCCAACAGTAACTTTAATAGCCGGACATCAAGGAACAAAATATAATTAAAATGGCTTTATTTTAATTTTGCGTGCCAGGAGACAATTTGGGTTGAAAGCTTGATTTGAGCAAGAAGCCTAGAGGTACTAACAGCTGTCACAGGCTTTTTGGCACAGGCTCTTACTGAGCGTGTTCTGCTCTTCGGATACCTACGCGCGTTCCGAGCTGGGAGCGAGCAGCAGTGCTTTAATGAATTAGCCAAGAGTTTTTAGCAGCCGGTGAGACGGAGCTTTGGTGGAAACTGCTCCCTGTTAGATGATCACAGGGACCCCCTCGCTGATCGCTTGGGTCTCCAGCGTGCGAGAAGACTTGCTGCGATTTAATGACTCGCCACAGCTTAGCTGGTGCGCGATGGCACGTTAAGCCGCAGTCACTCCGTCCCACAGACAAAAGGCAGAGCATCGCCTTCGACGGCTTCGCTACAAGGCTCTTCACCATTCTTCTTCCTGATGTTTTCCAGAAATGCGTATTTAGTGTTTGACTTCTTGCAGACGGCCAAAAAAGAGAGAGTTTCCCCGTGCACGGGACAAAATGTTTCCCTGCTGGCTGGCAAACCACTCTCTGGTCTTTTATTCAGTATGCTGCGTAAGTTTTACTTTGCAGTGTTCTTCCCCCGGGGTGGAGGAAGACTTGGGAGGGTTTGTGGTAAACGTAGGGTCTGGCTCGGAGGCACGGTAAAGGCATCGAGGCACTCGGCGCTTTTCTTTTGGAGCGCTGGAAGGTATGAGACAGGGAGCTGTTTCCAAAGAGTTTGCAGCTGACACTTGGTATTACACTCTCTCTTTTTTTTTTAATAATAAAATTTAATTTCATGTATTTTTATATTTATTTTTATATTTGTAGAGAATGGCAAAAGTGCTAGCAGGAGTTCTCCCTCCGGCCCTGGTGTCGGAGCACTGGATCTGTGCATGCATTGTGGCTGCGCGGCCAGGGCGGTCGCCGATGGGAGAAGCTCCGGTTGGGACATTCCCACCTGGTTCAGGTCAGGCAGCGCCTGCTGCCACACTCAGTTCTGCTGGAAATCTTCCAGCAGCCCATTTATTCCTTTGATACCTTGCTGTAGGGTGGCCAGGGGCATCCGTCACTTGGTTTGTGATTTTTTTTTTTTTTTTTTTTAATTTTATTTTTCTCCAACGCCTTCCAAGTGTGGTTAATTCATCACTTAAAAGACTCCTCGGGAGAGGCGCGGGAAGTCAGCTGGCTCCTGCAGTCCTTCGCATCGCTGCTGGAAACAGCCGGCGCAGCGGGGCTGTGGCGTCGGGTCGGAGCGTGCAGAGCTGGGCGACTCCAGCTTGCTGGCTGGCTCCTCGTACGGCTCGCCCTGGGCTCCCGGTCTGCGATGGGAACGCCTCGGGTCCGCTGCAGGCCAAATAACGAGGCGTCGGGCTGCTCCCGGGAGACCGGCGAGCGTCCCCCGAAGCAGCGGTACCCGGCTGCCCTGCCAGAGGGGCGGGATGTTGGGGGGAACCCGCTGCCCTCCCAGAGCGAGGGGAGATGGGGGCCCTCGGGCGATGGCCTGTGTCAGGGCATTGGAGAGATTTAATCATGGATGTCACGTTCTAAAAAAAATACATTTTTTTTTCCTTTGTTGGGATGCGGAGAGCAAGCTGTGCAGGAAGCAATAAATGTGGTTTAAAATACAAGATTTAACAGATTAATTCTAATGCATTTGTGACAGTTACTAATCAAAGGTAACATTTATAACCAGGGACTGCATTGTCAAGGTTAGACCTTGCTCAAGAAATACCCTTTGATCAGCTGAGCTATCGATTGCAGACTCGAGCAGTCCAACCTCTGAAGAGGTGAGTGTTCTCCTCGTCACGCAGCGCCGTGGCAGTGCGGGAGGAGGAAGAAGTAGCTGAGCCTTCCTCGTGGGAGCTGAGCATCCCAGTAGCCGTGTGTGGGCTGGCTGATCGCTTCCCCCGACCGCTGCCCGGGCCGTAAGGTGCAGGGGAGGCTCTCGACCCCTTTGCTGCTCCAAGGCGGTTAATTAACGGCTAAATTGTTTCATCATACCTAAATGTGGAATTCAGTTACATTGCCTGCAAATCACGTTGATGGCTTAGAGGTCAACTGGTTCAAATTTTGGCCTCCCCCTGTGGGTGTCTTGTCCGTGGGGTCGAGCTGTGGATGTCCCTGCGGTGCCGGGTGTCCACGGTGGGGTCTGTCCCTCTGCCCTGCAGTTGGGGCTGGGTTTCGCGGGGTGTTCCCGAAAACACAGGTGTCACCTCTGTGCCTGCGTTGTCTTAATCTTGCGATTTAAAGCAACGTGCTCGCGGCTGAACGGGAGAGGCATGAATTTTGGTGCCGGGCAGCCTGGCCGAGGCTGCCCGCAGGCTCTGCGCCTCCCGTCCTCCCCGTGCCGAAGGTGGGTGAGCCGCTGTCCCCCAACACTCACCATGGGCCTCGTCGCTCCCCATCTCCTCTTCCCCTGGACCTGTCGCTCTCACGGCGTGCAGGCTGCTGGGCTGCACGGTAGCCCGATGAATTATTTTTTTGAAGGCAGAAGGAGCAGCTTTAGGCAGGATAATCCCAAGGCAGGGTCCCTGTGTAAATGAATGACCTTCAGAATCTCCTTGGCCTCTGGAAGGGCTTGTTTTGTGTTTGGCGAAGGCCTTGCCTCAGGGATGGTTGGTACTCAAGGCCTCTGAGGTGCTTTTATTGCCACTTGTCCCTGACCAGATCCTGTCCTGATAAATACGAAAGAGATCCTGTAATTGCTGTCCTGAGTAGTGGGAACAAATGCTTCGCTGTCCCGATGGTTTTCCTCAGCCTTGAAGCTCAGGAGGCGGATGGGGGAAGGGTTGCCTTTAAACAGGGTTGGATTCATCCTCCATCCCCCCAAAATGTGCTTTGAAAATGTCTTATTGCAGCAGCCCCCCCTTCTCTGCTTCTCCTCTGTGCCCTTTGGCTTTGCAATAGAGCAGCGATACCGGGGTATGTCGTGCTCACCGCCCTAAAAATAAGTAATAACTGAACCTTTCCTGGGGTTTGGGAGATGTGGTGGGGTGCTTGTTCTGCCGCTGCCTTACTGTCTAACAAGGCAGCTCCGGCAGCTGTCCTGTGCCTCAGTTTCCCGTGTAAAACCTGGCAGCTGCTGCCCTGGGGAGGTGGGAAGGCTGTATGGGTGCAGCGCTCAGACACGGAGGGCGTTTTCTGGCCTGTGTTTCGGGTTTATGGAGAGTGTCCTGGGGCAGCGAGGTCCGGACGCAGCCGGCACGGTGTTGGGGAGTAAATACGATGGTGGTTTTCTTGGGGCTTTTTAGTAGTTTAAGCTCCGCAGAAAGTAGCGGCTGTGCTGAAGTCGAGCTTTAACCCTCGCTCCTGCCAATGTCCGTCGGGGGAGCGTTAACAGTAATTTCCTGGCTGACAAGATCCTTGTTTTGCCTTGGTCGGTCCTGGGTGGGTTTGCGCCCACCGTGGTTCTACAGGGTAAGATGGGACCAGGGTGCTGCGGGAGCAGAGGACCTGTGCGACCTGCGCTCTGGCTCCTTCAGCCGGACCCTTCTCCCCGTCAGGCTCGTGCAGATCAGCTGCAGCTCTGCTCAGCTTCGCTGGGGATTAGCGTCGGTGTAGATGTGAGCGGCGCTGAGCCCGCCGCCTCCGTTGGCGTTGGTACAGATGTTTAATCGCGCACCTGCAGCTGTGTGGCGATGGAAATGGTAATCCCTGCTGCCGCTTGCTCCGACCGCGGCTGGGCTGGGGCGCGCGGGAGCCTTCGTCGCGCTTATCTATGGGTCGTAAATCTGGGACGTATTACAGTTCAGGACCCGTCATCTGAATTTTGGTACTGGGGAGCATTGGGAGCCGGTGGGGGAAGGCCCGCTCCTCTCGCAGCGTGCGTTAATCTGTCTTTTCAGAAGAGGATTCGTTGAGGATTACACGGGCGCGGGATGGGAGCTGATGAGATGGACGGATGCGTGGGGACCATGGCTCTCGCCCTGCCCTCGCAGCAGGAATGCTCGCTGCCGTGTGGATGGCGCTGGGGGAGAGCGGGGGAACACCCAGCTCCGCAAGCTTTGGAGAAAATCCAGGGCTGCGCTGAGGGGCGTTGAGAGGGGAAAAGGCCGCTCTCGTGATCCGAGGGTGAGACCTGCTGTTCTGGTACAGCTCTGCGGTGACAGCGGCGGGTGCCTTGCTGACGGGCGGGTTGTGTCGCAGCGAGGTGCGGGGCTTGGCCAAGCTCTGGGAGCCCGGCGGCTGCGATCGATGCTCAGGTTTTCCTGGACCCGCGAGCGAGGAGCTCACCGGTGGGTTATCTGCTGCTGCGGCTTTGTCTGGCAGGTGGGGATGCTGGGGCTGGGAAGGGGGAAAGCCCCCCCGTGAGCTTGTGACAGAGCTGGGAGCGGGTCCTGCCTCTCCTCAGGAGTGCTCCTGAGTCTCACCCGCAAGGTACGGTGATATACTCAGTTAGAGCATATGTTATTCAGGGTGGGCATGTGCTGATGGTCTCCACGGACCTCTGATCACACCCTGGATCTTCAGGGTATCACTAGACATCTCAGACCTTCACTGCTGCAAGATTAGACGGAGTTCGATTTAAAATAAATAAATAAATAAATATTTTTCGACTGCCTGAGTGTGGTGGAGGTGTGCTCGCCTGCGGCGGCGGTGACACAGAAGGCACGTGCCGTGATCTGAGGGTGCCGGGCTGAGGCTCAGGCTCGGCTCTGCCCTCCGAGTGGTGTGTTTGCAGGTTGCCTTGGAAATCTGCGCTCAAACGGGCGGTGATCCAGACCGCGACGCGGGGCCTGTTGGGTCCCCTGGGCGCAGGCACTTGGGTGTGTTGGAGCAACGCGGTCTTTGAACCCTGCTTGCGAAGGCAGCCGAGGGCTGGTGGAGGACCGCGGGTGGCTGCAATACAGCACCTTCAGTCTTGGTGACTGGGGTCCTTTGAGGAAGGAAAGCGTCTATGTGCCTGGCTGCGTGGGGACCCGCTTTGCGCGTGTTGGAGCTGAAAAGCAGGCAGGCACCTATGATGCTTGGTTTAGGATAGTCATACCTCGGAATAAGCAAGAGATTGCTCTAATGAGCTGTCATCGTAGGAGCAGCGTATTTCCTCCTCCCCCACGCCAGCCCGTAGCAACGTGATCTGAGCAAGCAGTAAAAAAAAACCCAGAGTGCCTTCAGCCTTGACGTAAGGAGCGATTGTTTGAATGCCTTAAGGTAGCAGGGACGGTCAGGGCAGCGTAAATGGGGTGATTTGGCTTACGTGTATGACACTAGAAACTTCAAATTAAGTGAGCTAGGAAAAAAATAATCTTGGATGTTTAACTACTGAAAAAGTGCAGGGAGCAGAGAGGGCTTGGAAAAAAAAGCAGTGTGAGTCTGGAGCAGCCTGGGAGGACAATTACCAGTACTGGGACGACGTGACTGCTCAACCAGACCCCTGTTTAGCGGGGAGCCTGGCTTCGGTGCCCAAGCTGAAACCAGCCCAGTGGCTCCCTGGGCCACCTCCAGCCCCGGGCAGGAGATGGGCAGGAGATGCCGCTTGGCCCCTACGGAGCCTGTGGGACGGGTTTGCTGGGCGAAGGGCAGGTACCGTGTTGATGTTCAGTGTCCAGAGCCTGGTAGTATCCAGGAGACGTCCCGGACAGTTGATGCCAGGGATATGCCAAGATGTAACCTTGCGTGGTCTCTGGTGGGTATCGTAAATCGTAGCAGCTCCCGTGGGTGTGAGGAGCCCGGCGGGAGGGAGGGCTGCCGTGCCATGCTGTGCTGTGCCGAGCTGTGCTCTGCAGCCCTGACGGTGACCGCGGTCACGACTACCTGGCTGGGACTGTTGCCCCTTAGATGCCTCTCCGCGGTCTGCTTCTCGCTGCTGGAAGTTGATAAACAGCAAAGAGGTCCAAGAGGTTCCCCAGGGTTTTATTCCCTTCTCTTCCATAAAATGAGATCTGATTTTTCTGGGCTATGTATTATGTGAGTGCTGATTTTGTGTGCCACCTGTGAGTCTTTGCAAGGACTGTAAAGGATGATACAGGGTGAAAAAACACATACAGGGACTTAAATTTTGTCAAGTTTTGATCGCTTTCTCCTTTGCCTGTGCCGAGAGGTGGGTGGGTTTCTGGAGCAGTGTGAGATTCGGGCTGCTCGAGGAAGGGGCTCAATGTGACTATCTCCATTTTACAGCTGGGGAAACAGCTCTGAATCTTGCCCATGGTCGCAGAGCACACTATGGAAATAAACCCCAGTCTAGTGCTTAATTCACTATATTTCTCTTCCTCCATTATGCTGTTGCATTGGTATTAAATCTTAATTAAAAGAAGCTTCAAACTTGCCAATCAGTGAAATGAAAGGATTTGTAAGCCCTCAGTTTTCTTTCACAACTGTGATGCTGTTCGTTAGGATTTTTCTCCTTCATTTCCTTTGGATAGCAAAAGTAATTGGGGTGACTTCGGTTCCTTTCCAGTTGGTTTCTTGGTACAGCTATGTAGTTAAGCATAAGCTAAATCAGTAGGATGCAAGTACCTGTGATGAATGGCAGGTCGGATTAAAAATTACCTAATGGTTTCTTCTGGCTTTAATCTCTCTGAACTAAATGTGTCTGAAGTTAATAGGATGGTTTGCCAAATAAAGCCCTACGTGACTCTCTTCTTTTTTTCCTCCCCTTAAGAGTCCCCTTAAATGTTTATATCAATTAGTTTTGTAAAACCGTTTTGCCAAGACTGAATCTAAATGCATGGCACTGTGCCCTTTACAAGTGTCGTAGGCACAAAGAGCGTTAACCCCTTCTTGGGAGAACCGATGTATTCTTAACATATGGAAAATGTCCCATAAATGCGAGGCATCTTTTTAGACCTTTAAAAGCAGAGAACTAAACAGTATTTAGCAAGCAACATGACCAGGCATTCTTCTTTGTCTTAGTTACACGTCGGCAGGCGTTAGGTGTGTTTTTTCGTTTGCTCATGCATTCATCCAACACTGCTGGAAGCTGAGATAAATCACAGTGATGTCAGTGGAAAAACTGGTGTCTAAGCAAGAGGCCCATCGCAGCCCGCGATGCCCTTTGTGGAAAGCTGGTCTTCCATGGGTGCTGCAGAACTTGCTCGGTACTGTGTTCGTGCTGGGTAGCGTATCAGAATTACAGGGGCGAGGGCTTGCCTCCGTGGCAGTGAGTGGCTCCAGTTAAATGTTTTAACGCGTAGGGTATCTGTTCCTTCTTTGTGTTGTGTTATCCCAGTTTGTACCAGTAGCTATAGCACCTGGCTGTCCATTTCCAAGCACCCGGTGGTAACGGTGTGGTACAGAGATGCTCAGGTCTTGTTTCAGCTCTTCATCTCCAGCTGCTGGAGGTGCACTGGCCCTCGTCTGTATTGATGTTATATTACATGGTCACTCTGAAGTTGCTTATGAAATCTGAAAAAACAGCTTTTTTTCTTTTGGTTTTTTCCCTCCTTGTGCATGTGGTGTGCTGAAAGTGGAATGAGCATGAACTGAGTGACTTAACAGATGCTCTGAAAAAATATTGCAAGCTCCCTAATTCAGAGAGTTGCTTCACATAAGTCTTCTCTTGCAAACATGCCTGCAGTTGATGTTTCTTTGAAGAGCCTGTGATGACTCTTTATCTAGAGATGGTTGAAGCACGTTCAGCTCTGCCTGGATGTCAGTGGTGTTCAGCACTTCATTTTCAAAGAGAATTTATTAACACAAGTATAGCCTGGGAGATGAAAGGATCCACGTTGAGTCCCGTTTGAGGCAGCGAGACACCAGACAGGCAAAGAAGGATCTTGAGAGATACTTGATTTCTCTGGTCCGTTGTGGCAGAGAAGCATTTCTCTGAGTGAGAAAGAGCTTTCTCTTGGTGTATCTAAGGCGTGAGCTAAGGAGATTGACTGGGAAGACAGGATAGGCAGCTCCACCACGACAGCCTCCGCCGGCCAGAGCACCCTTTGTTTCATCTGCTCCTTCATCTGGGTTGCTGTGCCGCAGCCTGTGGTGGTTAGACCCCATCTGCCTCCACCGAGGAGCTGTGCTGAACAGTGAAAGGTTTCACCGAATAGTGAAAAGTGACAGCTGAACGTGGAAGCGGAGATATTAAACACGGCGTTTCCCTCTGGGCTGCAGATGAGCTTGTCTGTCCTTTCCTGTCCGTGCCAATGGGCCCTTCTTCCTTTCAGCCAGCTCTCCTGGCTCGAGTCCTCTTTCGGGAGGTTCATTCCAATCCCTCGTGCTTATGTTTCTCATCTTTTAAAATCATTGGCGTTGCTTGATTTGAGTTCAGCGGGGCTGAATTTGGCTGGACCGGTTCCTGCAGCGAGCTGTAAGCGTTCCTCCCCGCAGCTCCGGGCTGCACCGTGATGCTCAGCCTCGGACGCGACGGGTGCCCTGCTTTTCCCTTCTGCGTGTGAGTACGCTGACTCTGACAGACAGCGCCCTGCTTCACCTGCGACGAGCACCGACGCCAGCAGTGAAAACCAGAGGCACCGCTGGAAAGATAACTCAACCCAGCTTTCGTTGAAGCAAACTAAACACAGCCTGGCAATTGCAGGAGGTGCCAGGACACCAGCCCTCTTCCAAGGGCAAATTAAGACCATACTCCTGGCCATGGCCTGGTGAACTAGGAAGAAAAAGTGCCAGCCGTGAGCCGTGGTACTTGACAAGGAAATACTGAATGGGATGGATCCCTTAGTGGAGTGCTCGAGTCTGGGCAGTGGGATGGAGAGAGCTCTGAAGCTGTCACCTTGGTGCCAGGTTCTGAAGAACGTGGCTGAGGGCCCCTTGCCTGGTTTTCCCTGCTGTATCTTTGCAGGAACAAGGCCCCGTCCCCAGGGTGGTCTAGCACCTTCCAGCAGCCCTTCATACTGCTTTTAATTTTCTAAATGCTGCTCTTGCAGATTTTTTTCCCCAACTGGTTTCTCAAGTGTGTACTCTGATCTTTAAAAAGTATATATTTTTCTACCATTATCAGCACATAATGAACAAGATTGCAAGTATAGCAAAACGAAACCAGCCCCGGGAGGGTACAGAGAGGTATGATTCAGTCCCAGGGGCACCTCTGTTCTCCGTCGGGCAGAGATATTGTCTCGCTCAGCCCAAGCAGAGCTCTCCAGAGAGCGCGATGCTGTTGGGATGTATCGATCTCTGGGCTGAACTCAGCACGTCCGTCCCCATCTCACTTGGTGCTGCGAGAGCAATAATAATAATTCTTGTGTTACTGCAATGCCTTCGCTGAAGCGGTACCCAGAAAGGAGAGTGGTTTCTGGACCAGACTGTCAGACCTGGGCTGGTTTTGGCTTGTGGTCTGTGAGAGCTGTGGATTGCTGCGAAAGGCAAATCAGAAAAGCTTAAACTCACTGTTCAGGGACTTAGAGCACCGCTGCGATGGTCCTAGGTATTAAGAAAGCTTGGAAATCATTCACTGAACAGAGCCGCTTGCCCCAGAGTAATTAAAATGAATGTACTTTGGGCTCAGAGAGGGGTTGGGAGGTCCTGGCTTGTCTGTCCCTCTCCCAGTGAGGATGCTCAGCCCTGCTCTGTGTAAAACTTAAGAGAAAGTTGGTCACTGAAAAAGCCACTGACAAAGAGCACACTTTATGATTTGGAGTTGGGAGCCAATTCACATGTTCAGGTGGATTTTTTTCCCCCCTTTTTGGACTTTGTGGCATCCCACCGAGTTGCCAGCCCTCCTTGTTCCCCTGAGGCGTGCGGCTGTGCTGTGTTGTGCTGGCCGGGGAGCAGAGCTGGTTCTAACCACGGTTCAGGGACCAGGACCTGCAGGTTCCCTGGGCGTGCTGGTGTCTGATCTGTGGGGTGGCACGCGTTGGAGGCCGGCTGGATGGGAGCTGGGCCCGTGCTTTGGTTCGGCATTCCCCAGGTCCCGTGGCGTCTGTGAACGGGCGCAGCCCCACGAGCCCTCCTGCCAGCCTGCGCCAGGGGAGCAGGTGTCATGCCATCTCTGGTTTTTCTTCTCTTTCTGCTTTCCCTTACGTTCCATGGGTTGTTTTGGGTTTTTTTCTTCTTTTGTCTAATGCTTACTTTGGAATTTGGACATCAGTCCAGCTGACAAACTCTGCAAATGTCACCGATGCTGGGTGTTTTGGGGGGCAAGTCTGCCTCTGCGGCAGCCGCCAAAAGACCAGCTCTGCTAAATGGAAGTGACAGGGCACTCCGGGCCTCGCTGGCTTCCCCCATGAGAGACACCGTCGCTGCTCTGGTTTGTCACCGCTTTCATTAGAGCAAGCTGTGTCCGAGGCCAGCGTGGGTCTCCAGGCTCATCCCCATGTCAGTGCAGACGGTGGGGCTGGTTTCAGCATCTGCCTTCTCCAAAAAGTGGGAATTTCTCCGTGCGATGTCCTGGAGGGCCGGGAGGGGCTGGGCCAGTCTGGGAGGTGATGCTGCACCTCATAGCAAGCAGAAAAAGTCAGCGTCCCTCTGGTGTGAGCTTCCCGGCGGTGTTTCGTGTGCTCCCGGGTGCCGTGGCTGGTGCTCTGCTCCGAGCTCGGCTGGGGTCGGGCTGTTCGGCAGCCGCCTTCATGTGCAATCACCATCCCGTGTCCTCTGCTTCCAGCCAGGGACTCCTGTGCTGCGCCTCGCTCCTCCTTCTCTGAACAGCTGTGAATTGCAGTCCTTGGTACGCAGGGAGGAGCCGGGAGGAGTGGGAAAGCTGCCTCTGGCAGGAGGCGAGCTTTATTGCACCCGCTGAAATGTCATGTCGGTGAAACCGCCGTGGGAGATGGCATTCGAGTGATTTGGTGGACGTTTGTAGCCAGAGTCCATCTCTCCGCAGAAACCAGACATCACGTGGCTCTCGCCTCGCGCTGGAAGCTGTCACTGTCGCTAATAGGACACATCAGAGATGAGATGCTGCTTCTCATTAGCATCAGGGGGTAAAGGGCATCCTCCAGAGGATTCGGTGCAGTGGCTGCCGCATCATTAACACAGGTGGCCAGCAGCAGCTCTTGGCCTTTCATTTGCTTTATATCATCTAGTCTGATAAAAGCTCTGGGTGCTTGGAATAATTGTTGGTAATGGCTAATGAGGAATTGTCAGGCATGCGATTGCCGCGTCCTTTATCAGCGTGGCAGACTCGCAGCCTGGTGCTGCCGCAGTATTTATTTGTATTTTGCCAGCACCTGCTCACCTCGACCTGTGTTTCCTGGGGTGATGGACAAGCACGGAGTGCGTCCCCAGGTTTAATAACTTAAAGGCTGAAGGGCTCAGATCTCATGTATATCGATATTTCTTTTTTCTTAATTAGCATTTACAACGATTCTTCCCTAGCACCTGCTCTTAAGACGGGCTCGCCAGGAAGCCTGTCGTGTTTTGTTAGCCCTGGGGTGTGTTTTTAAGCAAATGGCTGGAAAAGCTGCTCCACAAGAAGAGGAGGCTGATGGCTGTTTTCTTTCTTTCTCTTCCCTAGAAATTGGCAGCTGAATGCCAGAGTGCCGGCTATCCGGGGACCCTCATCCCGTACAAGTGCGATCTCTCCAACGAAGAGGAGATCCTGTCGATGTTCTCCGCCATCAAGACCCTTCATCAAGGAGTTGATGTCTGCATCAACAACGCGGGGCTGGCTCGCCCAGAGCCCCTGCTCTCAGGGAAGACGGAGGGCTGGCGGACGATGATAGACGTGAGTAGCTCCACTGGAGAGCAGGAACTGTGCTAGAGTTTTATTTCTTCTGGCCACCAGCACCATTGTCCCCATCTACTTATTTCACGTGTGCAGAGCTGAGGACCTGCTTCCCATCTGGCTCTGACAGGGCCTGGATTTGCTGATCGGGAAGTGGAAAGACATCACGCACTGCTGAGCCACATGCCTTCACCTTGGAGTATGAAAACACTCAATGCCTTCGGTAGCATTTTTTTCTTTAGCTCAATGGCTTTCTAAAGGGTGATGAGCCTCACTTTTTTTTCTTCAATAAAATAGGAAATTGAATGCTAAGCACTGACTTTTGTCGCTAATCCTGTTAGTTGTAGCAGTGGGTTGTAAAATGGGCAGATTCTTCTTAGCTTAAAAAGCTGTAATGCTTTTTGTCTTTATAGCTTAATTTTCTGCCCGTAATCTGGTTAGAGCTGGATGTGAACTAAGCAATTTTGTATGCCAAACTGGGAGTTTGTGCAAATGGTCCATGGCATTTACTAGCAGTGCTTCTCCCTGGGCGCTACTGTCCTGAGGTGCTGCTGTGCGTCTTTTTGGGACTTCACCATCTTTTGTCATTATGTGATGGCCCTTTTCTGCACATAGCAGTGGCAGCCACGGCTGCGTGACCCCAGGCCCGTTTGCGTGCCCTTGCAACAGCCCTTTTGTACTGGCCTTTCTGCAGCTCTGGCCATCAGTGAGATGCTGAAACAGGAGCTTTTCATGAAGGCGATTTTCCCCTCCTATACTACGTACCTCTGTGCATGAAAGCATCAGCCTCACAGGAACAAGAGTCCAACTCCTGGCTTTGAGTGAGCCTTGTAGCACCTCCAGCAGCTATGAGAGCTTGTCCTAGTGAAGGAAAAGACACGTCTCTCTGAAAAGCTGCTCGAAGCTGTAGGCTGGGGCCACTATGTCCGACAGAGTCAGTCGGGATCTGTCGGCTCCTGTGACAGCCAGTGGCTGTTCATCCAGCAGCAGTTTCAGAGGCTGTGTAAAGCAAAACAGAGAGGCACATTGAGGCCTCAGACTCCTGCTGCCAGGGCAAGAGCTGCCGTATCCTGGCTAATTAAGTCCTTGTTAGGATTTTGGCCGGTTTGCTGGCTGCTGTGACTGCAGCCAAAGCAAGCTCAGCTCAGCTTTGTCTGCCCAGCCAGGCTTTTGTGGGTTGCCCAGCCTGGGTCACTGCACAGCCGCATCTCCCTGTCCTCGGTTGCCATGGAGTCTTTAAAGAAAATTAAGTGAAGTGTAGCTGGGGCTGAGCTGGTGTAAAGCAGGGCACTTCCCAGCGTTGTCTCGCTGCAAGCCTGGCCCTGCGGGTCGCCTGCACCTTGTAAACGCCTTGCCCTGGTCGCTGTCGTCGCGTCTTGTGTGGATGCCTCCATGGACGCTGCGTGTCCCTCAGACTCGTTTCTCTTTGTTCTTCAGACCTTTTGTTCTTCGTAAGGTGGGCAGGCTGGGGGACACACGTGGCTTTTGCCAGCTGAAGGCCCTTCCCCTCTCCGTGCTCCCTTCCCTGGCTGCTCAGGTGGGAGTGCTCCCTTTGTCTCGCCTTCCACCACTTTTAGGGAGCAAGATTTTGGAACAGGGGTTGTCCTGTATGAGACACTCCCATGTTGGTATTTACAGTGGCCTGACATGGGGTTTGGGAGATGTGGGGTCCCCCTCCTTGCGGGTGCTGCTGTGTGCGCCCTTTGGAGCTGCTTCGGGGTGACGGATGGGGCGGGAGGAGAGGGAGGGTGGTGGCTCCACAAGGGCAGCGTTAGGAAACCAGGCTGGGGGAATATTTTATTCCCAGAGGTGATCTGTATGGCTATATCTGCTCTCGTTTGCTTGGCAAAAATGCTGTTGTAGCACTGGGAACAGACTGAGACACCCAAGCTTTCTTCATATACTGGTGGATTTTTTTCATCTCACCAGCTTCCCAGCAGCTGGTGGGTTTGCTCTTGGCTTGTGTGTAATTGTCTGAATAACACTTGCACCTTTAATGTGAAGGTGAAGCCCTGTGACCCTCCAGAGCCAAATGCTTCACCCACCTCAGCCTTGGCAGCCTGACAAGCCTGGGTTTTGCTTTTCTAGCCTGTTGGTAAAAGTGGTAGAAATGGCTCAGGGTTTTTCCTTTTGCTGTGTGTCCCCAGTTTTGTGGCTGTGACCCCCCTGCTTGGAAGTCTCGCTCTCCAAGCGTGCCGTGGCTGTGCGGGCGCCGGCACGGCAGCGGGGTTTGGGCAGGGGTCTGCAGTGACGGCTCTCCCCGCTGTGGCACGCCAGCCCCAGGGAAGCGCTCGCCGGGCCCATTTCTCCTGCATGCTCTGAAGCTCGCGGAGGGTCAGGACGGGGGAAGGTTGCCAGCGTCTTTCACGGGCCACTGGGCTTTGCAGAGCCGAGCGGGAGCAGGAAGGATTCTTCCAAAGGTCCCTTGGAGAAAGGTGTTAGTGAGCAGCACGGTTTGAGAGATGCTGCTGGAGTTTCCGTGTACTTCTGGGCTGCAAGGCAGGAGAAGTTTCTAAACAGCCATTGGTCTATCGATTTAGGAGGCATTAGGGCCTTAAATTAAAGGCATTTTTTTCTTTTTGGTAAATCAATTTTTGTTTCCATGCATTTTTTATGAGCTTTGAGGCTCTGTCTCCTTCCAGGCTCCCCTCTCAGTAAACCTATTCCATAAAATTTCTTGCTATACATCTAACGGTCGAAATCATGTTATCATTTACTTATTCCTCCTCTTTTTTTTAACGTTCCAGTGTCTTTTTGTCTGGTATTTGTTCCCAAGGGGGAGCTGCATCTCCCTGGGCTGCAGGATTCTCATGTTGGGAATCGCCTCTCCGTTGCTTTACAGCAGTGCAGAGCCCGGCACTGCCAGCCAGCAAATTCCGTGTGTGCCAGGGAGGGAGCGTGTTATCGCGGGCAGGTTCTGAGCCCGTCATCTTCTGGTTTACAGCTTCCCCCCTTTTCTCTCTACTTGTTTGTGAGGTTGTGCCTGACGTGAGGCTGGAGCAAAGTCCTCCAGCCATCCCCGATCCACGCAGGAGTAGCCGGGGCTGGGTGCTGTGTACACACTGACTCCAGGCTCTGGGATTTGAACAGCTCCTTCACGTTTTACCTACTGACCTTTACAGCCAAGAATTCAAGCTGAACTTTCCATTTGCACTGTTCAGGGCACAAAGGACTGCAGCACACATCCTCTCGCTCCTCTAGACACCAAATGGGTTTGATTCTTCTTGGCATTATTCATTGAGCAGCGAGGCTCTGTTCTTCTTGCTTTTATGTACAACTGTGCAGAGATATGTTTTCTGTAACCTGCACATTTATATGTACTTAGGAGCTGGGATGCTCATTTTGATGCCTTAGAAAAGGCTGATTCTGGGAAGTGAAATGCTCAGCGCTTCCAGGAACAGGATCTTTTATATTCTTCCAACCTGGCAATTGGAACTCATTAATTACTAGAAAATGTGCCTTCATTGTTTCTGTTGCTTTAACACATGCGGCAGTCGCGGACCTGCTGCCTTGTGCAGCATGCTGTGCAAAGGCGGAGCGCAGATGTGTTGGCCATTTTTGCTAAGGGACCTTTGAACCTTTTGTTCTTAAACTAGGAACAAGGCTGAAAAATGTCTTGCATAGATATTTGTAACAACGGCCTTTAGGCTGTTTCTCGAAGTGATACAGCACTAAGACTTGCTCATTTTCCAGGCATGTTTTTAGATTCTGGAGTGCCTCTTCCACATTTTGAAATGGGATTTCACCCCAAAATCCTCTGGGTGCTACCGGGAAAAGGCAGCGAGGCAATCCCAGCTCAGCTGCCTTCCAGCCAGTTGTTTCGTTGTACCAGGGTGTCTTATTGTACGGGCTCTGGACTTTCCCATGTGGCTGTTGATTAGTATCCTGCTTTGCCAGTAGTTGTCAAAATGTTGTAATTCTGCCCACGCAAGGAAGCATTGCTCAGCGTGAGTCACCGCGTTGGAGCCGGGTCTCAGGCTTTAGGCTGATGTTACCCTCTAGTGGCCTGTGGAGATGGAGTGGAGCTGGGGAGCAACTGCACCAAAGACACGGTGCCTGGTGGGTTCCGGGTGTCCTGGGGCAGGGAGGAAAGCAGGGATGTTGTCTGTCACAAAGGCTTTTTATACTAACAGTTGTCCAGGTCCATATCTGAAAGGACTGGCTCCTCACTTGGTTAGTGTATGAGACTGGAGCGGGTTACTCCTGCTTTCCTTGACCTTCCTACTGTGAAATCCAGAAGCCTTCAGATGCTCTGCCTGCTCTGGGCTTCGCTCCTGTGCTGAGGTGGCTGTGCAGTGCCACTTCTGCTGACATGTCTGCTAACTTTCTTCCTTGCACAGCCAAGGTAAATCTTCAACCTGGTGCCAGGGAATTTATCTCTGTAGTTCCAGGTATGATGACTGAGATATCCGGCAGTGACTGTGTGTCAACCAAAGTGCACTTGGAGGAGGATGATGACTCTACTTGTTGTGTTGCCTGGGTACCCCAAGATTGGATAAGCATGCTATTTGTCTATCGCCAAGACAAAAACTTGTAAGCATGGCCTCTAGTAATGAACAGGAATAACAACCGAGACAAAAGCAGTGACTGGAAGATCCTTCAGCTGACCCCACTCATCCTTTGTGTGCTGCTCAGTAATTACATCTCTCAAATCCATCCCTTTCTGCCTCTTACTTTCAGGTCTCCAAACTAATGTTCCTCTATCGCATGTCTTTTTGTGCTAGCAAGTCCTAGTTAGCCTGCCCCGTTCTTGTTCACAGGTTTCACAGCGATGATAGCCAGCCCTCTCGCGTATCCTTCGCTTGCTGTCCACTTGGCCTTGTTCCTGCTGCTCCTCCCATTTATAGTCGCACCTGACTTCTGATTCATCAGAAGTTTAGTTCTTCCTGCATGTTTAGTTCACAGCAGTGTTTTTGGACTTGTCTGGCCTGCTCATTTAGTTAGCAAAGTGACGTGCCATTAGGTAGGACCTGCCAGTGTGTCCTGCTGTGAAATGGTTACATCCTTTCTAGAGGGCTTCAGCAGACGCTTTCTACCTTTCAGCTGCTTTTCCAAATCTAAACCACTATAAACCTGCACGGTTAGCCCTGCTGCTGAGATGGCTTGCTCATCAGGCTTGCACACACCTCTAGGTGCTTTTTATTCCAGCTGGGGGAATTTCCGTATTTCCGTATTCCTGGAAACTTTGGCTCTGTGTTTTATGGTCAGCAAATGCTCAAGGCATCTGCGCATTAACGGTGGCACATTGCAGAGGTGGTACGACTGAGTTTAACCGAGCCACGGTGTGCTGGGCAGTGCTGGTCCAAAGAGCAAGAGCCTGGAAAGCTCTGGATCCTGTGCTAAAGGACTGGATAAATTGCCGTGTCCTTTTTCCCTTGGTTTATCCCGTTAGGGCTGAGGAAAATGTCAGCGGACAGTGTGACACATCGGTGGCTTTCTTATCGGCAGGGTTACTTGCCCACTCTGGCCCTCCCCGTGGCACAGCGTGATCTTTGGTTTCATTTGTGCACGGGAAGCTCTTTGCTGGCCGTGTGGTTCGCAGCACCTCTGAGCGCCTGGCTCTCTGACAGGCAGTGTCTGGGGATTTCCTCGTTAACTAGCTGACCTAATTACCTGCTGTTAGTGTCCCATCAGCCGCCCAAACTCAGTGCGCTCAGTGCTGTACAAAATAAACAGCTTCGTCTCCTGGACAGAGTGCTGACCGTGGGGAAGCGGGTTTGTTCTCCCTTACCTTGCACTCCACCCTTGCTCTTGTCTGTGAAACAACTAAGTCCATTTATTTCTGGCAGAGGCCAAGGCCGTCTCACAAAACTGGGTATCTGTGCCTCCCCTGCCCAAGCTCCTTGTTACTGCAGCCCCGCGCTCGGTCGCAGCGCGATGTGGGGTGTGCGGCGCGGCGTGCGGTGTGCGTATGTGCATTTCCCTCTGTTGGCGTTTGCAGGAATTGCCGTGGGTCGGGGACTGTAACCTGCATCTGTGGCTCCGGGCGTGCGGGGGGCAAGTCAAAGGCTGCCAGGCACGGCTGCTGGTCTCAGCTGCTGCTTCTTTTCTCTTCCCCCAGGTCAACGTGATGGCTGTGAGCATCTGCACCCGAGAGGCCTACCAGTCCATGAAAGAGAGAAACATCGACGATGGGCATATTATTAACATTAACAGGTACACAAGGGGGGGATGTGGGATGAGCCACGTGTGCTTCCTCCTCCCCGCCTCGCGCAGAGGATTTGAGTGGTGGAGCTTTAACCTTGGAGTGGGCTGATGGTGCCCAAGGAGGGGTTTTCCAAGGATTGCGATGGTTGATTTTTCAAACCACTTTTTTTTTAACATCTGCTGGTCTAAACGCAAGAAAGACCAAACCAGGGAGAAGAGGATAATGCCAACCATTTGTGATGGTGCAGGGTTGAAGACTGAAACTTCTTGACCAGCTCCAGAAAACAGCTGTGTCGAGAGGAGCCGCTGGTGGTACGCGTTCCCGGCAGGAGAGGGGAATTCCTCACGTAGCCACCATGTCGTGTCTCTTTCTGTGTTCGTTACGGTGGTTTGAATATCCTGTTGGTCCCTTCTCGGGACTCTGCTTGCCCCCCCACCTCTCAGCACTTTCCTTTCTGCTCTCTCCTCAGCATGAACGGCCACAGCGTCGTGCCGCAGTCGGTGGTGCATTTTTACAGTGCCACCAAGTACGCAGTTACAGCCCTCACGGAGGGGCTGAGGCAAGAACTCAGAGAAGCAAAGACTCATATACGAGCTACAGTGAGTACTGTGGGCTCCCTTCCTCTCTCCTGCTTTTGTGGGTGGTAGGGAGCTGGCAGGCTTTGTGGGGCAGAGGTTTTCCCTTTGGAAAACGGGCAAGGAAATGTAAAAATAGCGCTCGGCACACTGGGAACGTCCGAGTCCTGTGGGCAGAGAGGCTCGGGGGCAGAAGGCACGGCAGCAATGAGCTGTGTCGGGGAATAAACTCTTTGGGTGCACAAAGTTGGTTGTCTGGGAGCGAGGGGGGCTCATGAGAGCAGAGGGAGGCAATCAGCTGGGCTGGTTGCTCTCATGCAGAGCTTGCATCTCGGAAGGGAGGTGTCCAGAAGTTAATTTGTATTGCGAGCTCCTCCATCATTTTCTCTATCCCTTTGGGGCGTGAAGAGGGAAGCACCCATCAGCGGTTCCCCAGAAGTACCTGCTGCAACAGTCATTAAGGCAAAGCCTGCTCACTTAAACTAGAAAAAGGGTGCGGAAGGAGAACAATAGAAAGGGGGCTGGGTTCTTTTGGCTTTTTCAGTGCTAAAAAGTTTTCTCTCCTTTTTTTTTTATTCTTTTACTGAAGGGGGATTACAAATCCTATTAGGATGTGCTCTGCTTTTTTCCAGTGTATATCTCCAGGACTGGTGGAAACAGGATTTGCTTTTAAACTTCATGATAATGACCCTGAGAGAGCTGCTGCAACCTATGAGAGCATTCGGGTAGGACAAGGAGAAATGGAAACAGAGGGAAGTGGCTCTGATTATAGTTCAACAGTCTCTCTCTTGGCTAATAGCACAAGGAACTAGTTCTGCAGAGCGCCCGGTGCTTTCTAGGATGTAATCGGCATCCCCAAAGTCTCAGCACTCAAACCTCAGATTTTGCACTGATATTTACACACTACGTAGACTTTCATTCAGGTTCAGTTTCCGACTGCCTATATTTTTCCTTTTATTTTGATGTTCCTGTAAATAAATACCAGTCAGCTTTGACATTTGGCAGGCTATGACTTCTTTATTGAAGAGAAGATATAATAAGCAAACACGCCTGCACAAGAAGAAATGCGAGAGCGTGTTGTCTTGCAGGTGGCTAGCACAGGATTTCTTGTGCTTCTCTGGTAATTTTTGATAAGGATGGCAGTGCTTGACCTGGCAGAATTACTGTGCCAGGAGTAAGATTACTCACAGCAAATGGAGAATTATCAGCACCAGACACATCCTTTGCTAATTTTTTAACGGATTATTTTTTTCCTGCTTGCTTGCATCTTTTTGACACGCCCCAGTGACACTGTCGAAACTCATTATTATGGTTAGGAAAGAAGTGATCTTGTGGTTAACTTCCTGAGGTGCCCTTTGACTCAGAATCCCTTTCCTGTCTTTCCAGTGTCTCAAAGCTGAAGATATGGCTAACGCTGTCATATATGTCCTCAGTGCCCCACCTCACGTACAGGTAGGCTGTGGTTGGGTTGGAGGACTCTGCGGTGGGTGGCTGAAGGCGGAGAGGGTACCTGCTGCCCTGACGTTTACTGATCAGCGTTGCAGCCGCTGTATCCGCCGTGTGCTTAGCAGAGCCTGGGCTGGGGATTAGCAGTGATCCCGTTTTGTTTACATTTCCCTTTTGGCAGCTATAGGATTGTGCTGCCCACAGCCCTGCAGATCCAGCAAAGGCTGCTCTGACCTCAGAGAAGGACTGCGCGAGGCAGGGGGAACGGGAGGGATTTGGGCATGTTTTGCCCTTTTTTTGGATGGTGCCATCTGAGATCTGCTGACAGTCTTGCAGCAGGGTGAAGATCCTACCAGGTGCCAAATGACGTGTTGGGCCTGATCCTGCCAAGTGCTGTGCACCTCCCCGAGGGTGGTGTGAGATGTTTGTGCTGCCAGAGGGACTTACTTCCCTCCCGTGAAACAAGAAATAAGTGACCAGCTTTGAGCTGGAGCCAGGAGCAGTGTCAAAGTTTGGCGTATGCAACACAGAAGTTTCTGTTGCAGAAGCAAACTTTGATCATGAGAGGCTTAGCAGCCCCTCGTGTGGACTCTGCTCCTTCGGAGCAGGACGTGGCCATCCTGACATGGAATCAGTAGTGCTAGCTGTCCGCCTTGTCTTAAGAAGATAAAAAGACCTGCCTGTGGCTGATCAAGCAGTGCTTCTGCTTGACCCTCTGTGAGCAGGACCAAACTAAAGACTTGAACCGTAAGAGTTCATATTCAGTGTCATCTTGCACCTTTTCTGCCATATTTGTGCTTTTATCCCTTCTGCTAAAGGCAGAGCAGTCACGTTCACCTTTGTTTCTTTCTAATATCTCCGTTAAGCAGGCTCATTTCTAGTCACAGGAACTTTCTTGACGTGCAGCCTGCCACCGCCATGGTGCAGCATGGAAGTGCCCAGTGCAGGACTTAAAATGGGCTCCAGCGCTCCAGTAAGATCCTGTGTTGGTCTCTTCTAGATTGGAGATATACAGATGAGGCCCACGGAGCAGATATCATAGCAAATGAAGAGGACCGTGAGCAGCACCGTGTATCCACTCCACTTCGAACCCTCTGGCAATTTAGGGTTTCGTTGGCTGGCTAGCAATGTTTTAATCAAGTACCAAGGATCATGTTTGAAGAATTATTTTTCTCTCCCTCTCTCTGAGCTGGTGCTGGTGCTGAGCCAGTTTAAAAGAAATAGTAGTGGGTCTCTTTCTCCCCCACTCCTTTCTGAAACTGCTTAAGAGTAAAATGTATTTGAAAATAATGCAGGGAAGTGGTTTGTGGAAGATTGTTGTCTCCAGGCTGGTTTATTCTTCCTTTTGCTTTCTTTTCAAGGTTTGTTTGATCTTATTTGCTGATGCTGTGTCTGGACATAGCTGAAGTGGCACAAGATGTTTGCCAGCTTCAGTGTGCTTAGGGTTTGAGATTTTCAGTGGATGTCATACATGAATCCATCTAATTTTGGGGTTTATTTTCATCAGATTGATTACTGATGGTGATGATGCATGTGATATTTTCTACTTCTTTTATACTCCACTGCCCTAAACCCCGTGTACAATCTCACCCACCTCCCCAAACCCTCCTTTCCCATTCACATGAATCATGCCTGCCAAGTTTGAGGAAGTGTAAATGTGTGTGCTTGCTATTTCTCTTTCTTTCTAGGTAGGTAGGTAAATAGCTGGAGGAAAAGTACCTGTACTTCTGCAGGTTAGAACGATCATCTAAGTGGCATAGTTACAGTAAGAGTGAGTCGTTTGGTATTTTTAATAAAAACTAAATGTGTGCTGTCTTGTGATCACCTCTATCCTTGGTATCATCTCCAGCACTCTTGATGTTTTTGTATGTGATTATTTGCATGCATTGACACTTTTCTGGAAATATTGATCGGTCTTAGAAAGATGTATGGTGCTGTTTAAATGCTGGTGGTGATGAGTTGGAAATGTTGAAAGTTTGTTTATATGCAGAGATACAAACTCGGAGAGAGAGAGAGAGTGAAATGAACCATGCCGAAGCTGTCCGAAACAAAAACATATCAGTAGGGGCGTTTGCCTACAAAGCAGCAGGTAAAAGGTCTGGTTCAGATCTCGTACTAGTTCTACGCGGGTGCAGCCCTATTGTTTTGCTCCGGGTTTATTCTAACTTGAGGGAGAAGAGAATCGGCCTCAAAGCTGATACGTGCAGCGCTGGAGACCACTTGAGTTGTCTTAAGACTCTTGCAGCGTGGCAGAAACACGTCTGTGTGTAGTCCGACTCGCTGCAGAGCTACGGAGCTGTTAACGTATATGTTGCCTTAAGATTGCAGACTCGCTCCTGCTGCGCTCTGGTCTTTCTGTAGTGTTTTGGAAGGCGAACTGTTGGTTTAGGTGGAGCAGGTACGGTCAGTTGATGGGAGCGGAGGATTGGGAGCCAGAGAAACTTGGGTTGGATTGTTTTACTTACACCAGTATAGCTCTGTGGGAGTTCATCTGTGTTACACCACCATAAGGGAGACCAGAATTGGGCCACTACGTCATGAGTTTCAACTCCCTATAAAGCCTTGGGCAAGTCACTTTACCTCTCTGCCTCAGTTTCCCCATCTGTAAAATGGGGATAATAATACTTACCTACCTCACAGGGGTGTTGTGAGGACTCACAAACTTTTGTAAAGCACTTTGAATATGAGAAGCGCTATGTAAGTGCTGAGTGTTGATGTGAAGTATTATTATTAATTAAATCTTGTGATACATAGAATTCCTTGTGCCAAAGGTGAGCAACTGTAGAAGGATACAAGGAGAGAACTGGTAAAACATTCCTTCGTCATGGCAAAACAAAGGCAATTTGCCCCTGTTTTTTTCTCTTTATAAATACGTGCTCATGGTGTGTTCTGCCGTTCCTCATCTGTCACCAGTTTCTACTGGTGAGTACACATAGCCTCGTCGCTGCGTTTGGCCTTTTAACTTCCTGCGAGTGAAATTCATGCCCCGTGGTGCAGTCTCGCACTGCTGTAATGCACTGCCCTCCTCCACCTTGCTGAGGCGGCGGCTTTGGGGGGGTTCTTTGCATGGAGCTGGGTTTCACCCGCGGCTTTGGGTTAGATCGTGTCCCGCAAGGAGCGACCGGTCCAGGTCTGCACGCAGCCAGCGACCCTCGCCGCAGCAGAGAGCCCGCGCCAGCTGGAAAAGCTCTTCCATCTCCGTGCCACCGCGATCCTCAATTTGGAGGCACTTGGCTAAGGAAGGTTCAAGCACTACTGTGTTTTTTTATAATGCCCCGGTGATGTTCAGCTAGACTTGATATCAAAATTCCTGGTGTTTTCAGTAGGGTTTCTTTTGCAGGAGCTTCTTGAAATTCAGCAGATGCGCTGTGCAGTGTGTGCGCCATCTTTTTAAGAGAAGATGGTTGAACTAGGAGTTGGAGGCCAAAAAAAAAAAACCCAAGTTGAGAAATTAGGAACTCCTGAGCAGAAAAGAAATGAGCAGGGACGTGGGTAGCACTGGTGCAACATCTGAATCGGTGGCCGCAACTGTGTACAAAGTTAAGCAGATGTTGAAATGCATGGCTGAGGTGGGACCTAACTTCTCTTTCTGCTCTGTAAAAGGAGCCTTCAGGGAGAGTTGCTTAAGATGTAGGGCCTTGAAAAAGGGCCAGTCTGGGTAGTTGCTCCCTGCAAATACAACCTGGCTGACCTGCAGCCCTGAAGTTCATTCCCCCCCCCCCCCCAAGAACATTTGTAACATTTGCAAGTCTATAAAATAACCTTGAAATGATATCCAGTATATTTTTCCATTTCAAACGTGGTTTTAGGGGATAATTCTTGCTGCCCGTTAACTTCCCACATGAAGCACGGCCTGCGGAAGGGTTTGGCGCGGGTTGTTTGGCCGCTCTGCCTCGTGTAACCTGGTGGCACCTCGAGCCGCCTTTCTGGGAGGAGATGGGATTGGCAGCACGACTCCGAGGCGTTTAAAAGCCCCGAACAGCAGGGTGAACTGTGTAATTTATCAGTAGGTTTCTAATTGTGAACTGTAAAATAAAGAATAAAGAGAGGCACACTGTGGTTCTTCTGTTGTGTATATGGTAGTTTTTGTGTTAAAACATAACATCCTTTTTACTGTTCACAGCTAAACCTTTCTTTTGTGAAGAGTTCAAACAGAAACGTGTGGGTTTGGTTCTTCATGAGAAAAAACATAATTGCTTTCTAGAGCAGAATAGCATCCAGTTGTTTCACGGATAACCTGTGGAGGTTGGACTCGCCCGTCCTTGTTCAAACGAAGCCTCACTCCCCAGGGGTTCGCTGAAATCCCCAGGTAGGCTGCTGGGCACGGCTGGGTTTGACTAAACTATGCAAGGGATGAGCTTCTGTTGCTGCTCGGACTTGGATATTGAACTCTTCCAGTCTCTCGTGCTTGCCTCGAAGCAAGGCAGATTATCGTCGTCGTTAACTGAAGGCATTTTTGTTCCCCAGTCCCCTTTCAGCTTGTCCAAGCGCGGAAGCACATTCCTGAGCTCAGGTTTGCTGTCACTGAAATACAAGGTTTTTGCAAATGAGTAATGAATAGCTGAATTGGCTGCCGTTGCTGGATTTGAGGCAGATATTTTGGATACCTTGTAAATAGGTAGAGAGCATTTGTAGAATTAAAATCGTGTTGTTTTCCTATTCTGGTGCTTTTTTTTGTCATATATAGTATATATCAGTTATGTTAACACGTTTGCTGGAGGTACAGCAGTTTTATCTGGCAGATTATGTGATCTCAGGGGACTAGCCTCAGCTCTCACTTTTTGGGGGGGAGGAACCACAAGCACAGTTGGCTCTGGTAGGCAGGAGGGAAATCGTGATTTTACTTGAGATCTCTGAACCTGCAAAAACAATTTCATTGTATTTTTGAGGCCTGATGTAGCTTGTCAATGCTTCAGACTAACAGTACAGAAAAGGACTGAAACACTTTCGGTTCTCTCTGCAAAATCCTTTTAAAATAATATTGTTGTTGTTTGTCCCCCATGGCCCACGCAGGCGTGTTTGCCTGAGGGATAAACCCCTGGAAGCCCTAAACTTATTGCTGTGAATGACCTGATTCCCTGCTTGCTGCCCCTTGTCTACCCATTTATGAAATTATGTGGTATTTTATGTCCATCTTTTAATCAGAAGAGCAGCATTTTGGTGTGAAGGTACAGGTTCAGGGCGAGTCGGGCCCCATGGCAGTGCCTGGGGCTTGCCCGGTGCTCTCAGAGCCCTTTCTGCCTGTGTTTAGAGAAGCACGTTGCAATTACCGTGCCTGGGCGGTAAATAGGCCAGGACGTCGCCCTCAGAACGTGCGTTTCCAGCTGATTTGATGCCGTTTGGAGAGTTTCCATTGTCCGTGGGGTTTTACAGCCTGCCTGAGCACACACGACCTTTGGGAATGGGGTCAGAGAGACATCCCCTCCCTGGGGTAACTGCAGTTTGAACACCTGCTTTTTACTATTAAAAATGCCCGTGCGAGGCCAAGGCCAGGCCTTTCCGAAGCACTGGTGCCTTCGTTGCGGGACGCGACTGGTGCCGGTTCTTTGGGCTGGGGCCTGTGGGGTGCAGCCCCTCGCCCCGGTCGTTGTGAGCTGCCCCAACGAAGCGGTTAAAAGCCGTTTTCTGGTTAATTCAGGCCTCCTCCGCGGAGGCCGGTGGGGCCGGCTCCGCTCTGACCCGCCCTGCCCTTCGCAGCCCTCGCCAACGGGGGGCCCTGGCTCGGCCCAGCGGCGCCGGGACAAAGCCGCCCTCCTCGCTCGCGGGCTGCGGCTGGGAGCGGAGGCTGCGCTGCCCTTCCCGGGCAGAGCCCGGTGCCCGGGGAAGGGCAGGGCCGGGCCCCGAGGGCCGCCGCCGCCCGCTCCCCTCCGCGGCGACGGTTGCCGGGGCGGGAGCGAGGCGGGGCCCGCTCCGGCTGCGCCCCCGCCCACCGCCAGGCGGCGCTGCCTCGCGGGGCGGGGCACTCCCGTCTCGCTGGTATCGCCGCGTGCCCGCCCGGAAGCGGCGCGGCGCACGCGGAGGGTAGGAGCGGGGCGGAGGCGGTGGGGCCCACGCGTGTCCGCGGCGCCCGCTGCGGCCGGCAGTCCCTCCTGCTGTGCCGGGGAGCCCCTCCAGCCCGCCCAGCGAGCGCCCCGCACCTGTCCGTGCCCCGGCCGCCGTCCCGGTTTTGCGGCCCGGCTCTCTCTGGAACTGAGCTCGGTGTTTTCCCCCCGCCCAGGGCCCCGCGCTCGTCCCCCGTGCCCGTGGGGTGGTGCGGGGCCGCCTCCTGTCAGCTCAGCAGTGGCCTGGGGCCGTACCGCCTCCCTTGGGCGGGCTGCCGGTGCCTGCGCTGGCCTGTCCTGCGTGGAAAGGCCTTTGGGGCACCAATGGAGCAAGCGCTCAAGTCCGCTGTCTGGAGGGCCGTGGGGCTGTCACCCACTAACGGCGGCCGGTGGTGGGGGGGGGTGAGATACTGCTCCACTCGGGAGCGGTGGCCCCTGCCCTTCGCGCCGCCAGCCGCGGGTGGGGATGAGGAAGGGCCCCCCCGAGGCGGGGATGGCGGCGGTCAGCTTCCCCCACGCGCCCTCCGGGAGGCTTCTCGGGCCGTGACCGACTCCCGCGCCGCCCACGAGGAGCTGGCCCTGCGGAGGCAGCCGCGGCCGTGGCACAGGCCGTACGAGAGAGGGGCCGGGCAGGCTGCGGCCGCCAGCAGGGAGCCGTGGAGCTTGCGAGGGGGTGACTCCTCAAAGGCGAGGAAGAGGCTGGAGCGAACCCCTCTGTCCGTCGAGAGGACTAAAGGCTCGGAGATCTTGTTTGGGATCGCGCCGTGTTCCCTGGCCCTCTCTCGGGCGAGAAGGGACCTGTTCAGGTTGTTCCTCAAGCAGAGCAGCGGCTCTCGGCGGCTTGTCATGAGTGAGTTTGTCCTTCAGGCCACGGCCCGGGGGGTCCCTGTGCACCACGTCAACAGGAGGGAGCTGGATGCTCTTTGCAGAGGTCAGGTCCACCAGGGAGTTTGTTTGGAGGCCAGTCCTCTCCGTTTCAAGAGTTTGGAGGAAGCCGAAAAGCCCGATTTGGGGGATGAGGAGAGTCCGAACCGACAGCTGATTTGGCTGGTGTTGGAGCAGATCCAGGATCCCATGAACCTGGGGGCACTGCTGCGCTCTGCGTACTTCTTGGGGGTGGACAGAGTGGTGACGAGCCAGAGGAACAGGTACGGGGCTGGTTGTCTGCTCCTTCAGCTTCTCTCTCTCTTCCTGCTGGCTCCCAAAGAGGTTTCTAGCCTGCATTGCTCGACAGCTTCTTTAGAGGGCTTTCTAGGACTGAGCTTGAGAGCTGAATTTGACTCGCTGCTGCTTTGCGTTGCGCTCTGCAGGGAGGCTGCGGGATGTGGTGTTCCAGGCTGGTAAGGAACCTCCCTGGGTACTTTTTGTTTCAACCCATTTTGTGTTTCAGCTGTCCAGCTGTGCACAAAACTGCTACAGCCCATTTCCTGGGTTAATTTCTGAGCCCTCCTATTCTCCATAGGAAAATATGTCTGTATGGTGGGCGAGATTTTTGCAGACTAGTTGGAATTGAGTTGCGCAGGCATGAGAAGGAAATAGAGAAAATTCTTCTGGTCCCTTTTTTTGCTCTCATATGACACTTTTCCTTTCTTTTTTCCTTGCAGCTGCCCCTTGACTCCGACAGTGAGCAAAGCCAGCTCTGGAGCTATGGAAGTCTTCGATGTCTACAGCACAGATGATCTCCGGAGCTTTTTGAAGGTAGAATGATCCACGTTCTTTTTCCCTTTTCTTTCAAGAAACCTCAAATATTACATGCGTTGAACAGCGAGGCGGTACAGGAGAAGGACTCGGTTATTTGTAGTGTCCTGTGCTCCTGCTCTGCACTCCTGTTTGCTGCCGGTGGTCTGTGCTGTCGGACCACCTCTGACGGGCATGCACCCCCAGTCCCGTTCCATCGTGTGGGGTAACAGGTCTGTGTTGTGGGTGTTTTTTTGGAAGATGGTGATGGCAGGACAATGCTGTATCTGTCTCCCGTGCTCAGGCTGTGAGCTGGGTAAGACGGGGTCTGTCTCCCTTTCTCTCCGTGGGGGCTGGAGCTAGCGCGGCTGCCTGCGGCAGGTCTTGCCCGGCGTGCGGCAGAGGCAGCATCCCGGGGCCCAGGCACACGATGGCAGCATTGGGCAGCCTTTGGAGCAGGGGAGAGAGGAGAAACCAGGGCTGGTGTGAGCTGCTGGGAACCTTTTTTACGCTGTACCTGTGTGGTGAGGTGAGATAGGGCCCTTTGCAGAATGTGCTGCAAAAGGAAAGGAAATGCACATGGGGAAAAAAAAAGATTTAAACTGAAACAAACCCAGGGAAGTTGCTTTGAATTGGCAGAGCGCGTCCATCCCCTGCGATAGCACCGTGTGACTGCCCTGGCTCCCCGTGGAGGTCCCCTGTGCCCTGGCTGGGCTGGGAGCTGGCTGAATGCTGTGTGCATGCGGAGCGGGGAGCTGCAGGCTCTCGCCTGCCCTGCCCTGTTTGTGTGGGATCCCCCGGGCCTGGGGGAGCAGGGTGGGCTGGAGGGTTCAGCACGGGGTGGGAGGGCAGAGGCTGCAGACCCTCGGGGGAACGGAGGCATCCGGTCTGCGCTCCCGGGGTCGCTGCGCGCCTGCGTCCCTTTGAGGAAGAGCTCGTCGTAGCCTGGTGTGACCGCGAGGAGGCCGAGCAGAGGTAAGCCTGGACTCTTCCCACTTGGTGCTAGCAAACACTTGTCCAGCCCTACAGTAGGTCTGTGGCAGCTGGAGCTCTGGATGAGGGTGAAATGAAAGGCACATAAAACACATTGATATTTAATTGGAACAGCTGGAAGAATCGCTTTGTTACTGTAAAGCTTGAATTATTGACATTTGGAGCCACTGCAGCGGTTCGTTTAATTGGACCCAGATTCACTGGCCTAACCCTTGGCATTGCCTGGCTGGTGTAAATTTGATGTAACGTGATGTAAAAAGTGCCAGTTTCACAGGAAATGAAGCTGGCAGGAAGCAGCGGCTCTTTTATTGTTAAAATGGATTTGCAAGACAAATAGTTAAGGCCCTTTTTACTAGGGTGCGGGAGGGAAGGCATGGTCTCTGGTTGTGTGAGGCACTGAGTGTTGAGTGCCCTGCCTTTTGTATGAGCTAATTTTTGGCATCTTGAGTTTGAAAACGTGCACTTGTGTTTGAAAACGTTACTGTGGGCTTCTGATGGCTGAGCCTGCACTTGAGAACTTCCACTGCATTGCTCTGTGGATTAGCCTTATGCTAATTTGGTTAACACTACTCTTTTTGTATGCTTTCTGACAAAAACTTCCTAGAACTGTTGTATGGGCAAAAAAAAAAAGCTTTTTCAGTTGCTGTTTGTTTGCTTGCTGAACTGCAGTAAACACCAGAAGGAAAATTACTTTTTTTTTTCTCCCCCCCCCGCCTTAAATCAAGGTTTGTGAGCTGATACTGAGAGGACTTTGGTGGTAAAAATTCAAGCGATGCCAAAAAAACCCGGAAAAAACAGTCAGCTTAACTGAAAACGTTAAAATAAAAAAAAAGTGTGTTCACATACATGACTTATTTTCTTTTTACGCTTGAAAAGTAGGCAATTTTTTAACATTTCTTTCCTTTCCCTTTCTAGGCTAAAAGTGCAGAAGGCTGGGAAGTCGTGGGAACGGTCAGCAAGCCTGAGGATGTGGAAAATGTTCCTGTCATCAGTTGCTTGGAATTTCGGTGGAATAAACCCGTTATTATAGTAATAGGTATTTCAATTTACAGAGCTTTGGGCTTGGGGGAAGTGCGCGTGTGAGGGAGCGATCGGGGTGGTGCTTCACTCCAAAGCTAGTTGCGGGTCCTGTTACATTACATCACGCTTTGGTCTGGAGAAGAAAAGCTGAGCAAGAAGTACTAGGATGATCTGGCTGCAAATGAAACAGGGACCCAGAAGAGGAGGAGGAGCCGAGGAGCCTTCCAGTAGGAACTGCAAGAGCAAACTGGTTTGTGCAGATGAACAGGGAGTTTAGTAGCAGCAGAGGGTCTAGATGGCAGTTTTCAGTGGCAGGACAGGTCTGGGTCAGCGTAGCCACAGCGAGTTGTTTTGCATTGTGTTCTGCGGCGCTTTTGATCCTCTCCTAGAGCCCTGAACCTGGCTTTTCTGTGTTGGCAGACCACAAACCCGAGCGAGAGACCCAGGAGGTACGTGTTTGCTCGTGCTGCGCTGAGGCTGTAATGGGGAGCTGTGCCACGTCTTTGCTCTGTCATGTTTCCTCTTAAAAAAACAGGAATATATCTCTGTGCCCAGGTCTGGACAGAAGCATGAGGAGCTGTTGCTGGGGATGGTCTGAATGCAAAGCTGGGCTTTGTGGCACAGAGGCCACCACGGAGACCATCAGTGGCTGCTTTTGTACGCGTAGGAGAAGGCAGGAGCTGTTGGCTGCTGCGGTCCCAGCAGGAGGAGGAGGTGTAACCTCCTCCCTGCCAGACCTGTGCGCTGCTTGAGCAGCGGGTGCAGCCTTCCTGAGCGCCTAAACCGGGCGGTTCCTCCAGGGCCCTCTGCTTCTCCCCCCTCTTTGCGTAGAGGATGCTTGCAAAGGATGCTGTCTTTCGTAGGCAGAGTTTGGGTTTGTGCAGCCTCCCAGAAGGTGAAGAGAAGGGGACTAATGGCCTCGTGGCAGCTAGAGAAAGAAATTCACCCAGGAGCGCTGCTTAGGCACCCTTGTGTGGCCACGCTGTACCCCCCACTTTGTGTCACCTGGCACGAGAGCTGGTTTTACACTTGGATGTAGTGTCATGCTGGCGATGAGCCATCAAGGGGCTGTAATCCTGCCCCGTGCTGCGGTTTTCTTGGCTCAGAAGACATTCCTTTAATTAAAATTTTTATTGAACTCCTAGAAATACTGACAAGACAACGCTGCAAATCTGGCATCTCTACAAGATGTGTGGAGCTATATTATAAAGGGAGTAGGGAGGCTGGCAGCGCTGCTGATGGACCACAAAGAAATGCATCCCAGAAACGACGACAACACCAGGAGAAAGGAAGGGGGTGAAAGTGGCAGTGGTGTCGTTACCTTGAATTATGAGAGATTTCTCCAGGAAAAAGTCCAAATATCCTTTTGTCAAGGGAGATTGGAGGCTGATTGGTAGATGCATGAGGAGAGCTCCCGGACCTTGCAGCAGTAATCATTTCAACTCTCTGCTGAGCACTAACTCTTCTCTGAAAAGAAAATTGAACATTACAGTCGTCTGATGCCGGGGTTGTTTGAAGAAACGTCCTAGATCTGAATATGTAGCGTACCTGCAGCCGCAAACAGAGAGCAGCAGAGATAATTTAGCATGGTAGTGAGCTTCCTATAGCATTGCAGATTGTCTTGTAAGTTAAGCATTTGCAGACTTGAATTCACCCTCCTGGCATCCTCGCTGGCTTGGCAGAGAGTGATTTGGACAGTCCAGCTTAATGTTGTCTGCGCTGGAGTCGTTGCCGAAGGTGACAGGCAGGCTGGCTGCCCTGAAGACTGGGAGCCTTGTGCGAACAGGAACAGACTGGGAGCGCTTAGATGTCTGAGCAAGAAGAGTTTCTGGGTCATTTGTTCTTCTTACACCTTCAGTCTTTAGCTTGGGGTTTAAGGCTGTTGATGGAATTGGTGGTTTTATCGAGATGCTCATTTTGCATATTTCTCTGAACTGCCGGCACGGCTGCTCCTGCCTGGATTTGAACTTCCTGCGCTGGGAACTGCAGTTGTTACAGTGGTGTTAATGGTAAACGGGGGCAGGAAGCCTGTTTTATCGTTTCAGCCAAGCTCTAACTCTGGTCTTTGAGGCCTGTCAGTGAGGGACAAAGCTAAGAGATGGAAGTCAAAGATCTGAAGTGGGAAGTATTTTGTTCACCAGTATAAACTAGGATTTTATCTGATTCAGTCAATACTCCCTCCCTTGTGTCACACTCTGTGCAAGTCTTTTTGCCCTGAATTTATGGTTCCTAATTATTTTAAGCAGCCAGAGCCATAAAAAGCTTTGTAAAAGCTGGAAGCAAAATTGCTGCCTTTATTAGGAATCGTAAGACCCTTATCAGGGAGAGGAGAGGATTGCTCCAGGAGCTGTCGCACCTCTGGCAATAGCTGCTGTCCCGGTTGGAGAGTCCCACGAGAGCGTGGTTTGAGAGGCTCGGGAGACAAATATGGCTCTAAGCTGTAAAACTTTTCTGTGTTGAATCAGGAAAAAGTAGGGTAACTTTTTTTGGTTTTGGGTTTTTTTTGCTTTTTTCTTGAAGCATCCCTAGAGAGCCGCAGTCTCGTGATGAAGAAGCAGGCAAGGCTGTGGGAGGCCTGGCTCCGATTCTTTGTGTCGCCCGGGCTGCCCCCGTGACCTTGGGTAGCTCACCCAGGCCTTGTCTGCGCTGCTGGCTCCCAGCAGGAGGGAGGTAACGGGCAGGGTGGGATTTTGGTGTTCTGAAGGTTCGTTTACATCAGCCAAAGGATGCTTTTGCCAGTATGGCTTATTTCATGTGGGAAGGTGATGCAAGATACGTTACCCAAAGCGTTCTTTTCCTTACGCTAAATGCATCTTGCCGGTTAGATCAGGCCAGCAAAACATGAGACTGGGAATAACGGCACTTCACTACCCTGTGCGGTCGGAGGGGTGTTGCACAGACCAGCACATAGGGACGGGGCACGGGACCTGCTGGGGAGGTGCTGTAAGTGGACAACAGGGGAAGGATTTTGTGGCAACTCAGCCGAGTAAGGAGCTCATTTGCCTTACGGAGTGAGTCAGTCTCCAGTGGCATAGAAAGTGCCTAAAGCATCCGTGTATGCTGGTAAAACTTCAGGTAAGCGTCTACATTTAGGTGAGCTGAGCGAGGCCTTGGTGACAGCGTGTGCCCCGCCGGTGCCGTCCCAGGACGAGTCTGGGTTTTAGCCGGGATCAGGGTATGGCTGTTGAAGGGGAATGTTTGGCTTCCAGCATGCTGAGCCTGGTTTGTCAGAGGGTGAGCGCGTCTTTGAAATGAGCTGGGTATTCTTGCAGCCGTGTAGCTGTCTGTGTAGCTCTAAATAATGAATGTGGAAGAATTCTTTGGGGAGCCGAGCGGGCTGGGAGGTCTGTGGTCTTCTGCATTTTCACTTGTCTGCACGCAGGATTGTTTAAAGCCTCTCCCTTTCCATTTCCCTTTGTGACAGTGTGAGTCAAACAACTACTAATGACCTGGGATAGATTTCAACTCTGTTTCACCAGTGTATCAGCCCAAACATATCAGGGCTGTTGGATGGTTTAACAACTAATCAATTGAAGCCTCTGGTTAAACTGTCTGCATTCACAAGTTGCACCCAGCTGGTGGTACTGTGTGCTGAAAAGGCTGAACCCCTCACTAGCAATAGGGATGTGGGATTTGCCCGACCGCCTCAGGCCTGTGGCCTCTTGTCTGCCTTGTCCCTCTGGCAGCAGCCCGCGTAGGTGGGCAGCCGTCCGCTGGCACGGTGGCTGCTTGCGCAGGGGGTCTTTGCGCCTGGGCTACAAGGCTACTTGCGCTTTACTCTCCGCACGCAGGCGCGTTGCACAGGTATTCCTCAAAAACGCTTCAGATACTGCAGAACAGGTCTGGGGAGGCTGGAGTGAGCGAGGAAGGGAAGGTGCCTGTCTCACCTCTGGTAGTTCTTGGCTGTTGCTGCGTGGGAGCTGGTGAGCCTAGGGGCAAGGGTGTAGTTATGACAGAGCATTAGCAAGAACTGTACTCTGGAGGGGGGAAAGGGATGTGGCAGCGGCTGCGAGCTGACCTGAGCAGTGTCTTTGTTCTGCAGGTAGTGAAGGTGACGGACTTTCCCTGGAGACAGAGCTCTTGTGCCATCGGATGCTGGCCATACCCCCTGGCAGAGCGCTCCACCCCGGGATTGAATCACTGAACGTCTCCGTTGCTACTGGTAAAAACAGTTCTGATGCAAAGGCATCATAGTCCGAATTTCTGTATTTAAAAATCAAACATCCAGGCCTGCAGAATGATTTTCTTGTGGTTTAAAAAGAGATCTTTTTTTAAATTTATTTTTACTTTCCTACAGGTATTCTCCTGCACTCCATCTGCAGCCAAAAGCTGAGGCATGGCGATTGAATTTTTTTTTATTTGGTGGGGGAAGCTGCTCGGCGTTCCGTGGCTGTGCTCCGTTGGTGTGGATATGGAAATGCTCTTTCCAGGGTCTTCACCGTCGCTGCAAGTTACAGAGAGAGCCCCATTGACCCGAGCTGCATCTTGGCTGACGCACGATACCACCAGAACCCTGGCTTAGCGCTGAAGTCAGACACCTGCCTGTACTAGGTAACACCTCCCGCCGGCACCTCGGAGGAGCGGCTGTAAGGAAGGGAGACAAAGCTAGGTTTTAAAAGCAGACAGCCAAATCCTTCAGTTCTTGCAGTAAAATACCCGGTGACGGCTGCCAGCTTTGTGCTTGTTGCACGGGGGACTTTGTACATCGCTTGTGCTGCGGAGAGAACTTGGGCTGTAGGTGAGAGACAGTGCTCGGCTGGTGCTGCCGCCGAGAGCAGCCGTGCCCGAGCCCACTGCCCCCTTAGCAGCCGAGAGGGTGCTGGTGATAACCAGGTACGATTTGTGACTACTCGTTAGCAATTTCTTCATGAAGAGGCGGTTTCTCTGTTACACGTTGCTGCTTGAATGTCGGAAAACACGCCGGATTGTGTTTGTTTGTAAACCAGGCCTGCGGCCCTGCCAAAGGGTGGATGCGAGCTGTTAGAAAACAGCTGTAGTGGAGAAAAACGCAGCCCCTTGAAATAAAGGCTCTGTAGAGACTGGTTGTAGACTTGAATCAATCCTTTTTGTGTCATATATAAATCCAGAGGGTGATTAGTGGACCAGGTCGCTTCCTTCAGGTGGGAAGGGGAATCAGGAGCTTGTTCTCTTCGTCCGGGGAAGTTTCCTTTCCATGGTGGGCCTGATCCTGCTGGATGCCGAGCTGCCCCAGCGCCACCGGCCCCACTGATGGCATGTCGGGGCGAGGGTGGCTTCATTTGCAAATATCCTGGTTGAAAACCAGGCTGGCTAAATTATTGAGAACCAAATGAATGTTATCACTTAGCACCTTAATTATTTTATTTAGCTACTGTGGCCCTTTGCATAGGATTCCTCATTAACACTTAATTTACAGTGCCCTTTAGGGATAATTTCAAACAATTCAGCTTAGTCTCCCCCCTCCCCCCCTTCCAAATGAACAAGTAAATCACTCAGAGTGACTAATTAGGACTTTCCTTTGAGCTAAATGAAGTCTGTAAACCGGTCTGTGGATGTGGAGGTTTTTCAGATGAGTCCCTGGGAGGTGGGTGCTGCGGCGGTGGGTGGCTGCGGGGCTGGGGACGCCCCAGGTGCCCGGGATGGGGGACGGGACATGGAGCTCTGCGGCTGCCGCGGGGACTGTGCCCAGCCTGCGAGGGAAGGGCAGACGCGGTGGCCGGCGCTGGGCTTTCGCGCAGCCCATTGCCTGGTTGGGGCCTCATTTCCCTCCCCTCCCCAGAAACCTCTGTGCGGTGGCCACGGAGGTGTCTCGGGGCCACGGCTGCCCCCGCGCCCTGCTGGGGGTCCCCGAGGAGCCCCACGAGAAGGTTTGTGCCCCGCTGGCTTGCCGGTGGGATCCTGCGTAGCTTTGCGGTGAAAGCTTTTGCTTTCCAAAGGTGTTGAGTACTCACTTCTGGGTCTGCGGCCGTGATGGAGAGGGTGCCTGACACGGCAGCGCGTATCCTGAGCTGCGTCTGCCCTTTTGCCCTCTCCTGTGGAAAAGGACAAACCCCGAATCCCCCCCAAACGGCAGCCGTAGCACAAGCAGGGCTTTGGTGCCCGGCTCCGACGGCGAGCTGGTCGCTGAGTGGCAGTGAACTGGCGCATTGCTGGGGCGACAGCTCTCGGGCGGGTGCGTAGCACTTGCGTTTTGTGAGCCGAATGTATGTTTTATTTTAGTGCTGCGATGCAGCGGCTCCGGGGCAGGGAGGCCGCAGACCAGCACCCCGCCGGCGCTGCTCGGGCAGCCGTGGGCGCCCCAGCAGAGGGTGCCCGTGGCTCAGATTTGCTCATTTTTTCGAGGAAAGATTCAGCGCTCGGGGCTGACTGAATCCTTCCTTTCGAGCAGCAGGGATGAGGATAAAGCCATTTCTTTATTCTTGACCTATAGGTAAGTATATGTATTTTTCGAATTTCGAAGGAACTGCAGTTTCTCCTTTTTTTTCTTTATTTATTCGAGCAGTACTTCAATAGAGGAGGCACTTCACCGAGTTTGCGTGTGTTTGGGAAAGCCGGGCGCTGTCAGACTGTGCTTAGCCGTGCCGGCTCGCTCCCTCTAATGAGGAGGCAGGTGAGTAACGACGGAGCAGCTACTTCTGGAAGGCTCCCAAAAAGCTTTGAAGCCTCAGTGCCCGCAGCGGCTCTGCTGACAGGGTGAGTGCGGTAGATTGAAGTTCCCGCAGTCCCTTGTCCATCAGTCCAGCAGCCATCGCGACTCCCCTGCGAATTTCTCCGCACAGCCGCTGTATCCACGCAGCACCTCCGTTTGACGCTGGAGTAGCAGAGGAGGCTTACTGGGAGTCGCACGAGGCTTGAATCGTAAGAGGCAGGAATTTGCGTGCGTAACTCAGGCTCAGACTTTTTTGCTTGAGAGCAAGGCTCTTGTGAGTGCAGTAAATCCCACTCCGGACACCTCTGCTGTTTGCATTTAGCCCGTTTCGCTCGGTGGTAGCTTTTGCCGCTGCCTTGTTTCATGGGGCTGCCCCTCTGCCGTCACCCCGCCGGCTTTTGGATGTATCTGCCGTGGCCAACGCTTTCTCCTCCTGCCCCAGCTCCATCCTGCTCCGGGCTGAGACCCGCGAGGAGCACGGGGACCTCTGCACACTCGCACCTTTGGAGATGGAGCTTTGTGCTGTGCGATTTGCCCCGATCTAATAAATGCAATCCATTAATTGGATCATTGCCTGCTTCTCCAGTTAATTTCCTGGATATTTTTAAACGTTAAAATGTAGTTTTTATAGTCTTTCATTATTTTTAGCCTTAAGCTTGACTATAATCGTCCCTGTAATGTAACTGTAAAAAACTCCTGGCTTTATATCATAAAGGAGGACATTAATTGTCTTTTTTTTGTGTACATCAGCAAGATCAAAACATGCTTCCTGATTACTTCTGTTTGTACATACAGTCTCTTTGATATTTAGATATGAATAAAGTGTGTTTGTGTAATTTGAAAGTCAATTCTTCCCTCCCTGCTGCTTGTCATGGATTCCTTTCAGAGGCTTATTCACCAAATTGATTTTAAAATTTAGTAATTGCCCTTCCAAAATGATTTCTCAATAATCAAAGTGTCTCTAAGCACAGTGGCAAAATATTTGTCCTCCTCGGTTCAGAAGATGCGCTCCACGCCTCGGCCTTTTTATCCTCAGACGAGGGCGAACGCAAATCTTTTCATCCCCCAAAATCAACTCCGGGGAGAGTCGGCTGCGAGAGAAGCTCAGCTTGTGCCCCAGATTTCGCTTTTGAGCACAGATTATCAACACGACCGAAAAAACCCCGTTCCATCGAATCCATCGCTGGGTCCGGATGCGGTTTGCCGAGGCTGGAAGGGCTTTGGGACGGAGAACCCCTTTGTCTTTGCAAAGCTCGAGGTGGTACCGCGGCTGACGGGAAGACCTGTGGGTGCTGCTGGGCTGGGGCAGGAGCGGCCGGCGCTGGAAACGCCGCCCAAGGGGCACCTTCCTCGCCGGCGGCGGGGAATCCTCCGCCGCGCCGCAGCCCTTATCCGAGTTTGTAAATGTAATCAACCTTGAGGTCTTGTTACTTCCGCAGGTGCAATTAACATTACCATCTGCTAATCCGTGATTAACGATGTTTACAAATATGCTACAACATGTTAAAATGTGCCGGCACTCTTCTTTTCCCCTTCCCCGCCCCGTTCCGGCGCGGAGGCCGTGCCGCCGGCAGCGGCGCGGGAGGGCTTTCCCGGCGGAGGGCTCCCCCGGCGGAGGGCTCCCCGTACCCCACCGTTAATTCACAGACATTTTGTTTTCGTTATTTAAAAGTGCTGCTAAACTCCAAACCAGCTGTAGGAATGACAAGTTCAAATCAGGAGGTCAGTGCTGCTAAATGGGATTTAATTGCACGGGGGTTGAGGTACAAACTGATGCATCTGAATAATAAAACTTTGTGGGGAGCGACATATGGCGCAGTTTAAAGTAAATTTTTATTGATCATCCCACAACTGATGTGTTAACGGGATGGCAGTCTTTGCTTTGGGTTTCGTAGTGATGTGGAGTTTTAATAATGTCACACAGGAGTATTGTGGAGGGGGTTGTAATTTTTTTTTTTTTTTAAAAAGAGTGTTTTCTATTAACTGCCTTTTTCTTCTTAACGCAGAGAGGAATACATTATATCGCTGCTGTATGTCCTCCAGATCTAGGTTACATGTAATTGCTCGGTAATTGGTAGAACCATGTAAGAGCCATGGTATTTGCCAGTAAACCCTCCTAAGTTACCATGAAATTGAAGTGTGATATTTATTCTCTACAAAACTTGCTACCCAAATATCGTGTACGATCAGGTTTGGGCACCGCAGAGGCGTTTCTGCCGTGGCTGTGCCGTGCGTGACGCCTGCACGGCTCGGGCTTCGCACCGGCACCATCCTAACGACCGGGGGGGCTGACTGGGAGGGGAAGGGGTGATTTTGCTTCGAGGGAAGATGCTTTAACCTCCCTTGGGCTTCAGCCTCAGCATTATTTCAGTTATTTCAAGGTCCAGCTCAAAATGATGGAGGTTTTGGAGGTAGCTGAAGAAGTTCTCGTGTTTTCAATGGGACTGGGAAGAGTAATTACACTCACGACGGTTTGTGAAGCCTCTGGGGTGAGTATTTGTCGGTGCACCGGGGGCACGTCCGCGCGTCGCCTGTATTTCAGCCTCTTGCGAAGTAGGATGTCCAGAACTCTTCCCACCTTGGCAATGTCCGTGATTTAACCACGACTCTGGCTTAGAGACCTCCAGCCCCGCAGACGCGTGCGGGCTCCCGTGCGAGGAGCCTCCACCCGCGAGTTTTTCCCCCGATGGAGGTTTTTTGTCTCCTCCGTGTGAAACGGCTGGGTGGGTTCAGTGGTGACTCCTCATCGCCTGCCACGTGGCTTTAAAAACGGGCAGAAGTAATTGCCTCGCTTATGATCAATAGTTTTATATACTTTAAAAATGTAACAATACGCTGTGAATTGATGCAAAGTTAAACCTGCCAATTTTTTTTTTTCCGCTGGCCTGTTTTAGAAGCTGCGGACTCAGCAGGGTTGTCCCTGCGCTTGGGAAGCGGGAGCTCGGCTGTTTTCTCTGACGATCCAAACATCGCATCCTGCGCATCCCACGGATCCGGCCCCGACTCTGCCGGGCCCCGTTTCATGGCCGCTGGCACGGAGGGAAGCTGTGGCAGCTCCAGTTTGGTCTAAATATCCTTTCTTAACACTTTTTACAGCTGCCTGTGAGTGGTTTGTACAGCAGATAAAAAAGCCGCCCGACCCTGCGGGTCCGGGGTCCGCGCGAGGTGTTACCGAAATGTCTGAGCACCCAACTGCCCCCGGGAGAGCGGGCAGAGGGGACACGCTCGGCCCCGTGGAGCAGCTCGGGGCGACCAGCGCTGCCGAGGGCTCGGAGGGCCTCAGGTCGAAGCCTTCATGCCTATATAAATCATTAGCACTATTTGAACGTTTAATTAATTACGGGAGCAATTGCTGCCTGCTTCTCCTGCAGGAGGCAATGAATAGTAAAACGATGCTTTCCCTCCTCTCCTCTTTCCATCGCCCAAACCTGCAACGCTTTTTCCCATTTTGAAGGCTGTTGCTGCACGTGTGCCTTTTCCTTCGTTCTTTCGAGCCTCCCCGGGGTCGGGGTGCTGTACGCTGACCCCCCTCTTTGCAGCCCTGCGGCAGCGGGGGGAGCGATGCTGCAGGCGGGGCAGGACGGAGCTTGTCCCACCCGTGCCGCGGCCAAGTGTCCTTGTGCATGCTTATATCAAGGTATGGGGTAGTATCATATGTTCAATATATGTGACGTAGAGTTACAGCAAGGAGCGTTACCCTTTTGCCGTTCGGGATCGTTCCTGGTGCGCAAGCTCCGTCCTACGAGCAGCAGCCGGGGGAATGGGGTGGGTTTGCAGCCCTGGCCCGAGCTGCTTGCGCGGCCCCGTCCCTGTCCGCCGGGGATGGAGCAAGTCGGTGCCATAAAAGCGTCTCGAGCCGAGCCCGGGCGAGCCCCCGCTCCCCAGCGGCGCCGCGGGCGAATCGGCAAGCGGGAGGATAGTTAAAAGCGAGGGGGATGCAAGAGCGACGCGCGAGGGTTCGCGGTACCCGGCGGAATAAATGAGGTGGTGGTGTCTGGCGGCGCCTTCGCAGCTTTGCCAACCCTCATTAGCACCTTTCAGCAAAGCGGAGCTTATTCAAACTATATCACGAGTCTTTTGCTGGAGAGTGCATCGGTGCCTAATATGCATTTTTATATAAACAAGGGTACTAAATGGCCTTTCAGTTCCCTCTGTAATGTCTTTTTTAATGGAAGGTCCTGAATTAAGAACATATATATATGACTCTAAGAATTTTCTAAGTGATATTGAAAACCTATTGTAAAGCAGGATTTCTTCTTGCAAAATTATTTTAATGAGGTTCCAGTTTATTTTCTGGCTATATTTTACTTATTTAATCCTCCAGAGGGGCTTTTCAGAGGCAGCATCTCATTTTCAATGCAACTATTCTTAACATTAGGGAAAACTACCTTTCGGAAATGCATGAAGGGAAAAAAAAAAAAAAAAAGAACCAGAGGAAGATGTACGAGATAAGAATAAACTTGAAAAGCTTTGAGGTGGTTTATGGCTTCTCTTGAAAGAATAACAGTTCATGTATTTTTGTTATGGTGTGGTTTAATGATGCTTGCAGGAAAAAGATAAGGTAGAAATGGAAATATAAAATTAAACCAGCAAAGTGAATGTGATTATTTTAGTTACTAGTATTACCTGGGGAAAACGCTCTCGGGGTTTTTTATCTAGACTAAATATTTGCTTTTCTGAAAGGGAAGGGAAGGCCCTCTGCATCTCCCGGCACGAGGGTGGGAAGTGAAATTTTCCCGGGGTCCAGCAACCGCGGGAGGACGGTGGTGCCTCTGCCGGAGCCCCGGCCGCCGGCAGCCCTGCGACAGGCTCGTCACAGCCCGACGAGGGTCGTCCCGACCGGCTCTGAGCCCGCTCCTCTGGCCCTGGGGAGGAGAGCTGGCTTTGGACCGGACGCTTTGCCGGTATTTTTAAGGAATTTGGGACTGTTTTTAAGGAATCTGGCCATTGCTGCTGTATTTGCTGCCCCTTCAGCTGCCCCCCTGCTTCCAGGGCCGCCCGTCAGCATCTCCAGCCGAGGACCCGACCGCGCCTGTGCCTCGTCCCGGGGGTGCGCTTTGCACGGGGGGGCTTTGCCAGGGTTGTGCCGGGGCCCCCGCTGGGGAGGTGACCCCGAGAGGGGCTCTGCAGCCTCACGGCAGCGTCTGTGCCGCCGCGTCACCGCGGGCACCCCGGGCGGGTGGAGGTGCGAGGGGGAGGCACGGTGGGACCTGGCACCCAGGGACTGCGTGTGACCGGGCTTTGTGCCGGTGCCGCAGGACCCTCCCTCACCGGGGTCTGGGCACGGCTAACCCCCAGGGCGCGTGGCCTTGGCCCCTCCTGCCTCATCCCGTCCCGTCTGTCCCATCCCACCCGGGCCATGCCACGCCACCCCATCCCTCCCCTCTCATTTCACCCCACCCGTCCCCGGCTGTGGGTGCAGACCTGGGGGCACCCCACGGCCAAGAGCTCAAAGGCCACAACACTGCCCCGATCCGCGAGCTCTTGCCTTCCCCGAGCAGCTCTGCAGATCCCCAGCCCGAGCTGAGCCGCCGTGGGATCGTGCTGGCCGCGCAGTTTGATGGGGACTCACAGGACCAGCCCAATCTCGAGTCAACTCGGGTGCCAGAGGCGAGACCCCGGCTGAGCACGGCCCCCGAGCACCCCGCTCCAGCCGCCGAGTCGCGAGAGGTAAACTCGCCGATGAATTAAGCCTGACATGTGGCCTTGAGCTTCACTGGGCAGTTAATTTTTCAATTTCTTTCACGGATCTGGAATAGTAAAGGGTTTGTTTATAATTAAAGTACTTGAAGATTTATACTTTAATTCAAATAGTTGAAAAGAAGCAGTTTCTGTGTAGGTTTCTTCACTATCAGAATCTAAACCAGATTATTATGTAAATTTTTTCGATCCTAAATTCATTATAATATTCAATTTCAGGAAATGCTCTTGACCATCTGCTGCTGCTCTAAGAAATGAGTCCTGGAGATTGTTTACTACCAGAAATATCGTAGGTATTTAGGGTAGATCACAGTGGAGCGTAAGGGCAATGTACTGAGTTCGGAGTCTGGTTACATAAACCCGTAGCGCTGACGCCATGAGCCGAGCGAGTCGGAAAGTGCCTCTGCAACGGCGGCAGCTTCTGCTCTGCCACCATCCCGGCTCGTCCCGGCTCCCAGCGCCGGTGCCTTTCCCCGTCCGCAGTGAGTGGGGGGTAACAGTCCTTCCCGGTCTCGTAGGGAGGCAGTATGGATTAATTCCTGGTCTTAATAAAAGCGGTTTGAGATCCCTGGGGTGGAAAGTACTGTGAAAGTATCATTTGCCGTTTATCGTTAACCTCCAGACTTGCCGAGGGAAGCCACATGCTGATCCCCAGCGAGCTTTCGCTCTTGGTGGTTAGCAAGAGGGGCTGAAAAGAGGGGGCGAAGCGCCCGCCACCTGCACAGGACCGGGAGCCCAGCGCTGGCGCCGAGCCGCGCTGAACTTTATTTTGTCCAGTGTATTGTACTGCCGAAGCCTGTGTGTCATTGGCGGTGTCAGGAGCAACGGATGAGGCCCAAGAGCGGTGATACGGACGTGCTGCAGGACGGGCTGGCGTCCTGAGGGGCTGCTCCTCCCCGGATCCCAGCCCTTGCTTTCTCTGCCATCATTCAGCCTCTGCAAGACGCTAAGAGATGTCGCTGCCCCTCTGCCTGCTCCTACACGTCTGGGTTTGGCTTTGGATTGGGGAGGAATGCATTAAGTGCGGTTTCTTGCTCTTTCACCGCAGCCTCGCTCAACAAGTGCAGCGTGGCCTGGGCCGGCGGCTGTGCCTATCGATCGGGGCCGGGGCCGGGCCTGCCCCTCCCGCCCGCTGTGCCCCGTATCGACGGATCGAAAGCGGCGAGCGGGGCTGAGGCTGGGAAGCAACGGCTGCTGGCGGGGAGCGGGAGGGGGCCGCGGCGCGGCTGTCCCCAGGGCTTGCGCTCCCGCTGGACCGGCAGCCGAGCATCGCCCGAGCATCCTCCCGGCACGGGGGATGCGGCTGCTCCGCCTCGCCGCGGGGTCGCGCTGGGGACGATGCTGCACGGAGAGTATGCGTTAATATCGAATTATGTACCGTATTTGGAAAGACGAACTGTTAATGTAGTGGAATAGACTTCAGAAAGGCACTCGTGTCCATCCGGATGCAGAGCGATGCCTACGAGTGATAGTAGTAAGCGTGTTGTATAGGTCCAGCAGCTTCTATAGGAGCGTCTGCAAAGGGCTTGCAGCCCTACTCACAGGGCAGCGCTGGGCCCGCCAGCGGAGTCGCTTCAGAGCGCTGCCTGAAGCGGGGTTTTTAGCAAACCCAGTTTCACTGAAGGCTCGTCTGTACGACAAGCAGCGTGTCATGGTAATACTAGTGTGGGTCTGTAGGACAGGGACTGTTCTGCAGCCCTCGGATAAATATCAGAGTGTAGAGTATGACAGAGGGGGGGGGTTGTTCCTGTTGTTCTTCATTCATGTCTAAACTATGAAACCAGCGTTTCCTTATCTGGAGCCCTTCCCAGGCTTCAGTATCCAAGCCCCGGCGAGCGCTAATCGCCTTACTTCCCCTCCTTCAGGGAAATTTTAACTCTTGTCCTCTGCCGCCGAGTAGATCTTTAAGCCGGTAATAACGTGAGACAGAGGGAAATTAACGTCCTCGTCCTGCCCCTTCCCTGCCCGAAAACCGCTAAAGAATTACAGTAAAGAATTAAAAAGGTATAAATTTGCGTTCAAATTATTTTTCTCCTGACGAGGGGTTCGTTTTTAACGGGGTGCGAGGGAAGGTGTAGACGCCTTGTGCCCTCGCCCTTCCTGCTCCCTCCTCTGCGAGCCCCCCGGCAGTTTGCGGGGTCGGCGGTGGGGGACGGGGACCCCGTGGCACTGGGACGCCTCTGCCCGCCCAAGCCCCCGTAACTGCCCGGGATGGGATCTCGGCAGCCGCTCCGGCGGCTCGGTCCCCTCGACCACCCTCATCCCCTGAGTGACACCCGCGGCGGGGACGAGGAGGGCGGGTGGCCTTCCTCCGCTGGCCGGGGATGCCACGGTGGGACCGCGCGGGTGCTGCGCCCCGGGTGCTTCGCTGGGGCGTGAGGCTGGGGGGGACGGGGCCGCGGTGGCCTTTGTCTGCCTGTGCCAAGCAGATGCGAACAAACCCGAGTTCGATTGCCAAGACCGCCTGGGGAATATTGCTAACTAATTATAGAAAACAGAAGATGCGCTCCCCTCCTCTCGCATTTTTTGATAAACATTGTCTCCTCTCAACAGCTGAGTATTTAATTAGTGTTGATTGTTGGTCGCGTGTTCAATAACCACTCGTCAGGAGGGGGGTGTCCGCTGGGGCAGCGTGGCCCGGAGCACAGAGGAGCGGAGGGTGTTCATAATTAAGGATGCAATTTATTTGAGTAAGTCATGTATACAGCGCCCTGTCTTTTAGGTTAATTTTCAAGGTTAAAGGGTAAAAAAAAAAAAAAAAAGCTCACAACTTTGGAGGATGAGGAGCGACGGTCGGCAACCCAACACCAAAAGCTGTCCGGGGGGGTGTGTGTGTATATATATATATATATATATATATATACACGCACATGGACACACAAAGCATCCCAGCCTCCGCGTGCGTGGTTGCACGTGTGCTCCCACCGGAGCCCTCCGGGCCCCTCAGCGCTTCCCACCCTCTTTCCCTACAGACCGCGCCTGTTTCCCAAGTTTTGGCTGGAACACGCTGCTGTGTGGAGCTGGACTCTCCAGCTGTGGAAAGGTTCCTTAGGAAGCAGGTTTAATAAAAAAGAAAAAGCAACGTTTTTCTCGGTGCTGCTGGGTGTGGGGAGGGCTGAGTTCACCGTCACTCCGGGTTTATCAAACCACGCCGCGGTTTTCAGCCCCGTGTTTGCCTGTATTTCCCCAAGGAACAGCAGTGTGCCCCGGTGTCCCTGCGCCACGGCGGGCAGGGATTTGGCTTTGCTTCCCGCGCACCATACGGATCGCTCCCATTTAGCGGAGAACTAAACCTCAAAGAGAAACACCCGTGGTTTTAGAGGCATGTACCAATGCTGCCTGGAGATGCGGGATGAATCGGCACAAGTGGTCTCTTTTCTCTTTTCCCGGTGACCACGCACCCGTGTCGGGCTTGTGCCGCTGCCCGGAGCGGGACAGTGAGGTTTGGGGGTGTAGGAGCATCCCTGGCAGCGGGGCCACGGGGGCCCCTTCCCACGGTTTTTGGGACATGGCTGTCGCTGTGTGTGCCCCTCCGTACAGGGCAGGACTCGTCGGGGTCCCCCGCGGCGCCGGGAGGGCTCTGCCCCGGGGGGCCGAGTGGGGCTGCGGCAGCGGGCGGGCGTTCGGCACAGCCCCGTTCCCTGCACGGCCCCTTTCCTGCTGGCGGGACGGGTTTGTGCGCGGGCAGGGGGAGCAGCAGCTAAAACAGTAAATAAGCAAATACCTGTCTCCTCCCTGCATGGTTTCCCCTTTATTTATTTATATGTTTATTTTGCCGTGCCTCCTGACAGCGGTGATGGAGCTGTCATGCTTTGGTGGCCACCGGCTCGTGATCCGGCACCTGTTCTCCACGCTTTAATCTCTCCGCTCCGCTCATATAGAGAGTCTATACATAACCCCCAGCCAAACAAAACGTGAAGAAAAATCAAATCTAATTACATGTCATTGATTTCTTTCCAAATTTGCTTCTAATACACTTTTTGACTACTCCTTGATTATTTTTTTTATTTTTTTTTTCCCACTTTTCCTTTCTCCTCGCCTTCCCCCATCCGCTCATGCGGCAGCAGCCTCCTCCCGGGGAAGCGAGCGGCTGCAGTCCCTGTGCTGGACACGCCGAGCCCCGGAGCAGTTAGGAGCTGCATAGCCCGGCGTGGTTTTTTTGCTTTTAATAGGCGATAGGGATGATCTGTGCGCCGAGCCTCTTCCTAAGGGACAGGTAGGACCGTGCAGCTTCCTTCCTTGCTTCTCCCCTTCCCCTCCTCTTCTTCTCGGCAAGCCTGACCTTCGGTTTCCGTGCCAGCGTGGCTGTGGCAGGGCTGTGGGCAGAGCTGCTGGCCACCAGGAGGGTGCCAGGAGGCGGCAGTGGGTGCCCGTGGGGGGGCTGAGGTGGGCAGTGGGGGTGGCCAGCGGCTCGCGCTGGTCCCAGCCTCCGCCACGGCTCAGCGTGAGCAGAGGGTTGGCCGTGGAGCGGCTCCGGTGTGCCTGTACGCGGCGGATGGCTGTGCCCCCGTACGCCAGCGTCGCTCGGGGGGAGCCCGGCGAGTGCGAGACCCCACGGAACGTGGGGGCCAGCGCCTTGGGTGAGCGGGGCAGAGCCCCATCCTGGCTCGTCCCGTCGCGCCCTCGCCCCGGAGCTCCGTTTGCAGCGCTGGTGCATTGGGCCGTTGCTTTGGTTTCGTTCCCTCGCAGCGGTGGCTCGGTGCAGGTCTGGCCCCGGCCGGGCTGGGGGCTCGGCGTGGGGACACGGGGGGGCCCGGCTGGGGCCGGGGTACGTTGGTTATGGCAGGAGAGAGGCTCCACGCTCACGCGGTGCTTTGAATTCTGCGGAGGCGGCGGGGAATGGCTCGTGAGCAGCCGTTCCCCAGGTCTCGCTCCCTCCGAGCTGCCACGGCGCGCAGGGAGCCCGGGCCGAGACAGCGGGTCAGCAAACAGCGTGCGGCCGGACACGGGGTGCGGGCGGGTGACGGGGCTGGACGTCCCCAGCCCCGGTGACAACTTTACCGGGTGGACGGGGAGGCTGGAGGCAGAGAGCGCTGCCCGTGAGCGCTGTGCGGCAGCTGCAGGGTTAAAGGCAGCGGGATGCAGAGGCGCAGGTCACTGGGCAGCAGCTTCGGTCAGAGCTTTCTCTTGTACATCGATAGATTGAATATCCTCTGCTCTGGATCCGCGGGAGCCGGGCGCGACCCGTGCAGAGCAGCAGACCTGGCTTGTGCTAAGGGTGGTGCAGGGCGGGAGGGCTGAGCGGGGCTGCCCGTCCCTCGCCGCCCCGGGCAGGTCTGGCAGCGGGATGGAGGGAGGTGGAACAGTCCCCTCACCTTCGTCCTTTCCCTGGGTCTAATCTGACCCGCCGTTTGCAAGCCAGACTCCTAAAGATGCCATCGATCAGCTGTGAAAAGTAAGAAAAAAAATCCCAAGGAGAGGAAAACCCAAGGATTGCCCCATCCCTTCCTTCTGGGGGGGTCTGGGCAGGGAAGAAACCCCGAGGCCACGTCCTGACCACGGCCCCCAGGGCCACCTACGCATGACCCCAGCATCACTGGCGGCAGGGGGATGCACACCCGCGTCCGTGAGCCCCTGGAAATACCTGCTTCCACGAGAGCGGCCAGATTTATAGCATAAGGAGATGTATTTAGGCTGAAGACAGTTCAGTTGTGTTAATTATGAAAATCTAAAGATAATCTATATTTAATGTCAAATTTTTCTCAAATTTACTGAAGAATGAGGAGAATATATGCGCATGATGACATTTAAATGAAGAACAAGGTGCAATTAAACTCCAAAATGTACAGTAGACTAATTGGGAGAGGATGACAAATATAGTTATCATCAGCAACTAATTAGGGACGTGCTTTAGCTTTCCCCGCTTGATTAATCTTGACTAGGTGTTAATAAGTTACGCGGGCCCGGCCGTAAGTTGTGAACAGGCTGTTTGTTGCTCCGTCTGGCGTGGCAGGGAGGTGGTTTGTGTCTGCAACACGCGGGACCTCGCGGGAGGATGCTTTACGCCCAAAAGGGACGTTCGTGTGAAGGGGGTTTGGTTTGGGGGGGATCGCGAGCGCGCCCGTCGCTGGGTGCTGTGGCGGGTGCTGGGTGAGGCCGTTTTGGGGTGATGGAAACGTCCCCACCATGGTCACCAGGCTGGGCAGGGTCCCTGGGGGGCTGAGCTGAGGCTCGGCGCAGCCAGGGAGGAGGAGAGCGCCTGCACCCAGCCCCGCGCGCCTGGGAGAGCTGGCTCAGCTCCGTTGACACATCCCTTGTCTCCCAGATTTACACTCTTATCTTTTTGCATTGAAAGGTAAGAATAATAGTAAAATGTTAATGCCGTACTCTACATATAATACTGTACATAAACGGATGACATGACATGGGAGACAGATAAATCACCGCTGTGTTCAGACAATAATCTGTGTGAGACAGAATAACACATGAGTTCTCCGAGCGTAGGAATGTGCTCGGGAAAACAGGATTTTACAGCCCAAACCCTCTCTGATTCTTACTAGTAGGTTTATTAGAGTTTGATCTTACGAAATTAGATATATTTTTAAATATGCTGTTCCCTGCTCATAATGGACACTCAGGGCTGCCGAAGCCTGGAAATCCTCACAGGTAAATGACTCGCTGCGACTTGGTGCCCGTTAAGACGCCAAACGCGTTAGCTAGCGCTGCACTAAAATGGGCAGGAAAATGCGTTTCTGCCTGGAAAACATCTGGGGGCACATCCCTGGCACCGCTTTCCTTGTGGGTCTGCAGTTTGTCGCAGTTCCCTGGGGAAGCTGCAGCCCCGTAAAGCCCTGACTCCCCGCGGGAAGGCGGTGGGGCAAAATTCCCACGGCTGCGGCCGTGCGGGGCCGGGATGGACGTGGTCCTACAACCGTCCCGGGCTGTAGCTCTGCTAGAAATTGCGAAAAGCAATATTGTGTGCTGGTCCTGCTCGTTGAACGCCATTCCCACGTGGAGAACGTTCGGTGGGCGCCGCGCCACGAGCCCCCGGCACCGAGCGGCTGGGGGGGACGGTGCCACCACCCTTTAAACACGGTACTTCTGCAAAAACCCCCTCGAGAAGCCCGAGGGGTTTCTCCCGCGCGGTCCCCGGCGGGGCGCAGCGAGGAGATGCCGCTGACAGATCGAAGGCTGTTTTTTCCCGAGAAACAATCCCGAGCGGTGGTGGGAGAGCAAAGCCATTACTGCGGAGGATGAACTTGGCTCAGTCGCCATGGAAACGCTGGCCGGGCCCCGGCGCCGCTCGCGTGTGCACGAGTCCCGTTGACCTCACTTAGAATTATTACCTTTAGCCAAATAAAATAATTTGTGTTAATAAAGAGACCATTTTCTCTCGGCTTCCAAGCGAGCCTTCCCCAGAAGGCAGAGTGACTCCTTAATTACACTTTTACTGCAAGGTGATTAATGTTCAATATGTGATACTCCGTTTAAATAAGTCGCTTATTAACACCTTTAATATGTTTTAATTTTTTTTTTTCCCCTTTCCCCCCCTTCCCCTCGCCTTGGCAGGCCGGGCTGGCGGCGGGAGGGGCTGCGCAGCGCTAGGTGGAGCTCTGATATTAGGCACGGGCACGCGTGGGCACCCACCCGGCGCCGCACCTGCCTGGCACCCGTGGGCGAGCCCTGGGGCCCTGCAATCTCCCAGAAGGACAAAACGATGGGAAGCGGGAGGGGAATCCCCAAGCATCGAGGTCCAGCGGCAGCAGAAGTTAACCGGGGAGCGCGCCGGGAAACCCGCTTTGGTTTTTCCTGCCGCAGGGTGGCCGGGGGTGATGCGTAATGAGCGCGCGAGGGCTCAGCGCGCCCCTGGGGAAGGGCTGCGGCGGCCGCGGGATGCTGGGGACTCCCGTCACGGCCCGGCTCTGCCCCTCTCCTCCGTGGCCGCTGGAGGTGGCCCGTCCCTCCCACGAGAGGTGTGGATGGAACAGGGAAATGTCCTGAGAAACGTGCTGGGGCGCGGCAGAGCGCTGCACAAATGGGGGAAAAAACCCTTTTTTGGTCATTCCTCCCTTAATTACGGAGGGTCTGTTTTGGGGATGGGTGGCAGAGGCTGCTGCGGTCCCTCCATCTGCCCAGCCCCGCGCCCAGGCCAAGGGGGTGAGAAGAACGTCGCGTGTACCATCAACTTTTCCCTTGGGATCCTGGGAGGCGGCTAAAGGGGACCCGGGTGCTCGGCGCCGGTGGCACCGTTTGGGCAGGGCCGGTCTCCTGTGGGACGGCGAAGCGCGGTGCCGAGGCTGGACCCCTGACGTACGTGACGTGCGTTGCGGCCGACGCCGTCGGAAACGCCGCGGCTGTGCTCGGTGCCGGCCTGGGGAGGTAGAGCAGGAACCCTAATTGCAGTGATTTGTTACGCCTCTTGAAGCAATATATATATACGAAAAATATATGTATGTATGTACATTAGCTGGGCTTTCAGAAATACGGGGGATTCTTTTCTCTCTTCCTTAAACCAGATGGTTTGAAAATGCGCAGCTTCTGATTTCCTAAAGGAAACGCCTGAGCCGGGAACGGTCCCCGGAAAGGGGAGACGGGGATCATTGTGTCTCCTCTCTGCTCCTCTCTGTTCAGCTCGCAAGAGAGGAGAGAGACATTCTGAGGGCCCCTCTCCCCTTTTGCACGTCAGTTTAAGGATCTTCTTTTTTCCTCTTGCTCATCGTGTGGTTGGGTGCTTGGCTGGTTTTAAAAAAAAGACAGACATTTCTGTCACTGTCTGAAATGGATTGTTTCTCATGATTGCAGCTCAATTTGTAAAGTTAAAAAGTCATTTTATTTTACATCAGGTTTCTTTTTTTAGAACTATTTTTATTTTTGCAGCAACAGATGTTCACAAACACGTCATTATTTGTCACATAAATGAATGCATTAACGGTAGCAGTATAGTCCAGATTGTTTTACCTCTACACGTGTGATTTTACAAGGCGCGCTTTACACAAATCTCAACACAATTTGCAAATCTCTGCTTTCCCATGGCCAAGGCTCACGTGTGACGATTTCCTTACGATGCGGCCGGGTGAAGCGCGAGGCCGGCTCCGGACAGGAGCACGTCCCAGGCCAGGCTCTCCCGGGCGCCCGCGGCCGCCCCGCGCCTCGTCCCTGCTGAGCACCAGCACCTCCGCGTTAGCTCCCCAAATGGGAGCTCACCTGAGTAAATAACACACACAGATGAAGATCTGGTACCACTGTAGAGTTTGGAAATAACGGTGGTGGTTTCTCCCCGCGCAGCCCTGCGCGCAGGCGGAGAAGGGGGCAGACATGAACGCAAGGGGGGAGCGGGGCTGTTCGGCCAAAGCATCCCCTGCGCCGGAGGGAGAGGGCGAGAGGTTTGGCTGTGCGAGGGATGATCTGAGGGATGCTGCGAGGGATGCTGCGAGGGATGCTGCGAGGGATGCTGCGAGGGATGATCCGACGGATGCTGCGAGGGATGCTGCGAGGGATGCTGCGAGGGATGATCCGAGGGATGCTGGGAGGGATGCTGGGAGGGATGCCGGCTGCGTGGGGCCAGCACTGCTCCCCTCCCGCCGCAGGTGCAGGTTTGCCACTCAAGGCCTAGTTCCTTCTTCCTGCACTTTCGTGTATGTCGGGACAAGGTGCCCCGTTCAGGCTGACGCCGTTGTCTCCGGCAGAGGTACCCCCTGTACCTGTCGCTCCATTCCCAATTTCATCTTGCAGCCTTTCAGCACCTAAAAGGGCTTATAGGAAAGATGGGGAAAAACTTTTTAGCAGGGCCAGTTGTGACAGAACAAGGGGTGATGGTTTTAATCTAAAGGAGCGGAGATTTAGACCCCACACTGAGGGCGGTGAGGCCCTGGCACAGGTTGCCCAGAGGTGGGAGATGCCCCATCCCTGGAAACCTTCCAGGTCAGGCTGGACGGGGCTCTGGGCAACCTGGTCTAGTTGAGGATGTCCCTGCTCATGGCAGGGGGTTGGACTAGGTGGGCTTTAACGGTCCCTTCCCACCCAAACCAGTCTGTGATTGTACGATTCTATGATCTCGCAGCACGCTTTTCTTCATCCGTTTATTTTGAGCAGCAATCCCTGCTTGTCCTCGAGCCTTGTTTTGCGGGAACTGAAACACGGCAGCCGAGGGAAGCCGGCGCGAGGGCAGAGCTTCGCTGGGCAGCATCCTGACCCCCAGACGCCGTCACAGCCAGCGCTGTGATTTGTTGCACGAACGTTGCTGGGCTTCTCCAAGCTCCGGGCTCTCGGCAGCGGCTTTGGCTGTGATGCCGGTGCCGACGGCCTGTCCCTGCCCGCACGGCTGCGTTTGCTCTCAGGATGTGCCGGAGGACCAGGGTCTTGCTTTCAACTCCTGCATGAACCCGAGGGATGAGCCAACAGCGGCAACGACAGGAGAGCAGCAAAGGGATGATGGAGAGCAGCGACGGGCGGGCGGGGGGTGTCTGGGGAGAAGATGCGAATCCAGGGAGGTGCGTGGGAAGCAGAGGCGAGCTAACACGGTGGGACGGAGGAAAGCCCTGGCGCCTCCACCGCAGCCAGCTCTGCTGCTGGGACTTTGCACGGCTCATCTTTGCACAGCCGAGGGGCCGAGGAAGCAAATGCATCCTGGATTATCCATGTTTGAGTTCAGGCTCTGCATCCCTGACTCCTCCGGGGCAGCCGCGCTGTGCGCAGAGCTCCACCTGCCCAGCAAAATGCCGATTAAAAAACTTGCAGACTCTTTTGCCGGGGGAAATGCCCTCCCTGTTGCTGCAGGGGAAGGTGCGTGCCACGGGCTGGGTTTTGGCCGGCCGGTCACAGCATCCCCCACCCTCCCGCAGTCCCCCACATCCCTAAATCGTGATGACAGTCTCTTGGTGAAAGACAATTTTTTCCCCCAGCCCTTGCAGTGTATCTCACAGCCGTACGCCGCTGTATATTAGTGCATTATCCCAGAGCTACTCGTGGTCTACCAGCAGCGTTTAAGGCTGCGAGCTGCTCCAGGGAGCCGTGCGCCTTGCGGGGATATTTGTTGTGTGGGAGCGGGTGTCGTTTCTCCGGTGCTGGGGGCCCGATCCAGCCCACGGCTGCCCTCTCCACGGGGCTCGGGGGGGACGGCGCCCGCTCCGGCAGCTAACGGCTCACCCCACCCCGCCCGCCCCACCGCTCTCGGATGCGGAATCGCCAGCTTTCCTGGAAATGGCCATGAAAACCTGCGAGAGGAGAAAACCCTCGCTGAAGCCCCAAAAAGGCAGACAGCAGGACTGCACCGCAGGCCGGCACCCGCGGCGGCCGGGGGATGCTGCCGCACGTGGGGAGCTGGGGACCAGGCTGGTTGTTGGGAAAAGCCGGTGCCTAATTGTAAAGGAGCTCGAGGATGCTGCCAGTGCAGGAGCCGAGTCCTGCTCCGGGCACCGCGGCTCCCTGAGGCTCTCGGGGCGGCTTCGCCCCCACGTTCGGGTCGCGGGTTCCCAGAGCCTTCTGCACCCCCCTGGGCGCGGGAGCAGGATCAGGCCCCGCATTCGCACTGCGCTGTGTTACCGTGGGATCTATGGTGTCCGTCGGCATCGCAGCCGTAGCGCTGAGAGCGCCCGTACGGCTTTTTAGAGAACTCCATTTACTGCTACAATGAACACAGGCTGCTCGGCGGAAAAAAATGGAGACGAGGGGGAGCCTTTTTATTTATATAGACAGCTAAAAAGGACAAGCTCACAAGATACGGCATTCACCCGGCGGGCGGGAGCTGCCTTCCTAGGCTGGGTTCTTTCTGCTTTACATCATCGATTTTGGAGTTCCGAATTCCTGCTTGGCCCCTCGGTTCGGCGCCCGGGTGGGAAGGGAAGGTCCTGGCGGTCCCGGTGCCAAACACGCCAGTTCTGGGTCAAACTGCCCAAAAGTGCAGCTCCACATGGGGGTGGGTGTGCCTCCCTCCCCCCACCCTTTTACCTGCTTTCTGCTGGAAACAGGGTTAATTATTCCTCTTATATGGAGAAATATTGAAGGGAACTTGTTAAAGAGCTGCCCTGGCTGCTGCTGGGGGGGGTGGGCTGAGAAAGACCGCAGAGTTAAATAAAATTGCAGAGAAACAAATGATTTCCACATGAACTTGTCCCTTAACGGCCCAGCGAGAGCTTTGGAGGAAGCGCCCAGGTGCTCCCAGTTACCAACCTGGCGGAGCTTTTCCTCGGGAGCCTCGGCTCCCCCGGCCAGGTCGCAGGTAAAGATCGCGGAAGGTTATAAATGCCTGAAATGCAGCTTATCTCCTCGAGTCGTCTTGTTTTCTACCCTCAGCTTGGAGCCTTCCGAAGGGAGTGAGAGGTTTGCTGTTGTCTTTGCGGGGGTGGGGTCGGATCCCCTTGCTACTGATGCTGTTTTACCGATTTTTCCTTTTCTTTTTCTCTTCTCTTCTTGCAAAGAGGCGTTTTACCGGGGACACGAGGGGTACCCCTGAGACCCCGGCTCCGGCTGCTCTCCTTTGTTTGCCCTAAATTCCTTCACTTTATTAAAGAGGTGCCAAGAACTGGGAGGAAATAAACTGAAAAACAGTTCATGACATTTCTTAAAATTAGCAGGAGCCCCCTTTGGTGGGGGCTGGAGGGGGCCCTGGGAATAATGGCTCATTAAATGATGCTAACAGCTCTATTAATAGAAATGCCTTGTAAAACCCCTAAGAGAGGTAATACCTCTGCTTTTCTCTTGCTCTGTGGTTCTTCTCTGGTGGGGGATGTTTGCTGGTTTGGTTTTAGTTTCTTGTCTCCTTTGAGTAGTTTGGAAAAGGGAGGAACTTTGCTTAGGCTCAATCCGTGAAAATCCTGAAGCTCTGGTAGAGGAATAGCTGCTTAGCTGGTATAAATTCTGAGAGCTCCGCTGATTTCAGTGCTAAATCAGACTTTTTCTTAATTGTTTGTCCTGTTAGCCACCTCTCCGACAGAAAGGCATCAAGCCCCCCCGCAGCCCCCTCCCCTGCCTTCACCGCTAGGTGTTTGGGAGTTCGTTAGTTCAGAGGGCTGAGCTATACATCATCCAGCATTTCTTAATAGTCATCTATTTCAGGACTAATCCCCATCGAAAATGAGCTTTTATTGCATTAAATAAAACTTCAGGTAATTCTGAGAATAATATTTCTCTAATGTTCAAGACCCAGGGAAAGTCTCCAGCCAAGTCGATGCTGTTTAATCATCGTGAAACTATAGATAAGGCAGCGGTGGTGTGTGCAGGTTCCCCCCCCCCCTTTTTTATTTTCTAGCTTTGCACCTTTAGCATCGTTTTTGCTTGCAGCCGGATATTTCGCTCCGTAATTTCTTTCTGACCTAATGGCACTTGCTTTTACCGGGTGTTTAAGCTGAACAAGGTAAGCGGCAAATAAAGCGAGGCTCGTCCTCGCCGCGTGTCGGCAATGAGCCGGCGATGCCGGGCGCCGAGGAGGAGACGGGCCGTAGCCGCCAGGTACTGCCCCCGACCCGGCCCTTGGGGGGTGCGTTTCTGATTACGCCTCGTGTTGCTTTCCTCCCGCCGGAGACGTTCAGCACGGAGCGGGGAAAGGAACGGGGAGCCCCGGCGTTCGCGTTTTTGTTACGGGACCATCCCCTGGCCCTGGGCTGCTGGTGCTGGCCCAAGCCTGGCTGCTTGGGGGGGGGTTAACCAGGGCAGCGCGCCCTTTCCAAAGGAAGCGAACAAAGTCCAGGGGCGCGAAGGTGGGACACGCAGGGAACCGTGAGCAAACGGAGCTCAGCGGGGGGACCCATCCTGTGCCACCATCAGCAGGGACCAGACCACCGGGGACCCCAGTTTGGGGGAGAAAGTCCTTGCTCGGGGTCAGCGACGGCCCTTCTGTGCCCGCAGGTGAGACGCCGGCGCGCGTCCCCTCCCCGGCACCCCCAGCAAAGCCCCGCTGCCCCCAAAGCCGCCTCTCCTCCCCCGTGCCGGAGCACGCAGCGAAGCCAAGCAGCGCCCCGGGGACGGGCAGCGCCTCCCCTGCGCGCTAAAAAACTCCTTTAAAACTTAACAGTGGCCAGTAATGAACCAGCAAAGGTTTATTGCCTATAAAGGATAAAATTAATGTAAGTTATCCTCATAAACTCTCCTGATTTGTGCTGGTCCTTTCCATTCTGGCCGCGTGTCTCTGCCAGCCTGTTCTAAATAGCTAACGGGGAGCTGTCGGCTCTTGGCGGGGCAGGTTAATTAGCCAGGACCAGCCCTGGTTTGGGCGGCATCTTCCGAGGGAGCCCGGGATGCTCCCGTGGCCTCTTTGTCCCACGGCAGAGCAGAGGCACAAATTACATTTTTCTTTAAGAGGCTTCCTCGCGAGGATCCAACCTTTGGTAAATCTATTTTTCTAACGACTGCAGGATCGTAACAAGGTTTTTTCCACCCACCCCTCTCGTGCCCGACCTAAACTCCCCATCACGTGGATAATTCTTAGAAAGGGGGGAAAAAAAATTGCACCTCGGTTTTTCTTCCTCTAATACTGTAGCCAAAACCGAACTGAGAAATTCAGCAAAAAAAGCACAGAAGACAAATATATAGAGGCAGGTACCTCTGACTTATAGTCTGCAGCATGTTTTTATGGTGGTTACTTATTTTCAGTAAATTGATGAGGCTTAAAGGGGAAGCTAAACTTTTAGCCGATATATAGGTGAAATAATATTAAATTCCCGTATTAAAGATCATCATTAACCTGTTTGGTTTTTATTGGGCTAACAGTAAACACAACAAGCGGTGAACAGGGTGTTTAATTATTTCAATGAATATTCATAACATACAGGACCTTTAGAGTAAATAAAGAGAAGAAATTGTTCCACAGTGATTGGGAGGTTGATAAGCAAAGTCTCGTCTTTAAATTAGAGTGAGGAAAATGAACTACCCTGCGCTGTACGCCCTCGGCTTTGCAGTTCCTACGTGTATCTATATGTATTTAAGAAATGAATACACCTCTTATTAAGCAACTTATTAAGAGAGTCATTTGTTTTCAATTGACGCTAGGTACGTTCGGGATAATTTTGGCCTTAAATACGAGAAGTACGTGGAGCCCGACGCTGCGGCTCTGCGACTCGCGACGCAGGCAGGGTCCCCGATTTCCATCAAACCACCCGGTTTGGGGGTCGTGGCTGCAGGCGTGCCTGGAGCCCCTCTTTCTCCCCGCTCCCCAAACGCTCTTTCCGCAGCATCCTCGCTTGGTGCAGTAACTCCAAAGGTGTTTTCTGCCTTTGCCAGACATTTAGGGAGCTGGATAAATAAGACCTCACACGGGGCCGAAGTGGAGCTGGTGACTGGGAGGCTGTTAGAGGCACCAAAGCACTGGCTCGAGTCCTTCGTCCTACATTATATATAAGGGCACGTGTATGTTTAACCGGTGCAGGAAGATATATGTTGTAACGCTCTCGATACAGACAATAGGATTGGATGCCATAAAGGGACGTGTGACTTGTGAATTAAGAGACTTGGTAACTTGTAGAATGATGGTTTAAAATGACTTTATTTTATAGCTAGTTTCTGCCATCTGAGTGATGTTGCATGTATTGGTTGTATTTATAACTTAATAGCTTTTCTCAATTTTATTATACTTTTTATGATACTTGTGGCTTTATGGTACTTCATAATTTTTCTTGGATTCATTAAATCCGGTTGAGGGTGGAGCTAATGGCAGAGCAGGTAGCGCATTCCCAGCGCCGCGGAGCAGTCCATAGTCCTGCCGCAAGGCGCGGGACCCGGCTCCAGGACGAGCTCGCGCCCTGCGAGGCGAACCGGGGGCTGCGGGTGGACGAGGGGGAGGATGGAGCGGGCGGCGGTGGCTGACGCCCCACTGCTGCTGGCTGGAGGCAGCTCGTGGCAGGGCTGGGACCCGCTGCCCGCTCGTGGGTATTCTGCTGGCCAAGATGACCCAGTCCTGGCGGAGAAGCGATCACCGCCCTGCTTGCAGAGCACGTGGCGATGCTTCAATATTTGCTTACATCTGTATTTAGACACTGTTCCCTTTGCAAGTGCAGGGCGGTTTGCACCCAGGCTTGGGCTGGGCTGGGGGCTCAGCCCGTGACAGCAGCACAGGAACAGCATCTGTTCAGGTTTTCCATCACACCAAACCAGCCGGTCACAGCCCGGTTCCCCGATATCGCCGGGGGCCGAGCGCGGGAGGGGCCCTGGCCCGTCGTGGCCGCCCTGCGGGGCCCTGCTTGGGCAGTCCCAGGAGCGCCGGGAGAGGCTGGATGTGCCGGGCGGGCAAGGAGGGAGTCGGACGATGCTCTTGTGCTCCTCGGTGTCTTTGTTTCACGGGTACCCCTGTCCACGGCGGGGTTAGGGGGGTTTTTCTCTTCGGAACCAGTTAAGCCAGTCATTCCCTCCCATAACCATGGGGCAGGGGGAGGGGAAACCTTGCATTTAAAACGAAGGTGTATTTTGGCGGCTTGGGCTTTGGTATTGGCAAAATTCTGGAGAATTTCTCCAATTTCTGCATTAACCTTCGGCTCCGCCGCGCTCTGTTTATTGTAACCTTTCTGGTTTGGTACATGCCACGTACCAACAACGACGTTTCTGTGTTTTGAGGGTGTTAAATGGTTTTGGTGTTAAATGGTTTTGGTGTTAAATCCTCGCCCCGCGGTTTGGCTCGTGCCAACCCCTCCCGGCGTGCGAGGGCATCTGGCTGCGGTCACGGGGACTGTTTGTACGGAGAAAATACCTCCGCAGCGCGTCGGATTCGGTGCTTCCTTCTGTGCTTGAAACTTGCCCCAAATGATGGTGAATTTAAGAGCACCCGGGTGTGACTCGTGCGGGTGAGCCTGGGCTGGCCCCGGTTTCACACCGGTGTGGCAAGAGGAAGGCGAAGGCTCGGGCCACCCGTCAGCAGCCAGACCCCGGCACAGGGCACTCGTGGCAACGGCTCGGCGGCTCCGCGGGATGTTTGCGGCTCTCCTGCGATGAGTTGTTCACTCCTAAATTTGTGGTCTCCAGGACAAAAATAGCAGCATCTTGTCATTCTGCGGGGTTTTTTTTTCCTGTTTCTTTTTTAAAAAACAAAGACAACCAACCTCAGGAGCCCCCAAACATCACCATTTTCAAACAAAAATGCCATTTTTGTTAGCGCTGAAATAGAGGGCAAGCTGCAGAAAAGCCACGGGCCCCCGAGGGCAAGTGCCACGAATTCCCGGTGCCCGGAGCCTGGGCTGTAATTGTCTGAACCAGCCCTCGTGGCGGAGAGACGCTTCTCTGGAGGCGAATCGGGTCGCTTTAATGTACTCCCCGTGGAGTGGGTGATGCCGGGATTCTCTCTTTTGTATAGTTTAAAACAATTTAATTCTGAATCCCACTTTCTGGAAAAATGGGAAGAGAGGGAGTTGACTTCTGGAGGAAGGTCTGTGTCCGCGCGGGAGCCGGTGGCAGTTTGGGAGGGGGACCTCGGACCCCCTCACCTTGCCTCCCTCTACCTCTTTATGACCCCGAGAGCTCACGCGCCACCCAACTCCGCAGCAGCCTTCATTACAAGCTGCTGGTCCGCGGGACCGCAATGCATTTATAATTTTTATTGTTATATCTTTTAATTTTATTTTGCTTTCCTTGCTGTCTCGGAGAAGGGAAGATAGGAGTCCATATTTATTACAGAGCAAACGATCTACCTCTGCGAATGTATGTATCAGTTAATTTAATCTCACCAGTTTTATTTAAACTGTTTTTCCTTCCTTTCTTTACTTCCCTCCTCCCATCTCCCCCCTTTTCCTCCTCCTCTTGGTGCAAGGTGATCAGTTTGTTTAAAAAAAAAAAAAAAAAAAAGCTAGAAAGTAAAACTATCCCGTGCCTTTTATAATCTGTATTGAAAAGGCTTTTTCTGGTTGCTACGGAATCGCTCTGCCTTTCACTGCTTACGCCTGTGTGCCTCCCGTGGCCCCCGTCTGATTGACATTTACAAATTACCAAGCTGAGAGTGTTCAATCTTTGACCCGTGTGTTTCTATTCAGCAATGAGTGAGATTTGCAAGCATTTTGTCATATAATTACTGCAAATCCCTTGAAAATTTCCACAACAACGCCTAGATGAATGGTAATTTGTGCAGACAGCCGCTGATGCCTTTACAATACACTAAGATGCAAAACAGTCTAATTTTTTTTTTTTTTTTTTTTACCCACAGATTTCTGGGGGGAAAAATGTTCTGCATGTGAGTGTGCTGTAAAATATTTGGATTGTTAGATTTATTTGCTTACACAGCCCATATTTGTGCTGATTTTATTGTATTGACTGTATGCATTTTTTTCCTCCCATTCTACAGTTTTATTGTGCGTTGGTCATATGCATACATCACCCGCATTGTTCTCCGGGAAATTTATTCCACCTTTCAGCGTGCTCTTGATAGGACTTATTGCATTACTAGTTAAGTGCTGAGATTTGCTACTACAAAGATTTGAAACAGCCCCTTGTAATGTTTATTCGCCAGACATGGCTGAGATCATATGTTTTCATAACACTCGGAGCGCATCTGCGCTTCGGCAGCTGGCGGGGCTGGGCCGCTCAGGGTTCGGTCTTGCGGGAGGCGCTGGGTGCCTCTCCAAGCTGGGTGCCTCTCCAAGCTGGGTAGCGTCGAAGACCCAGAGGAGGTGGATGTCCAACACCTGTTGAAAGAAGCGTATGTATTTATTCATGGCTTACCTATATGTATCAGTATGGCTGCACGTGCATCCGCGTACACCTGCACGTGCTGGGCAAACACATTCAGCCATCAACATTTCACAAATAGCGGCAACCCTGCGTGAAGCGCAGCGCTGCCCGGAGCTGCGACCTCCCCTGCCCGCGGGATGCAGCACTTCCCTGGGGAAGAGCCATCGGCAATGCCAGGGCCACCCCCGGGTGCAGAGCCAGCACCCGCAAGCTTCTGCCCCCTGCAAACGCCGTGCCGGTGGGGCCGTGCCGGCGAGCCCTTGCCGGGGAGAAGATGCCAGAGTTGTGTCTAATCCAGAGGGAAGGAGTTAGACCTTGGCCCTGGGAATTCTGGATTTGTGATCTGTGTTTTAAAATAAGCTATTTTTGCCAATAATGGTTTGATGGAGTTTAAGTATTTGCCTTTAAGCAACGCTTTCAATTCATTCATATCACCTTTCAGAATCTCCCTACACGGATGCATGTACATATTTCTATTTCTATACGCATACACGTGCTGCCGGTGCCGCGGCAGCGAGAGCCTTCGCAGGCTTGAGCTCGCAGGGCCCCGCGCTCGCTGCCCGGCACGAGAACCGTGATACGTGTTCTGTCGTCATTTCTTACAAACAAAGCCGCCTTGCAAGGACGGGGATGATAACCAGTTTGTGGTTTGGTATCGCTTTTGCTTTCCGTCGTCTGACGCTGGCTGGGCTCCTGGCACAGCGGGCGAGGGCAGAAACCTCTGGTGCGTGCGGTCCGTGAACGCTGCGTGGCCGTGCCCGCTGCCGGTGCCGCCGCCTGGCCCGTTGCTCTGGAGGGGACAAAACTAGACGCGTTCGCTGGGAAGGTGAGCGGACGTGCGGGAGGGCTGACGGGGGATGAACGCGGCCGGGGGCTCAGGTGAGTCCCCAGAACCGTGGCTGGAGCGGGGGGTTCCGAAAGGCGCAGCCGCGCGCGGGAGCCCCCCCGCAGCAGGACCCTCGGGGTGGGCTGGTTCGGGCGCTCGAGCCGGGCTGGCACGTGGCAGCGGGGCGGCTCGTCCTCCCCCAGCCAGCGCTCGCGGAGAGCCTTTTGATACCTGCGATAAAAAACACCTTCCCAGTCCCCCGTATTATTATTTATTATCACCGTAGTGTTCTCGCCGAGTCAGCCTTGACTGCACTGCAGTATTTTCCCTTTGCTGAGGAATTTCCTCTCTTGTCTTTGCGAGTGATTACCCCGAAGCACAGCGAGCAGCAGTACAGCACGGATTTTAAGCTCTGGGAGCCGCCGGCGCACGGCTGCTCGTGCAAAGCCAGGTTTGCACGCGCAACCGCTGGCTTTGGAGGCGTTTTCTTTGGCCGCTTTTAAACGCTGTGTCCCAGCGAACTGAGAGCAGGCTCACCCTCGGCTTCTGGGGACCCAGCAATCGAGGGGAAAAAAGCGCGGGATGGGAAGAGACTCGCGCGAGGTAACTCACAAAGTGTTGCCCGTCTCGAGCCGCTTTGCAAGAGCGTGGCGAGCGGCGCGCGCCGGGTCACCGTGACGGATCGGAGGAAGAGTTCGGTAACTGCAGCGTCTGAACAAACCGCTCTTGTCATTAGGGTGGAAATGTAATCTCTGCAAAAGAAGAGGCTATGGTAGACTTAGCAAGATCTGTTCACGTTATGGGAATTTAATGCACCTGGTAGAAACTAACTGCAGGTCATCAGTTTTTATTGGCGTAGTGCAGACATGCAGGGTGATGAACTGATCTGGCAAAACATTAACAAAGATAAAAAAAAAACCCAACCCCAGATCGGGTTTTGTAGTGGGTATCATTGAAATCAGAGCAAATACTACTCTTCAGATACTTGTCTGTTCATCCCCTGTAATTTCTGCTGCGGTGCTGCTGATGTAGATGGTCTTTTATACAGAGTTCGCAGATAAATTTTTGTCTGACGCATATCTAGAACTTATATAGTCACCTACTAATTTAAACCAATTTGCCCTAGGTGATGGGTGAATACACTTGAAAATTAAATGGGTCTGATTTAAGCATCCCTTCTCTGAAGCCAAAGATTATATAATTAAATTAAAAGAAAATGTGTTTTATAATAAACTGTATTTCCTCTTGGCAAAATCCAATTTTGAAACAAGATTGTAATATCATATCTAAAAATGTTTTCCCATGGGTATTACCAGTCTATTTCATTTAATTGTTTTCACCCATCATATTATGAGCTTTCAAAGTAGTGAAATGAGTGTGGTTTTTACGAAGAACAAGGGAAGAAACGGCAGGGAGAGGGAAGGCTGGCTCCCTTCCCAGGAGGGCCTCCTGGAAGACCAGGGGTGGTGGCAGGGGTGGACACCTCCCCGCCTGCCCCAGGCTTTCGGCTCCTCACCCCGGCGATGCCGTGGCCGGCGCAGACGGGCTCTTTGCTCAGGTCGGAGCCCGATGGCCGCGAGGCTCTTTGGATAAACACATATTTCGGGGACCTGCAACTGGCCCTTGGCGTCTCAGGTTTTCCTTCTCCGGTGAAGGTCTGGTGTAGGAGGAAACTCAATGAGCCGTACGGTAAAGATTTTGCACTTAAGCAGAAAATATTTAACACTTTGGATCCGAGCTGCTGGGAGCACTCCTTCCCCGGCGCGGCCGTTCGCGCCAATGACCAGGGTCTCGGTAACGCCGGGGGTTTCCCTGGGTGTTCCCCAGCACATGGATGAGCAGGATCAGGCCCTCAGGGTGACAGGGACCTGTTGGAGGACCCGCAGCTCTTTGGGGTGGGATCCCCGTGGGTACCGCAGCCATCCAGCCACCCCACCGCGCGCTCAAACCCTGGGCGAGGGGAAACGCCGCATAAATGTAGGGTACGCTTCAAGTGAGTGAAATACGAGCCAATTCCACCGTTAATTCCTATGCTCATTTTCTTCCATATACGTTTACCTGGTCATCTATTGTTCCAGTGCACCAGCAGCACAGCAAAGGGGGATGCGTATCGCTTTCGGTCTTGCACATCTAACTGATGCGGCTGACGATAATTTGGAGCCAAGGCGCCGGCAGCTTGGACGCTTCCGATTCTGCATTGGTTTGGCAAACTTTGGCAAAATGCTTCAGCAAGACAGCGGCAGAAATTCGAGGTGCCCATGCAACCTCTGCCGCCCTGCTCCTGGCGAACCCCGCCGGCGCTGCCGGCTTTGCTCTGCGGAGGGGCTGGGAGGTGCCGAGAGATGGGGCCAGAGAGCAGCATCTCGGTGTCTCCGCTCCTCGTGGGTCCCCGCTGGACCCATTTATTTCCTAGATGGGAATGGGCCTATTTATCAGAACCAGTGATAAGTTAATCATGGGCAGAGGAGGCAGAAACGGGCCCAGCGATGATAAGCAAAAGCGTCTCTGCGCGAGAGCTCGGCGCGACTCCTGCCCCGCTCTCACGGCGAAGGCAAACGCCCTTCCACTGTGAGAACGGTCACAGGTGTCCTCACCTCCCTCATCCCACGCCTCTCCTTTTTTTTCCTTTAGAAAGCCCTGATTCTGCTTTTACATTTGGCTTTTTTTGGGGGGGTGCGCGACAGCGTGGGGCGTTTCTTGGGGGGGGCAAACCGGGGTGCCCTGCGGTGGGCAGGTTCGGTAGCGGCCGTGGGGTTTCCTTGGCAGCTTTGAGCATCCCCACCACCGTAGGCAGGACCACGGGGTACAACCACCCCTTTCTTCTGCATCCTTCCCCCACCAAACAAATCGGCTTTTCCGCTGTAAAAACTTCCCAGGACTCATTGGCTTTTTGATGCCGGGGGTTACACGGCCCCCCCCAAAGCTCAGGGACCGATTGAATCAGCGCCGGCTGCGTCGCGATGTCCTGGGTGCCCACCGTCTTCTGGAGCCCGGCCAGATTAACGCCGCGGTCAGGAACACGGAGGGAGCTGCGCTGAGCGGCGCGGGGCTTCCCGGGGTCTGCGGCGCTCGGCAGCCTCATTAAATCCTTCAGAGCCTTTATCAGGGACAAAACCGTCGACTTTCTGGGAAAACGTTGATTAAAGCAACAGCGAGCAGGAGTTGAAAGGCTAATATTATCAGTTTTAGCTCGCCGGGGTGGTGTTTGCCCGAGGTAAAACAATCTTGCAGCGGAGAGCGGTGATAAGTGATGCTGCGCCTGAGCCAGCCGGGCTGTATGAGGACGCGGCGCGGGGACCCGGGGGCATCGGGCTGCGGAGGGGGAAGGACGAGGGTATTTAGACGGGAAGCGTTTTCTGCGGGCGTTCGACTGCTGTCAGCCATTTTAGGTTTCTGAATCCTATTTCCCTGGTGCTTCCAAGAGAAGCTTTTGGGGGAGTCCCCAGCTAAAACTCAAATTTGCATTTAAATGGAGATTTTTTTTTTTTAATGAGCAGGATGCATGGGAGACTAAGACTATTAGGTTTCCTTGTGGGAGAGTGCAGAATTCTCTCACCTTTTACATCCCACCCCCTCCCCAACCCCTTTAATGCACACTTTAAATTAGACATTAAAAAAAGGAATAGTGCATCTTTAAGGAGAATATAATCATAAACAAATAAGTCTCGTTGCCCTTGCAGCAGAACTAATCTTCCCTCAGCTGAGCTGTGATATAGATCAGTAACAAGAGCCACGCGCAGGGGGTTCCTTTGAAATGCATAATACCTCCTCGTATAAATTGGAGTTGGTGTGATGGAGCTGTGAGATGACATATTGTGGCATGACCCCTCTCTACTGATTGTGGGTGAACCCTGCAAAGGTAAATCTAACACGGCGCACACATCAGACAATTTCATTTTCATCACCCAGGGACAAAAACATAGCAACAGAATCTTTTCAAATGATAATCTGCATGCTGGGCGGAATATTTTCCCTTCCTGCCTGCCTTTTTTTTTTTTTTTGCATGTTCAATTCACGATGTAGGTGAAAGGAATTATAAATTGCTTCCAAAGTTCATTCATTCCCTTCTTCTCATTCTTCCCTTTCTTTTCCTCCTTCTCCTTTTGCTTTTGTTCTTGCTCCCTCTCTCTCTTCCTCCCCTTCTCCTGCCTTTGTCTCCTGCTCTTTTGCTTTTTTCTCTTATTTCTCTGCCTCTTATTTTTATTTTTTTCTCTTCTTTCTGTTTTTCTCTCTTCTTTCTCTATTTTTTGTTCTCTTTAATCTTTTCTTCTCTCTTTTTCTCTTTCCCCGGCTTTTTTTCTCTCCCCTCCCCTTTTTCTCTTTTTTTCTTCCTCTCTCTCTTGCTTTTCCTTTCTCCACCTAAAAGTTTGGAGTTGTGTGTGTGCGTGTAACTGATTCATTCTTCTCATCCCCTCAGGGACATTCCAGTAATAATGATTTATAGGAGTGCAAAAATCTATGCTCTTGCTGTTGCCAACTAATATCCCTCCTACTCTCCAAAAAGGGAGTTTTCTTGTCGAAGATCTCGCTGCACGAAACCTCCTCCCCTGCTCCCCTCCGCTCCCCCCTTCGCCTTCCTGCGCTTCTCCAGTCGAGTATTAGGAGCAATCAGCCGGTTTGCATCATGCCGACCAGGAATATATGGTGTTGCAGGACTATATCTCATCTAGAACTAGTTACCGTTGATTAAAATGATGCTATAGCTGTTCTTTGTTCTGCTCTCCAGCGGGTTTGTGCTAGGCGCTATTCTTTTGAGGCTAAGACCGGGTTAGAAAAATCCCCTTTACCGCGCTCTCCCTACGTTGCCGTAACCCGTTCCCCCTCACAAGTCAAGGTGGGCTCGCGAACCGTGCGCAGCTGCCAGGTGAGACGTGAGTCGTCGGTCCCCATCCAAGAACCACAGCTGAGGGTTTCCGTAAACCCAGCGCCTTCGTCGCGGCAGTGCCTCCGCTGCCTTTGCCGGAGCGGTGCCGGCGCTGAGCCGTGCCGGTGCCGCGGGGCCGGTGCTGGCACGCGCCTCGCCGGGGCCGCGGCATCTCCGGCGCTGGGCAGCACCAGAGGCGTTGCCGCCGGCAGGCACGGCTCGCTGGGCTCCCGGGGCAAGCCATCGTGTTCAGCGTCAAACCAGCCAAGTGAATTATACCGCGCGGTGTGTCCCGGGACGCCGCTCCGAAGGCGGAGGAGAGCTGAAAAGCCGGGCTTGGCGGTGACCTGCAAAGCCCTGGCGAAGAGATGCCAGTCCTGGCACAGAGTCCTCTTGTCTGGCCGTTTTTACGGCTATTATTTTGATTAATGACTTGCTCTGTCCATCAGCACGCTGGCAGTGCCTTGGGCTGGCTCTGCGGAAGCGGCGGCGATGCTCCGCGCCCTCCTCTCCTCCACGCAGTACCCGTAAGGTGTTGGGGACGGCTCTGCGGGGACCCCTGACATCTCTCGGCTTCGCCCTGCGGGGTAACTGCCGGCACAGGCAGAGCGGTTTTGGGGATGGCACAGGGCGGACATCGCAGAGCAGAGGTTGTCCCTGGGTGTCCCCGTCTGCTGGGGTGCAGGGCAGGGACCTCGCAGCCACGGCACGGCTTTGGGACAGCCCCGTTGCTTCTCCGTGCCTCAGTTTCCCCATCGCTATAGTATACCCCTGAGATATCTTCAATTTAAGCTACAAAGCGATGCGAGGAGCTTAGTGAGCTCAGAAGCCACAAGCCCTTAACCCCTTGAGGAGGAGCTTTCAAGGGAGACACCAATCCCCCTTGGAAAGGAAAAACGGACAGAGAACGTAGATTTTCGGTGTGCTTTGCACAACCGCGCTCACAATTAAATACCCCCAGCCCAGCCGGCACCGACCGAGCCCGGGTGCAGCGGGAAGGCCTAAACCTGCTCACAGATTAGGGCCGTCGTGGGCCCGTAATCCCGTCGCTGCCGCCTCGTCCCTGATGCCGAGTGACACAGCTATTGTACGCGTAAGGGGGTGACGCAGAGATGAGTTTGTCGGTTCCGCCTAGCGTGATTGCCATTTTCTCCTCGCAGAGGAGAGGAATGAAATTGAAGGAGAAAAGGTCAGAAAGCCCTGGTCATCCTCTCCCCTTCTCCCAAATCACTTGTTCCTCTGGATGGAAACGAGAAATGACAGGTTCCCGCGCCACTTGGGATGCAGGCGGCCCCGAGTAAAACAAAAAGGAAAGCTGGCTGGAGAAGGGGTGGGTAGCGATGAATGTAGCCTGTTAATAACGCATTTCAGAGGCACGGGATCCTGGTTATTGTTCGTGGCATCTGCTAACACCAAAGCGACAGTGACAAGTTCTTTGATTAGAAAGAGGTCCCCACCACCTCCTCCCTCCCGCCCCTGCGGAAGGGGGTGTGGAAAGCACCACCCTCTGCCTAAAATCCCGCTGAATGCTGCCGTTGGGGGCTTCAGTTGGGGAAACGGCTATTTTTTGTCTTCTGTTTCCACTTTGGTTCAGAAATGTCTCAGCTCAGACCCAGGAGAATCTCACTTTTTCCTGTTTTTTTTTTTTTTGTTTTCTCCTTCTTTTCCTCATTCCTCACAAATTCTTCAAAGGAGGAACCGTAATGATACCATCCATCCTCCTCATAATTTCAGTGCAAATTGGCACCCGCCTTCCAAATCCCAGGGCACAGGTTAACAACGGGAAGCAGACGCGACCAGTGGCAGTACCCCTGAGTAGCCATTCGCCCCGCTTGGGCAACCTCCGCTGCCCAGGAGGCGCTGGGAGCCGTGCGAGGGAGGCGGCGAGCGCCGCCGCGTCGCGTTTTCTCAGGTGGAGAATTAATTTTGGTGGCGTTTGTGTCACTGGTGGTTATTTGCTTTGGTTGTTGGATAATTGCTTGTTCTGTCTACACGTATTTTGAGAAGATTGTGCAAGAGGAGTGCTGGTGCGGGCGATGGAAACTCCTGGGAAACAACTCGCTGCGCCCGCAGCGGAGGATGCTTGGGAGGTGCGGGTCAAGCAGCATTCATGTCCTCCCGCCTACAAACCCTCCTGCCCAGTTCTTCGTGTTGGCTCTCCTGAAGGTATCCCCGGTGTAAAGCGCACCTTGCCGAAGTGCTTTCCATGAGAAGTGTAATCAGTTTGGTCTGGTTTGCACTGTGAAGTGTTTTTCTATTTTTACGCAAACATGAAAATCCTCATTTGATCCTTCTAAAAAATATTATTTTACAACCAAGTGCTTTTACTTGGGTTCCAGGGAGAAAGCGTTGCCCCGAGAAGGCCAGAGCGCTTCGCCATCAGCAGGAACCTGCACCGGCAGCCCGAATCCCGCAGCGATGCTGGCGTGAGCAGCTGTCCGTAGGGATGCCGAGGAGCACGCGCGCGCGTGGAGGGATGCAGCGTGCGGAGCCCCATCATGGGCGCCGGTGGGGAGCGGAGGGCGACGGGGTGTTTCATGGGCAGCCCTGGCGCAGGGAGCGCCGGGGCCGCTTTGCAGGTGCCGAGCCTGTTTGCTACGGGACCTTCAGGGACAAAATGGAAACGGGAATGCTCAGAGCATCGGTCCACGCGGGCTTGTTGGTGAGATCCTGCCTGTGCCGCGGGCAGAGGGGCTGGCTGGAAACCCGAGCGCGAAGCAGGCTGTTCCTCGCGTGAGGACAGAGCGCGAATGCAGAGCTCTTGCGCTGGGGAAAGGCAGCGGGAGAGGCGAGACCCACCGCGCGTCGCAGATCTGCAGGACCTCGTAGCAAAGCGGGATGGGGAAGGAGATGACAGGTAGGGAAGCTGAGAAGCGGTGGCTGGGGTGTCATCTCTGTTGAGGCAGGCGGGATAACCCAGCTCTGTAATGCCTCGCCCAGCTGCAGAACTACCCAGAAAATTATCTTCTTTCCATCATATTTTATTTTTACTTCCCTCCCCCCCAACGTCTTTAATGGATTGCATGGGATTTTTTTTTTTGCTTTCTATTTGTTGAAGAAAGAAACTTTTTCACAGGAAACACAGGGAAAAAAATCCTATCTGTTTTTTTTGTGAAAAATAAGTGCCAGTTTTGTTCATCTCTATTTCTGTGTAAATGGGATTGTTAAAAAGAGAGACTGTGCCTAGGGTGTGCAGAATCTTACCTGGCTCATAGACAAAACACATCCTGACTGACAGCCCAAGCTCAATGATTTCCCTGCATTCCGAGTCGGAGAGGAGAATGCAGAAACAAGAGGAAGAGAAATGCACGCTGTCCAGGTGGAAGCCGTTTTAGCAGGCTTGTGCTTTTTCCCGGGAACTGAAAGCAGCAGACACCTGGGCTGGAAGGACGTCGGTTCACAGGCGGCAAGCCGGGCTAGAACACCCACAGATGCAAGCGAGGAAGCCTGCGTCTTGTTTAGAAGCACAGCATCAAAAGTTACTCGCAACAAACCAAGGGAGAGGCTCCCTCTCCTCGGTGCTGTGGTCCAGACCTCCTCGGTGGGGTGCCCGAGCCCGGGCAGGTTTGGGGTTTGGTTCCTCGGCTCAGCCGCAGGCGGGCAGAGGCTGCCGGCTGGAGTGGGTTCGCAGAGAAGACTGATGCCAGGCCATGGGACAGGCCATGGGATGGTTCTGCTTTGGGTTCGTTTGCTCCTGCTGAATACTTGATTTCATCCCTTTCTTCCAAGATCCGTAGATGTAGCAGCTGGAGGGGTCTTCTGTAGGTGTTTCTACCTGGTCTTAAATAATATTAAAGAAGAGGCAACAGCAAATACAATTCAGATTGGATGTAAGAAAAACACTTTTTTAATGATGGTGACCAAGCACTGGAAGAGGCGCCCGGAGGCGTGAGGGAACCGCCATCCTTGGAGAGTTTTAAAATTCATCTGAAAAAAGCCTCGAGCGGCCGGATCATCCTTGAAGTCAGTGACTTTGTGCAGGTGCACAGCGAAGCTTTTCCTCACTTTCCTCCTCTGCCGTCCCCCTCACCTGTCCCTGGAGGAGCTCAGGGTTCGGAAGGTGATTTACGGCCGTAGAATTTGGCAGAGCGCGCCGCTAACGCGGAACTGTGCTAAAGCCACCCCGGCTGCCGCGCGGGTTCGGGGCTGTGGCGCAGGCAGCCTCGCCGGCGCGGGCAGGACCTGCCCCTCGGCCCCTCCGCGCTCGCCGCCCGCCTCGCGCATCGGGGCACAGTCCCTCCCTTCCCGGCGAGGGTGAACGAAGCCCACGGCCAAAGCCCTGCGCTTAGAGCTGAGCGTTCGCTCACGCGTGTTTTTCTCTTCGGGAACAAGATGCCTTCTAGACGCCTTTATTCAGTGCCCAGACGTGCTGGCGCTGGTTTCTTGACCAAAGCCAGGCTAAACCGGAGCAGAGGAGCCGATGACCTGCGGCTGCCCGCAGTACAAACCCAGCAGCGAACGTGCCTGGGCTATCAAAGAGGTCTCCGTGGCAAGTCTGCTCCGCAGGCAGGAACTTTTCCAGCCGCCGAGCCCTCCCCTCCCTGGGTGCTGCTATTTCCAGGCTAAGCCGTACAGTTATAGATTTTAAGATAAGGTGCTTTTGTTTCCCGGTTCTGTCTGAGTTACCGTTTGAAACGGCTATGACAGGCCTAAGGCTAGTATAGAAATGGGCTACAAGTTCCCATTTCGCAAACGTGTCGCCAGTCAAATAGCCTCCCTCCGCCTGAGCCCATTTACTCTCTCGGGGATCTATTTTTAAAAGTTATTTGCAGATTACTGGTTCTCTATCAACCTCGGGCACCAATCTCCCAAAGATACCGTTGCACTTTAATAAGGTGCATTTGATAATCCTCAGATAAAGGCACTGAAAGGGGGGGGAGAGGGAGAAACTCTTGCACGGATTCATCTAAGGCACACGGGCTAGAAAAGGGTTAAATATACTCATGTTTCTAAATGGCTGAACTACTGTATGTTGTAGTTTTCAACTGCAAATCATCTTTAATAGCAGACATCACGGGATGGCTCATTACATTAAGCTATTTTTCATGCTATCTCCTGTAATATCCTTTAATCCAATGCGTTTCAAATCACCTCAGGCTAAAATAAGAGACATAGCGATGTAATAGCCTAGTGTATTAGTGGGTTAATTGCCCTGTTGTACTCTCTAGTAGATATCTCTGGAATGAGTTCTATATTAATTGTAAATTGCTTAATACATTTAACTCCTTGAGCAGCTTGGTCCTCTGCTACGTCTTTAATGAACAAGAAAAGTTTTGAGTTGTAAATAGTTGTTTTCTCTCGGCCGGGTGCCCGGCCCTTCCCCGGAGAGCACCAAGCACGCACGTCATCCTCTCGGCACTTCGGAGGAGTCAGCCCGGAGCACTACAGGGAAATTATTGCTTTTTCCTGGAAGCTGCCAAGTCCTGCTCCAGCCCTGCAGCCTGCGACGCTCGGAGCGGAGCCGCGCTCCGAGGGGGGTCAGCGCCCCGCTCTAGATCGGGATCTGCAGCGGTGCTGGGACTGCGTAGGCGCAGCACGTTACACTGTGGCTGTCCCCACACTGGGCAATCGGAGATGCTGCGAGGGGAAAAAAAAATAAAGGGAAGGTTTAAATAATACATCAGATTTCAGTCTCTCGTCTTGCCATTGCCGTGGCCAGAAAGGGAAGAGGAATGAAATGCTCTGCGGCTCTGTCAGAGGATGCAGCAGCGGGTCGCTGACACGTACGGCTCTCAAAGTATCGCCCGTAACGTGCAGTAGCTAGTTTTCTAAAATTACTTTTGCAGCACTAGGCAGACATGTCCGCAGATTTGCAGCCACTTTTCTGAAGATTGGAACGTAAGTGTCACCGGGCCACTGGAGGGTAACGTCACTAATTTCTTTGGGTTGCTCCCAGTTTGTGTCAGGGGGGTGGCAGAAAGAGCAGGCACAGCAGAGGCTGGAGCGGGTTGCATGGTTTGCAGGTGGGACATTCCTGATTCATTTCTTTTGGGGCATTCTGGTTTCTAAAAATCCTGCCAAAAATGCCACTGTCAATTTAAAGGAAAGGCACAGAGGAGGAATGCTGAAAAACTCCTTGCTTTGAAAATTCAGAAGCAACTCTTTCCCGAAGTGCCACCTATTGCTTAAAACCCGCAGCATCGCAGCAGCGGTGGGACAGAGACCGCAGGTCAGTGGTTTGAATTTCACCTACGTGACTAAAAGTCCCGTCCACCTCATGTACCAAACTGCTCCGCTCGGTCTGTTCCCCGGTGCAACGTGGCCGCGCCGCAGCACACCGTGTTACGGATCTCTTTTAGAAAAGTCTTGCATCTAAGATAAATATAATATGCATAAAGACGCAATTCAGGAAGCCTTTTATAACACACTTAACTTTAAACATATGCTCAAGTTCCAGTACTTTTAACGGAGCAGCATTTTAATGCTCCTTTCAGTGGACATGTTTAACCAAAGAGCTGCTTTGCTTTTGGGTGTGCAACGGGGGCTCCGACAGGGCTTTCCCACCCCCGGGAGCGTCCCTGTGCTCCATCTGATGGAGAGCCCAACCAGGGAGGCAAAGGGCTGTGCACGTACGATTCCTGCGTCGGGGTGGGAAACACGGAGCGCAACGCAGGCTTTCACCCCTGCAAGCGTTCTGGAAGTTTTCCGGACTGTGCTTCCCCACAGGCCTCGGGGTGGGGATGCAGGACTGCGCCGTCTTCTGCAAGGAGAGATCTGGCATCGCTCGCCACCATCACATATGGCAGCTCAGAGATTTAAATTTGGATTTTCTGAGCTGCCCTGCACTGTCTCCGACTCCTGCACGCATGTGCACATGCAGAGTTATGATTATTATTAATACTCGTATAATTCACATAACTTCATATATGATTACTGCATAGTAAAGCACCCAAGTAGAAATTCCCACTGCTAATTAGAGCATGTTAATACTAAACTCTCACAGATGGAGATTTGTTTGGAAATTAAGCCCCAGTAACGCCATTTCTCCTTTGCAGTGAAGCCGTGGCAGGGGGACGCTGAAGCGGCTCCGTGTGCTCACCCGGGGAAAGCCGGCAGCGGGCAAGGAGAGGGGCTCTTGCTCATATGAAGTCAACTAGAAATCACCCTGGAAATCAGCATCTCCTTCGGTCGCCTTTGTTACAAACGCAGGAAAATCGAAAGGCTGCCTCATTCCAGTGCCATTTAGGCAATTTTTTTTTGCTGTAAGGTAACTGTACTGACTTCAGTGGAATTACTCCTGATTTATACCTCGGGAAGCGAGCGAGGAGCCAGACACCGCGGGTGATTCTGCTCTGGCATCGCCTGCACCCATTAACAACTCCTCGCATTTACGTGAAGACTTAGTTTGGGCTAAAAGAATTATCGTCCCTCTGTTTTAAAACATAATGCAGAGATATTTCTGAGACAATCTGAATGAAAATTTCATAACTTGTAGAGGAAAATTTCGGTGAAGCTGGGGAGCCAGTTGTTCTTTGAAGGAAAGACACAAAGTGCTTAGACTGCTGGAAAAAAAAATCCATCAAGTAATTCTCTATCTATAAAATAGGTGGTAATGCAATCTGAGCTTAATTTTGATGGCACACTGTACTTCATAACAGTGACAACACCTTAAAAAATGTAATGAAAGGGCCTGATTTATTACTGAAATAATCCATTTAGCACTCCAATAAATAAAGGGAGAAAATACAACCAATGTTTCGGCAGAAGGGAAGAAAAAAAAAAAAAGAGAGAGAAAAATTGCAATGCATAGCAGTTTTCTGTAAATGCTTCCAGAGACTGTGGCCACATGTTTTGGGGTTGATTATTTTTCTGAAGACAAATATAAATTCAAAGTTAGATTTGAGATTTAGGCCCGATGTCCACTCTGCATTTTGATGTACTTTTAAACCAGCAGCCCTGTGACTCGGTAACACACGGACTGGTTCTGACTGCCAGGGGGAGGAGAAGGGGAGGAGAAGATGCTAACTTACTGCCTTACAAATATTTGATTTTGAATATGCTCTCGTAGCCGTTATTAAGTGCAAAGCAAACATATTTTCCCCTCATGCCAAATTTGTTTTAATAACATGACGTTACTTCTGCAAATGTCAGCTCCAGCCTCTCTCTCTCCATTTCAGTGGCACTTGGCCCACGGTGAAGACTGGCAGGTTTTATACTCCCTCTACATCACTTCTATTAATGTGTTTAATATGCTGCAGGACCTGGCAGTGGCAATGACAGCAAAAGCAATAAAATCCTCACGTGGCAGATGTTTGTATTCGGGTACAGGGTCCTGAGCGGCACGCTGGAGAGAGGAGCTGCCGTTTCGCTAGAGATGAAGAAAAGCTTGCCAACACAGAAACCGTCATCCAGCAGAATGAGGTGACTGAGAAGGATGCTGGACTCTGATACCACAAGTTTTAGGGCCACGCTGGACCAAGGCTTGAGGAAGGACGCAGAAAGGATGCGAGCGTGGCTCTGCAGGCTCTGCTGCCTTCAACGAGGAATGGTATCAGTGGTGACAGCCGCGGTGAAGGGGTTCTCCCGCACATCCCCAGCGTTGGGTACAACGTAAAGCCACGGCTCAGTAACGCCCTCCTCCTCCTCCTCGCCATGCTAGCGGCCAGACCGAGAGGCGTTGGCCGAACCTCAGCACGCATGAGAACGTGTTGTGTCCCCATCTCCCAGCCCAGGTCTCCTGGTGTTTGCATCAGCCAGCGCCGCACGCCATTTCTGCGATCGTTAAAATGAACGGGAAGTACCGGGGATGAAAAATTAGGGGAGAAAAAGCAGCAAACTGCTGCCGTGTGGCCCTTTTTGGGGGCATATTTTGCTCTGTGGCCTCGGAGCATCTTCCGTTGGTGGCTTCGTCCCTTGCGCCCGCGTCTCGGGCGGCCGAGGCCGGAGGAATGGCTCCGGCGCCTGATCCCGCTGCGCCCTGCCCGGCCCTAATTGGCCTGTTTGTTTTGCAATAAGTGATTCCTGCCTGTCTTGGGGTGGATTGTTTTTCACACCATTAAATGAAGTTCTGCTGTATTGATCCCTGTTTTTCCAATTTGAAGCCTGAAAAGTGATGAAGACATTTTCTTGTTTTCTCATGTACTTTTCCCTCAGTTCATTTAGGTGACCTGTCTTTAGTTCCTTGCTCTGCTCGCTGTAATTGCTTCTTCAGAGTAATGTTACACCGTAAGTGCGGTACTGCAGCCGGGGTATGTTTTTATGGAAGGATGAAGGAAGGCGAGCTTGAAGTCATCAACCAATATTAACTGTGGAAGGTTTGTCACAAATGACATCTCAATAGCAGTGTCTCAGTGTCTCCTGCCGGAGCCTCAGTAAAATAGTGCCGAGGATGAGGGCAGGACCATGGGACAGCTTTGTCTCGTCAGGCTGCTTAATATTTTGCATAAAAGACGGAAACATTGTGGAACATTATTTTTCTCTGGGCACAGATATCGTCATTTGTGTCCTCTTTACCTTTGTGAAAAATCTAAATACTTGAATGTTTGCATTAGCTTTTGCCGGGGATCTATTTTTGTTTAGCACTAACGTAAAAGGGGTGGGTTTTTTCCAGAAGAGATCGATAGAACGGGTGCTGAACTTACGTTTAAGTGGCAAGTGTAATTAAGGAGGGAGCAACGGTTGCTCCAATGCAGCCTCACTTGCAATTAATTAAAGTATGAGGTCTAAACCGAGCCCACGCACACAGAGAAGGCTTCTGGTGGCTTCAGGAGGCTCCAGGCTTGACTGATGGAAACCAGAAATGCAGCGAAGCCCGGGGAAAACGGGGAGGTTGGGGCTGTTGTCTGTACCCCCGAGCTGTCCCCCGGGGCTGTCGCGCTCCGGGATGCCCCAGCTGCTGAGGTGGGAACGCAGAACCGCGCCGCTGGTTTGCCTCCACGTGTAGGCAGGGACCGAATTTAAAGCTTGACTTACTGAGTGTTTCACAGCAGCATCTGGGGTACCTCTGCACCCACACCGGCTGCCTCCCGGCGTGCCCGTCTCACCCTGAAGCGAGGCAGGTATTCCCGAGACTCTACGATGCTCCAGAAGATTTTTACTCCCAGTTTTTTTCTGGTATTTTTGCTCCCCAGTTCACAGGGAAACACATAAAACATCCTTGTGTTAAGGAACTCGCTGTTGCTTTTATTTCTTATGGAAGTGGATTTGGGTGACTTTGCAATAAATGGCAGAGCGTAGCACTTTATTTTGCTTTTCATTACAGGAAGGGAGTAAAGCAAGTGCTAATAAAGAGGCAGAATCGGCAATTCCTGTGCAAGGCTGGGGGAATGTGCCTCACCTCTGAGATGCTTCCCGAGGGAGCTCAGCCCTCCCTCCCTCCTTCCCTGCTGTGATGTTGCTTATTAAAGCAGCGCGGGGGGCTGCGAACGCCCAGAGTCAAGCACGGCTCAGGTAAGCTCAGGTATGGGCAGGATGAATTTGTTCCCTGATCCTGGAAATAATCCTGTCGAGAGCAAGTGGCCTGGAGCAGGGTCTGGCGCCCGACGGCGCCTGGGGCGCAGGCAGCCGTGCACGGGCGCCTTTGCAGGGTGAGGGCACCAGGCGCCGATCTCAGTGCACACTTATTAGGAAGATGATTAATCTATTTATTTTGCATTACCGCTATTATTATTATGCGCATAAGCCTGAATTATGTAAGAACTTTACGGCGCAAATTGCGTCCGCTTGCTGCGAGCGCAAATTAAAGAGGAAAATTCTTTCCTTTGAATATCTTCTGATCTAAATGGGTGGGAGGTGTGAGGGAGGGGGCTTTGGGGGGCAGGATCTCTCTTTTGTGCTCTCGGCATCTATTGTCACGAGGTCCCTGCTCCACCTGGCCTTCCGAAGCGTTATCACAACACCGAGTCATAGATAATACAGACAAGAGATAGGGAAAGGGATGCAGGAGAAAAATAAACTCGTGCCAATGTGCAGCTTGAGAACATGGTGCCATATAGACATCGGGGGGGCAGATCTTGGAAATAACGTCCACTGGATCTGAATGGCATGATACATTTCAAAGGGGTAACTGCACCAGGCAGAGTAAACAGCAGAAAATGCACGAACAAGGAGGGTTTAATAATTTCTTTCTTCTCCCTCCAAATGTAAAATCCTTGGGAAAAGGCTAAAAATTAGGAAAGGGGGTAATTTGCAGAAATGGGTGATCTGTTCATCACCCAAACGATAGGAGAGGATTTCTTTGTAAAAATTTTTTTTATTGTAAACTACCTTATGACAATTGGTGATAAAAGAGCTGAGCCTTTCAAAAATCCATTTTAATAAAACACCGTATGACCTCATAGATATGCATAGGATTTAGAAATAACATGGATTTTAATGAAGGTACTTGAAAGGTATGGTGCCATATTGCAATTTTATGGAAGATCTTAGATTAATGAAATTAAACGTGAACTGCATTGTTTAGATGATGAACTTAAGGTCATATCTGCAGCATTTGAAAGAGAAACCTTGAGTGGAGGGTGTAGAATCATTGATTTAGACCCTGGTAGACAGCTGAATAGCAAGCATTGAAGCATGAAGGTAAATTCCCATATTTCATTGTTAGAAGGTTAGCTGGTGGCTGCCAGCTTTTCAGTGATAATCACCAACCAATTCCACCCTGTTTCAAAAAAGATTTTGCCTTTGTGTGCTAAGACACTTTTAAAAACCATTACTGTTCAAAGCAGGGGCACACTGTTTAAAGAGAAGCTATTTCTGCAAAATATAGGATGGCAATGAGTTGATGCTGTCCTTGGATAGTGATGCTATTAAGTTCATTAGGATCATCATCCATTTAAAATGCTTATAAGGAGAATTGAGACTGTTTGCTGGAGACGCCAGAGGCACCTCCTACTGCAAGTCACACCTACATGTCGTCAGTAATTAGCTCTTTTGCTTCCTTAGGATTTTTTATAAGACAATGGCCCTTTCAGGTTTAAGTACTGTTTTCCTCCCTGGACACACACGCACACGCGCGCACACACAGGGAATAAATGCATGCACATGCACACGTGTTAACCTAATAGACGTGAATTTGTACAACAGGAAAATTGCAAGGAATGAAATCCTCAGGCCTTAAGAATAAGTGATAATAGAATGATACTGCCAATTACTGCTGGAGAACAGTGTTGTCACAGGGAACAGCTCATGGAGATGGAAGGATGAGAGGCGGAGAAAAGATTCCCTTTTGACAGTTTGCCGTTAAAGGGAATTTGTCAAGGATGTTAAAATTAGATCTAACTGGGCCAGATCCTCAGATGACATAAATCAGCCTGTAGACTTCAAACCATGGTCTGGCCACGTACTCCTCTTTGTTCTTTCTTCATCTTTATTATCTGCATCATAACGCTGCCTGAGAGCTGCAATGATGCTTTAAGCTCCATTGTCTTAGTGCTGTACAAATGCAGTGAGAGAAGGTATTTCCATGCTTTCATCTGCTCTGCACAGCCTTTTATCGCTTAAAACATCCACGCGTTTTACAAAACCCGCTAAGCAAGTGCGGGAGATGGGGACCTTGTCTAGACCAGGATTTAGGCTGCGATGGTAATATCGGTTAGACCATCTGTATGGACTGACCTGTTTTCAGTGTGGGTAAGACGAGCTGCTTTCCACAATGGCAAAGTGATCGAGTTGCCTCTAATGAGTGCTGTTGCATACCAGAGTAAGAGCACTGAAACGGGAATCCATCATCCCGCACCCTGCCCTGCTGATTAGAAATATGGTCATACTTAAAGGGAGCACTTAGGTTCTGGAGTGGCTTGGCAGGGTGCAGGGGTCTAGCAGGGTGCAAGAGGGCAAACCTGAACAAGATGCTCTCACAAGGGAAAAGATCCCCGACTGCCACGTGCATTCTCTTCCAGCTCAAATTTTTGGCAAGCGGAGCTAAACTCTGCCACATCATGAAAACTGTCTGAAAGCTGCCAGTAAGGAAATTAGAGAAGAAATAGTGTTAGATAATAGTCGTAAATGCGTTATGATCACTCCTTTCATTAGAAACTTCCTTGTTTTCTCCCTGGTGTACACCCCAAACAGCTTGCACATGATTTATTTGTGTGTGTTTGGGGAGGAGAGGCAAAGGGAATAAAGCCTTAGCCATTAGACATTTAAAAAGGCAGTTGGGAGATTTAGGGACATGATGCTTATTAAAATAAATGGAAGCTGTGTGTCTAAACCCCCTGGTCATCCTTGAAAATCTTGTCCCTAATATTTATCTTGCAGTCATTTCCAAACGGGGCATTGCACAGCCCATCTCTAGAGTGTATCTAAGCGCAGCTGGACAGTAAAACCGGGATCACACAGGGGCCAAGCCCAGCTCTATGCCATGTACTGCTTAATGTTCTGAGTAAGGAGAGAGCGTAACGGTACAAAGCTTAGAAATGGTACGGAGCATTTTCTGGGAAACTCTCTATAGACAAAAGTCCAAGTCCCACAGAAGTTAAGGGAATGTTGCTCCCCTCTCCCATTTCCAGAGGTTTCTGGTACGTGCAGCGCTTGGCATCAGACAGACTAACCCTGCTGTGTCCAGTTCTGTGGAGCTGATTTGCTGAGCTTTTAACAGATTCCTATCTTTCCATCCTGTTGTAAATCTTCCAACAAGTATTTTTTAATTTTTAAAAGAAACTATTGGCATTGGCCACTTCAGAAATGCTGACCCGTTAAGTCTAAACAGGGAAGTTAGGGCATGTTAAATATCAATTGATTATAAAACCCATATTAATTGACGTTTAGCAGCTCCACTAATGGAGAGGAGCTCATTACATAGCAGTTAACCCTCAACGCATATATATTAAATAATCAATTAGTATTTATTTAACATACAATAACCTCCCTATTAGAGCTAAATTAAAAGCCTCTTTATGGAGGCCTTGCAGAAAGCACTGCACTGCGCTAACCTGAAGCCAGGAATTTGCATTAACAGCCTGAATCTTTGTTACCTCTGGTGCCCCCAAGATGATTTTAACATATGAAGTGAAAGACTAGAGGGGCTGTGTTCGTTACAGTCGCTTGGCGCTACTAAGAGGGACTCAGGCCCTGAGTTATATGACAGAGCATGAAAAAAGTGTAGTTCAGGCAAGTATTGGTTAAGCAGAGCTGTGGCAAAACCAAAGTTCTCCCGGTTCTCCTGCAGCACGATGCGTTCTGTAGGCAGATCCCGCTCCCGAGAAAGGCCAAGCTGAGAGGAGACAGGACGAAGAGAAAGTCTGAATTTCTCCTTCGAAGACAAGACGGAAAAGGCTGCACTGCTCCTCCCCGACCGCAGAGCGGGCACGGGGCCCTTCGCCGTGGGGCGGGATAACCTTTCCACGCGTGCCACCACGCTATGCCGTCAGCGACACCGGGAGGCCAAGAAAGCGTCCGGGGTCACCCGCTCCACTGCAGACAGCCTGTGAAATGTAAGGTTACCACATCAGACTGTTCTGGCCGCTGGGTTTGTTCTTTCTCCCATCCCCAACCCTCCGGGCTGGTAAGACTGTGCTGACACCAAATTCCGGGGGGTGCAAGCTGTGCGCTGCGGCGACGGCCAGGCAGGAGCGAAGGCTGGGGAGGTGCTGCATGGATTAAAGCTGAACCAGAGACAAGCCTCATTTATCCTCTGTGCCTGTCCAGCGCAGAATGCGCGCCACTGACGCAATTACAGCCTGTAAAGAGGCAGTTTTAAAACTGCGCTACCTTTTAGGAGCAGAACCTTCAATTAAAACTCTTCCTAAATGACAGGAATTGCGGCACTTACCAGCAAAAGGTGAGTCAGGTTTCTCCAGGATAAACATGGTGCCAAAAGAGCGTGCATGCGTGAACCGAATGCCGTAGGGCTGCGTGGGGGGAAAGGAAGGAGAAAAGCTTTGGCACTGCGTCTCGCGGGCTGAGCAACTCTCCTGCGGGCCTGATTCAGCTCACGCTCCCTCCGCGCGGGGAGGAAGGCTCCGGGAGCTCCTCGGCAGAGGAGGGAGCGCCGGGGAGGGTGCTCAGTGCGGAGAAGCCGGCGTGTTGCTGCTCTCGTGGTCCCAGCGAGATGCAGAGCCCCGGCAGGTGATGGGCGAGAGGGGAACAGAGGGACTCACACCCAAGAGAAAGATCTTTGAAGTAGAAGAAAAGTATTTTCAAATGTAAAAAGAAAGGAGAACAAGGAGAGAGATGGGCAGACAGCAAGGCGATAGAGAAAGCAAAGAAGTGGCACGGTTGGGTAATGGAAATAGGGCAAACTGGGGAGCTCAGAAAAGGAATAGCTGAACTAAATTGCTCAAAATGAGTCTCTCCTGTGTTACGTCCTGAGCTGCCATTTATATCTGTGTGGTGTACTGGATATTAGCAAACGGATTTACTCCCATCTCTCTGGTGTAAAGGGGTGACAAGGCAGAGCAGAGCAGGAGCTATGCCGTTTTCCTTGGAGCCTAGGTGAGTTTTGTATTGGGGTCTAATAGGCCCAGAACCTATTCGGAGCTGAATTGTATCACCCCCGCCCTACGCAATCATCTGTTCTCTGGTGGGGGAAAGCTGGGAAATCAAGCAGCTTCTCCCAAAGTCAATTTTGGTTCTCAAAATGGAGCCAGCTTGAGAAATTGTCATTGATCCGCTTCTGAACTTGGAGCAAATTTCCATAAAAAATAATCAGATCCTCCCAGCTGCCGGAGTTTGTAACGGCGCGTCTTTCACCGGTGGGACGGGCGGGCTGGGAGAACGGGGCTGAGCAGCGCTTTGGTTTTGGGTCCCCCCCTCTTCACCGTACCAATTCTGAACAGGGAGTTAGGTGAGGGAGGGGATGGGAGACGATGCCTCGGCCACCCTCTTCGAAACATCTTGGCAAAAATGAGCAAATGAAAGCAGGTTGTTTGGTCGGAGCTGATGGATAACTGTGGATTTGAAATATTAGCAGGTGGAGTTTAGTGAAGGGATGAGCAAAGTAAAACCGGAGGAGAATGGCAATGCTGTTTGAAGGGTAATAATGAACCTGATAGAAAAATTGCTTTAACCGTTTTGGATCTCGTGGAAGACCCAAATGTAATTTTATTTTATTGAGAAAATTTAATTGCGTTTCAGGCCAGCTCTGCTTTCCAGCTCCGCTGTGAAGCACAATGCAAGCACATGTCAACGCCTGCCCCTCCCAGAACTCGGGGAGGGCTTTGCTGTTTGCTGTTCGCTACAGTAGAAAGAGACCTTCGTGGTCTTTTCCCTCCAAGGACAGCACCAGTCGTTTGAGCAAGTGATGGTCACCTGTACTCACAGGTATATGATGTATTTTTAGCACCTGCAATAAATTACTTCTTTTTTCCTTACAGCTTCTGGAAACAATCCCAGTCCCTGGCCTATTCATCAGGATTGTTATATTTCTGCTGCTGAAAGGAGGGAAGTACCTTTTTCTCTTACTATTTATTAGCATGTGCCACAGCGTGAGGGACCGCGCCGGGGAGGGGAACCCCGTTGTGAGCAGCACTGGGTAAACACAGCAGAAATGACAGCGCGAGCCCTCATCACAGAGTGTTAGCAATTCAAACAGCCACGTCAGTCAAAGAGTTTGAGAGAAGGGATATAACGCAGGCGAAAGGAAGAATGTGACAGTTTGCAAACACTGAGTGAGTTGCATGATTTTTCATAGGTGTGTTCGTTCTTTAAGTATCTTGAAGGAAATGCAAATGAATTTTATCCTGGACAAGTCCACGTGCAAGCTGGGTCTGTTGGAGCTTTATGTTAGACATGGAGAAATTTCCTTCTCTGGCAGAAAGGGCTTTTTGAAAATTTTAGGAAATTATCCAAGGCCTGGTTTTGCCTAAGAGCACAGGGGGTATATCATTGAGCCCTAGGGAAGGGCAGCCTTGTGCTAATCTATTAATAATAAGCAGAAGAAAGTAGTAAAACAGAAGCAGTGCAGTAAAAAGAAAACCAAAAACCCCACCAGACAAAACCTGATGATTTTCCAAGGTAAAATTTGGGGGTAGCTGGAATGTATTGATGTTTCCTAAAACAACCAATTTAATCTCCCCCCACTGCAAAGGTACCATCAAACTTAAGAAATTTAGGAAATTAGGCTAAACATTTTCTATTACCCTGAAATTTTGCCTTAGAGAAATGATAACACAGAAGGAATTTCCTTGGGAAAGAAACGAGTAAAGGATGCTGCAGAATTATTTTAGTTAAACTGACTGCAATGCTAAAAATGAATTCTGGGGCAGGACAATGAAGAAACTCGTACAAGAATATTAATTCCGCTTCCAATCATCCAAGGAGTTCAGTCAATGAAGTCAGGAGCGAATTCATAGTCTGTCTGGTTTCCACGGGCTTTGGGGAGGCCCTGCCAGTGCTATTCTTTCCTGCTAGACTTGCCCGTGACTCTTCCATGTTACTAGTGGAAATAATTTCCCCTATGGAGAAGCAGCCGCCGCTCCCCTGCTGCTCCGTCTCCGCTGCGGATTGCTCCGTCGTACATCGGATCTTCCCTCAGTCCTCGCAGGCAGCACCAAGGGCTGCGCCTGCAGGGTGTTCTTCAGCCTTTTGCCCGGTTATCCAGGCACAAAACGCCCATCCGACGCTGATCGTGACGGACAGTCTCCTCCCGGCGAAAACACCCTCTGAGCACTCACCTCTGCCATGGTGCCTTCAAGGAACTGACCCACTCATTATGGGAGAGGAGCGCTTGGGTTTACGTCATACGTGACGTTAAAGGCAGAAAGGGAGATCCCAAGGCTGAGACCCCGGGTACTCGTCCCGTCGCTTTGCTCGACCCCATCCCTGTCCCTCTGGCTCCCCAGGGAGCCCCGCTCGCCCACGGGCAGCCTGTATCCCCTCGGTGAGGGATGCTCCAAGGCCTCTCTGAAACCCCAAATCGAAACACGAGTGTGTCGAACTTCAGAAAGTGTGGCTGCAAGGACTCAGTAATTCCTATCTGTAACACGTTATAAAGTCCTCAGCCAGCGGGCACTAGGGCAGCGTAAAATGGTTGTTTTAGCCGTATCACCTCTTACGGTTGCTCGTCCCCCGTGTCCGTGGAGGGGCGGCCGGCAGCACGCAGCCCCGCTGATTTAAGCTCGCCAGGCTCCCGTGTCGGCTCTCTTGCTGAAGCGCCTGAGCTGCCCGACAGGACTCGGCCATAAACTGCGCGGCCCAAGGAAGACGTTGCTTGTTTTCTGAAGGACAGGAGGGAATCGCCCCACGTATGTCCTCTATCTACTGCCTCTCTGGGCAGGGAAAACACAAACGCCTTTCCCACCATTTTATTTATTGGCTTTTCTCTGTTTCCTGGGAAAAGCCTTTTTTTTTTTTTTTTTTTTAGTACTTTTGTGTGTGTGTGTGAGTCTGTGTGGGGTAGGCGTGTGCGTGTGTGTTTAGGAGGTTAAAAAAAATTTCTTGCTGTCAGCAAGTGATGTTACAAACCTGCTCTGACAAGGCTGGTTGTATATTTACAGTTGGTGAGAGCGAAGGCTTCATCAATCTTCACGCTTTGAAAGGGACAGGCCCGCTCCCATGAGCACCTGCTCCGGGAGAACAGCTGAACTGTGACTTTCCAGGGAGCTAGCTGTAAATTTTAGCCATTCCCCCCGCAGCCCACGCATGCTTGAGCTCTTTAACCTTCCCAGGCTGGCAGGAGTCCCAGCAATCAGTTTAGTGCAAAGACTGGGGTTCTTTTTAATTAACCTTTTGTTTCCCACTGCAGGTGTTGCAAAGTTTCTTAATGTTAAAAAGGAAGAGGGAAAAAAAAATTGTTTGCAGAGGTGCATCCACTCTCTTCCACTTTTTGTATGCTTGGTGATCAAACAGGATCAGCCTTTCTCGTGTTTCCCCTCCGCGTTTCCCTCTTGGATGCACGTCTATAACAGCATCTGCTGGGAATCCGCAGCACGGGTTCCCTTTAGGCGTCTGCGGAAAGCATTCCTGCGAGTGCACTTCAGTTTCGTCCTGCAAGGTCACGTTTCCTTCCTTCGTGAGGCACCTGCTTTTCCAACCCACTCCTCTTTCTCCAGGCAACTTTCCGCAGACGCTTGACTCCCTCGGTGTGTTGATGTTCTGTTTAATTAGTCTGGCCTCTCGCACCCAGCCCGCCCGGCCAGGGGAAGTTTGATTAGAGACTTGCTGAACACTTCTGCTTCTGCAGCCTCCGGCCTTCCCAGAGTGCTCGCTCGGTGCAAGGAAAAGAAACAAACCCTTCCTACAACTCCAGCCAGGCCAACCTGTGCTAACCCTCTTTAACGGTACGCTGGACGAGGCCGGGGAGAGGACAGAGTTCAGAAAATGCAGTAGGAAAGCACAGGGAGAGGATTTAGACGGACCACGCTTGGGAGGTGGAGCAGTATTTTTGTACGTAAAAGCACTTGGTTTATTTCAGGTAGGCTGTCCTATAAAATAAAGCTGTATCACTTCAGGAGGGAAATATTCCTGCGCTGTAGGAAAAGGGAAGTATTGTCCTGTTTGATCAATACAATTATTAGTAGAACAAGAACCTGTTGTATCTCTAAGAAAATTCGTATGTGGAGATTTATCACAAGGAAAAGATACATTTAAGCCCCACTTAAAACAATAAAATATATCTTTGAGGGAAAGTTTCAGACTTTTCTGTATAAGAGGAATAATGGTTTCTATAATTTAATAGGTGCTAAATTTGGTGAGGAGTGCCAGCAAATCCATTTCACGTAATGATATTTTATCTCCCTTGAAATGGTCATTTTCATGAATGTCTCTTTATTGGTTCCCTTGTCCCACAAAGTGTCCAAGGTGGTGCTGCTCACCCTCGAAGGCCGAGCACATACAGAGGCAGGGATGCCTACAGAAACCTATTAATAACGGTGACACAAAAAATGGGCAGGAACTGCATGACAGTTAAATGTGCTCCCTATAAATAAAGAGCATTTCTACTTTGACCCTCAGGGCTGTGGCTTTTTAGCGCTTGCTTTTGTAGGAGTTGAGGTGGTCACAGCTCCTAAAAACTAGAGATAAGCTGCGAAGAAATTCAGGTGAGGATAAAAGGGAAAAAAAGGGTTTCCAAAGAAGATCTCACTGAAAGTTTCAGCTAGAAAAAAATCTGAAACTGCCCTTGAGTGAGGGATTTTGTTTACATAGGTGAGGGCAGTTTGCTTCTTGGGAAAAGGAGTGATTTATTCTCTTAGGTATCTAATTGCAAATTCACAGAGCCAAACCTTTTCCTCTTGTAGCTCTACTGAGACAGACGGGAGCATTAGTTACGAAGGTTCACAGATTTTTAGAACCCTCACAGTGTACATCGTATATAAACTCAAACTCATGGTTATGGTTTCATTCTGGTTGGTACTTGATGCTGACGAGAGGTAGCAACCACAATCTGTGACTGCTATCACAAAAAATAAACTGAGTTTCAGGAAAGGGAGCAAAGAAATCTTTCTTGGGAGAAACAAGCAGAAAGTTGGAAGAAAATCAGAATAAAATGGAAGGAAGTGGAAAACACACAAGGGTAGGTATCAAAAAGGCAATATATGATATTAGAGTGTGCTATATACACTTGGTATAAAATGGCTGGTGACATTCACAGTCAACACAAGGTCTTTGCTGCCTTCCCTCTCGCGTGCTGTGTACCCGTAGAATCAAAATTGCCTGAGTTTTGCCCCCCTTTGAATTCGCCCACCTTAAGCGGCTGGTTGCCTCCCTGGGAGCTCCTGCAGACCCGCCTGTGTGGAGGAACAAGGATGTGCCAACCTGTGGTCCTGAAAGCGCAAATTCAGAATGAAGCAAGGAGCAACACAAGTGACAAGATGAGCCGCTGTGGGAAATGAAGGGAAGACTGTGAAAATGGTTATAATAAATAACAAGAAATGTTGCATGGGCCAAAGGAATAATAGATCAGCAATGGAAAGACTCTAAAAGCTGCTGAGAATTATTGATAGACATTGTGTAAGAAAAAAAAATTTAAAAAATCCCTGACAGTTTTGCCTTCATGTTCACAAAGGCGGGTGGCAGGGCAGATGCCAGAGTGAAAGATAAATTTCCTTTTGCATAAAGAAGAAATATTGAAGGAAACCGAGCAGAGGTGATGGAGAAATTAAGAGTGTTAAAAGACCCTGAAAGCATGTGGTCCATGTCAAAGCCCTTTCAGGATTTTGAGCTGAGTCAGCAAAAAGCAAGAAAAATCTGTTGAGGAAATGAGAACCTCTTTGAAGACCAGTAATGGAGAGGTTCCTGCAAGTGTCAAGTCCGGAGTCGGAGGAAGCTTTCCAGAAATGAAAGTCAGTGGTACAGAGGAATGTACCATGCATGGCCAGGAGGCCAATGTGTATTTTAACCTGGGGTTGCAGTAGAGAAATAGTTAGGAGAAGTTATGAGTTTAATTAAGGAAAACCATCAAGGATTAAAAAATTGGAAGCTGCGCCAATAAAGGGAGAAGAAAACTGACAGCGGCTTTCTGAGGAATTAATGCAAATCATTGGCCAGGGAAAGCCAAAAGATTTAACTTCTGCAGTGGCAGGAAAGGTTGGATATAACACAGTCGCAAGGCGTATTCTGGAGTAAAAGTGGCAAGTGTGGGACATGCAAGTGCCTGGCCGAGCACTGGGCTGCTGGGTCCTTGCAATGAGCTGCTTGTGAGGATGTGCTGCCTTATACCGCCCTGGCTGCGAGCAAGCATGATGCTGAAGGAACTTCGGGACACAAGATAAAGCGATTATTGAGGTGAATTTAACTGAAGAAAGCACAATTCAGAGTCAAGAGAAAGGGAACAAACACTACAAGGGTTTGAGGGTGCCTGGCCTGGCTGGGGAACCAGCAAGCACGAGTTCAACCCAAGCACTGATCAGGCAATTTTCTGTGTTTCTGCAACAAGTTTCAATGAAAGATTTCTGATTCATACACTCTAAATTAATTAAAATTCCAAGCATCTCTGAAGTAGGTAAGTGCAAGCTAAACAGCTACCATCAAACATGGTGCATCAGACTTTCCAACGGTTAACCAAGAGGAAACTGCTCTTCAGAAACTTGACTAAGTGTTTGGGGGGGAAATAGGATAATTTTTGTTCTCTCCAGCTGTCTGATGCCCATTTATTTGGTACCCAAACAGCTTTAAAGCACTCATTATCATTTTGTCTAGAGTAAGCAGATAACAGGGACTACAGGGAGGACTTTGCCTACTAAATCTTATGTCTTTGTTTTAGGAAAACTGCCTGTTCTTCTACAGAAGAACAAAATGGGAGCCTGGATCTGTACTTGCAACCAGCCTCGACAAGAGCTGCTGCTCACCTGTGCCGAGCTGCTACTGCGCCCCGTACCTGGCCCTTCTTAGCTCTGCCTTGTAAGCCTGGATTCATTGAAGTTTTTGAGAATGAATCCACAGAAAAAGTCCCAGGAGCAGTTCAGGAAGCGGCAGGGACAGGAGGGGGTGAGCGGCCGCCGCAGGGGTGCTGGCCTGGGGGGATGTGAGGCTATGTGGGGGCCTTCCTCTGAGCTCCAGAGGGCTTCTGGGCAGAGTTGAGCGGGGTAAAGAAAAGGGAAAGAGAACCAAGAGAGAGTTTTTCCAGTGCCGCCCCATAGCAAGTCCTCTGCTGCCTGTGAGGGAGCGCGCCCCGACTGCCTCAGCCAGCCACGTTTGGCGAGGAGATGGCTGCCCCAGCAGCGCTGCGTGTCAGACCCCCCACATCCAGGACTGCTCAATTTGTGCCTCGGATGGAAGGAAATGAGGAAAAGAAGAAGAAACACGTCCCTGCGAAGGCCAGTGCGTGCCCTGCTGTGGGCTGGGACAGGCCCTACTGCCCGCGGGCCAGCTGCCTCCCTGCGCCCATCACGGACTGCTCCTCGGGGGGACCGGCGTGGCCTCGCAGAAGGCGCAGCACCTGCCATGGCGAAGTATGAACTTGGCTCAGCTTCTGCGTGCACCTTCCTCAGGTAAAGTCCTGGGCGGAGAGGGACCTGGGGGGGGGATTGTCACTCTGTGCCCATCTGGGAAACGGGCCCCGTGAGGCCGGTGTAGGACCAGCACCGTGCGGGCGCGGCGGCTGGATCAAACCACCCCGCCGCGGCACCTCCCGGCTGCGAGGAGCCGCGGCGGCTCTTGGGCGGGAAAGCGGCGGGTCTGGGGCGGGCGGCCGCGGCCGTGGCCTCCCCCGCTCAGCTCGCGGGCCGCCGGAGCGAGCCGCCGGCAGCGCCTCAGCCGGGCGCGCGGCGGAGCCGCCGCTAGAGGCTGCTCCACACCTCATTAAATAAACACACCACCGGCAATTAGCGAAGGACCCCGCGCGAAGGCGGCCCCGAGCGGGCGGCGCGTCCCTCCCCGCGGCGGGTCGGAGCCGAGGGGCGGCGGGGAGGGAGGTCGCGGCGCCCGCCGCCTTGGCTCGCTCGCCCGCGGGCGCGCTGGCCCCCGGAGGGTCGCTCCAGACGGAGGGCTCCCGAACGGGGAGATTTTCACCTCCCCTTTCCCATGTACTGGAAGGGTGCGGGGACATCTGTGAGAACTTACACCCCCAAATAAGTGTATTTATATACAGGCGGGGCTCTGCTCTGGGGTCCCAGCCATCTGGGGGCTTCGCCAGGCAGAGTCTTGCAAGAAATGCATCGAAACTGATGCCGCGGCTTCCTTGCAAACGTCTCCTCGAGAGAGAGATTTGCAAGAGATTTTATTTGCGAGTTGGGTTCCTTTGTCTCAGAGGAGCCGGCGCATGTGGTGTTTGTTGCTCAGGCTGTACCCCAGAAATTGATTCCCTTTTCACTTTGGTTTGAAAAAACCCCAACAACAAACAAACCAACCCGGAGCTGATAGATACACTCATGTAAATAGCAGCCGTAGTGCTGTAGGATCGCTTTGCCAGGCTGAACGCTATCAGCAAGTGTTGGTGTGCTCCTGTAACTTACACCGAGAAAGCCGCGGCTGTTATTAATCTCAGTTCTGCTGTGAGCTGCCGCTTTCACAAAACAATATACAACTTCATTCAAGCATGCTATTGTTGTTGTCTGCCTGGCACTTTAGGCTGCTGAGTGAGGGAAGGTTTTATAGGCTCAACATTTACAGTAAGTAAATATCAGCATTTTCGCCAGCCTCCTTCCTCCTCTCCCCAAAGCTCAGACTTTATTTCCGCTCCTCCCGCCCTCTTTTGCCACCAACTTGATCTTATTAGTCTGCAAAATTATAGCCTTGTCGTAAACCTGACGTTCTGAACTAAGGAGAGCCCTTAGCAGCTACGCTCGTATTTTCATTTTGTATTTTTCATCAGTGACGTTGGTCCAGGTTTGGTTTTTTTTAATTATTATTATTATTACCTTTTTGTTAAACACTGCTCTGAAAGGATAAAGCTGGAAAGCCCTATCCATTTCCTGGAAAAGCCAGTTTCTGCCAGCATCTGTCATGCCGTGTACACTATTATTTAAAAACAACTGCAGCAATGGGCAAACCAGACTATATAAGGGGTTTCTCTCCCTCTAATTCCCATATTCAGTGGCGCACAGTATTTCTTGTGTAGCCTCCCTGTACTGCTGAGGAGTGCGTAGGAAGGCTAAACAAGAAGCAAACACTAGGGAAGTGCTGGTGTCCTCTTTTTGCAGGCAGAGAGGGAGATAGAACTGCATCCGCGCGGAGTGGCGCCGGGCTGGAGGCTGCAGCTGCCCACCGCTCCCTGCCCTGAGCACGCTGCTTCCGCGGCGGGGAGACGCCGACTCCAGCTTCCAGCCAGCTTTTCTCCCAGGGAAGCTCACTTACAAGGTGGGCCTCGCTTGCCCGTTGCCTCTGCAAGCCCTTCACGCCGTAAACGCTGCTCTGCAAATTCAGAGCCACAAATGAGTGAAGATGATACAGATGCAGCTTGGAGGCTTCAGACTTACTTGCAAATGAACGCGGGTTCTCAGAAGCACGTGTGATTGTATCTTTGGGGGTAGCTAGGAGGGGAGTAGAGTCACAGATGATACATTATGCAGTCTTCTCCTTACACTTTAGGGGAGGGGGAGAGAACTGACATATCAAATGTGAGAAATCAAAACTTCGCTGTTCAGTTAGGGAGGCTGTAAAGGGAGCATCGCCCGGGTCTGAGGGGGGAAGAGGATTTTCTGGGAAACAAAGGCTGTTCTGTGGCTGTTCTAGGCAGTCCTAGTGTTAGGCAGCATTGCTGCTCTGCCTTTTAGTGATTTTATGGACCTGATATTTTAAGGCACCAAAGGGAACGATGATGTTCATTCGACATGTGAGATTATAAAATGGTGAAGTGTTTGTTTGCATGGCCTGGATTGGTAATGTCTACTTTAGAGAGCTCGCTGTTTTATTGCCCACTTTCTGGTGGAGAATACCAGAAACAGAGAAACAGCAGAATTATTATTATTTGTTTTGTTGCAGTTAGGTTTTTATGAAGATAGGTGTACAGATGGATATACAGATATGCATGAGCAACTGCAAATGTAATACAAAAACACAGGATTTGCTTGCAGGAATTCCTGCCAGCCTTTGAGTCCTTTCCCAGGACGCTTGTTTGCTGGAGAACACCAGTGGTTTCCTTTAATGGGGTATGAAAAGCATGCGCTGGTACAAGGAAGATTTGTGGGCAGAGATGAATAGATGGACCATGTAGGCCATGTGGGTTCTCCTTCAACAGCTCACCATCGCAGTCATTGTGCAAGCTGGATTTTTTGCACCTCTGAAGAGGTGGGTAGGTATTCCCTGGGGCATTTGGGGCTGGAAGTCTCCCCGGCTGGGTGATGTGATAGTAGCAACACATGCACATCTGTACATGTTTTTGCACTTGATGGTGCATATGGTTGTGAGTAGAAGTACCCAGGCACTTTCAGGGGAAAAAAAAGCCTGCTGATTTACATATATACTGTATGTTTCCTATAAAGCAAGGTGGCTGGGCAGCGTGATGTTTTGCTACGATGGGTGTCCATTTCCCATAGCTGAGTGTTGTTTGAGGGAGTAGGTTAAATTGTGCCTCTAGGTACGCGCCTGCGTTTGATACGGAAATTGAGAAACCGCAGCTGATGCGGTGTTGCCGGTGCGCAGCTGGGGGCAGAACCGAGCCCGCGGCTGGGACAGCCGTACAGGCATCGCTGCCCGCCCGCGTTCCCGGGGTGCTGTGTCTGCGCTGCGAAATACTCCCCTCATCTTCCTTTTCTCTTTTCTGGAAAGACCTCCTGAAGCATTTGCTGTGTTTATAGCTTTTTATGGGACTTGCAACTCTGGAGTTTCATTGCTGCTCCATAATCAATGTTAAATTTCCTCATTTTATGGTTTTAAAGATGTACATGCTCTACTCTTACAAACTCTGTAAAACGCCATTAGTGTGTCTTGGGATGATCATATTTTGTTTACAGATGCCTTGCTATTGTAAGCCTCTGTCTTTCTATGGTACAGTTACCAGAAAATGGATTAAAAATTAAATGAACATATTGCTTTGTTTGCTTGTTTTTAATGAAAGCTGTTTTCCAATTAGCTCCTTATTTGATTAAAGATTGCATCTGAGTTAATTGTGTGGTTTTGCCCAGTTTACGATTCTTTCTCTGAGATAACTGGGTCAAGTTTTGTTTACATTGTGACCCACATAAACTCCACGGTAAACCACACTCACACCTCTTTCCCCGGGCCAAAGCAGTGCACGGGGATACGCCTGTAAACTAAACTAAATGCGCAGCTGGAGGCATGTGGTTATTTGATGTCAGCACGTCTCACTTCTTCAAGCGAATTTTCATCCCCAGCTCCAACTTTGGGTTACATATTGGATGAATTTTATAGCCTTTGGTAGAGGGAAAAGATTGTCCACAAATTGCGTGTGCTATTCATTTATATCCCTAATGATGGGTGTGTGCTGGAGAAGCTCTGCTTTGGACTGTCTCAGTGAGGAGAGTCTTGCAGCCGTCTTTTAAATGCTGTTGCACCTTGGTTTGCAGTGCTGCGCCAGGCTTCAGACTGTTCCTCCAGCCTTCTCCGATGTTCCTTTCTTTCATCATGGGCTCCTTTCTCACCACACAGCTTCGCAAGGGTGAGAACAATTTGTGAGGCACGGCTGATACCAGCTTTGCCCACAATGCGCATCACTGCCAGAAGCAGTTACGAACCCTGTGTTTGATATCCTCCCGCTTGGTGCTGGCGGGGCCATTCTTACAGGGTCACTGTCCAGCTGCCGCGTCTCTTGTGGACACAAAACGGTGGTCTCTGTGATGGCTGTCTTCAACAGAAATCGTTCGAGACCTTTTTCTTTTTATACTGTCCCATCGTATGGATTGACTTTACAATCGGTCTTTCCATCAACAACTCTGTAGATACTATTCACAGCCTGGTGATCTTTGCTAGAAGAGCTCGGCTATCTGTTGGGATAGACGTAGCCACAGAGAAATTGGTACAGAGGTTTGATGACCTGTGTTAAGCAGGAAAAAGAGATCACCGCAGCAATTGTATTTGTGGCATGTTGTCAGCAACCAGCTTCCTGATCACTTGTGTGAAAATACCACAGTGAAGTTTGCAGAAGTCAGTCCTTTTTGGCTGCTTATCAGAGGATGATGCTCTCTGTTCTCCCCAGGAAATGTGTGGATGGGAGCTCCAATGTCTGTAGATGACCTGAAATATATAAGCCCTTTATCACACGTATTGCATTTAATGCTGCTTTTCTCCTTTTAAGTGAAATGTTCCAAAGCAACTGGCCGATTTTTCAGCGTTGTAAGTTACTCTTTTGGCTTTCTGGTGAAAAAATGTACAAATCTTATGATGATAATGATGTTCCTGGTGACTGTGAGAGTGTTGAGTGACCCATCACAGTCAGATCTTCTGCTGGGTTTGTGTGGCTGTTGCGAAAACGACATTCAATTAATTTGGTTAGGAACATTAAAATTGATTATTGTCCATGAAAATGATAATTGGAAAATCAGTTATTGATTAACATAAGACCAAGATTCCAACTATCTCAACATAGTCGGAACCTGTGTGAAAAAAACAACTTTTCATGACTCCTGCCGTTTTAGCCGAGAGGTACGTGCCCTTCGTTTAGTGCATCGTCCCAGCGTGGATCCTCACCCATCTTCTCTCGTGGGCTAGAGAAACTGGTCCGGATAGTAAATAGGAAATCTGGGCTGACGTCTTTACTGCCAACACCTATTTCTTCATTTCTTCTTCGTGGTGTTGCTACCTAGACGTCATACCAGACGCCCTGGGGCTTCCCTTCTGGCTTAATGATAGGTAACAACAGAAAAATTAGTCCAAGAGCACCTGGTTCTCTGCCTGCTTGGATGGGAAGGGACGAAACTGTTGCTAATTCTGGGTCTCTTGAATGGAAGGAAGCACTGCTTTATTGCCACTGTCTCAGCAGTCAAATGAATGTCAAAAACGCTGCTGTTTTCTTATGTTTACTATTAAAAGCAAATGTAATACATATTTTTATAATTAGTATCAGCATTATTGTTGTGCTTACACTAGGAAGCCCAGCTGTTGACTTAGCCCTACCTATGTAGGGGCTGTACAAAACACATCGTTAAAAGGAAGCCTTGGCTGCGATGAGCAGAATCCGTTACTTGCATATGCGCGGAGATTCTGTAATTCTGATTGCGGATGGTCCCGAGGAATTAATTGACAGTCGTGATGTTGCTCCAAATTGACACCGCAATAGCAGAGATGAAGCTGGCCCAAAGCGTCTCTCTAGCGCGTTCCTTTAGCAAATTAATATTACGGTTTTGTCCTCATTCCTTCCGTGGAGTGCCTTTGCTGCTGTATCTCGCCGCACTCTGCAGGGACGCAGCGAGGGTATTTTGCAGAGACAATGTCTAGCTTTGCATTCGTGCCTCTTAGGAGAGACTACCTATGATGCCTTTTTGGCCTATATTTCATATTGTTCTCTGCGAATAACAGGATCTGATGATTGAAATCTACTACCTGGGATCCGAAATGAATTGTTTGCTTTCGCGTGAAACGTTACGCTTCTCCATTCCCGTCCCCTTTGCACACATATACATATGCGTGCATTCACACAGACACGCCGGGGCTTCATCATACGGCAAATTGCTTATACACATGTAAGCAAATATCTTCTCAAATCATCTCTTATCACCAAGTGGGGTGTGGTGCTTGTTGTTCGAGGGGTTGAGGTTGCCTTTCAATCTGCCAGGGCCAGCCTGACACCAAAAATAAACAGCATAAGCCTGGAACGGTTGTCACAAGGGGCAGAGAGAACTTGTCAGGCAGGAGTGTGTGAGCCGGGAAGATGATAATGTGGCATGACACTTCTGAAATGAGACACCGGTTGCCATGGTGAGGAGTCAGGAGGGACTATCTCTCCAGAGGCTGAAATAAAACATGCTTTAAATGATGTTTGATTAGAATTTAGATCATGTAACTGAGTGGCTGGACCTTTTTTTTTTTTTTTCCTTTCCCTTTTTTTCCCCTCCCTTTACTTGTTGTCGTTGTCGTCTTTGGCGGCTGGCAGAGTTCACTTTGGGAAGAAAGGGCTCCGGGTCCGGAGCAGCCCCGGCTGTAACCCCCCTCGCTCCACCATTTCCAGCGTGCTGAGAGGTTACTTAGTTCCATGCCCAGTCAATTATGCTCCTTGCTAACTCTGCTTGCATTTTCCACTTGAGTCCATCATAGTTTAAACCAGTTAAAAATGATTCCCTCTGTTCTGAAAAACAGTTAATCAATAACACCCTGAGAATATTTCTTGTCTTCGTTTGCTTTCCCTGACCAGTCTACTCAGGGTATCCGTCATCCTGTTAATATATATTAAAAATTCAGCCCGTGAAGGCTTATGCACAATATCCTTCTTGGACTCTTCGTATTGCAGGAGGGTGTGAATGTGTGCGTGCGTGTATGTGACCGTCTAAGTGGTAAAAGGAACCTGAAACAGAAAGAATTGAGAGAATAATGCAAAACAATTGTCCTTGTGGCCTTGTAAATGGAATGGGACGTTTAAAAGTAATTTTAGCTTTCTTTGCAGTTTGAATGCAGCACACAACCAAATATATTTTTCATGTCTTTCCCAACAGAAATGGACAATAATGGAGCTGGTTCTGGGGTACAGAATTTCTAACTCTGTGGTGATTTTTGGTATATCCAGACATTTAAAAATCTCGAAGCAGGTATCCAGTGTCTGCATAATAACAGTCAGCCAATTCCAGCGCTGCCTGGATGCGGACAAAAGCACTCAGAAGGGCAAATGCACCAAGTTCTGCTCATTTCAGATCACCTGAGGGCCAGCTATTTATTGATGTAAATCAGCTAGCTCAGCTGGGGCTAATGCACACAGAGTACCAGGGCCTAGGACTTGCTAGGTGTCATCTCTCATCGGTTGTGAGTGGAAGGTGTTAAAATACAAGGGATTTTTTTTTTTTTTTTTGGTTGCTGGAGAGAGCTGAGTTTGATGACTCACTATTGGGAGTCATCGTTAAGTCCCCACTGGGTAAGTCAATGCAGAAGCAGGTGTTATTGGCAATTTTTTGACTGAAAGGCAGAAAGTCAAATGATCATGGAGACTCTCCTATAGCCTACACTGGGTGGAGAAACTTTGTACAATGGTAAAATTCCCGTGAAACTGTGAACGGGGGGTGTGTGTAGCTAATAATAATATTCTTACATACACACTGCAAATGAGCTTCCCCTTTATCAGCACATTTACATTGTGGTCATTTGCTTTGGTAATTGAAATAGTTACACCAGGCCAGTGAACGTGTGACTACAAGTACGTTTTTCTCGGCTATTAAAATCTCTGTGCAAGACCATGCTGATTAGAGTTTCTATTGTGTGTATTTAGAGAAAAAAAAGACTATATAGTGGCTATGCATGAGATGGAGTGTATTCTAGGAGTCAGAGGATGCCCTGTAATTTATGAGAGACAAAGAGGTACATTAGATATTGTTAGAATACATAATAATCCTCTCGCAATAATTTATTCGGCTTGCAAGGTTAGGATCTCCATAATTCTTGGTTGCACTCTAATGAAGACTGCTGATGCTTATTATATATTTTTGTGTACATTAGAGGTACCTGTGAATATATGGATACTGTACTTGCCTCCTGCTACCCCACTACTCATGGAGCTGCCAGTGGGACTATATTGTGTGGGCCATTTGTCTAAATAGTCCAGGAAAGTGCATCAGCTGTATTGGCTTCTTGTCAGCGGTTCTCTGTAACTTTGGGCCCATAAAATCATCTCCTGCAGATTTAGCCTGCTTTTCTCACGCTGTTAGGTCACCTCTGGCTCCGGGGTGACGCAAGCGTCGTCAGGAAGTTGTGGTCTTCAGCAGTACGTGCTGTCCATCTGCAAATGCAGACAAACCAGGTAGATGTTCCCCCAGATGTTTTAAACTGGGCGCTCAAACCTGGTTAGTTTGTTGGTGGGATGGGGTGGGGTGGTCTGGCCTGAGAGGAAAAAAGGGAGGAAGGGGAGAAATCAAAACTTTCCTTCCTGCCAGAACTCAGTGACTTCCCATAAAACTTTTGTTCCAAAATCAGTTTCTTTTGTTCCAAAATCAGTTTATGATTCCACCCATAAAGTCATTTCCAAGTGATTTATTACCATCTGACAGTCCACTCCAGGATTTTGGTGACACTACATGGGTCTTTTGAGCTTTATGTTCAAATTTAATGGTGATCACTGCAGCCAAATGGATGAAAAATACCCATTTCTTCACCACTGTTTGTTGTATTGGCCTCAGGGATTAGAAAAGTAGGTCTTTTATTTAGTTACACTTGTCAGCAGCAATTTTGATGTGAGTTCAATTGCTCAGTTTGGAGTTCAAATGTTCCGGTCTGAATACAGCCGCGTGGGGTCGTAAAGCATCTTGAAAACTGCTCTGCTGCTTGCCCCACGTCTGCCCGGAAAACTGCCCAGGGACTGTGATGGTCATTGCTGGGTCTAAATACCAGGTACGAGATGGAAGTAAAGCCAGAGAAGAAAGGGAGAGTCCTTTGTGGAAGAACAACAGAGAGAACAGAGTGCATGGGTGAGAACCTTGCTGGAGGCAGCACGGACCTTCGGTGGGTGGGTGGGCCATACATCAAATGCGTGCCTTTATGTTGTGGAACAACAAAGTGGAGGCAGAGTGGTGGGAAGAAGTAAGGAGCACGTATCAGATGAAGCAATGGGCTATATCATGTTCAGAGTCTTGCCCTACAGTAAAAATTCTTGGTTCCTCTAGTCCATGTTCATATTCACAAGGCAATGGAAATAAACGGGGGGAGAGAACGAGGTAAGGAGCTCAGTGCTGAGAGAGCTGGATGAACTGGTCGAGTGATGCCAACATTGGAGTAACGAGAGGAAAACCGTAGTTTTGAATGGGGAAGCCTCAGTCTCTCACTCTCTTGATGGGTGCTTTTCTTCTGTCGGAGACTTGCGCTCCTGGCAGCCTCAGCATCTAACCAAGATGCTTTTCTGCTTAGCTGATTGCAGTGTGTGTGCTGTTCACACGATCCGTAGGAACCAGTGGTAAGGAAGGGGTTAAAATTGTTTAACTATAGGGCTTTTCTGTGCATATTAATTAGGTATTGCTCTATTTTATCTCTATAGTGCACTTTGTACAGCAGTTTTAAAAACGCTTTAAGTAATGTTTGCTATGCTTCCTGCGGTCTAATCTGCCAAATAATTTAGGTTGCCCATGCCATGGAATTTACGTGACACTGACGTAGAAATTAGCCCTGAAGTGCTGGAAGATCCCAGAGCTGCTGATTATGGTTGTCTGATAAGAGCATAGGCCTATAATGATTTTAGACAATGTTTTCATCGAATGGTTCATCTGGTTTTGAAGGCAGTCAGCATTCTGATCGTAGAGACGCACGTTACGATCCTCTCCACCAGCACAGAGCCACGGGACAAGGCACCCCTGCGGGCTGCTGGGCTTGCAAGGCTGCAACATCGAGCGGCGGATTCTTGCAGCAGCGCTGCGTCCCTGGCCTCGATTCAGGCAGGATCACTACTTACATACCCGCACGTTGCTTCGTTCCCCTTCCTGATTTGGGACTGTGATAGCCGTGGAGTCCAGCGAAATGGCCTCTGTCAGCACAGGGGTTGCTTTGCCTCCAATGTGGTACCTGGCCGGCGCCGAAGACAAAGCTCTTTTTCACCAAGGTGCTGCAGGTACTCAGGAGGCAAGAGCTGCACTCATTTATGATCCCTTTGGAGCTCTGGGGGAGGCAGATGCTTACTGTGGAGGTGTTTGCAGATACAGGGATCATGGAGACGTCTCTGGGGATTCCAGCAAGGCCGGGATTTCACCCTTGGTCCAAGGTGAGCTGGTCAGCCTTTTCTGCCCTGCTCCTACAGGAGCCTGGTCGCAGGCGGCGTAAGTCACGGCGGCTTCTCTGAAGTTGGGTGAGTTACTCAGTTCGATCCACCTGTAGATCTTAGTCTCCCGTTTCAGGGCAATATTTCTTTCCATTCATTCCAGCTTCATCTATTTTTTTATTGAATCCACAGTGAGGTCACTACAGAACTATAAACCTCAGTAACGTGTCTCTTGGAGAGTGCTTGATTTCTGCATATGGCTGTCTAGAATTTACTCTGCCTATTGAACCTGAATGCATCTAATCAACTTCTGGGTACAGGGTTCTACAGGATAATTAACAAAAAGCAAAGAAGAAATGATCTGGAAATTATTATATAGCTTCTTGAAGTACCTTCTGTGGAAACAGATTTTTTTTTTTCTTGAACCGAGCATTAAACCTACAAGATTCTTCCACAGGGAGTTTTCCAAGTTTTCTTTTTCCCATCATATTTCCATACTCTCTTGTCTTCCTTTCCTTTGGCCAAAGCACATACCGCGTTGCCACAACATTTGCATGTGCTATTGTAGCACACAGCTCTTCTGATCCCACATCAGGTGTCAAATCTTTAATATGATTTCCTACATGTTTGACTAATCAATGCAGAACATCATCATGAAAGATAATTTTGCCCTCTGGCACTTCAGGGACAGGATAATGAGGCCTAGTGTTTTCCATTTTTTATTCTTCCACAAGAATCTACATTTTTTAGTCCCAGCTAATTGATTTAAGTTCATGGAGGAGGGTTTTTTTTCCCTTTCCCTTCCAGTATCTTGGATATTAATGGATTCTAGTGAGCTAGCAGAGCTGTGTGATCAGTATGTTTAGAGATTCAATATACTGCCGTTCTGACCTTTCGGAAGCCAGGGGAAAAACATCAGGCCCAGCATGTTGATCCCCCATGAACACTGAAATCTCGGGCAGGTTGGAGCCACTTGAGCTGCCCGGAGACAGGGACTTTCTGCAAGAAGGGAGGTTTGGTCTCAAATCATTTGCCAAGCAGGAGGGAACTGAGTCTCGCAACCCAGTGAGAAGTGGGGAGATTTATGGCCTCGCTTAGGCAATGGCGGAAGGTGGAGGGATGGAAACAGAGGCTTTCAGAAGAGATCGGGCGCCCGTGCGTGGACACGGGCCAGATCTCTCAGCTTCTGCTCCCCGATTTCATCAGAGAATCGTTATCCCCTTCCTCTTCAGCAGGCTGTGAAGCCGTGCTTTTTTGGAGGAAAGCTGGGCAGGCTCCTCAACGATCATCTGTGGAGCTGAAGGAATGGGACGAAGCCCTTTCCAGCAGTAGCTGAATTCCATCCATCCATCCCAGCAAAAATATCTGTTAGTCTAAATATCCTTCCCTGAGGCAGCGTGAACTAGCAAGTAAAAAACTGTTTTACTTACCGAGGCACCACTGCTAGCATGATAGCACTGATCGAACGTTTCCCAGTCCGTGATATTGTCCGTATTGGCCATGGATCCACTGGGTTCACTGGATGAGACCTAAAAGGGAGTATGTTCCTGCTGCAGCATGTACCTGAGGCTCTAAAAAGTGTGAGCTAGACATGTTTTTATGAATAATTCGTATATTTCTTCTGTATTTTACCACCATTAACTAGAGTTATTCTTGTATTTTTTTTTTTTTTTTTAGGGATGGCAGCAGCTTATGACAGATTTGTTTAGGGTTAGCCCCATTCATAAATTAAGTGGCAGATAAAATTTAATTTTTCTTTTAAGAAAAGCCTATAGCTCCTTAAATTGCTCATTTAACATCACTGAAAAGTAATACTCCACTTTAGAATGGACATCGTATTAACTTTAAAAGGCCTATTTAAAGTGACGGTTGTCAGTGAGTGAAAGCCAGATATGGTAATTTCGAGTTACAAATCAGAGTGAGGAAACTGTAGAATGGACAACCTTGTTAACACAAGCGCAACGGAGGAAGCACCGGGGTCAGAGTGCCAGCACGGAAAGGAATAAAGACACAGCACCAAAAATATGTCCTATAATTAGGGCAGCTGTAAGAGTCAAGGTTGAAGATTCTTCACCATGACATGTCTGATATAGAAAAAGTGATAGCCAAGAGTAATCACTTACAGGCACCGAGCCTTAAAGGAGCAGCACTGCCCTTCCCGGCTGGGGCAGGGCAGCCTGCAGGACAAAGAACGGGGGGCGCGGGGTGACTCTGGAGCAGGGCGTGCGGGGAAGGCGGCGGGAGGGGTTGGAAATTTCAAGGGTCAGCACTCAAAGGGACCAAAAACTAGAACAGATTGCTCACTCAGCAGGGAGGTTTTCTGATCGTGGTGTGGAACGGTGGTAGCTCAGAGGGCGGGATGGGTTACCCTGTATGTTGGGGGGGTATCCCGGGTTTAGATCCGAGTGAACGGGCACAGAATCCCCCCTGGGGGGACACCGAGGGAGGAAGGTGACAGGAGGAGGCTGAAACAGCGTGTGTTTGTGTGGAAGTGGACGTAGGCGTGTATCGGTACAGCGGGCAGCAGGGGAACAGAAGCTGGGGAAGGGAGAATTTGGTGGGTACACCACCGCACAGTCATTCCCATGGCACGGAAAGGACCCAAACTCCGAGCAGCGAGCAACGGGAGGGCACACATCCAGTTGGATGAGCAGCAGAAGGTGGGACGCACGACTGCTTCCTCCACCTCGGCCCTCCCCAGGGCCAGGTGTTCATGGAGGGGAGGGACAGAAAACATCTGGGGTCTGGTTCAGGCTCCCAAGGTCAGCCTGCAGAGACCTGCCCCTTCGTTTGGGGTTGGTACGTAGTAAAGCAGGAGCTGGACCCGTGTGCGGCACGCTCCACGCTTCCTGGGGAGCCTTCAGGGACCCGGGGGGCATACAGAGGGAAGGAGCGGGGAGTCATCCTCGGCGCCCTGGGCCTGCGGACCTGGAGGAGCTGGTGCGACCCGGCCTGTGGCGGTTGTTTGGGGAATGCTCTCTTCTGTCTGCAGTGCTCAGAGGGCGATCCCTCGCCAGCTAGGTCAGCGTGGGGCAGGGGGGCAAGGAGACCTTTCTGTTAGCGGAGAATGTCTCTGTATAATGTTTCCAGCTTCCTGGGAATCCTCTGGGATCTGTGGAAACCTTCCAGGCTTTCCGCCTCATCTGTGACCCTCTTTGGCAATGGTTGTATAAAAGCCCCAGGAGGCTGTCACAGGAGAAGCCGTCTCCTCTTCCGCTGCCTTCTGCTGTATTTCCTCGGGGAATGATCCAGGCCAGGCAGTTCCTGTGGAGTGACATGGGCACATCCTTTTCTTCCTCAATCCCCACCTCCTCCATGGGATCCACTTGGAAGGATAAAGGAGATCCAGGCTGAACTAAGTGCCTTACCCCCCAAACACTCTTCTTGCTCTACATTAAAGTGTATTCCGCAAGAACTGGTGTAACGTGATGTAACCCACCTCCAGCCGGGCTTCCCTGTTGTGCGTTTGGGAGCCCTCCGGCTGGAGCGGGCACGCTGGGCGCCGGGAGCTGGGCAGCGCTTGCTCTCCGGCTCCACGGTCCTGAGTAGCCCACACCACCGCTCCGGACAAGCCCTTCCTCGCCTAGGCGGAATCGTTTCTTACAGCGTTTAGAGGTTTATCAGTAACAACGATGAGCCCTTAAGAGAAGGACTTGGACCTTGCTTTGGGCTGCTGTCTCCCATTGCCATCACAGGTTTGGTTACCTGATACCAGTTTTCGCCTACAGGCTTGTAGAGCCAAACCCTTCTTCAAGGGCAGGAGAATCAGCCTGCCTCTGTGGACCTCTTTGGCATCCTTCGTCCGTCAGCGCTCGCTGTGGGCTTCAGAGGCTGAGGCGAAGAAGCACCGCTCCTTTGCGCAAAAGCCCCGGGGACGGAGTCACTGTGGCACCGGACGAGGAGTTCTCTGGCAGATCGAAGGCTGTGAGCGGTTCAGCTTCCTGCGCAGCCCCTTTGTCAGCCAGGTTATTTTGCCTTTGTCTTTGTCAACCTGTACTTGGGGACGCTAATTCGATTTTCCATTGAGAGGTGCGGATATCTATATTATTTTCCTAAAACTCCAGAGAATATTATAAATTTCTTTTTATTGCTTCCAGCCATGTTATTTAAAGTAATTAACCTTAATTTATAAATTTTTATATCAAACTGCCTTTTAACTTTTAGAACTGGCAGGAGAAGTCCATTTCCCAGGGCTCCTAATAGTTCTCCATTTAATCAAAATTCATCCATCAGATTCCAGTGTTAAATCATCTTTTAATTGGGAGTTACATTCTGGTTAATAGTTTTATAATTCGCCGCCTCTAATAGTTTTTACCACAGGGATCTACTCCATTTTTTCTCACTCTATTATTCCTGGTGTTCAGCAGGGACATTTTAAAAACGTTCACTTCCCCTGCCTGTTCTTTGTGATCTCATTAATTCTTGATAGCAAGTTCCCTTTCTCCTCATTACTGGAGCATAACTACCTTTATCACTAGGTGAAACCTTACTCATTTCTACAAGTGCACTCCTCTTTTTTTTTTTTTTTTCCCCTCTTAAAAAAAATAACAATCTGCAGTTTATTTCGGCAAATCAGATTACGTGTACTGCGTATGGTCTTGGCACTTGACACTATTGAGATTTCAGACTGGAGATTTTGGGGGCGAGAACTTTCTCCAGCTGTGCATTTGCGCAGTGTTTCTCGCAGCGGGGCTCTGACGTTAGCCAGGTTTTCTAGGAGATATTTCCGATTAAAAATATAAACCGCTAATACCGGTGACATAAGAAAACAATCCAGGAGTGCTAAAAAGGGATTGATTGACAGGAACGGCAGATCCTTTTGGCGGGGATCGTTCGATACGAACCCGCGTGCCTTTTGCACAGGACGTGCTGGTAACTGCTGCGGACGCTCACCAGCACGAGAGGAGCGGAATCGGGGCTCGGCATTTCTTGGTACCGAGCGCTGGCCTCCTTGCAGACGAACTCCGCGGTGTAGCACTTAATTGTCAGGCACGCCGCATGCAAACGGCCTCGCTCGGTGCAGCTAAGCAGTTAGGGCACTGCTACATTAGCTCGGTATCCTCCCGAAACAATAAAAAGAGCCCAAGGAGAAGTAAATAATGCTGTATATGAGGTAGTAAAGCCAAGCTTGTCGTTTTTCAAAAAATGCCTAGAATTAGCGTAAAATTAAATTTGAAACCTTAATCCTCCAAGGGCTGATTCTCAATTTGCAGATCCACAAAACCTCTGCAAATTACCCTACCAATCCTACCGACAGTCTTATAGGAATATGTTATATTGACTACCCGAAGCCAGCCTCTGCAGAGAAGAGTACATTGTAAAGTGCCATTGGGAAGAGTAAGGAAAAACAATCTCCCAGGGTTTATATCTTAGTCCCGTGAACAGGCCTGTAGAATCATTTCATATATAACTTCCTATAAGAAAAATAGGATGGACAAGTGTAAACAGAATTATTATACAATTATAGTGGTCCTCAGAATAACTATAACACTGTCCACAGCAATTTTTATGTCTCCATAAACTACCAGCGCTGCAGTATTCTTTTAGCCCTTCCTCCGCCCCGCGCGGTAATGTAATAACTTTTCCAACTTCACGTATGCATCAGTGCGGCAATTTGATATGACAATGATTGCGAAATACTCCAGCAGTTTTAATTGGCTGGTGTTGAGATCATATCACCAGAAACAGACAAGATCTTATCTCACGTATGACTTCCATCCCGCCTGACTCTTACAATATTCATGTTAATAAGGATTGCAGGCATTAGCCAAGTATTAAGTCCTCAGCTGTGGTAACTACATTTAGAAGCAAACAATAATTTCACAGACTGCTGGCCACCCTTTCCTTTGAGTGCAGTAGTGACAAATAAATAAATAAAGATTTAACTTTTCGCTAGGTACAAGCTATATCTAAGGAGTTTTTATGTCTGGAACCTAGATTTCAGGGTTTCTTACGAGAAATAGTACAGTAATTCAGCAGTTAAAAAGTCGCCAAAGCTTGATACTGTATCTGAAGAAATTACCATAGAAATCTAAACCAGTATTACGCCTCCTGTATGCATAGCAGGCATACTATTACCTCCTCTTTTGTTGCTGCTGCAAACATTCACTTGGAGAGACCTTATTGCCAATGAATTTTTGACAGAGGTCAAAGTGTTTCTGAGTGAAACTGAAAGGGGTCCGGGACTTGTATCAAACAGCTGACAGCATCAACAATAGTGTGTTTACTCATCCTGCATGCTGGAAAAATTAATTAGAAGTGTTTGGGAGATGTGTTGAGCCGGCAGGAGCCTTGTACGCTTTTGGTAATGAGCACGCCGGCCTTTTCGGGGGTGGAGGAAGCCTTTCGTTGGCAGTAGATCTGTTGCCTGGAGATCGTTGGGGTTTCTTTGGTGGGGGTATTTAGCAAAAACGCGATTGAGTGTTGCAATGAGTCAATGTGCGACTCAGGTGGGAGATCCCCCATGGATTTTGTTTCACGCTGTCAGCAGTGACACGAGTGGCAGATACAGACGGGTCCCCAGGGCTGCTCTGAAGCTTGGTGCAGCCCCATGGCAGTCGCGGCGTGAGGAGGCGGCTTTCAGCGGTGCGTGGGCGGTCACGACAAGTTTTTCCTCACTCTGCCAAGTTTCTGGCGTAGCCACGAAAGGGGCATGTGCAGCCGTCCCGTTCTGAAAAGCGCCCGCGGTCCCCGCGGAGGCTGGCCGTGGGGGTTAGCGGGCATCGCGGCGTACGTGCATCTGCAATCGTTCTGAACTACAGCCAGCAAACGAAGGTTCCATTTACCAAGAGGTCTGAGAAGTAAATGCGCAGCTTTCACTGCCCTCTTTAGATGGCAGCCCGGAGGGAGAAAATGCAGCGCTCTGTAACAAAACACCTGTGAATCAACCTGTGGTTTTTTACATCTTTTTAAAAAGGTCCAAGTTCCCTGAAACATCTGTTCATTTTATAATGCTACAAATTCTTCCCAGCTTTAAAATTCTCATTCTGCCAGGAATGTCATCCGAAAACCCACGCAGAAAGGTGGTCGCTCTGTCGCGTCACTCCGGTACGTGCCCGTTCTGGTAGGACTTCATGGGATCTTAGTGTGTGCTCGACTGCAGAGGAATGAACACCTCAAGACACAGAAATCAAAGCATGTGTAATTTTTCATATTTTATTTTGGCTGATGTGCACTCAGGGCTCAGTCCTTGCCGTACTTAACCTCCCCCTACTTTTGGGTCATTTTAATAACAGGGGAGAGTACTCCGTCCTTTTAGGTAGTAATGCTGAAACCTCTCAAACGCTTTACAAACTCTTAGGAAAAAAAATGCTGCAAGATTTAATGCGATGTGGTAACTTTTTTATAGATTTTTTGAACTTTCCTGTAAAATTGTTGTCATCTTAGAGGAAGAGCTTTATCCACCTCCGTGTATGCGCATGTCTGTAGGAGTATAAAACCCCCTTGTTCTTAATTTGAGTGTTTCAGGATTATTTCAATGGAACATGACTGATTTTTTAAAGAGTTTTGTTGGTTTCTGGCTTTTCTATGCCGTTTTTCATTAGAGAACTTGGTTTTTTTCCCAAGTAATATTGTATGTATCTTGTAGAGATGGCAACTTAGGAGGATTTGTCTAACTATGAGTCGCTGAGGACCTTGGACTCATAGTGAAAGATCTGGTTGTTGGTCCCTTGCAATCACAAGCCTCCCAGGAGTCTCTAAAAGCGTTGCTTTCTCTTTTACATCTACAGACGGTGAGACCGTGGGTGAAGTTTCAATGTTCTGTATTTTTTTCCGTGTAAAACACTGACTGCTACAGTATTATACAGCTTTTGTCTTCACCTGGAGTGTTCAGTGCTGGGAGAGACAGGTCGTGGCAGACTGTCCCCACAAACAGCTCCATGTATCCTGTACTGACCCTGCTCTTCCCTCATGCGAACAAACCCGCTCTGAAATCAGGGCTTCAGAGCTTTTCTAGACCTGGGCCAGCAGGCTCAGCACCTCGCGGACTCATGCCCCAAATTCAGATAAATCCCATCAGCGATGCAAATTGAAGATTGGTTGGACATTAAAACCGGTGCCTTTCATTTCGTGAATATATATACACATACACTTTTAATATTTGGCCACTTAAAATATTCATCAAGTATTTTCATTCTGTTACTCTTCACTAATGCATTTTTAAACGCATTTCTCTCGAATCAGCCCAGTCTCCTCTTTCATGAATCCTTATCTCTGTCCTATGGGCATCTATATCCCTGCCCTAATGTTCCACTGTACAAGTACTGAGCTGTTCATAACCCTAATCATACAAAAACAGATGATTCATTACTGAAGTAGATGAAAGAAGGCATTAAATATTGGCATAAAGGAGAAAAGATAAACTGGTACTAGAAGGTTCATCTCTATTAGCTGAAGTGTTTGGAGACACCACAGAAATAAACCCAGGGTTATAAATATTGCCCTTGATTAGGAACCTGCAGTGAAATCCAGGAGGATGAACTTCTGTGCCCTGTTGAAGCCAGTGGTCTGCCTGCGTGGCTCTCACTGCGGGATCGGGGCTGGCGAGAGGTGGCACGTGCGGCGTGTCCTGGGTGCAGCAGTTAAGGATTTGGGCTCAATCTTACGCCATTGTTAACAGTCATGCAATAACTCAGGAAACACTGAAAGCTAAAAAAACCTTGGGGGCTCTTTTGAACTGCAGTGTGGACCTTAGGGATCTTCATCTGTTGGCTTTTCCTGCCGGGTAGGAGGATTAAGGACTTCTTTTTATTTTTTGAGGCAAAAGGCAGCTGAATTCAGTGGACTTCAGGAGCTGAGGGCATAGGAGAGGATCAGATCTTGTAAAACTTGTGACTAAACAAAAAAAAAGAGGGAAGCAACCCTGCAGTGAAGAATTGCACTCCTGTAGAAGCGCATCAATGCCTTGGAAGGTAATAAATACCAGCGCTGTTTACCGTGCTTGTCTCGGATACGAGCTAGAGACAACGTCCGGGTGGCCGGTAGCAAGTTATCCATCGACGCATCAGCCCAAACCCTGCAGACGAGCCTCAAACGAGGGGCCGGTGGCCGAGCAGGGCGGCAGGTGCGGGAAGGGCGGGCGGGGAGGGGGGCCAGGCCGCTCCCCCGCAGCAAACCTGCCCGCAGCTGCGGGTGGTTAGCAGGGCCCTGGGGAACAAGCCGGGAGCTGGGGGCCAGTCTCTCCCCTCTGGCTGGCTGAGGGGTGTCTGTGCCGGGCTGCTGCAGACTGGCGGGATGTCACCCCTTTGGTGCCTGCCCTGGAAAGCGCGTGTAGAGCTGCTGTTTGGCGCCGAGGCTCTGGAGCGAGGTCCGTGCGCGTGGGTCGTCCGGAGGGGAAGGTAAGGCGTTACTGCTCTCTTCTCTGGGGACGCGGAGGTGGTGGGTGAGGACGTTGCTGTAGCAGTGTGGTGTCTCCAACGTGTGTAGCAGCCTTGCTGTGCGGCTGCGTTTGGCTTCTTGTACTTCTGCTCGGTGGAACGCAGCTGCCGAGGGGATTGTAGGGCTCTGATGTTTCGTTGCTCCTTCTGTGGCCCCTGGGGATGTGCCTGGAGGTGTGGGGGCTGGCAGCCCTCCGCAGCAGAGTGGTCTCTGTCTCGGGGCCGCCCCAAGGGTAGGGGCCGGGGTCCTCCCTGGAGAAGAGGAACAAGGTGAACTTCCCAGGTGGGAAGCCCCTGAGAGTTCAAAATAAGTATGTGGAACAATTTTATTCCCCTTTATCACTCGGGTGGTTTCTGAGCAGTGCTCCTCTGGAGCCCATGTACGGGAGTCCATGAAATAACTGTCTCGGACACAAATGAGATGTCCTTAGGGAGCCAGGGAATCGGGCCGTTGGGAAAACAGTCCCGAGCATCATCTCTCCCTGCCTCCCTAAATTACGAGCAAACAAACACAAAACTCTGTCGTTCTTTATCTCTCTGTGTGGGCAGAAACTCGCCGGGTAGCCTGTGACAGAATGCCTGGGAGGACGGCAACGGGGAGGCGGTTCGAGCCGCTCCTCCCCTGGAGGTGCTGCAGTTTAGTGAATGGTTGAGAAATAACCCAGGCGGTGTCACTGCCTCTCTTGTTCTCTCCACGCGTAGTCAAACAGAAAACATGCAACGTAATCTTGTGTGTTATTTGGGGTGAGGGATAATGGTCTTCAGAATAAACGCCAGCTATTTTTAAAGGCAGCAAAACGCTCTGTCTGCACGCCCCTGTCCACTAGCGGACTGCTGTACCTTCTGCCAAAAAGTGGCAGTGAAGGGAGGAATCCTTACAGAACTAATTTAGTTAAAATTTACACTCCTTGATTTTGTGCCTCTTCTTCCCCCCCACTTCTAGTTTTGTAGCTATGATGCAGTATTGATCCAGAGATCTATAGGATCATACCATGGCTCCAGGTGGGTGGGAGAATTGAGGCCAGGCTTCATTTCCATCTGAATGGTGCAGAAAATAATTCCACTTTCCAGCTTTTATTGCTCAGAACATTGCATTTCTCTCATTGCAGTGTATGGGAATTAGCTCTGGAGGAAAGAAATTATTTTTTTTTTCTCCTTGATGTAGAGTGGAGCAGAAGGAGTCAGGAAGAAGCAATGTAGGGAAGCAGACAGCAAGCTCATTGCTGTTTGAATTAGGTGCAGCTGGATTGCTCTAACGAAATGGGACTTCTCATCTGGGGTTCAAGTGGTGTTTCTGTGGATGGATGGTCCCCAGACTGCAAATTCCTTGCCTGGCTGGGACAGCTTTCTGCAGTAGCGCAGTGTGGTAAATACAGTAATAGCAGAGGCGTGCAGTTGTTCAGCTCTGTTCTAGGCACCGTGGTGCGGGGATGCAGGATGGAAACCAGCAGGACTGCGGAATGCCGAAATGCCTGCAGCTGGGACGTGCCTCTGAGCATCGCTGGTGCCCAGGCCAGCTCGGCGGTCTGCGCGAGCTGCAGTCGTTGGGCTGCGTCACAGACCTGCTCGCGCCTCTTGAGCTGCCTGGGACGGGCTCTCCTGCCGTGTTAGAGTGCGTAGCACAGCTGGCGCTTGGTCCCCACTGGGCCTCCAGTTCCAGCTGGCCTCAGGCTGCGTGTGTTTTCTAGAATGGCTCCAGGCTATATTAAACACCGGCTTTAGGGACAAAAGCAACCTGATGGCTCGCTGGAGCCAGACAGGTTGTCGCGAAAGTGATGAAGTTGTGCAGATGTGAATTTGTGGGTGGGAGAGAACGCGAGTGACAGTGGAGCGAGAAAGTACGTATGTGAAGACACAGACACCTAGCGCTGTGTACTCCAAATCCCTTTCGTGGTACCTCGCTAACGCATGCACAAGGGCCACCTCCAGGCTGGAGAATAAGAGATGATTAAGCTGCTTCTTGTTAAGCCTTGTGCTTGTTCTCCTTTCAAATCATCAGCTTGGCGGCAGGGAGGCGAGTTGCCTGGTTCTTTTTTCCCCACCCTAAAGCAAAGACATGTGTGTGGCTCAGTGGCTGAGGAGAGCAATTGCAATGGTGACCCATATTGGACTTCTAACATGGACATAGTTCATTCCATTTGCTGTGTGAATTTAGCAAATCGGAGAAGTAATTTCCCTGCAAGAGAAGTAGGCTGCCACCTGCTCGTGAACTTGGCAACCTTAAGTCACACCTCTGGTATTATATCCTGCTGGAAAAGTTTTCGGCAGAGTTATTTCCTGCTAAAGGGGGATGAGGGTAGAAATTCAGTAGCATGCTGAGGAAATAGTGCTGCCTGTGTCCAGCCAGGAAAACTTTCAAAATCCAGTGGCATACTCTGATAAACGTAGCTCGCAGGTAGTATCGTTAGCAGGTTAAGACTGGATTTAGAAGCATGGATCCTGGGAACTCCTTGTCAGTGCCAATGTCTCAGGCAGGAGTGGGGGGAAGTAAAAAATAATCTACACGGGTTTAGGTTAATTTATGAAGGTTCATGTAACACTGTAACTGGCAAGATGCTAAATGCTTCTCATATCGGAGAGAGGCTCTCGGGAGAATACCTGTCCTGATGAAGCATTTACTTGTAACGTAGAATAGATGCTTCTACTACCTGGTGTCACTTTAGTCATGACACTTTATATGATAGCAGTGGGATTTTCTTCCCCTTCCCTCCCTTCCCTGCTGCTCACCCAGCTCGTCCCCCCACCGGGGTTACTGCCTGGGTGGGTCTCCTGTGGGTGCTAATCGCGTTAGCACCCTGAGCAGAGCCTGCTTCGGTGCTTCTGGCTGAGGGTGTTTGAAATGCACTGAAACTCGGGCTGCAGGATTTGCGCTTTCTGTCAATGACAAGTGGAGCAAATATTGACAGTGCCTCTCAAAGACTCCAGTTACTATTGCTCTTGTTAATTCAGGGCAAAATTTATCCTCGTGCCAAAGACCCGTGTTAGTCTGTGCTGTTGAAACAGCTGGACTTCCCTGTCCCTTTTTTTGCTGTGTGGGTAATTTGGAGAATAAGGGGCAGACCTAAGAAAACCAAGGATGTATTGTGGTCATCTGTGGGGCTTTTTAAACTTGTTTTTGGTTGTGTTTTTTTTTTTTTTTATCCTCATGCTCTGCTTTCCTGTTTCTAACCTTATGTTGGACCACTTTTTCTGCTCTCGGATAAATCATTTATTAAACTGTTCTGTGGCCCAATGGAAAAGATCTCATTGCAGCGAGAGGCTGAGTGGGGGCATCTGTGGGGCTTCTGCTGAGTTATTGACGCTTTGAGTTCGCCTTCTAGTTCGAGCCTGGCCGTGGCGCTGTCAGACCGGCACTGGCAGTGGCTGCAGGGGACACAGGGGAGATGTTCCTGCTTCGTCTGCTGTCGGGGTTCCTCCGTACGCCGCTGTGTCCCGGCCAGCGCGAGGTGCTTTGTGCTTGTATGTTTGGCCGCTGCTTACGCCTGTCTTGGGGATGGCGAGTTCCGCGCTGTTGACTACTCTAGACAATTTTAAGTGGATTAGGGGCAAGGGAGAAAGGTTCTCGGTGAGACTTTCACAAAATGCTCGACTAAAGGAGCAAAGGCAGAGGAAAAGACATTCCGGTTCTTGTGACTGTCAAATGCTGAAATGAGCTGTAAATCCCTGTCCTAGAGGCTGGAGCACGGGCTTTGCTCCTGCTGGGGATTTTGGCCACGTGTGCTGACACAAGAACAAATCTGGGCGGGGGCAGGTGAAGCTATTGGGTAGGGGCAAGATGGTTTGCACTAGTCAACATGAGCCATGCTTAAAACCAGCTGGTTGGTGTATGGATTAGTTACTTTGCCCATTTCCTTGGATGTTTTTTCTCGTAATTTGTGCCACTGTAAAAGATGGAGTGCCTTGCTCAGGCCCTAAAGCTTTGCTGTACCTTGTAATCCGGGATTTTGAGAACTTGGAATCATGCTAGAGGTCTATAGCACCAGAGACAATGAATGGCACACTCATTTCCAGCTCTGCTTCAGTTACCAGGTTTTGTAAGGCCTTGAGGGCTTCAAAAAGTGCAAGGGGAGGAGGGAGTGGAGGCTTCCATCAGATTTCTAGTTTGGATTATGTGCAACCTAAATAATAGGGTTCTCTGCATCAATCTTCCTTGGATGCAAAATTCTGTGAAACTTTGAAAGAAATTTTTTTGACTCTTGTTACTTCAAATAGGGAATGGGGGGAGATGGAGACAGAACTACAGAGAACAAAATAGTCATTTTCCTCCTGAAGGCAGCAAACTTCTGGGCAATGCTCTGAACATCTCTCTCTTTAAAAGACGCCTAGATTTAAAGAAGAAAAAAAACCCTAAAAAACAGACATGGAAAAAAAAACTGGATTAAACTGTCACTCATTCACAATCTATCCAGGAAACTCATCCATGCCCCTACAGGTAGCTAGTTATCCCATCAGGAATTTCATATTCTTGTCTGTATCCTGGAACACAAATTGGTCCAGCGCTATGGGTCTGCCTTGATTAGGGTCTGCTGACACAGATGTCCACAGCGTGTGTTCCAAAAAAGCCTGCTCAAATAACTGCTTCTTTCCCCAAAGGGATCAAAGGTTGAGATGGTCTTCCCAGAGCTTTAGCCAGGCTGTGCAAAGCATCTGCAAAGTTTAATCCCCTAACCTTTCCCTTCCTTCCCTCCCTTGTCTTTTTTTTTTTAAGGATGGTATAAATGGAGTTTAAGGGTTTATCTTTTTTTCTTTATAGAAAACGGCTATTATTTGTAAAGAACCCCTGGAAAAGAAAGTGCAGCCTTGCCTTTATCTGAGAGACAGTTGGGTTTTGGCTACTGCGTCAAGGATAAAGCCCAGAATACCTCTGTACACTTGTGCAAATATCTAATGTTGACATCTTTTGCCAGCTGCTGTTGTGTCTTCCTTTTCCTTGATGAACAAAATCCTCTTGTGATGTGGCCTCTGAGCGCCATTATAATTAAAAGAATTAAAATTCAATTTGAGCTATTGTCGTTACACAATGCAAAGTTCAACACCACTGAAGGTTGATTTTATTGATTCTGTATTGGGCACTCCGTGGAAATAAGTTACCTCGACACAAACATGGTATTGGCAGTAGAAGGCACAAACGGTCCAGCTCTTGCTCACTTTAATTTCATTGTTAGCAGCCCCTTTCACAAAGAGAAGTTGTGCCGGTGTTTCCATCTTAAAGCACGCTTTTTTCAAGATCATTTCAGTCCTGGAATTATCTCCAGCTTAAAGAGCAATATAAGATTTACAGCCTTGGCAGAAAAATATATGTATGAGAGTTAAACGCTACAAAGCTTGTTAAAATTGTGGCTGTGAGTGGCAGCAAGGAACCTTGCTCTGTCTTGTAGTTTGAGTGGTTGTCTTCGGCTGCTTTTCCCTTGCACCTTTACTATTCAGGCTTGCATATATCTATTTTGTTTCCTTATTTTAAAGAGCAGGCGTACGTAAAGTTTATCTGAATTTTTCAAATCTGTTTCATTAAGAAACAACCAACAGTCACCATCGAACGTCTCTTTATTCAACACAATTATTTCCGAGAGACTGAATATTGACTTGAAATCAGCTCTTCTGAGTGTAAGATGCTTTTAAGCACTGGTGAGAATTGTTCCTGTTCTCCGAAACTGCTCCTCTAAGCAAGGCAGCTGTAGTTCGTGCTCGATGTATTAATATTCACTCGAACATGACAGCAGGCTGGACGGTAGGAAGGTTAAAATTGTTGTGATAGGGAGACTGAGCGTGAGAAGTGAAGAAACCTTTCTGGAAGGTAGAGAGGCACTGGGACAAGAGCCTGGAAAAGCTTGATCTTTGGAGCCTTCTTTTCTAGTCCTTATATTGGTGTTCTCAGTGTGGGGGGGAGAGGCACACATGTTCCTCTCTTCCCTGGAGTGCCTCTTTGCATCGGAGCTTCTGTGTTGTTGCAGTACAATTAACTAGTAGTAATCACTGTGGATTGAATGGAGGTGGGAGAGGATTTCTGGGCAGCTTGCTTGTCTCCACGGGAGGCTCCGTGCCCCTGTCCATGCACCGGGGAGATGGATCGGGAGCAAGGAAGCAGCTGCTAAGACTGAGTCCCAACACGAGAGCGACCACAAGATGTGGTCTGCGTGTGCTTGAACTTTCTTTTCTCTGAATGCCTCAAGTTGCGCCAGGGGAGGTTTAGGTTGGATCTTGGGAACCATTTCTTCCCTGAAAGGGCTGTCAGGCCCTGGCACAGGCTGCCCGGGGCAGCGGTGGAGTCCCCGTCCCTGGGGGGATTGAACAGACGTGTAGATGTGGCGCTTGGGGACATGGGTTAGTGGTGGCCTTGGCAGTGCTGGGTTAACTTGATGGTCTTGGAGGACTCTTCCAGCCAAAACGATTCTGTGATTCTATGAATGTGTCACCTTTCCTATTACTCTGGTTTGCCGTTCCTGTAGTAGTCTTGCGCGTTGTCCAGCAAGTCCGTGATGACTCTTAAAGATATGGCTTAAATCTTCCCCTTGGTACAAATTCTGGCTGGGAGAGGCCCTTGCGGGAAGAGCAAAGGGCTGGATTAAAGCTCCTTGTGTCTGACTGTTGTTATAAAACCAGTCCCCGCGTCTGCAGGCAGACTCGTGCCAGCAAGGCTAGGGACGCGAGTGAGGTCTGTGTCGGCATGCAAGGCTGTTCTGGAGCCGGGAGCTACCCTGGGGCTGAGAAGTCGCGCTACCCGGCGTTCCTGGGACGCCACTGAGCAAGACGTAGGGCAGGGAACACAACAGCCTTTCTCTGCTAATGTTGTGTTCAGCACTTCCCGAGCGGTGTCTTCTTCGGGGGAAAAAGCTGCTTGGGAAGGAGAAGTGTTACTAGTTGTTTTGACAGAAGTAGCAAACTGCCTGGGAAGACCTTGTCTTCGTATTATGCGACTGCTGCTCAGCTTATTGCTACCTCATTAGCAAGGAGTTACCTAATTAGCAAGGCAAGCTGTTAATTAAGTGTGTATTGCATTACTCAGCTTTAAAAATTCTTGTAGAGGTTAAATATTTTGGTGATAAGGAGTTGCTGCTAAACTATTTTCGTTCTGTGTAAATTTCTTTCATCCGCCAGAGCGGAACAAATCCTGAACTGCTGTAACCACCCCAGATTCGGGAAAACCAACCGAATTTCTCGTGGCGGGGCTGGCACTAATGAACAGTAATAATTTTTTTAAAAACATATAATGGAAAAGACTTGGTAAGGTTAATAAGATAGTAGAACCCCTGTGTGTTGAATCAGTCTTGATAAGAGAACAAAAACTACATGTTTGCTAAAATAACTTTAAAAACAAATAACATTGACTTTCCACACCTAGTGGAGACCAAATTTTCACTTGCTTGCATGCCTGCTCTCCCGGCATGCTAGGACCTGTCACCGTTCCGGCTCTCACCAGGACAGTGTGACTTTGATTTTTGACTGCTGGGCAATCTTTTTCATCAGATGGAGCTGGATCGCAAGGTGGAAATTAGGTGTCCCTGCATCTTCCCACTCCTTCAGCTCACATGAAAATTTTGTGTTGAGGACATGTATCCACTTCCTACTGGCCCCACCGCATGAAGCTTTGATTAGCAATTATTTCTGAGATATTAAAAAACACAATAGATGTTGCAGGGCTCTGGATTTTCCGTTATGATTATTAAGGGAGGAGAAAGGCTACGGTTACAACTCAATAGTTATTTCTCCATGTCAGAATGTAAATTATTGGCATAGCCATATGATCATATGTGCATGTATGCTCACGTACCAGATACTTATATGTGTTAATTGTGTCTTCATTTGCGTTGATTAGTTGAATTCCGATTTTTACGTGTTTTCTTGTGGGGGATAGAAGCAACTAAAGCAGACAGTACCAAGTGCTTTGTTCTTGCTCTCTTCGCAATGCGTCTTCGCCCTTACCCTACTGCTCCTTTCTGTATGCGAACTAGGATAGTAAGGCTTTAGACGTAGCTTTATGGAAGAATGAAACCACTTCAGTTGTTACTGAAGAAGACACAGGAGTGACCTCTGTGTGCAGGGGCTGACTGTATGGTGTCCATACCATGTCAGTTCTTCAGCTGTCAGTAAGTTGCATGAGGACACAGCGCTGATCTCTTAGGCTCGTAATCTCCGAAATAAGGCTCTCTTCAGTAAGCACGTGTTTGCTTACTCAGTGACAGTCTCGTGAGCAGCTTATTTGCTGTTGATTCTCAGGTGTGTAAGCGTATGTGCTTAGTATCCGGTGAGCATGTGTTTCCAGTGATCTCTTTCTTTGGGACCCTGAGCTGTAGGACTGTCATCTCTCTGGCTGCCTGCCTTGCGAATGCATTGCAGAAACGCCACAGCGGTAGCATTCTGGTGATGGGACTTCAAATAGTGCGTTTCCCAAAAGACGCTGGCGTTGGATTCTTACAGAACTGTGTAGAAATGCAGTTGTGGAGCTGGGCTAATCCAGAATACTGGAACACCACGCAATCGAAAATGTGCGTTACCTTTAGCTGTCAAATGACTGAAAATTAAAGACAGCCTTTGAAATAAAATCAACACCTGGAAATATGAGACAGTAGTGCAGAGGCATCTCGGATGAGATGCGCGGCTGCTGCGGGACAGGGCAGGTACCCCACTTTGTGCAGCGCCCGGCACCGGGATGCCCGGCGGTCCCGGAGCACTCCTGAAACAGAGGTGTGTGACCTGTCCTTCCAGACACCGAGACAGCACATCAGGGTGGTGTCTTTAAAGCAGCAAGTGTCCACTCTACCTGTTTCATAAGGACTTTTGGGAAAGGAAAAATAAACTTCCCAGTGCACAGCTTCTCTTGGGGTGAAATTAGAGGCGAGGAAAAAACGTTTGGGGCTTGTATCACTGATCGCGCTATGGGTTAAAATTCTTATTTGATAGTCGATAAAGATAAATTACACACAAAAATAGCTACCATTGCCAGAGCGAGCTGGCAGTTTGCAGAAGGGGGTATGTGGTATCTTAACGTGCAGTCAGTTGTAAAGGCTTGGGAAAAAAATTTTCAACTGCACATTATCTGAGTGAGCTTCCATATTTTACCATGACACCGACTCCGAGACTCATTTCCCTGGGTTAAGTAGTGTGGGGTGAAGTATCTGCCGCTCTCCTTCTCCCTATCCATCTGCTGCGGTATTCTGGGCATTTAACCTGGAGCGCTTGCTGATGTATGACCAAATCAGAGAAAAGAGGCCGCGCTGTTTAACCCTCTCCCTTTGTAGCTGCACTTAATGAATGTCACACAGGCCCACTATAGAAATGATGGAACATCCATTCTGGCAGCATGAACAGAGCCCACCGTGCAATGATATGGTGAAATATGCTGAAAATATTCACAGGAGCCTGTGAACATAAACCCATGATTATTTTTTTTTCCCTTAAATCTCAATATTTTAGCTGGTTTCCCCCCCCATATAATAAAAGTGCAGTTCCAAGCAGCATCTACTTTTTTGAGGGGAAGAAAACTCTATTTTCGTTTTAATGTGGCTGTACTGAAATTGCTAACTTATGCTAACCAAAATGTAATTATGTTGGCCATGCAGGTCTTTTTGTCTTTCTAAAAAATGTCTTGCAAATAAGATTGCAGGTCTTAATGACTCTATCCAGTAATTCCTGGGCTAAATTCAAAGGTGATGAAGGTAGGGCTATACCTTCTTTTGCAAAAGTTATTGATGTGTAGGAGCGTGCTGTCTGCTGGCCCAGTTCTTCTGCCTTCGCTCGTGGGGAGTCGCAGCTGGTTGTTAAGAACCTGTGCTCCTTTGAGCAAGTTGCCGCTCAGCACCTTGGAGCAGGCGGGAGCGAACTGCGAGTGGAACAGGAGGAGTACGTCGCTGCAAAGCAGCTCGTGTCATGAAATGCGAGAGTCTAACCCTCGCTCCTTTCACCGTGTCATGCGTCTTTCTCCACTGAACTATGTTTTCCCCCCTTCTGAATACAGGCTACGTCTTGCTACTTCTCACCGCTAGACTTTGCACCAGATCTCCTCTTCCCTTTGGGCTTCATTTGTGTCATCGGAATTCAGGTGGAGAGAAAACGCAGTGAAACTTGCTCTTGGTTTGAACGGCTGTACGAAGCCTCCTACGGTACTTAAGTTCCCCTAAAGCACCATGATTCATCAGCCTAATTTAAAAATAAATAAATCGGTTGTCTCGCTTCAAAAAGAGAATATAAATTTTAAAAGCTGGTGGCTAATTACTTCTGTTAGACTCGGCTTCATGCTGGTAGCAAACGCCTGTCAACTGTTCTGCCAAAGACTACGGAAAGTACTAAGAATGTATAATGATTTCCTGCATGTTCCTGTTAAAGAGGATGCTGTGTTCCAGTGATGCTTTTCATAGAATTCCTCCCCAAATAAGAACACCAGCACCCTTGGGTGTCCGAGTGCTTTCCTAGTTGATGTACTCTTAATTTACAAAGAGAGTGTTTATACTGGAGCAGGGAGACCAAGAGAAGCTTGGATCTCAACCTTTGCTTCTCAGAGATAATCAGCAAACAGTGTGAGCGTGTGTGTGTGAACACGGCGTATGTAAATACATGGATGAAATACTATCGCTGGGACCTTCATTTCACCCAAGCTATTGAATCATCTCATCATAACTGCTTGTTATTAACCAAGTGGCATAATTCCAACTTAAACTTCCCCTTTGTTTACTAGAGACTTGCTGAAGAGCTAGTGCTGAATGCTTAATTTTCAGCCATCTAGCTACAGGTATTTATAGAAGGACCAAGCAATGTTGAACTCGGAGCTAGGCGATGAGCAAGCTAGGTGTGAGTCTCGGCTTTATTTTTAAAAGCAAATTTCGGGTCTGTATTTTAACAGAGAAAAATCTTACGACCATGATCCATTTAAATATAGGATGATGAAAACCCAGAAGGCACAGTTTCTAATATTTACACGCTCACTTTAAAACATCAATTTGTTCATTCTTTTAACTTCCACAGATTTTCTCAGGCAGCACGGGGCTGAGTGTGTGGCTTATCATGTCTGTTTTCCCCCGTCTGTCAAATGAATGCTGTCGCTCCAAGTGAACCTTGCCTTCTGTTCCGATGCACCAGGCAGGAATTTGGCCTGTTACCACTGCACAGAGTGTCCGAAATAGCATTTTTACCATTGATACAGGGAAATTCATGCTGACATGAATACAGCACTGTGAGGTCCTAGTTCTTTTGCTGAGTTAAAAAGGGAAAATATGCCAGTTGTGGAGCCTGGAGTAATAGTCTTAGTCAGATGCTACTTGGATGAAATGTTTTAGCGTTCCTGTTAAATGTCAGGGAGGTGAAATAGTATTTCTATCAAAGTTAAGGGTAAGCAGCCAAGTTCTAGGGTCTGTTTGTACCCGGATAACCTGCTTTCCCGCTGCAAGGAACACGGGATGAACAGCCCAGGAGCACGGGCAGGGAGTGAGCCTGGCACTCGGGGACGAACGGGTCTCTCACAAGCTTCTCCCGCTGCCTGCAGGCGGTTCTGTGTGTGCAGAACTGGGGGGGAAGGGATGACCTGCCCTCTTCCCCGAGTACGGCTGCTGTGAAGCAGTTGAGCAGGAGCTATAGCCACTTGTGTCTGCGTGCGGCTGGCTTGCTCTGTGCAGTGCTTTTTGCAGTACTTTCCAGGCAGTATTCCAGCTTGTCAGATGGAGGGAAGGGAGGTGATGCTTTGCATGAACTGTCCTCGTAGAAGGTTACATGCTCCTTCCCCCAGCCAGCCCCCAAAGTCGAGCATTTCTTACGTGATGACTGGAGGCTTGAAAGAACGAGCGATTGCATTGTCTGCCCCTCGGGGCAAGAGCAACTCTGCTCTGGACATGAACCTGCTTATTTCTGGTCAGCAACTCGACTAAAAGGGGGATTATTTTCTTATTTCTCCTCCTTTTCTTCCCTCTCTTGCAGGCTAATTCTGCTATAGGAAAAAACCTGACTAATGTACTTTCTCAGCTGGCGTAACGGAGCAGGCTGTGCTCCGTGTTGGTTCGTGGTGACTCAACGCACATCCTCCTTCTCGCAGCTTCTGCTAGAGCTCAGGAGAGGTGAAAGGGAGTTGTTAATCATACATGCTGCTGTACATCTTAATGTAGGTGATAAAATTAGGATGGAAAGGTGGATGCGGCTTTGAGGCTGAAGGACTGTGCTTAAAAGAGCTCCCCGCCTTTGGGAGCAGCGCGAGAGGAGCGAAGCTCCTGATGGAGCAGGGCTGCTGACAATTCGCTATTGACATGAGAAAAGAGTAGTAAAGGCATCTCAACAAAGTAATTTAGATGTTTAAATGATGCTGTTAATCCTCTCTGTAAACAGGACTTTAACAACAAGCTGTACCTGCTCTTTCTGTTTTCAAATACTCTTCCCTTTCCCTGGCGGAGAACCACCAACCTGATTAACATATTAAATGAAGCAGAACCCAGTGCTATCTCTGCTCGTTACTGCTTCCTTATGGTATAGGAGCAACTCCCAAATTACCAGTTACAACCATCCTCCACCCTCCTAACCCAGAATATCCGTATTTTAAGGACGTTGTGCCACGTGACAGAGGGTAACTGCATCCCTCAGATTTTGGGTTCTTAGTCTTCAGAAAGGGTTTTTTCTTTAGAAGTCTTAACTTTCCTTTTAGAGTACCTCAGTGCTGTCTGTCCTTACCTCCCCGCACAGTCTGCGTTTTACCCCTTGCTGGCACAAGTCCGCGTACGCTCGGCGACGCGCAGGCTCTCTCCCGGAGCCCCTCGCGCGCCACGCTCCCTACGCCGGCCGGGCTTGACAGAACGGGTGCCCCAAGATAATTAGGCACCTTCTGCCCGCAGCTGAAAATCGAACCGTCCCCGCGCTCATCTGGAGCCGGAGCTGAATAGATGGTCGGGAGAGCCCGGGGACAAGGGGAGCGGGAGGGTTCCCGGGGCAGTGCCGGGGCGCTCCGTCCTTCTGCAGGAGAGGCTGCGGGGACGGCATCAGCTTTGGTGAGCCGGGGGCTGCCCTGCGCCCGGCTGCGTGTCCGCAGCGCCCGGCTGCAGCGAGGCCCGCGAGAGCCGAAGCCGCCGCGACGCAGCATATGGGGCCCCGTGGGGGTGCGCGGGAGGGGGGCACGGAGAGCTGGGGGAGGGGAGAGGCATGCATATAAATCATTATTGGCGAACATCTCAGCTCTTGAGCCAGGCTGTCGCTTGCCGCTGCTCGTGGTGCAGCCCAGACATAAATCATAATTCCCCTACAATAGATCCTTTTGCAGCCGCCATCAGGAAAAGTGTGTTGGTTTTATCGATTTTTTGACACCGGGGCCCTGGCAACGGCCGCTCTGAATCATTATGAAATGAAACTGATTAGGAATTCATGGAATACTAAATAAACTTTACGAGCCCGTTGTAAGTTTTTTGATGCATGGGGAGCGGAAAATGAAAACTAATGATATAAAAATTACACAGCGTGCTGAGTATTATTATACTGCTATTGATTTGTTTCAAACTGTACATCAAAATCGAAGTGTGCTGGGTGTGCTTGGCTGCAAGGCTGATGTTCAAAAGGTTTTGAGAGGGTTTTTTTAATGCTGGCTCCAGCATTTTTTGCCAGCCAGAGAAGGTTAGTGCCGCGGCAGAATTGCTGAAGTGCTCCCTGCACCTGCCTGTTCTTCTGCACCCACCCTTTGCAGGGTTATCTCTGACTTTATTCTCCCGTTTGCAAGTGGACTCTCACGACACAAAAAATATATCGACGGGGATTTTAGCCTAAGTGGATCACTCCCCACACGCACTTCTGCTCTAGGGAATTTTACTTCTGTTCCTTAATAGCCAACACGGAGAGAAGCCCAAGACGCTTGACAAACATTTATGCAAAACTGCACAAAGGGATCATTTGTTCTGCCACTAACTGCGGCCACCTCGGGAGAGAAGGATAACAGCTGGTTATAATGCTGCCCATCAGTTTGGGGCAAGAACAGATAACTTACCATTTTTTAAACTTTTCTTTCTATAAATAGACAATTTGTAACATGATCATAATAGCCCTGTCCGGACTTAAAATCAATGGAAATAATGAGTAGAATTGGTGTGATCTATTTGCTTCCTATTTAGTATTTTTGACAGCAGAATTTAACAAATTTAAGTAAGGAAAAGAAGGTAAGAAGGCTAGGGTTGTTTCGGTGTAGCCTTGAGACAAACTGCTGAATAAGAGCAGGGGTGTGTGTATGGAGAGTTAGATATGTGGCTGGTTGTGTCATGGCATGTTTATATTGAAATAAGAGGATCCTCGTGCTGCAGCTTCTGTCCTGGCTAGAGCAGTTCAGCTCTACCTTACCGTGCTGTTGAGCTTTCCCCAAAGCACCCGACCTGGCCCACTCCTGCAGGCAGGATGCTGCAGGATGCTCCTGCGGCTCGTTCCGTTATGATTTTCTTTAGAAAAAACCCGCCCTTAAGTCACTCGCTTGCTGCTTCATGGTATCTATGCTGCTTGAGTTTCACGTGTTGCAGAACCGTGATGGGACACGTGCTGTTGTGTTTAAAGCGTGATTTGGAAAAAGCTTTTTCCATTTGAGCGCAAAACCAAGCTCGGATTTAGAAATCTCGGATGGTGTAAATGGATTTGGCAGGTGATGGGAGCAGCAGTAACACCGGGGCAGAACCAAACCTCTTTACTCCTGCAAAATTAACACCTTAGCACTGCTGGCATGGGCGCAAAGAGCTTCAGGTGTCCTCAACTGTGGGCCAAATACTTAAGCTCTGGAGGATTTTGCAAAGTTGGTAGGTTTGGCGTTCTAGGGGTCTTGGTGAAAGCTGTGCGGGAGCTGCAAAGGTAATCCTGCCTCCCGTGCACGCGGCTGCAGCGAAGGGATGCGGTTTCTCGGGGAGATGGCTGATCACAGGGCTCTGAGCATCTCGGAGAGCGAAGTCGCGTGCGAGGGCAGGAACTGTTTCCGTAAGTGAGTGATTATGCCGTGATAGCTGGCGGTGTTCGATGGCCTCGGCTCCCGGACGGGAGGCAGATGGGGTCTCGTGGGGGTACGGCTGCTGCTGTAGGATCACCGGGCGGCTTAGCTGTGCTCTAATGCAGGGCGCTCCTTAGAGGGAGGCCCCTGCGTCAGCTCCGTTTCTAGCTACTGGTGCTGGTGATCATCTCCGGCCTAAGCATATTGCCTGTAAATGAAAATGTAATACTAGTGAGTAGGAAGAAAATCCAATGGAATCAAGAACAAGAGAGGAGGAGAAAATTTAAGCAACTGGAAATAAGCTGCTGATCCACAGAGGGCTAAGCTGCCATGTCCCTCGGTAGTCCCCTGAGACTACGCTTTTCTGTACGTAAACCTCGCGCAGCTCCTCCTGTATCACTGATAAACTTGGATGTCGCCGCTCCGGGCTGCGTATCGAACGTCAGCTTGTGAACTGTGATCTCCACTTTGGGGTCTTTGAGTCCACGTGGGCTGAAGGCACAAGATCCTTCCTCTCACAAACAGGCCCTCCGGGGCTCCTTGCTATTCCCAAGCATACAGAGAGCCCAGGGTGCCGAGCATCAACCGGGAATGCTGCTGTGCTTTGGGCAGGAGGTCTTTGGGCAGGGGGACTGTACCCAGCCGTGTCTGTGGCTGCCGTGGTCTCGTCCAGCATGACGCTCTTCTCTGCCTCTCGGCTTAAATGTGGACTGTTACCTTCAAATTCCCCTGAAAACTTTGCTCAGTGGGTTTGAAAAGAAATCTGAGGGGTAACACTCAGCACCCCCATTTACCTGGAAAATAAAAACTGCGTTTCCATCAAGTAATGCTGCTTCAAGTGTGAGGCCGTGCTTCTGGCCCGTGTCTGAGCCGTCTGTCTAGGTATAAAAAAAAATACTGCATTCTTTTTAGCCACTGTATATGGATATATCAGGTAGTGAAGTGCAAACAGCTTTAGTGTTTTCCGCTAGGCTGGAAGATGTGCTTAACTGTGTCATAGCCCGTGTGCAGCCCAGGGCTAAGGGTGATCCCAGGTGAGCTCGGGGAAGAGCAGCTCGTCTGCGTGGGGAGAAGGGTCTCGGTTCTCTTCCCCCGAGTCCCGACGGGTCCCAGCTTCCCACAGACGCCCGTAAATTCCTTGGCAGCTGTGGGCTTGTTACAATAATCTATGTCTATTTAGATGTTTTGTCTGATGTAAAGAGGGAATCATCTTAAACGAGGGCAGTTTTCTTTTTGCTTCCACGCCGCGTGCAATAGCAACGTCCGCTTTATATGGCTTGTCAGCGTGGGAGCGCGTGCGCTGGGGATTTTTCTAAGATATGTATATTGAATTTAGATTTGTGCTCTTAGTACCTTCACTCATTCATTCAGAGCCATATTGACTACATAAATTGAGTGTTACAAGTAAGAGAGAGTTTAGCCATTATTTTCTCAGTGATTTGATTTAATGGCCTGGGTGTTTTGGCCATTACTTCTGGCTTTTCATTTGCATGGATTCTTGGCTCTGCTGATTAGCATGTTTTTTATATTTGCCATTTAATTTTTTTCCCCCTTTTGTAAAGCTGATTTTTTTTCATGATTAATTAAATTCCTGTGCCTGTTTTGTATCTTACACGCACACACATATATATAGGACTAGATATATATGCTATATATAGTTTTTTCTTTCTCCCATCCCTGCTTATTACACGGAGTTAAACGCAGCTGTCGGTTTGACAGGAATATTGTGTACTGTATGTGGAGTGATATACAGGTCAGTATATTACTGATGAATAAAAGTTTCCTCCTAAGGCAGCTGCTGCAGATTACTTAGTGCTTGACATGGCGTGTCTTTGTGTCACTGTTACCGGGTGAAATTAAATCAGAACAGGAAAATATTAATTTAAAGTAGGGGATAGAGGCCGCTCACTTCCAATTACTCTCTACCCTGTCAGCTTTATATGGGCGCAAACAAGGAAGGAGGCTGGATTAATTGCTTTGGACTCTGCCCCACTACAGGCCCAATTATAGAAACATATTGGCTCCCAGCACTATTATATACACTGCTGTGCAGGAAATTGTGTGAAATTTTAACGGATTTCAGATGTAATAATAGAGAACACGATTCAGGACAGCATTAGCAGGCTGGGTGGAATCTTTACGGATGGGTTAAGGTTAAGCTGTTTGGGGGTCCTTTGTGTATTAAAGGATCATCTGGTTAACCCATGTACTGGGAGCTTTTGATACTGGCCTGGGAGCAAACAGAATAAAAACATTCATCCGCTGACAACAAGGAGCTAAATCCTCAGCCCGAACGAGGGCAGAAACACACCGCGTCGGGATGGATGGAGAGCACCAGCCTTGCGTGCGGCGGGGTTCTGGTGCCGAAGGGGCGATGTGTAAATGGCTCGCGTGGCATTAAACACGCTGATGATTCTAGATGTTCTTTAGAAACCGTTCCTGGGCAATGTCTGCTTTTGTGAGAGACCCGCCTGCAAAGCCTGGGCCAGAACGGAGAGCTACTAATGCAAAGCGAATAACACGGACGTTTTATACGCACGTTGGATGATTATTTTGTAAGCAGTTGTAGAGATAGATTTCAATTCAGTATTTTAGTTTAAATTTGTTTAGGTTCCTTGTTCCCCTCACTAAGCTAAGAATTGTCTGCCGTTTCATTTTTTCTGTGTTTAAACCCACGTGTTGAAGATGCTTGATAATTTGTGTGCACATGTGTACTGTTGTCTCTCTCTCCCTCTTATAAAATCGTTATTTGACTTGCCGTAGCCAGAACACAGGGCTTATTCCAAATACAGAGCGACTCACAGGACTCCTGAACGTACTACCAAATTACTGTGCCTCTGCGTGTGCTCGTGTGTATAGCGCTGCACATCAGGTGTAATTTTGGCATGCAAAATAGAAATGTGGGGGGTTTTTCCCAAGGTTAATTTTCTTCGAAAATAGTTTTGGAATCTCAGTTCCTTCGTTTTAGGGTAATTTATTTATTTGATGTGTGCACATGGGTCTTTGAGGGCAGTTGTTTTCCAGGTATTTTCATGCCCTTCACTTTTTTAATGAGCATTAGTTTAATAAGGGGTTGTGTGCAATAAGTTAGTTGATAAAGGCTTGTCAGTACTGGTTTTGTCCTTTCTCTTGTTTTTGTTCACTGTGGATTGACATTGGGCCAGTTTGCATGAGTAAGTTGGTGGGGTTTGGTTTCTTTCTGAAGCCAACTGGACAATTTGGCCGTGGGCCCCAAGCCTGGTTTTGTGAATAACGTCATTGCCCTTGCCCAGCTGAAAGCAGACAATGAAGCAACAGGCGGTGGGGTGAGCTCAGATACGAAGCCAAACTTGTTCTTGTCTGTTCCTTGTATATTCTGTTCCACAAAAGGAAGATTTTTCAAGGAGTCGGCGCTCCGCTCCATGCGAGGACAGTAGCAGAGCTTGTGCGTGGGCAGCCCGGGAGCAAATCTAGAAGATCTGGTGCACTGCAAGCCCGTGTGAATGCTGGCGGGTGGACCTGCCAGGTGGGGCACCTCGGAGGGCAAGTAGATCTGATCCATAGCTGTGGAAAAGGAGGGGGCCGGGGCTTTCTGATACACTTAAGGTGCTTTGGACCAGCCCAATGGAGAAGAGAGGAACTAAAGAAAAATGTGTTGACTCGGCTGCTTCCTGCCCAAACACACTGAAGTCATTCAGTAGATGCACCTTTGATCTCCTGCCCACCAAGTGCTTTGCAGATTAGGTTTCACAACAGCCCTGTTGTACGGAGTGAGAGCAAACTGCAAGTTTAGCAAGTGTCTACCATGCTTCCTTGTCAGTCCCAGAACAAGCTCTGAAATCTTGCAGACTGTGGTCTCCGTCCCTTCCACAGTGTTCCCCCTACGTTGCTTGTGATATTTCAGTGGCAACTGCTGCAGAGTTTGGGGAACTGTTAGAGGAGAACCAGCTAGTTGGGATCGTACCTGAGGTAAATCTGGGCATTGGGGCTTTAGTTGGAGTTGTTTTCAGTATTGAGGCTTAACTGGAAGACCTTACCTGCTCTGGAGAGCCAAGTGGGTGGAAACGCAGAGCCCTAAAGAGCGTGAAGTGTGACTTCAACCATCTCTGCCCTGCTGCCTCTTGAAGTATCCGGAGAAGGGTCTGAGCTGATCTGGGGAGTCCAAAAAGCATTAGCAATGGAAGTATGTCTTAAGACCCAATGTCTAACAGCAGGTGGGATGGGATTGTGTTCCCGTCCCCCCGGGAGCCCTGTGCCACCGTGGGGGCTGAGGCTGGAGGCAGCCCCGCAGCCCGGGTCGGGGGCCAGTCCCTTTACTCCATCCTCAGCGCGTCTTGCACATAAATGACAGTCAGTGCCTGCTAACAGGGATGCGATGAGCGTGTTGCAATAGAGGTGGTGATTTAGGGTGGCAGGGGAAATACATAAATAGCTGTCTAGAGAATCCAGGACAGTAGAAGCAAAGTAAATTCTGACCAGGAGTGGTTATTGAATGGCAGGATCTTTGCTATTTTAGTCTATTTGTCTGTCTGAGGAAAGTTATTTAGCTCCTGGATGATTATTTGGAGGGAAGCTGCATCTCCAGCCCCAGTCCTTGCCTCCCTCTGGCTCGGCTCCCTGTCCGGAGAGCCAGCGGGACTGCAGAAACCTCGAAGTGTCACTTTTGTATTTGCAGTTTGTGCTGGTTTTAAACCAGGAGGGGGTGAAGCGCTGAATTTATGATGTTTGGTTTGGGAAATCTATTTTTGTTCTCTTTAACCGATTGTCTTGTAACCATGTCTGTTATGAGTGGAGAGCAATGTATCTAGATCTCAGGAGAGACACGTCCAGAATCTTATTCACGAGCAGGTGACAGTGTGACAATTCTTTTGGCATTGAAGGCGCACTGATACGGCGAACCGGGGAGGAGGGAGATGCAGGGGAGGCTGAAGCCATCCAGCTTGGCTTGAACAGCTTCTGTCTCTTTGATAGAGCAGGGGAGAATGCTGGAGGCACCGATGCCAATGGCCCGTGGAGTCTGCCAAGGGCAGACCTTGCTGCTGGCATTGTCCGTCCCAACCTGAGAACTGGTATTGACCTAAAAACCTTTGGTATTGACCTAAAAACCTTTGGCATTGACCTAATCTGATGGGGCTAGGCGGAGTTTTAGATGGTACTTCCAGCAGCTCAGTATCTCCATAGCAGTCCATCGGGACACGGGTTGACTGACGGAAGAGTCTCCGTCTCTGCCCGGGTGTGCAGGATGCCCTCTGGCAGGTCAGTGGGGTCCGGGGGCTTTCCACTCGTGGGGCAGACGCCTCTGCCTTTCCGACCCGACGTGCTGGAGGGGTCTGAACGCAGGTCCCAGCAGCTCTTGAAACCATGCCATGGAAAGAGGAAAGCAACGAGAGAAGGTGCAGATCGTTGGCACGTGAAGGGATGCTGAATCGCAAGGAGGAGTGACCGCTGAGCCGCAGCGAGTTGCCTTCCACCCGCCTCCCCTGTAGCCGCTCGGAACCTGGTACCAGCCTCTTCTGTTCAGTGGAAGCCGCTTCACCGCTTACAGCGAACAACGGTCAGGCCCTTGAAATCGTCGTTCTAGGAGCTTGCCAGAACTAGCTGTTGGGCTTGGGGGGGGGGGGAAATCAGAGAAGTGTTGTCTTTAAAGCGTATGAGAGAAATTTGGCGCTGACCTTTTGAGCAGAAAGACTTGGAAAGGTGCCTGTGGAACTGAAGCAGCACAGAGGGGGTTAACCCTCCGCTTTGTTGATTTTGACTAGGGCCCCTGGTTTTACTACAGCAGTAAAGTCACTTTCCTTTTATGTTTAAAAGCCAGCAAGGAAAAAGTGCAATTACAAAGACAACTAAAATCTTCACTGGTACTCAACAAGGTAATCAGTTCAATTGATTTTTTTTTTTTCCCTCCCCTAGCCAGAAAAGTATTTAAAGTTAAATTCTATCTGTGATTTTTATATGGGGGGAGGCAGAAGAAAAAATCTGTTCTCTGAAATGCTTCCTGGTTTTAAAAATGCTCTATTTTATTTGCCCTATAAATGCAAACTTATAAAATGCGATAAGGGATCTTTCTCTTCTCCCTGCACAGACAAGACCTGAGAAAGCTCGCTGCTATTCCTGCACGGCTGCCAATTGCACAGACAGATATCACTCCATTAGTCATTAGCATCTAAATCATTCCGCTCCTCATTCAGGTTTACTGGGCTGTGATGGCTACTAGATTCATAGGACACCTGAGCCAGGTCTTTTGTACAAGGTCTCATGGAGCAATTGATTGTAAAAAGACAGCAGGAGAGCACACCACTGGTTTCTGTGCCTTTTGAACAGGGAGGATGGGCTGTGCTACCATGTGTTTTCTCTATGAATTATTAAAGTTGGTTTTTTTCCTTGAAATATTGTACAAAGATTGAGTTTGTGCTGTGCGTAGTGGTACAACACCCTGATGCAAAAGCTGCGGGGATTTGAAAAAAAAAAAATAAACACTTAATTTTCAAGGGTGCTTGGGATCTCTTTTACTGGAGCGTGAGAGCATCTTCTCATTGTCTTTCCTGGAGCGGCAGGGGAAGGGAGATAAAGGAGCTCCATGGCGGAGCAGCCCCGCGAGAGGTCTGGTCTTGGGGTATTACAGTTAACGTTATAGTTAAACTTGCTCTTTGTAGGAGCAAAGTCTTATTTACATGGAACAGACTTCAAAATGAAGTATGAACGATTCGGCAGCTGCTAGAGCAAAGGCTAATGTGTTAATATGGCTTTAGAAATACTGGGAGAATTCAGTGGAGTTTAATACCTAAGGACTTAGAAAAGGGCCGGTTTTGCCAGTTGTATGATTTGTTTTCCCCACAAGAAATGAAACACTACAAAATATTGGCCTTTTTTTCCTATCTAGGAAAAAGGTCCTTTGTTAGGGTGGAAGAGGAAAAGCAAAAGGGAGTATTTTAACTGGTAACTCAAAACGTAGCTCATGCAGATCTCTCAAATGGAGAGCTGCTTTTTGTGAATATTTTTTGTACCCTTTTCCTGAGAGATCCGTGACATTGAGGAGAACGTGGTGCAGCGCTGGAGCTTATCTTTAAGGAGTTTAACGCCAGGTAGACATTGTCTAAATGCAAATCTGACTCCTTTGGGACCATCCCCTGTGGGAAGCAGCGAGACCCTCCGGAGCATCTGGGCTGGGCAGTGCCTGAGATGCCCTATCCCGATGGCGTTTATGACACATGCGTCTTTGTTTAGGGGCTAGAGGGGGCTTTTCATGTTGAGGTCTACAAAAAAACCCCATGCAACTCTTCCTGGTGCTTTCTAAGGCAGGGAGAAAAGAAAATGGAAGTGGAAAGCAGTCCAAGAGCAGTGATCCAGCACTTGCTGTCGAGGGATCGGGTACAATCCCCGAGGAGAGGAGGAAATGCCCACCCCTTGTTTGTTTTCACTTCGTGGTTTTTGCAGGAAGCGGCTGACGTCCAGTGGCTGTACTGGTTTGGGGGTTAACCCTTCCAGCATCCCTGTGCCGTGCTGTTGCCTACGAACCACGTATTGCAAGCAAGCTCACATAAATTTCTGGCAATGGTATCCTTTGCAAGCCCTCAGGCTAGAGGGATCTTTAGTCACTTTGGATTGGACTGGATTTGAAAATAGGTCCCTAAGGTGAAGGGCCAATATATCAAACCAGTAAATCATGTTTTATACCAACTCCTAATAATGAATGAAGTGCCATTTCATACAATACCTAAGTTAGGATTTTATTGATTAACTCTCATCTTGGTGTTCCACCCAAATCCAAGATATATTGCCTGCTGTAATTTTTACATTAGCTGTCAAATTCATCTTGTCTTCCCAGGGTTATGATGTGTACAGAGCAGACAATAAACAACATCACGGTTTCAGTGTTTATCTAATGAATATACACAGGCCAGAAAGATTAATAATGATTTGATAGGCAGAGCCAAGAGGCAGGAAATCTCCGTGTTCAGGGCTAGAGCCGGGGACCGTGATTTCAAATTAACACGAGGGCTGCAGGAGGAAGCGCGCTTGTCTCGCCCCGCGCCTCCCTCCTCCCCCTGCCAGCCAGCAGCGTATGGCAGAAGTCTCGAGGAAGCAAAGATGATGATTTTCTGTGCATAGCGCGAAGGAGCGGTGACAATAGGAAAAAGGCTGCAAGTAAACACTGAATTAATCCTCCGAATGGTTTGCCAAGCCAAAGCTTTGTACTGGTGCTGATCCTGGGAATCCAAATGAACCCGCGCTTGCTGACGTTTCACCCTGGCCTTCCTGCCCTATGGAAATAATTATTTGGAGGATCGCCTTCCTTCCTTATCTAGTTTCTGATTAATAACTGCTTGGGGATCCCCCAGTCTTGGAACAGAGTCATCGGCATTGCTTTCCTAACCCGAGACCTGGTCCTCCCCGGTGTCCTGCGGCTACCTTTGAATTTCCGCGTGGCCTTGGAGGCTTTACCCAAAGGCGGAGGTCGCAGCCTCCTGGAACGGGAGAGGGAGCCCTTATCCCGGGCATGGTTCTGGCCACTGCTGTCCCCAGACCGGGGCCACCCCTTCTCCGGGGACAGCCGGAGGCTTTGCCTCTGGGGCTTGGGTTGGGGGAAGATGAGCCCCCTCGCTTGAAGCTCATGGGATTCAGCCTTAAATCCCGCTGTGCTTTGGTCCTCCAGCCTGTAAAACAGGGATTTGTGGCTCTCCGGGAGAGGGGCAGAGGAGGTTTGATCTATGTTTGTTGAAGCGCTATGAAGTGCTGGGATAAAAGGCGCTGTGAAAGCGCAAAGGGCTCGTGCTCATCTGCGCCCAACCTCGGCTTGCGCGCCCCGACTCCTGCGAGAGGAGGTGCCCGGAGCACCGGCTTAGGGAGCGGAGCGGGAGAGGTTTATCTGCCGGCTGTTTGGAGCCAGCGCTTGCGCCGGGAGGGGGGTGATGCCGCAGGGTTTTGTTGGGTAAATACGTGCTGTGCTGCTGGCTGGGGTCTGCCTGGAATATAATGAGCATTAAAGAAAGGAGCGATGCGTGGAGACGGGGACGTGGGGGAGCGAAGCTGCTACTTCCAGCATGTGCTGAGTCAGGCTGACCTTCCAGGGGCTGGGAGGCGGGTGGCTCAGAGCTGCTAGCCACTCGCTGTTCCTGCTAGCCACGGTAGGTACTGGCTGCTCCCGGCTTGGCAGCTGGTCCCTCCATCATCATCCTGACCTAGCAATGCCTTTGCCGGTTGTGTACTCCGCTGTAGTTTGAATCGTGAGCTCCTCAGGGCAAGGGCTTTTTCCCCAACGTTGTTTTCCTACAGCAGGAGCGACAGCAGAGTCCTAGATGGGCCCGAGTTTGGTACGATGCTATGCAGGTGACTTGTCCAAGCTTCGCGTGCCCTTCAGTTCTCCAGCCAGTCTTGGTGCATGTTCAGTATTCCACCTGTACACCCCAACTCCTCTATCATCTAAACAAGTAGTCAGATCATAACATGTTGAAAAATTTATTTATTAGAAGAGAGTAACGAGGCCTCAAAACGACTTGCTTCTCTGCCTGCTTTCCTCCCGTTCTTCCCCTTTGGTCGGTGTTTGTTTGCATTTTTCTTTTCTACATCCCAGCGTGAAACAGCAACACGTTACAGCACAAAGCAATACACCACTTATCTAATCTTGAATATAATACAGGATAGACACTCTGTACGGAGGGGGGCTGCAACAGAACACGCGCAGCAAGAGCTGGCTGGCGAAGGACAATAGATTGCTGCAGATATGGATTGAGTTAGACAATTGAACCAATTACACTATTCCGGAGACTCCAATGAGATCGGGGCACGTTTCCTGAGCTTTGGTAGAAGCAATCAGCATTCCTATTCATCTCGGACCGTCCCGCCTGCGCGGCGGCAGCGCTGTGCGGAGCGGAGCTCCTCGCTGCTTGTGGCCCTCGAGCAGCTCCCCGGCACGCTCTGCCACAGCGGTCTCGCGTTTCCCCCTTTGTCCTGGTCAGAATTTAAAAATCACTGATTGCTCCCCCCCCCCCCGCCCCATCTAAGTGCACGTAGTTGTTTCACTTGGATGAGTAATATCTTTGAGTCTTCCATTTAAATAAGTTGTTTGATTCTGTCTGGGGGCGGCTGGTTTTTCACCTCTGAAATGGCTGTGTTCAGCAGGTGATGAAGGGACTCTTGCAAGTCTAAACTGGAGCTGGTGGATGCGTTACAAAGGGCTCTAACACTTGGGCGAGAGGAAGTCGAATGACCTGTGCTATTCCTTTTAGCACCATTTAAGCTGTAAAACCAGCCAACCAACTCCCTTCCAAATGTTGGCTGCCGAGATTGACTGCAGTCATGAAGACAAGAGGTGGGAAGTGTTTTTCTCTCAAGAAGCGCACAGCCGTCCTAAATCAGCCAGGTGATCCTCGGATCCGAATGCTTAGCATCCCAGCCAGGGACATAAAGACACTAGGCAAAATGTCACTGGAAGAGCGTTGCCTCTTCTTTAGCAGTAACTCTGCTCCATAAATGCAATTGATCTCCTGAGAGAGGAGGGATTGCTTCAACAAACGCAAGCTTTGAGGGGAAAAATATACGAGCTGTTGGGCTTCTGGTTCTTCTGCATATGCTCCATATCCAAGGCCTCCAACAAGTGTCAGAGCAACCACAGGGGATCTAGGGATTGCTGTATATAGCGTTACTCACTCTGCATTGTGTTGCATGGTGGAATTAAAGTTAGTCCAGATTTAAAATCGCTTCAGGCAGTTATCACAGTGTAAACTTAGCAGTGAGGTTTTGATTTTTCTTTCATTCAATGTTTTAGTAAGATATCGTTGCTGTTGTCAGATATCTGTGCTCAATCGCGCGTTTAAATCGACATGAATAGGAAGTTGCGATTCAACCAGGTTTAAGTCTTGCTCTGTCTGGGTTAAGAAGCAACTTGAGCATCTTCTGCTAAAAGGACTATTTTGCAGGAGGGGGTGGGGGAAGAGCGTGTAATGATGGGAGTTTTACAAGTGTCTAAAAACAGAAGCTTATAATGAAAGTGCTTTCTCAGCCATAACTATAGCGTGCTGGCGTAATTGGAATGCTGAGTGGTGTGCTGGGTTTAGGAAGGTAATAAGAACTGCAATCAGTATTAAATAAAATGTATCTTCCTTTAGGGGAAATAAATGTATATTAAATCAAATATTCATGAATCCAAGTTAGTCTTCATACATTACACAAACAGTTTTTCAAAAATGCAGCTATCGGAAAGGCCTGGTTTGATGTGGGTGAAGGAGAGGGATTAGCTTTCAGCATGCTTGCGGGAGGGGAAGGGTCTCGCCTGTCCCCACCTGAACGGACAAAGCTCTCCGGGCTCCAGCGAGGTCTTGCCTGGATGCGATGTGTGAGAAAGTGGTCCGAAGTGTGCAGAAGCATTAAAAGAAGTGAAACTGTCTCTTTCTAATATTTACTATGTCCAGTGAAACCTGGGCACCCACGCGAGCCTTCCAAGAATCGAAACCTGAAAGGGGAGTTAGGCCAGCGGTGAGTATTAGTGATATTTCAGTAAATGCTCTGTTAACGAGGGGAGGATTCACTTGTCTGTCATCAGGCCGGCTTTTTAACTCCTGCAAACTCCGGTTTTCCTGCCTGCAGAGGGATGGGAGCACCTCCTGCAGAAGGGGCCGACCAGAGCCGTTCCCTTGCCCGCCAGCCCCAGTCAAGCCGCGGGCCGTCGCGCCGGCAATGCGGCGCGATACAGAAAAACGTGAAAGACGTCGGCTTGGTACCAACCCCGAGTGCGGATAACACGCGTGTGAGAGCTCGGATGCCGCAGGGGTGGGAGGGTCTCCTGCCGCTCACCTGCAGGGCACCCCCTGTGCCACCCTGGGGCAGCGCCGAGCGCGGCCGCGAGAAACGCATGTCTCGTTTGCCACAAGGGCTCTTCGAGCTTCGCAGCCGCGGTCCCGGTTTCCGTACAGCGCGGTGCCCGTTTAGCTGGAAGTGTAGGGGGTTCAGGTGATTTGATGCAATCGCTCAAGGCTGTGTTTGTTAGCTAACACCTGCGTGTTCAGGAGACGAGGAAGGAAAAGTTCAGGTCAGTAAAACTAGCGACAAGTCTGTAGGAGTTGCCAGAGGAGTCGGTTAGTTTAATCAAATTGGACTTATTTGGAGTTGTGTCAGCAAAATTCTTCTGTGCAGTTTATGAAATGTCAGTGCTGTTATCCAACAGCTACAATCAATTTGCTGTTTGATAAAATAAGCAAAGCCCTCCGAGTGGCATCCTTGTCCCTGCCTTTATAAACAGAGGGGCCGAGAGGCCTGGGGACGGGTTCTGCTGCCTTCCTGGGGCGAGTGCGGAGGGTTTCAGTCTTGAAGGCTTCCAAAAGAGCTGCACGCAGCTGTGGAGAGAGGGCTAATTTGTGTCATTTGCTGAAACCACTAGGCTCTTCTTCCCTGCTCGGGGAATTATTGATTTTATCACTCTACGACCTTACATGTGTCACTGTCTTGTGCGTGCTGGCCTGTAGGAAGTGCTATCTACTGATTCACAGCTGAAGAATAATCTTATTTTATTTGTGATTACTTTCCCATTTTTGACTCATCAGCCGTGTGCTCCTGTTCTTTCTGTCAGGCTTAAATCCTCAAGAAAAATGCACACAATGGTATGAAAAACCAAAACGAAACGTGCCCTCTTCCCCGCCGCCCTGCCTCCGCGCCGCTGCAGCCCCAATACTTTGATTCATCTCGGTGCAGGAGGAATGTTACTCGGTAAAGACTCGTCACCGTCCCATTGATTTCATTGTCTGGGTGTCTTCAACAGTGACACACTTCTTGGATCTCCGTAAGTTGGGGAGCGGAGAATATGATTGCAGATACCAATACGGGAACGTGTATCCCTATTGAAACGCTGTCAGGCTGGGGAAGCGGGCGGGGGGTTGCTGCGTGTTGTCGTGCAGCTTCCCTGCCAAAAACTCGGTCCTTGCTTTCAGAAGTGGAAGGGAGATGAGCAGAGATGCCGTTATGGAGGAGGGGTGGTTGTAGGGAGAAAATATATGGAGCATCTACTAGAGCTTGCATGGTACATTAATTGTCTGTAGCTTTTTCCTTTCCTTCTCAAAGCAAAATTAATTATGGGGAGGTGATGTTCCTTTAATGAACATCATTTAATTTAAAAAATGGACAAGTATACTACCATTAGATCTCTTACTTAATGTAGTGTGTTTTCTTAAGCTAAATTCGGTTATTGTTGCATTGTGAAGGTGAAGAGAATCCCCTTTCTCTCAGATCCGAGAGAGGAGAGAGCATCTTGGCTGCTGAGCGTCGCTTATAAACAGAGAGTCCAATCTCTCTTTGCCTGTGGGGGACACTGCTTGACCGCTTATTGCATATTTGATCAGTTTATTTCTGGCTCTGAGAGTCTCCGATGGGTGTCAAGGTGACAGGCGGGTTCAGATTAATTGGCACGGTAAAGAATGGAGAGGCGGGGGACGTGCAGCGCCCGGCGCGCTGGGCTGCCGGTTTAGAATGATCCCCCCCTCCTTAAAGTACACAAAGGTGCAGCAGCGCTCGCCGGGAAGTGCTTGTAGGTTGACAAGAGCTTAATAACATCACTGGTGAAGGGTGTTTTTGTTTTTGCCCAACGCTAGTGAAAATAAGCTCATACACAAACCACCTCTGCTCCTCTTCCCGCCGCCGCTCTTCGTCAGCGCTGAGCACCGCGAAGGGGCTGCGCGACGTCCCTGCGGCGACGGGCTCCGCCAGACGGTCCCGTTCGGAGGATGCACGGCATCGCTGCCGCGGGGCCGTCCCGCGGCGTCCTCCGCACCCCCGTCAGTGAACCGCACGGAAATTAGGTGCTTCAGAAATGACGTTAAGTAATGGCAACAAGGGTGAGAAGTCCGGGTTTCAATTAAAAATGCAAGCAGTGAATTGGCAAACTCGAGTGTCCACTAGCAGTCCCGTTAGTTTCGGGTGTTCTTTGCTGTCGTAGCGAGTCATCATTCTAGACAGGTTAATCTCAAAATTAGATAGTTGATTCCTATTAAGAACTGTGCTCTTACACTTGTACAATCAAATGGTCTGCTAGAGATCGACAGCTTACTGACACGTGCTTTTAAATGAGGTGGTCAAAATTAGGATTATTTTTTTTTTTCCTATAAGGAGAATGGCACATGGGGGGGAGGTCTTGATTTTTTTTTTAATTGCTTCTGCTTTTAAAGATCAAATATGGTGTTTCTGGTCTGATTTCTGGCTGTTGCCACCATATATGAAGTGTGATTCTTGGTGTGCGTGTCATCTTGCAAGATTTTAAAATGTAGACTTTTTAGAAAAACTAGAACTTAAATTTCAATGGATGCAATAGGAGCTATTCCATATAAATTGTTAGGAAAGAAAAATCAAAATACCACTGTACTGAGGTGCTGCTGGAGGTTTTCAGCAATATACTTGAGGCCAGGGAGGAGCAGGATCTCAGACACACAATGCCCGCTGCTTAGCGCTGCTGCCGGGGCTCCTGAGCCTGTTGCAAGCCCATTCTCACCTGCTTTTGTGGGCTTTGGATCAGGCGGTTGCCTCTGGGCTGCCAGACCAAGCATCCTGGTATTCAGCTTTTTGTTTTTCTTTGGCATCAAGTAGAATGTTTGTAAATGAGCTGTTGGTGACACCTGAGCGCCTGTATTTTACTTGCCTTTTTTTTTTGCCTTGATTTTTTTGGGCTTAGCCTCCATCTGTGGGTACAGAAATATACACTCTTCCCCTCTTTTTATTTTTATTTTATACCGTATATACCACTTGCTGTGTATTATTTTCTCCCACTGTCAAGGGGTTATTGCATCTGTCGTCTCCTTTTGCCGTGTGGGGTGAGATGCGGTATTTGTTAATATACAGGAGAGATGGCACTTCCACATCTGCGAAATGATGTACTTTAGAAAGTCATTTGAGGTGAAAAGTGCTAGGTAAGGGTAAAATGTTATATGCCTGAAACAATGTCCGTGAGCAATGATCATCTCCAACGCTCACCTCTGCAGGTCCTAGGTTTTGCCACCCAATCTCCCATGCTCAGATTAACTTGGTAGTATTAAACAAGTGCCCCGCGCAGCCTGCTTTCCCGCTCTCTGTTCTATGTGTTTTGAGCAGAGAAATGCTAGCTTCCTACATACTAAAATGGGATTTTTTTTTTTTTTTTAACCAAAGAAAACTGTATTCCATTGTCATTACCTTCATTCTCAAGCTGTGTTTATACTCCCCAAATTGCAAGCCTAGTTTCCCGCAATAGCTGCCAATAGAAAAGATTACCTCTATATTTTGAGCATTTTATTGGCTTGTTCAATAGCACTTTTCTGTTATTTGCCATGACTGGAGGGTCTGACCGTGGGGCACCGAAGCCAAGAGGTACCAGCACCCCTTGGCTGCCAGCCCCACGCGGCACTGCTGGCCGGGCTTCGGCTGGTTTGCGGTTAGATTTCTGGTGAGCAACTTCTTTACGTCGAGGCTCCATGGCCTGTCTCTCCGTGGAGCTTGAACTTGCCACATCACGCCCATGGAGGGGGATTTAAGAAATGCGTGGCGAGGTCTGCGTGACGTGGAATTGCCTGCGTGGAGCAGGAGGCTTCCCCAGGACCCCTCTTGCCTGCGTGCTTGGGATTTCTTTTTTGGTTTTTACGCTGTCTGTCGTTTTTTAGTGCTGGCTCGGGGAATACTTTGACCCGGCTGCGGGAGAGGCTCAGCGCTGCTCTCGGCATGCACACAGGGTGCAGAGACAGAGCTAATCCCGTTAGTGCGGTAGCCTGTCCGGCAGCAGAGTCCGCGGCGGAGCTTGTAACAAATGCTCGCAATTCTGCCGGTCCAGGGCAAAACCGCGTCCTCGGCAGCGTGTGAGGTACGGAGCAGGAGGGAGCGGGGCTGGCACGGCGGCCCCGGGGATGGAGAGGGATGCTGGCAGCCGGAGCCGGGCGCTGCCCTCGCCCACCGCCCTCTGAGAGCACCCAGCCTGCAACTCAGACCGTACTGGCCGTGCAGCGCTGCCCCTTCCCCGCTCCCCTCTCCCCTCTCTGACAACATAAGAGGGCGCTCTGTCATCTCCATGTATGCTTTAATCGCAGTCAGTTCGATTGGGTGGTGGGATGTGCAGGGACAGGGTGGAAGTTCCTTACAAACAGGCAGGAGGACGCGCGATAACGGCGCCCGGCGCTCCGCCACCGGCGCTGCCGTTGTTATCCACCGCCGCTCTCCCCAGCCAGGCTTGTGTTCCTTGTTCGGGGCGTTGTCTCATTTTTTGTGAGATAGTAAATCTGTAGCATGGAAGCGGGGCTCCAGGCTGGGATTTTCAAAGCTGTTTGAAGGGGTGTGCGTGTCTAGTTTCAGCCGGAGCAGCGTGTCCGAATCCCCTTGCAGCTCTGGACTGGGGGGGAGGAACCCTCGGTCCTGCTCGGCCGTGCCGTGTCCCTGCACGCCGGCTCCTGCTGAGAAGGCACATCCTGAAAAAAATCCACTCACCTTGTCCGTGCTGGAGTGTGGGTGGTGCAGGATGAGCTCTGCGGTCACCGCTCGGATAAAAACCCCGGGGCTTCTCGTGGGCGAGCAGGTCCTGAGAGGCAGGAGCGGTGCGGCTCCCGCGGCCGGGTGCCGGGAGGGGATGCGCCGTGCACACGTTCACGGCGGGCGGTTAATTCCCCTCCAGTAATTCCTCCAAAGTGCCGCAATCTATTTTGGCTTTAACAGTATACTTTTTAGTTACTGGAGGAGGTTAAGTAACTCTGCTGATCCATCCTGTTGTTAAGTGAAGGTAGCAGGGTGCCAACAATTAAAGAAGTAATTGTTCAATTGGTTCTGCAATAATACTCATTGATTCTTTGTTTGAAGTGATTCGCTTTTCAATCCTCTTGCATTTAGAGATCTTGTTTCACCTGTGTCAAGGCAAGTTCAGGAAACCTAATTAACTGGGTTTTGTTTTTTATAATTAGGTCCCTAAAATAATTCATAGGTGGTGTTAATAACCCCATTTAAAAATCTATTAAGCTTTTGGAAAAGTTGGACAGAATTCTCTGTGCTGATTTTCTTTTTTTTTTTTTCCCCTCCTCTCTTCCCTCCTCCTTTTCCCCTTGGAGATGTGGCGCTTCTTCCTTTTGCAGCGCACTAATTAAAAACAGTAGGATTATGGTGGGAAATAATATGCGTGTGAGGTTATCATCCACGGGGCGAAAGGAGGCTGCTGCCTGCCTTCCCCTGCCTCGCTCCAAGGTGCGCGCCGCATCTTTAGCGCGAGCTGGCAGCGTTCCTTAAAGGACAGATTGCCTGCGCATGCTGCAAGGACCCTTGGCGTTTGCGAGCCTGCAAGCCGGGTCCAGAAGGGAAACGACAGGAAGAGATAATCTGCGGAAAACGTTGGGTTTGGATCATCCGCTGCGGCTTCTAAAAGGCAGGTTTCCTTTTATGGGAGACCCTCCCCAAAAGGCTGTCTGCGGAGAGAGGATTTTTAGACACGTAAACATTTGTCCCGGCCTGCTCCAGCCCCCCTGCCCTCCCCACCTGGCCACCTTGGGCCTCGTGACGGCTCCTCCCGGCAGCGCGGCAGGGCCGGGGCCGTGCCGTGCTCCGCGGCAGCCAGCCCTAGCCGCGGGCAGCGATTGTGCCGCCAGGCCCAGCTCACTCGCAGCGCTGCACCTGAACGCACATTTAGTCCCCTTTTAGCGGGAGCAAGGAACCAGCTGCCCCATTTTACACGAGCTGGTGACTGGGGAGAGGCTTCTGCTGTGTTATTTTCTCCCCTCCGCTGGAGCTCTCGCAAAGCGTTGCAGATAGATGCCGTCTGTCCGTCCGTCCGTCCGTGCTGGTTGTGCGCGCTCCTCCGTGCCGCTGGCGCGTTTACGGGCTTTGCTGCCATCTGGGAGTGGGCCCTGCTCCCTTAGGCTGCTGCCACGTAATGCAGGGAATCATGCGCCCGTTGGGATGCCAAGGCTCTCCGCCATGGATCCGATGAGGAATTTAAAGGAAATGCTGCCTTGTGGCTGAGGCGCAGACATATGCCGGCTTTGGGCCCCGGCGCTGCTGGAGCCGGTACGGGAATGCGGTGTCCTGCCTCCTCCGATTTCTATGTGTACGACAACAAGGGTCTTGGTGGGCTTGTGGGATCCCATGGGATGGGGCACTTACCTGCTGGATGGTCAGCGGGCGTGCGGAGGCTCTGCCTTGGGATGCAAGTCCTGCTGTTCTCCCTGCGCAGGGGGCACATAAGTCCCGAAAGGAGACACAGCAGGGAGATCTTCCAGCTAAATCTGGCGTTACCTGCGAGGTCTGCTCTTAGCGTCCTCGGGGAAAGTTGCAAACCATTTTTTGCCTGGCAGAGCCGAGATGAAGGCTCAGAAGTCCAATATGACCTTCTCTGTGAGCTCTGAGGCATGTCACACATCCCGAGCAAGCTACAAGAACAGTATTTTTCCACCACCGCCACATTTTCTTCCTGAAAGTCAAAATGTAAATTTTTTTATTACCCCTCATGAATGTGACAAAGTCCTACTTAAAAATGTAAAGACTCCCATCTTCACATGCGCCGTAAAGGCCTTTGCATTCCACGTGAAGCCTCCAGACTGTTGATTTATTACCGAGCCACAACGGCTAGAGCAGGAGAGCAAAGTTAAATTTACAAAAGCGGCCGATGTGACAAAATTAACAGTTGTCAGCAGCAGAGAGGGGAAGCAACTGAAGGCGAATGTTAATACTCGGCAAACTGTGGCACGGGGAAGCGAAGTCGACTTCACACTCCAGTTGCAAGAAGCCTCCTGCGACGCCAGGGCAGGGCTGGGCGATGCCGCGGAGCTGGAGCGGGAGCAGCAGCGCTGGGCAGGGGCTGCGCGGGCAGCGCAGCCTCCCTGGGGGCACCCGCGGAAAGAAAAGGTGCCGAAGCCCTGCGGAGTTCGGCCCTGGCAAACCCGCTTGTCCCCGCGGGGTGAGGTTATCGGCCTGGGGAGGAACGATTGGTGTGGAGCGGGGTCTTGGGCGGCGTTCCCATCGGCATCCGAGGTGGTTTGGGTTTGAGGATGCATAGTTGGGGAATTTTAGGCTCAGACAAGGCGATGGTTCAGGAAGGGAAAAAAAAGCAAGCCTGTTTTTTTTTCAGTTTGAGCCCAGTGCTGAAGCTCCTGATGTTATTTTTCTGAGCCGACAGGAGGGGGCAGATGTCATATCTTGAAAGTGGAGCTGAGATTTGGGGGATGAGGTTAATTATGGGGTTATTTGTTATGAACTTCTGAATTGAGATCTTTTGCTGAGTGGGCTGAGTCTGCAATGTGCAGCACGGAAACGTGGAGCCCTTGTCTAACAAAAGGGTGAATTGCGCGTTCGGTGAAATTGTTTATAGTGGGCCAGGGTTAAAGCGGTTTGTGAGATGTTTTGCTGTCACTTTCCAGATTTCGGGCATCTCTTTTTCACCTTGACTTGCAATTTTTGTGGCTTGCTTGTATACAAATGGCTGTGCCGTTCCGAGAGGGCCCCTCTTTGGTTATTTGTGGTGTTGCTGGCAGGAATCGGCCCTCCTGGGAGCTGGGAATTTTCCATGCGTTTTGCTTGAACAGCTCTGATCAAACGAACGACTTCCTAGATGGATATTTTAGAACCAAACCACCTCTTTTTCCAAACAGCATATCTTGAGTTTATGAAACAAAACCTGTGAGAACTTGGCTGACCAACCTTTTATTGGAAAGCCTGGGTCACGGTTTGGATGGGAAGCTCTTCAAGACTCCAAAGCAAGATACTTCCCTGCTAATCCTGTGTGAAAAAAGGAAAAAGTTTAATACAAGATTAATTATATTAGTGAAAATTGCATCATTAGAAGAAGCCTCGTCCTGCAAAATGCACCAATATAGCTGAATTCACAGATGCATTAGGGTCTTCTGCACCGGGAATATTTGTCATCTCAGAAGAAAGTGGAAGAGGCTTGTTCTTCACTGCCTGACCTGTCACTACATGCTGTGAAGTGCAAATAGAGGAAGAAAAATTAACACATAAAAGAAATGTACTGTTTCTGCAGGAAAATTAGCTGGTTAAAGCTGAGGGAACTGGCTTTTTTAATGAACACCCCCCCCCCAAAACAGAACAGCAGCAGAAAATAGCAGCAGTATTTTCTTTTTGCTTTGCTGGGGAGAAAATGAGCAAATTTTATATTGCAACTTTCAGTGCTCTGAGCTGGAGGAGATAAGACCTTGCATGAGAGGGAAAAATACTTGCTAGAAATACGTAAAGCTGGAACCACCCTGCCAGCCCTTTCGTGTTTACAGAGCGGTAATTCCCAAATGCGCACCGACTGCAAGGCACGTGCAAAGGAGGGAAGAGGGAAGAGGAGGAGCTGAGTGCCGTTGCATTGCATGCATGGATTTCTCTCTGGAGGAGCTGGTTGCTCATCTCCAGCATCCCCGCAGCCTGCTGCTTCCTCTCCCTGCAGTCTTCCTCTCCCCTGCCCCCTTACACGGATAAAAAGGGCGTCTCAAACTGTTGCTCAATTGTGTAAACGTTAAGTGTAAAAGAAAATAATCTAATTATTCTGTTATGAGGCACTATCAAGTACTTTAGATCCATTGTGTGTCTATTTCTTGTCTTTTTTGTTTGTTTTTGAAAAGGATTTTGGAGCCTAATTGACTTCTTGGCTCATCCGTTGATACTGTCAGCCCTTACGGATTTAGTTGACTTCAGGGTGAGTTTGTGGGGTTGAGCAGGATTGGGACTCTGAAGAGCAGAAGCTTGTCTGTGGCTTACGGTCCCAAAAATCTGGGTGAGGGAGGGAAACAGCGCTTGCTTTGGTTTGGGTCAGCCGGGATCAGAAGCTGTCAGGCACTGGAGCTGTGCCGCGGAAGCAGCAGGGGAACTAACGGGGCTCGTTGACCTTGGTCTTTGAAAAACAAACACTGGAAAGGCAATGTCGTAGGCATTAAAAAAAAAATCAACTCACCTTATCCTTGTTACCATGAAAAATGGATTAGTATCTTCTGATCTCGTAGTACATTACGGGGTTGTTTTGTTCTGTGGCTGATCAAGCCTTCAGGCTGCACGTGAGCTGCGGTGCGAAGTTGGTCCTCGCAAGCCCAGAGCAGAGCCGTGCACTGCGATTGAGTCGCGCGTCCTCGCTGGGCCCTTGAGAATAACTGCAAGCCCTGCAAAACGCTCGCTCTTGCACGTCCTAATGCTGTAAAAGGGGATGAGGAGAGCGTGGTGCTGACCTTCCTCCTCCTGCCCCCCGGGAGGTGCTGGGACCGTACCAGCTTCACGAGGCGTCGGACGGCCAGACCCTCTGTGGCTGGGAGGTCCAAGGCTTTACACTGTTAACCATAAAATGCTTCTGCCCGCACAGATTTGAGGAAAATGTGAAGCCTGTTTCCTGAGCATGTTCACGCTAGCAGTAACGACCCTCAGAATGGTTTCACTCCTGAACACTTCTGCGTTGCCCTCTCGGTAGCCATTTGAAGTCCAGATAGAAGTGTCTCAATAAGGTACCTTGCAAGGCTTCTGTCTTTATTTTCAGGATTATGTTGTACGTTTACATCAGAGATTTTTTTTGAGTGAAGTAGGAGAGGACTGCATTACCAAGGAATTTCTTTGACTATGAAATGAAATAAGTGCTAAGCGATGTCCCAAGAAAACATACCAGCTCTCCTGAGTGAAACACACCTGGTATAATCTCAGCAGCTTCTAGTTACACCTGTGGGTTATTACAGGAGAAAGGCTTTGCATCTGACCAGCATCTTGGCCTTTTGATAAATTAGGATGATGGAGGTGACTTTCCAGCAGGAAGATTAGAGAGCGGCAGCTATGATTTGTCTAACTCTTTTTCCAGGTCTGCCGCCTGGCCCAGGTGAGAAATCATTTATTACAGAGCCGGGCTGCTGTTGCAGGGCGCTCGCCGGCCGTGGCGCGCGATGCAGCGAGCAGGGTGGTGGGGCGCGTGGTAGGACTTGGATTCCGACCCCCTCGGGAATGGGGAAGCCTTTCCCGGCATGGAGGACCCTGCTGCGAGGAAGGGCTGCAGGGTCTGGAGCACGGGGAGCTGCGCTGGGCAGGGAGGAGAAGCCTCCTGTGTGTTTGTGCTCCCTTGGGTCTGCGGCGTGACGTTACCAGGCCTGTATTCAAACTGGTGGGGCTCTGGTTTAACGGGAAGCGGCTGAGTTATCGGCCTGTGGTGACCACAGGCACGTCCTCTCGCAAGGGTGCGGGATCACAAGCCACAATTTGCTCCTTCCCCTTTGGAGAACTGGTTCATTGCAAGGAAATAACCCCCTGCCTGTACCTGCTGCCACGTTGTTGTACGGTTGGCAACCGCATCGCTTCTGTGCTGAACCTGGAGGTGGGCAATGGTCAGAATATCACAGCTCTACCGATACGTGCCGAGTTGAACCTCTTAACCTCCTGGTGATGGTGCACGCAAGGGATGCCGCTGGCGCCTGCGAGGGGGGTGAGCACACAGCGCCTGTACAGTAGCATAAGGCTGCTCACAAAGGTCCGTTGTTGGGGACGGGAGCCCAAGTGATTAAACGAGGCTTATTTTGGATCACAGCAGTATCCCTTTTTACTCCACAGTCTGTAAAGTAAAAGACCACCCAAGCTTGTTCCCTTTAAACCTTCTCTCTAAGCTTGAAGCATAGACTTTAAGCTGTAGACTAGCAAGACGTCTCTGTTTCCCTGCTCCCCCCACCCATCCTGATACAACAGGACCACCGCTTCATCCTGGCCCCGACGTGATATCGTGCCAGAAGTCTGGTCTTTGCGAGGCAAAGGGCACAAAGGGGCAAGGGAAGACTTGCTTGAGACCTCCTCCTGGCAGTCGCTTTTAATTGCAAATGGTGTGATTTTAAAAGAGGGGGAGGGAGAGCTCTCGCTTCAGGCTAGGGAGCAAGAGATTGAAAGCTTGCTGCTGTGGTCATCGCAGGTGAAGAATAAGTCATAAATGATCCAAGGGCAAAGGGCAAATATAGACTGATAGCTGCATTGTTCCCCGCGGCCTTGGGAAGGACCTTGGTGCCGCACTGTGCTTGAGGCGCCCGTGGGCTTAACCCTTCCCTGCTCAATGCTGCCGACGGACAGCGGATTCCAGCAGTGGATGCCCCACGTTGCTCGTCTGCGTGTGGGCGTCCAGCCAGGCTGTTGGGTCATGAATCTCTTGCAGAAGACCAAAGCCTGCTGAGAATTTCTATGGGGACAGCAAGGGAAAGTGAAAGCTCCGTCCTCCTACTGCTTAAGCAAATACATGGGGTTGTGGTTTTGAAACTCCTGTGAATATTTGCTCCAAAATGTCCTGTGGCGAATATCTTTTTCTGTCCTTTTCCCAAGCAAGTTAATGTATTTGCCTCAGTTTATCCTCTTAAAATGAGCACCATAAAGTTGGGAGCAAACCTCATGGTAAATTCCTCAGAAGCTCAAATTCCTGTACTAAAGGCTTTGCTTTTGGTCGAAGCGTTGGGTGGTCGCGGGTCCCCAGTGTGACGCTGTCTTGCCAAGGCCAGTCTCCGGGGCACGACCAGGATTTCCTCGTAAGCTGATGGGTCACGTCTACTCACGCGGGGACCAGGGGCGTTAGGCGCTGTTTAGCTTCTCTTCTTTCCTCTTACCTGTATTTGTCAGCCTCTCCTTATACCGGTGTGCGGCACAGATGCTCCCTTACAGTCTCAGTCGTACATACAACCTGCGAAAACCACAAGCCAGTTGAGTTGCACTAAGTGACACCCCGTGAGGTGCGAAAGCTGGGCAGGGCTGTTAGACCAGCTCACCTCCTTTCAGAGGACCGAGTGCTGACCTGGGCCCGATGCTCCGCTCCCCCACTCCTGCCTTCCCCCTCGAAGCATCAAGCCGGGACTGAGGACCTGGCCCCAAGACGCACTGGCGTGGAGAGCAGGCTTGCCGCGGCCAGGCTGATTGCCTCCCAAATCCTGGCCCCGTTCCTCCAAGCGGAGCTCTCGCGCTGAGCACAGAGGCCGTCGCCCGCCCTCCTGGACGGCTTTCTGGAGCTGGCACCGTAGGCACCCATCCGTCACTGTCCGTGGCTAATGCTCGAGCCGGCTGTGGCAGGCGGCCAGCAGCCACGATACAATCTTCCTGGTGGAGAGAGAAGCTTGTTGGCTTTGTAACTTGGCTTGCCACCCCTCCCCTTTCCCGCTCTAAATGAGATGTCTTTCATCTTTTAAAAAAAAGCGTAAAGAAAGCAGTTCACTTAAAATATCCGAGCTGGTGCGAACAGCGCTGTGGGCTGGCTGCAGAATTTGGCTGATCGTAAAGGCGCGGGACCTTGCGATGGGATGGGGTCCTCTGACGGAGGTTTTCCTGCCGAAATCCCCTGGCACTCTCCTGCCCCTTCCCGCTGGGACACCGCGCGGTCCCGTGCCCCCTGGGCTGGGACACGGCTGTGCGCGGCTGGTGGTGGGCTATCGCCCGAGCCACGCGTGTGAACTCCCCTATGCCTCGGTTTATCCTTGTCCTCTATTTTATAGATGGTACGCGTCCTTCGCACCCGGATTTGTGCGTTACCACAGTGCACGTGGGTAGGGCTGGGTAAGAGCAAATCTTACAGCCTGCGAATGGAAGGAGCTGAGATCCAGTACTTCCATGGGCTATAACTCACTGCGCTGTACATGCGAGTGAGGCGTCACTCTGCTAGGAATTAAGTTAATTCTTATCTGCGTGGGGGTTTTGCTCTGGCAATTCCATTGTGGGTTTTTTCCTTACAAATTTGAACCCATTGATTTTTCTGGACCAAAATTATCTTGGCATCTGCTTCACCAAAGTTTAATGGAGGTGCACTAGGGAAAGGGGATGCTTTAGCCCATTATCTTCCAGGAGAGGCAGTGGCAGGATTTTCCCTGTTCATTGCCAGGCAGACTAAAGGCTGGCTGCTTGTGTGTTTAAAAAAAAAAAAAAAGCCCTTTATTTTTGATGGGGTCAGCAAGGCATACAACAGTGTGAGTGCACATTTCTTTCCCTTCCATGCCTCGTGCTGACGGGATACTCGGGGAGCGAGAAAGCTCTGTAGGGAAAAACAAACGCACGCCTCAGCCTGTCGCCGAGCCCCGGCGTTGCTGCGGCAGTCCTGTGCCCTGCATGCATTATTCCTCAAATCAAAGGAGGGATCGGCGAGAAGAATGTTTAACCGGAGCCTGTGATCCTCAGGTGTGACACCGGGGCCCCACCGCAATGAGATGCACAGTCATGCTCTCTCCGAGACGCAGGGTTAAAGATTTGCTTGGGGCCAGTCAATAGCACGCACTGAGTATCTTCCTCAAGAATGTGTCTGCTCTTTTCCTGCCTCCAAGTAGCAGCACTTGAGTCTCAGTCCCCTACTTGAATCACTGCACTATCTCCACTTCATCAGAAACCGGAGAGTTGAGTCTTTGATGATTGTTGTGACTCACGGTGTCACAGAACTACTTACCCTGTGATTTCAACTTTAATCACTGATCCACTATCTACAGAGCTGCCTGTGGAACAGTTCAAATTGTAATTATAGGAAGCTCATCTGCTGCAAGCCACAAAGCAGGCTTTACCATATGCCTTTAAAGGTGAACTAATGTCATGATGAAATAACTGTGGTTTGCTGCAGATTGATACCACTGGCTGGGAAGTTAACATACAGGATGAAAGCTCTGACATTTTGCAAGCTACACTATCGCGCTCTAAGTCGTGTTAACCTAACGTTCCCTGTTGTTTTACAAGGGATCTGCAGGTAACGGGGAAGCGTCCTCAGACGCCGGGGATGGGGAGGCGTGTGGTACGGGGGGATGTGCTGAGGGTGACGGAGCCGTGCCGCGGTACCTGCGTAAGGCAGGCTCAAGAATGTGGAAGTATTTTCCTCCCTTGCCCCTCACCTGACCTTGGCATTTATTTTGGTCTCTTTTCCCTGCTTTTGAAAGGTATTTGCTAATTTTCTTTTTGAGGGTTACTGCTGTCTGTCCCTGCCGCCATCCCCATGCTCTCAGACTTTTTCTAGGGGCTGTTCTCTGTCTCGCCTTGCCCGAGTGCTAAAAGCCCTGGCAAAGCTCTGCCCCGTGCTAGGTGTTTCCCATGCTAATACTCAGAGTGTTCGTACTCCTAAAAGCTCAGTGGTCGTACACAGGGGAGATACAGGGCAGGACGCCGGGGCAGGGAGGTGACTTGCCCGAAATCTTAGTCAAATCCTATGCAGGGGTTTCTGCAGCTGTTCACCCGCGTTGCGTTGGGCGTCTGCAGCACCTCACTTCCCAAAAACCCAGGAGAGAATGTCAGAAGCATTAGCAAAATTAACTTGCTCCTAACATGTGCTATCGGAAGGATTAGTTGCTTTCTCATCAGCAAAATGGGAGCTGCAAGACACAAAGGAATTGAGACCCCTTTTCCAAGGCTCTGTGGTGGAGTTGGGAATGGTCTCCCAGTCTTTTTCCAGCTGTGCAGAGCACAGTGTTCAGGCTGGGTTTTCAGGTGGAGACATCTCCCCTTCCTTGTATCTGCGGCCCCCAGTCTGAAGAGGAGCGAAGTGGAGATGGCGAAGTGGGTTTGCTGTGAGAGGTCTTTCAAGAAGCCTTCAAGAGGAGCGAACAGTAATGCTGCACAGACGTGGTAGAGGTGGTCGTGCCCCTAATTCTTCGCTAACCTCCTCCTCCTCCCCAGATACAGACGCATTGCAGTAGTGAGAGCTCCCCATTTGAAGGGATGTTTGGGAGCTGGAAGGATGTGTTTAAGTCCACCCCAACCTTCTCTCAGCAGATACCCTTTCTACTGCTATTCTCTTAATTAAGCTTTTGCCATAAAGTAGGAAAATGAGATCCGCAAGTCCAAAGTTGGCAGCCCCTCGTGACTCCTGGGCCTTCAACTCTCTGCCGGTGCTAAACCGCTGCTTTCCTCCTGCAACTGGCCACATAAAGATAAGTAACGAAGATGGTTTTATTGCAAGCAGCTGGGGAAAATCACGTTGCTTCAGTTTCCATAAAATAGCCGAGCCTCAGCTTTTTTATCCTGCCCATTCGCACATCCACTATAAAAGGGACATCAGTTATAAACATTTCCTGTTTGTGCATACAGTCTTCCAGTGCTTATGATGTATAGACTGACAAAAGGCTTAATGCTTTGAATATATAAAACACAAGGCCTGTGCAATGGAGGGTGACAGTTGCCCTTTAATGTTCTGCTTTTTAAAGATCAGGGTAGAGTTCAGAAAGCATAGTCATGAGGTTTAATGATTTAATGGGGACGACTGGGGAGCAAAAATAGTTACTACACCCTGGGGAAAAGTGGTTCCTCATACATATTACTTTAGCCTAATGGCCTATGAATGCTTCCTCTGTGGCATAGGAGGGTGTCACGGTACATAGACTCTATAATACTGAATGGGTTGATTAAATGCATATTAAACAATACTAAATTGGAAAAAAAAAAAAAGGCGCCACCAACTGTATTTATTCTGTTCTTAGAAAATGTTGTTACTCATTCAATTTCATTTGTGATATTATTATAATTTTCCCCCCATTTCGTGCTCGTCGCAGAGCGAGGGAGCCAAGTGTAAACACCGTTGATGGATCAGAGGTGGGCGAGTTCCCGTCTGGCGGCGGACGGGGAGGTGGGGGCGAGGGGGCTGGTGCCCTGGGCTGCGGAGGACCAGGCTGGGGGCCGGCGAGGTGGGCTGAGCAGCCTCCCTGGGACGGACACGGCTGCAGGCGGGATCCCCTGAAACGGGCAAACAAAGCGTTTGTCTGGAAAACGCCTTTTTTCTTCTCTATCTCCACGCTAGTTGAGGTCCTTCTCCAGCGCCCTGCGCGTTCCCCTTGCTGTCCGCCCTGTGCCGCAGGCTTGGGCCGAGGGCTTTGTGTGCGTTCCTCGGTGACGCCGCCGTGTAATGCAGCAGTGCCACCGCCCCGGCACCCAATAAATGCCGTTTTGTGCTACCAAACGGAGCTCACAGCTGGCTTGAGGAGTCAAATTGTTCATCCTCCCTGCGAGCCCGGCGGAGAGGGCAGCCCCCGCGTGTTCAGCCGCGCTCTCGGCTGCAGGGCTTTGGTTCCGCTGCCTGACCTTACCTCCCCTCGCGACGTCCCGGTGTCTCCTGTTAATGACTGCACGGAGCCCGCGCTGCCGTGCTCGCTGGGAGCCGGAGCGGGACGGCGGGAGCAAGGGCAACCAAGCTCTTCGTAGGCGGTTTTCTAGTACAACACTTTCAAACGTGGGTTTAGGACCAAAAAAAGAGGACAGGAGCATATGCTTTTGCTAATATCTCCCAGTTCTGAATGTCTGTGCAAATTTACAATTTTCTAGACGGACTGTTTTTCTAGTCATGACCTGTTAATATTATGTGAATTATTAGAGATTATAAGAAGTCTGATTAAGTCTGATCTTTTTGGAAATCACCTGACAGTTCTCAGGTATTTTTATGCCATAGTATTGTCTTGTGTGGGATGTGTGTTAATTATCTCCCGTATTTCACCTCTGACATGTATATTCCTTTCTAAGTCTCGTTACCTTGATGAGTGAAGTAGCTTTTTTCCAACAGCCCTTCCACCAACATGGATTTGGTGTTTTCTTTTCTTTTTTACTGCTTCAATCAGTTGCTTTATTCTGCACTTTGTAGTTTCAAACACAATTTACAGTTCTCCATGCTGCAGAAGTAGCTGGAGCGCTGCACTGTAGAGCAACCCCAAATTAAAGGGAGAGGAGAAATTGCCTTTGTAATAAGACCTGCAGTAGGGTTGCAACCAACAGAAACAATAATTTGGAGGAAAAACAGCAGTTGGAAGGCGTGAGGGGAGGGTTGCGTGCGTGTCAGTTGAGGCTATAGGTTTTGTGGGACTCTTACTCGAAGGCATCTTCTCTTTCTTCATCTTTGAAGTCCTGCTGACTTGACAAGAACAGCGTTCAAATATTTGCTCACATCCAGTATGTGAACTGTTCGATGTGTTCTGGGAGTACATGAATATGAAAGGAAGAGTCTTTAAGGCGACCTCATGGCTTTGAAATGAGAACGTCGTAGGTTGTGGCTCCAACAACGGCTCCTCAGATGTCCACGCCTGTTTCAGGCCTAGCCCTAAAAACTTGCTTCGCGTCTCTGTATTTTGAGGTGGCTTTAAGCATTTGCCTTTGGCAGTGAGGATGGCTAGAAGCTTGTAGTCTCTAGATTTCCGACCTCTCTCTGATGATACTTTTATGGTTTGAGCACCTGGCGATGCTGGGGGAGGCTCCTATACCCCGTACGATGAGCTGCGGGAAGAGCCGCCTCTACTGCCGACGAAATTCCCTCAAACATACACAATCATCCCAGCAGCCACGGAATGGACCTTCTCTCCCCCTCCCAACTATTTATGATTGATAGAAACATTTTATAAATAAACATCTCTAGGTAACATATTCCATAAAATATCTAATTATAGATTATTGGATTGAACATTTCTTGCTTCAATTAAGTGATAGTTTTTTCCCCTCAGGAAGGCAGCTCAATGCTCTTTCGGGGGAAATTATGAGTATTTATTCTATGTTCTATAGGTGATGTCTTTTTATGTTGTTAATAAATAAGCTACAGTGCTGTGCTTTACCCTAAATAAAACTAATGGAGGTCAGGCTTTGCATTTATTTTTGTTTTCCTGATCAGATCTCTCCTGTCTGGTGGTCTACAGCTTTGGTACAGTGATCTCTGTAAGGAAGGGAATGAAAGAAAAAGGGAATGAAGAAAAATGCATAATGGCTTGGAGATGTACATTCTTGTACCTCCCTCAGACCAGAGGTATTTAAAAAAAAAAAAAAAGCTGAAAGCAGAGAATTCAGCGCTGGTGTTGAATTTCGGTCCCTTTCATCCTTTGGGCAGGTGTTAGGGATTTGAGAATTTGATTGGAACTACTGGAAAGTTGGCGAGCTTTCCTCGCAAAATTTGCCTTTAGCTCTGGGTTTGAACCTTCCCAGGGCAGCTGTCCTTTGCTCGATCGAAATCGAGGGCTCGGGCTCTGGCCCATCTATTCTAGGTCTGGAAAGGCACTGCAGCTGGGAGCGGGGCTTTTTGTCCGTCGTGAAAGGTGGTGGCGGCAGCTTTGGCACCGGAGAAACCCGGTGGAGTTGGGACGTGTGGTTTAGTTCCCCGAAGGAGACGCTGTCGATGAAACACGCGTCGGTTCAGAGCAGCTCTCTGGTAGAGCACGGTCAGACCGGGCGATGCCCTCGCGACTTCGGTCCCTACGAGCCGCTCGCTCTGCCCTTCGGTCCCTGCAGCCCTCGCGGCTTCGGTCCCTGCAGCCTTCGCTCCCCCAGCTCTCACCTCGCCCTCTCTCCCGGGCGCTGCGTGAACCCGAGCAAACCGGAGTTAAAGCCCCAGCTGCCTGAAGGGATGTGAAACACTGAGCTCGCGCGCTTCTCCCGCATTTCCACGGCATCTGTCGGACGGGCCGGCGGGTAGTTTTCCCTTGGGCCGCCTTGAGCCCGCGAGCGCGGCGGCGGTGGCGGGACGCCTTGCCCTGGCAGGAAGGCGTGAGCGTGCTCCGAGGTCTCGGGGGAGCGCGGCTCTGAGCTCTTCCACACCCCCGTCCTCGGTGGAAGGGGAGAAAGTGCTAATCGGGGAGCTGCAGCCTTGCTCTCGCTCCCTTACCTGCCATTTTAAACAAATGCAAATTAAAACCCTCCGTCGGGTTGGTTCATTCCCTTCCTTCGTGTAACTGATGTTATTGGATTTTTATGCAGCACATTACACCCTGAGCCATGTCTTCTACTATTTTGCTTTCAAATTGTATCTCCTGCCATTTGTGTCACATTTAAAATGCTAACAGTATAGAATGTCATTTACAGAATCGGGGCGTTTGCTGCGGAAAATTAATTTGACTTATTCCTTCTGCCTGTTCCTATCTCCAGGCCAATATTATGCTACTCATTCTACAAGAGTAATACTTAATGAATAGGACTATTAATAATGTCAAGGTCCATGGGGGTCTTATGGGTAACGGATAGGCGTAGACTGTAAGGGGGCAGTCACCTGACTTCGGTTAATGTTCCATGAAAATATCAGGCAGTGCAATGTAATTATGGAGCAGAGGATAGTAAAAAAGGCAGGGAACTTGGAGTTTCTTAAATATTTTTTCAAATTAGTCAGTGCTTTTTCGGTAATTTACCTGAACCTTCGTCAGACCAGGTGTGAAAACTGTTTAAAATTCAAAAGGAAAAAAAAAAAATCGAACGGCTAGGTACGTAATTCGTAGAAAGGATATACGGTCAGATGAGTTTGCGGTGCTAGGCAGGAATCGTGTGCTTGGCGTTACGTGAAAGGGTGCGGGATGTAGGGATGTGTCACTCCTGTTCGCAGGAAATAGGAATGTGAGGAGAGGGGTTTGGGGGTGGTTTGGGTTTTTCCCAGCTTGTACATGTCTCTAGCACTTAAAAAGACAAAAAACAATTGGGGAAAGCACAAAATTAACATTTATAATGGGAACAAATGCTAAACAGAAGAAACGAAATCTGCTTGCTGCTACGTGTTGTGCTGCTTGCTGGGGAAATAGTAGCCCCGACGAAGCGGCGCGAGGCACGAGCCGGCCGTGGGCAGGGGCACGGCAGGGCCGCGCTCGTGTTTTACCCCCGCTCAGAGCTGCCGCAATGCTAACGCAAGTGTCACGAGCCCGTTGAGGGGGAAGGCAGAAGCTGCTTTTAGGGCCTAATCCTGCACTTGCTAGAGCCATTTAAAAAAAAAAAAAAAAAAAAAAAAAGTGAGTTTAACAGAGGTATTATTTGGTCCTCTGATTTTCTAGGGTCCTTGTTCCTAAAACCTTGTGTCTAGCGTTATGTTCAGGATTATTGGGTATGTGTGCAGGAGGAAAGGGATAAGGGAATCGGCTACTGAGCTGCTGCTTCTCAGCAGATTTTCAGCTTTTGCCGTCATTTTTGGTAGTTATGTGAGAAAATGCGATATGGCAGCTAAATCTGAAAAGGGACCTTTGGAGACCTGTGCAGTTGTATGTACTTGTGGTTCCTATTCTCTGCATGAAAACTGGATGCTACCTAGCGCTCTGCATTGCATCTTTCTTCATTTGTCTCTGTCTTGCTCTTGGGACCGTTGAGACCGAGGGAGCAGGTTGTAAAATTAGGCCCCTGATTTCCAAAGAGCAGGTGAAACAGGCTGTGAAAGAGTTGACGTTATGCAGCAAAATAACTTTAGGTCTACTGTGTTCCTTTCCCGAGGAGTTAACTGTTTCCAGAGGCCCACTGTCTGCTGAAATTGTGTTAGAAAAAGCAGAGGTGGTGAGCCAGGTTGGGTCACGTTGTGGTGACAGCATCAGTTGACGTTGGTAGAGACTTTGGGGTTCTGCCTCCCCGTGCCTGGTGCCCCAGGAGCTGCTGGTGGCTCGGGCATGGCCCAAGAAACCTCTCCCACCTCCCCAGCAGCCACACTTGGGAGCTGCTGTGGCGGTTGCCTGGCTGTGGCACCCAGAGGACATCAGACCTCGTCAGGTGGAGAGCCGGTCCGGCGCGTCCTACCGCGCCAGCCGCTGACAGCAGAGGCTGGGTTAGCGCAGAGCGGGGTGGCAATGAATCGCTCCATCTTGCTTGGCTAGAGGTTGAGTGTCTGCCCGAAAGGGCAAAGCTGGAGGAGGGTGGCGATACCGAAAGCTCTGGCGCAGGAGGGTCTTGCTCAGCCTCTGACCATGCAAGTTCTCAGGGGTTATTTGAAAGCAAAACGTTTCTCTTCCGTTTGTGGTTGATGGGGTCTGCGCGCGTGGGACTGGGGCCAGCGCCCATGTGGAAGGGAGGACACCTTTTCAATAACTGCGCATTGGCCAAGCTTTGTGTAGCACATTGGGCTCCCCCTTGGTTCCTCCTACCCCTCTTCATCCTCTTATTATTGTTATTTTTTCCCCTCGAAGAAGCTTTATTCATTTCTGAAGCGTGCATTAATATCGGCAGCATTAGGCAGCCCCAGTACGTCTCGTTGCTGTGTGGCTCACTAATTCTCACTATTAGGCCACCTGCTGACAACTCCCGAACGGAGCTGTATCCCTCTGCCAGAGTTCGCCATGAATAAACATGAAAGAGACAAATGAGGCAGCGCTGGCGGTTGCTTTGCAGCCAGCCGCGCGTCGCTCCTCGCCCGGCGCCGGCACGCAGATGGCTGGGCTTTGGGCGGTAGGTGCGCACGGGCCTCCTGCTGAGGTGGCTTCTAGGTAGTGGTTTGGGGGGGGTTGCTTAGATGCAGGGACTGGACTCCTCTTCCCAGCACTTGCGAGCCCAAACTGTAAACGGGGTGGCATAGCCACGCTTGGATTAGCAAACCAAGCGTGTTTCCTGCAGCTTTTTGGAAGTCCTGTAAGCACACGCGCCGCTAGACGTCTCGAATTCAACTTGTGTGAACTTTAAGCAGTTTCCGCAAAATTGGTGAAGTTACTCTGGATTCCAACTCGCTTTAATTCCCGAGCGTGCGAGGTTAGGAGAGGTGGGTTCACTGGCAAACGTAGGCTCGAGGAAGCCGGCTATCGCCAGCAAGCAGTGCCGGTCGGGAGTTAGATGTGTCCCGCAGACCCTCTCAGCTGCCTCTTGGAAGATGCTTTCGTGGTTGAGGCAGGAAAATACCTCCCTAGACTTTGAAATAGTGAAAAAAAGCAACAGGTATTTTGGGGGAGACCTGCAGAGCTGGCGGTGCCCCTGTTGACTCCGCGGCGAAGGAGACGTAGCTGCCGGAGCGGGGAGGGCGCAGGAGCTGGCCTTGGCACCGTGCCGGCGAGGGCACGCGAGCGTTTCCCAGCACCTAAGGGTGTTGCTCCGAACGCGGCGCATCACGGCACACAGCAGCTTTTGCTCCCGGCGTGCGGCGTGAACCTCCGGCAGGCCCAGAAGGCGGGTGCTGCTCTGGGCCGTTGGTGCCTCAGTCGGGTCCGTAACCGACGGGACTCGGGTCTCCTGGCTCCGTCTGCGGCCAGCGCTCGGGCCGCGGGGGCAAGCTCAGCTGAAGGAAGGCTCTGGAGGGGGCCCGGGCTGAAAAATAGTGACTACGTTTTCCTTTCCTTTTGGTTCTCTTAAACATCCGTTAATCAAAAAACTTAGCGTGGGACCAAATATTGAAGTTTTTTAATGATTCTTTGCAGGACATTAGGTTTTTCTATTCTTGATTTATTAAAAAAACCAAACAAAACACCAAAACCACAACAAAAAAACAACTCCACAAGATACTGACATACTGAAAATGGAAATGAACTTTTCTTTGAAATTTTCCTGTGGCTGAAAAGCATCCTTTGTGTGAGATGGCTCTTGGGCCACCTCACTGAAGGAGGAACTACCTGCCCCGGCTATCTCCGAGAGCAGAATGGCTATCCAGGGCTTTCTCTGAAACTTACCTGTTCTGCTTTAATAGACATAACAGCTGATTGCCGTAATGTTTTCTCTTGACTCTAGGATGCTTGATGGGTAACAAGGCTAGTTTGTCAATTTTAAGGGACATCCCCACTGCTGTATCCGCACACATGCGTATCACAAAGGCACGGTTTGAAGCCCGGGAGGTGGCCGGGCGCAGCGGCGCGGCGTGCCCGGAGCTGTGCGGAGGCAGCCAGCCCGGCACGCTTGGATGTGTAGGTGAATGCTCTAAATCCCTGGATCACAAAAGCTCAGGGGCCATATCCACAAACCAACAGAGCTGCTTTCCCTTCGACCCCCATCTTCTCCTGCCACTCTTTGATTTCTCCTCTTGCCTCAGATTTACAGCTACCTTGTCCAAATATATTACAGGAAATAAAGGATAAAATGCTTTAAAAACCCACCTTCCCAAGCAGGAGAACAGGCTTTGGTGAAAATAAACGAGCTGGCTTGTTATATTGCTCAGCCTCTGTCACGTGAAGGTGAGGCCTCCTTTTTTATTATTATTATTTTTTATTGCTACCCATTTGCCTTCATTATAATTTATTTGTTAATCCGTGCTCCAGCTCATGAATTTTGCATTTGGGGAGGTGGAGGGAAAGGGGAGGGGGATTCAAAGCACCAAAAAAGATGCTGGCCCACTTAAAGGTGAAGGACACAGTTGGAGGGCAGGACTGCCTTCCTGGCCTTCCATCATCCTTTTAAAAGGCAAATATGCAGTCAGCAAAAAAAGAAAAAGAGACGGGAGGGGGGGGGAGCTAAAGACTTCCCAATTAATAATTATTCTGATGGCCTCATTGGGATTCAGAACCTCACAGGTCAGAGAGGACAAATTCAAACCCCCTTCTCCTGAGCTCTTGTCCTCAGGTGAGCCGATGGCTTCTGTGCTGTGCTTCCATGTCTCCCATGCCAACTTCCCTTCCTTCCTTTTCTCTTTTTTTTTTTTTTTTTTTTTTATGAGGCATCCTGAGTGTAAAAAATATGGCCTGCCTTTATGGTGCTCCAGCACGAATGAAGCTATAAAATTATGAACAGTTTTTATGATGGCTATTCAGGGGATGCTTTTATATTGATGGTGCGCATGCTGTATCTATCTTTTTTCCCCTTTCTCTTTTGCATCCCTTCTTTCCCTGAAAAAGATGGCAGTGTATGTGTGTGGGGGAAGGATCTGACGGGGGGGGCCCTGTGTAACTATTTTTCATGCATTTAATATATTAATTATCCGGTAAATGCTCCCTAGGCTGTACTTGGGATGCCGAAGAATGACAGCTTTTCAACGAAGCTCCAAAGGCAGCCCATCAGCCCACAGTGTATTATGTCGGAGAGGTCAGGGTGGGGTTAATGTAACTTTTTATTTGCTGATTTTTCATAGACGAGAGCAAAGCTGGTAAGGGGAAAAAAGGGAGAGAGACTGAAAAGAAGGTGCAAAAAGAGCAGAGATAATGGCAAGTCTGTTCCGTCCCCCTCCTGCCTCCCAGCCCACTCCGTGGCAGATAGGTTGATTATGCAAACGAGAGAGATGCTCGCAGCCTCCTCGGGATGCTCCTTCTCCAGGGGCTTCTCTGCGGAAAAGGGGACAAAAGTCTGCGAGGGGAGAGTCTGTCGAAGAGACAACAGCGACGAGAAATCCCACGTGCGATAACTAAACTCAAAATAGATCATCCGTCCTCGCTGAAAATAGATATATCTAGGCAACAAAAAGCAGGGGGAAAGCTTGGCTGCCCGGGGGGCGTAAAGCAAAAGGCACCGGCGAAATCGGAGTGAACTGACTGTCGTGGGACTCTGCTCCTGGTTCGCTGAAGGGTGGTCTGGGGCTCCAGAGGTGGGACTGTCCCCGCAAGGACCTGCAGCGCTCCGGGGACAGCAGCTCCCTCCTGCCCTCCCCTCCCGTCCCGCGGGGTGCTGCTCGGGCAGCCTGCTCCAGCCGCTGGCTCTGCCCGGTATTGATCCAAGAGGTAATAGGGGTTTAATTTCCCTTTAAAAGGCCTGTAAATGATCTCAGGAAAGATATTTAAAAAAAAAAAAAAAAAAAATCCTATCTGAATCGAGGTGGAGAAGCTAAAGGAATTTGCGATAGAATTTCTGACTAAAAGATTTAAATTCTCAAAGTCTGCCGTGACTGCAGGAGGGTCTGTGTAGCTTTAGCCTCTACCCTGTCATGTACAATACAGTAGTTGTCTATTTCAGCTAATAGAAATAATCTTAGTGTTGTATATATTTGGTTTAAAAGTACCTTTTGTGTGTGCAATATACATTTGAATGAAGGACGTGTGGAGGAAGGGAGTGTTCACGTGTGTGCATTTACCCCGTGGTTCAGCGATGCTCCTATTACCTTTGAACTGTGTAAAACATCCCACTGAGTGTAACTACTACACTCAGTTCTTTTTGTTTTCCTTATTTTCATGCCAAACATTCCTAAACAAGCAGGATTTGGTTATGCCGTATTCTCTGGGAAACCGAGCTTGTCCTGCGTGGCCCTTCGCTCCTCGCAGCCCCGGGCGAGGGGGTGCTCGGCTCACCCCGGCTCGGGCTGAGGGAGCGCAGGGTGCCGGGGGCCGGTGGGTCCCTGGCGTGGGGGGCCAGCGCACCCCCAGGAGAGGATCGGGGAGGAACCCAGCTCTTGGGAGGCCACTTTGTCCAGAGACGGGCAACGAAGCTGGTGAAGGGTCTGGAACACAAGTGCTGTGAGGAGCGGCTGAGGGACCTGGGGATGTTTAGTCTGGAGAAAAGGAGGCTGAGGGGAGACCTTCTCGCTCTCTGCAACTCCCTGAAAGGAGGTTGTAGAGAGATGGGGGTCGGTCTCTTCTCCCTAGTAACAGACAACAGAACAAGAGGAAACGGCCTCAAGTTGCGCCAGGGGAGGTTTAGATTGGACATTCGTAAAAATTTCTTCACCGAAAGGGTTGTGGGGCATTGGAACAGGCTGCCCAGGGAGGTGGTGGAGTCCCCATCCCTGGAGGGATTCAAAAGGCGTTTAGACGAGGCCCTAAGGGATATGATTTAGTGGGGGACTTGGTAGTGCTGGGTTAATGGTTGGACCCGATGATCTTGGAGGTCTCTTCCAACCAGAACAATTCTATGATTCTATGAGTCACTGCTTGCGCTGACGTGAAGGGGACGACGGCAGCCAGAGAAGTTGCTCCTGATGCTTTTTAGTACCACTCAGCGCAGCTGCAATTCAGGAAACAGCTCTACCGTGAGCTCGGCTTCAGGCGCTTGACTGGCAGCGAGAGGACTCCCCGCATGCTTGAAGTTCAGCCCGCCTCTGTTGGACAGGAACATGAAGGATTTGTGGGTGGTTTTGTGGTTTTGGTGGCGCGTGGGTTTTTTTTTTAAAGGGGACATCTGGTTCTGAGGAAGTGGAAGCAGAAAAATGCGAAGTGGCAGATTTTACAGAAGTCGTGGGTTAAGGTGACTGAAGTGGTGGGCTCCAGTTTAGATCCCAAAGGCACATTATTTTCTGGTCATCGCCACACAAGGTATTTCCCCTGTTCCTATGGGAGATTGTGCGTTTCTTACTGTTCTTGTCGTTTTCTCTTTCCCAGCATGGAAGCAGAAAAGTATTTTTCCATCAAATTAGTAATGAAGCGTGGTTCGGTTTGGTTGGGGGGTTTTTTGTTTCTTTTTCCTAAGAGCTTTGTCATCCAGGATGAAAGTGAGCTCGTTCTGCACTCGCAGAGCAATCTGGCAAACGAGGGGGGTCCCCTTCCCCTGCCCTGGCCTGGTGAGGAATCCCCCCGGATGCTGCTGGGAGACACGTATATGGCTGGGGGGAGGACGGGGCTGGGCACACCCGGACCACCCCCAGCAGCCGCGGGAGGGACGCCTGCGCCTGGCAGACGAAAAGGGCGGCGGGCAGCAGGGCAGCGTGCTGCAGCCCAGGTACCTGGAGGTGCCGCAGGTTGTCCCGCCTCGATGGCGAAGTGGTGCTGCGCGAGAGGCAGATTTACAGGAACAGCTTGGCCGGAACGCAGGGAAGCTATTGGCACCTGCAAGCCAGGATTTGGCCTTAGGCACGTGTCCAAGAGTGGAGAACGTGGGAACGGACAAGAGGCTTCAGTCTGGGAGCTTGATCCCGCGCGTTTTAAAGCCTGTGGCTGGTCTCCTCGCTATGCAGGCCATTTAAAGGAAAACGCTTCGAGTGTTTCTTAATTTCAAATGAACTCTTTGCTTCCATAAATCATACCTGAGTTTGCTCTTCCCTGACCTACAAGGAGTATCTCCAGCAGATGCACTTTGCTGCCCAGTGGCGAATGCGATCGGCACGGGATAATCGCTCCATCTGAAGAACGGTCGCTTGCACCTCGCCGTGACGCGGGCACGAAGCCGAGCAGGGGTGCAGGGTTGGAATGAAACACTGCAGATCGTCCACGGGCTGCGCTGAGGATTGGGGCCTGGTTTGTATCCCCAGACAAAGGCAAAATGGCTCACGTTTAACAGCTGGTCACCGGGTCCATTGCAGTCGCTTTTCCCCAATACACACGTTCACGTTGACATTGGGCAGGCTCCGCGTAGCCTGCAACTGCAGCCTGGTGTCATGGCTTAAGTGTAATAAATGCTTGCTTGGTCATTGAGTTATTGGAGCTCGGACTGCAGGGCCAAATTCTAGCAGGTGTAAAAAAAGTCATTTCAGTAGAAAGAGAGAGAGATATTTTTAAAATTAGGTATTAGAGCTGCACCAGGCCCCAAGACTAAAACCTGCTGTGGGGACCCAGAAAGTAGAGATGCTTGCCAGTCGCATCCACTCCATCAGCTTTTCAAGACAGGGATTTATTTTGCGTATATGGATTTATTTTGCACCCTTTCCTGGAGGCCTGCAGCCTCCAAAACAAGGTTTTGGTTCAAGAGTAGGTTATTGTAACAGCCTTCTCCAATGGGCTGCTGAAGTAAAAATGGGCCTGAATGAAAAGTCATGTATCTAAGTTTTTCCCAAGACATGGAAGAGTTTGGATTCTAAGGCAAAAGGTCTCTTAAACGGGTTTTGCTGTGCAGCATAAGCTACGTGCATTGGAGAATGGAGAGTGGAAATGCCGTGAAGGGAAGGGTATGAAAAATCAGGGGCAGGAGCCCACGACCCAAAGTGCTCTGAAGCTGCAGGAAGGTCTCTCTTGGACTGGGTACGAATATCGGCACAGTCAGCCCATACCAGAGGGCACGAGGAGCTGTCGGCTCTTCTTGTTTGATACCTTATCTGCACGTATAGCTTAGACATGGTGCACGGCTTCCTCGGGTCTCCCAGCTACGTCCCGAGGCCCTTCTTGACGGGCGTCTGGCTGGATCCGCTCCTCTGCCCGGGGAGGGTGCTGCTCTAACCACCACGGCTCGGTACGCTCCCCAGCTCGCTTTCTCTTGCATTTTGCAGGAGAAATTACATTCTGTATTATATTTTCTTATGTTAATATTTTACATTTCAGAAATGTAAAATAAATAGAATAACAGTTGGCAGGTAATACAGGGCGCACGTAGAAACTTCGACAGAAACGCACAAAAAAATACGGTAACAGCTTGGACTTCTCTTGCCTGGCAGAAATTGTTTCTGTCAGTATTTTTAATTTCAGCTTGTGGAAGCGTAGACCGAATGGGATGGAGAGCTGAGGTCTAAGCAGATGGTTATTAGCAAACCGATAAGCCTATTCTGTGCTCAGGTATTTGGCTGCAGAAATCGGGCAACGTGGAGGCCCAGCACCTTCAGCTTTCCGTGTGCACCGGAAAACTTTTGAGCATTTTAGAGTTGTCTTTGCTGACCAGTTCATTTAAGAACTAAGAAATGTGTTTAGATAATTGTGCTTTATTGCAAAATAATGTCATCTAGGAAATAAAGGTAAAATAAATAAAAAGCTGCATCTTCAAATTACCGGTTGTCCCTCCCTTAATTTTCTTAAGGTGACTGCCGTTCCGCAGACCTCCAAAAGCTTACTGTGGGAAGACCTTACCTGTTTTACTAAGTCTAGTATAAACAGAACAGTTAAATTTATTTCACAAAATGATGCCGTCACTATTTATGGGCTAGTGTCAGTGCTAAAACCCTGAAATGGACTGGGAGCACAACTGTAGCCAGACGACCTTTCCTTATTCTACTTCAGTAACTGCATCCACAGGGAAGAGCAACTAAAACATCAAAGCTTGGTTTTGTTCCCCAAATCTTTGAAAATTTCATGCAAGCGCAGAAATGGGAAGCGACAGGACGTGCCACTGGTTTTGGTCATTTTCTTTGCCACCGGCTATTGGTCCCTTCCAGCAATTCCATGTGGAATGAAATCTGTTTGTTCTGTGTCCGTCTGCGCCAAAACCATCCTGAGTTGGGATCCAAATTCCCTTTGGTCCTTCAAACGAAGATTGAGGCCGCTGCCAAGCCTTAGCAAGGTCGACAGCATGGCAATGCTCGGATCTGAGCAAGGGTTTATATTCCCAGCACAGAGAAGGAAAACTGAGGCAGCCTGACAGCAGCTTCCCCGGGAGTTTGTATGGCAGCTCAAGAGGAGACCCCAGGTGTCGTGGTACCTAACCCGATTCTCGCGATGAGAGCGCTATACATTAACCAGCTTTAACACCAGGTTTAGGTGTTGCATGGGTATTAGTAAAACTCCTGGCAAATGCTGAAGAAGTTCTCAAGGAGGTCGATATAAAATACTCTTCCGTGGAGAGGTCATGGTGATGTGCTGCCTCATGCGTTGGTTGTAGGCTCTGGCGATGGCTTCCGCGTGGCTTGTCTCGGGTGTCTGTGCCGCCTTTCCCCGTCTCCACTAATCATTAAACCAGGCACAGGGCATACCAGTTGCTTTGAAACTTAATAAGAAGATGCTTTGGATGAGAACAAAATGGGGTCATTGTGGCAGCTGTAACGACTCACAACTTGGTGTCTTTCTGTAGGTCGCACAACGGCAACAGTGAAAACCCGATGAGCTAAAATAGCAGGTGGATGCAGAGAGCAGATCCCCTCTGACTTGCGTTGGCATCTGTGGTGACGCAGGATGAGTTCGGGGGGAGCCAGACGGAAGCCCCTGGAACGGGGAGCCCTCGGGACGGCCCCGTGGGGAGCCGGCTCCCGGGAGCGGGGGTGCAGCCGCCACCGCCTCTGCCGCGGGAGGAGTCCTGGACCGAGAGCTCCGACCTCATAAAACGGGATTGGAAATGCAGGCATGATTAACTTGCCATAGATTTATGTGGAATTAGTATGTGTTTCAGCGCTGGTGTTATAAATACAGGTTGCCCTCATCTAACCAGCGGGGCTTTACATAATCTCAGAAGGGCCCTCGCAGTGGCAGCTTTAAAATGACAAAGGAGGGGAGGAGCAGCTGAGCCTGGCAGGTACTGTGCTAACTGCACCCCAAATCCTGCAGTGGCGTGTGCCGAGGGGAAAACGCGCTTTTGAAGAGCGAGCCTGCGAAGGGGGAGTTCTTCTCTTTGAACTTGCAGCTGTGCTTTTCAGCCGCGCTGCCTTGCAACGCCAACCTGAAGTTTGCCCAGAAGTTCCTTCCTCACCGCTCTGTTGTTTCTAGTAACTCCACGCTCTTTAAGGCACCTCTGCAGGTTTTTTGGTTCGTAACTTACTACCTGAACAGCAACGTAAGCTGGCGGTGCTGGTGCGAGCCTACTTGCACCGCGCTGTTAAATGCTTGCCGCTCCGTGCGGGAGTTTTCCGATGTGCTAAGCATGGCTAGTGAGGTGGCTGGCTTTGTCCTGGAGCCAGCAGCAGGCTGGCTGTAGTTGGAGTGATCCTTGGGTACCGTTGAGGTGTTTGTCCTACCGGCTGGGTACGCGAGGGTCTGGGGGTTGTAACCCGGAGGAGGAGCGCAGGGAGGCAGCGCGCGCCGCGGGGCAGGCTCGTGCCAGGGGAGGAAGGCTCGGTTCTGGCATCCAGGCGATGCTCCGCTCTGTCCAGAGCGCGTGAGCTCAGGGGGCTCTGCTGAGGGGTCTGGGCTAGAGGAACGCGCTTTAGAACATGCTTTAGAGAGGAGACTCTGCTCTCTTCGCAGTCCGGCTCCCGAGCTAGCACTGCTTTCCTTTTCCAAATAATCTTCAGCGTTAGAACAGTCTCTCTCTGGCATCGCCACGCGACAGGTTGCCTCTCTGCAGAAGCGCTGCATTGTGGTGTGTTCAGGTGCTGGTCCAAAAGCTGCCTTAGCTCTGGCTTGTGCTGCTACGGCAGCAGCGCGCCAGAAAAGGTCCACTCGGGCTGAGGAGAGAGCCATGCTGGAGGGGGAGAGGTGCTGGTGGTCATCCGAGTTTGTGCATCGCAGGAGATGATCTCCGGTTCTGTCTTTTTCCTTTGGATACTGATTTTTAGAGCTTCTGAACCTTCCAATAACTCATGTTTTAGGGTGAGTGCCAACCATCCACACGAACTGCGGAGGAAGGATCTATTTTTGCTTTAGCATATTTTTAACCTCTTCTTTGTTGTTCCAAACGTATTCCTGCCAGATTTAAAAACAAACAAAACCCACAAGGTGCCCAGTGAGACTTTTTTTTTTTTTTTTTCATTTGTTAATACCCGAAAGAAGCCTGCTACGGTACAGGGACCCTCTCGTTCCCTTGGAATACGTTGCACAGGGACGTGGCCGGGGCACGGTGGGCGATTGAGCCAGGCAGGGACGCGGCTGTGACCTGCCGCCACGCACGCTGCCCTCCCAGAGGGACCCCGGCTCCCCCCTGAGCCAGGCTGCTCTCTGCCCGTCCTGGGGAGGGAAGGAGGGGAGATGCCTGCCCCCCGCCAAAGGTATCTGTGTGTGCACCTGGCAGGGCGTCGTTTGAAATGCTAATTGAGACCGTGCAGGTCTTTCCCAACCGCTCGGCGCTTGCGCTTTGTCGCAGAGCAGGCTCGGCTGTGCGGTGGCCGTTACGCTCCTCCCCAGCACCCGAAGATGTTAGATACCGGAATGTCGGTGTGAACGGTTATTTTCATTGCTCAGGGCAAATATTTTTCTGGCGTAATGTACATGTATGTATCGTACAGAGGCTATACGGCTTCCCTTAATGTGTCTTTATGTCGGCGCATGCATAGCTGTGCGCTTGTACGTACACGCGGTATACGAGGCCTTGATTCGTTCGTAGGTTTCATTTCCAAGCGCGAGCAGCGCAATTCGACTCTAAGGACGTTTGTTGGTAAAACCAGCGCTGGGGAGGAAGGCTGAGCGCAGTGTTGCCGCCTCTGTATTAGCATTCCCTACGCTGTTACTCAGTTACGTAACCACAGATGGCGCGGGGATCCGTGCATATGTTTCTGGTTAAAATACCAGCAAACAGCAACGTTGCCTCTACCAGCGCGCTGAACCTGCGACTTGTGGGAGCTGCTGGGGGCAGGCAGGCGAGGGGAGGAGAGGAGTGGTCAGTAAAATCCAGACTATTACTGAAAATAATCAGGAGCAGTTGGCAACCCTGCTCCTGCATATTCGCCAAGTGCTTGGTGATTCAGCCCTTCTCCATTTTCAGGCCAATGCGGCCGTCACTCTGAATTATTTTCAGTGAGCACTTCTATATCTCATGTCAGTTCCCAGTTCGAACCCATCACCGAGTGTCGAGGCTGCGACGTGCTGTACATGCCGATGAGCGTCCCCCCCTTCCCCTGCTTTGCTATTAACCTTTCCTTTTACCAGAGTTACCCCTTTGTCCTGCTGCAGTTTGCGGTGGCTGATAGAAGCAGCTGCCTGTGGCCAAACGAACATCACATTTACATTTTCTTTCTTGAACCGAAGAGTGAGACACAGAATTGCAGTAAATGATCTCCCCTTTCTCTTTTTACCCCCCCCCCAATCGTCTTTAATGCATTGCCTAGAAATCTATTTCTTATCTAATTTTACTAGATGGATCAACAGGGCTGAGAATGTAACCCTTTGTCATCTATGGAAATCTTTTTATCCCATAAAAATGATTAGATTTGATGCAATTAGGATTATGAGGAGGTGGGGGGAGCCTAAGACAGTGTGCCTTGTCTGCTGCTGTCTGCTGACACATTAACAGCCTGTTTATTAACTGCTTTACATTTGGGCTACGAGCAATGCATTCTTATGCCTGATAAGACCGGAGACGTGAGCGCGTGTGCCGATAGGAAACGCGAACCTCACGGTTTTGGCTGTCCCCCTCCCACCTTTCTGCATGCGAACCGAGGAGGAGGGCTTTAACCTGAAACAAAACCCCAGCTGCTGGAAAAATGCCCGTTTCCATTTGCCACTTCTCTCAGTGGTGGCTTGTGTGCGTATCTCATCTCGCAGGGAATGCGTGAGCCCGGGTCTGCTCCTCTCCCCCGCTGCCCCCTGTTATTCCTTCGCATGGGCTGGAGGGGGTTTGCGCTGGAGGCACGCGCGTGTGCTGCCTTCCTCCTTGCCAGACCCCGGCTTGAATTGCGCATCCTCTTCCTCCGATGCCGCCCTGCGCTTCAGCTGTGCCCTCGGCTCAGACGTGTTCTCGGGGGAATTACGACTTCAGTTCTGTGGCACGAGCTGCAATGTTTTTCCCGTCCGATGCCATCGGAACGAGAACACATGTGGGTTACATCCCAAGGCGTTTACAAGCGCACCTTCCACGTCCTCATTGCCTCGCCTGCGTTCTTCCCTGGGGTTGCACTGCCCAGACTGCGCTCACGTAACTTGTCGAAGGGTCTCACCTGGCATGAGCACCCGTGGGTGCCTCCCAGCGCACGGAGCACGATGCAGATCCCTCCCAGATCGAGGGGAAACCGCGGGGGGGTTTCATGCCGAGCTCAGGGAAGTGTGTTTGTGCCGCAGCTCCCGCTGCCCACCCTGCCCAGCCGTGCTCTCGGGGAGGGGGGGTGGGTGAGGACGGGGGGTCCCGGAGCTGCTCAGACGGGCTGTGAGGGGGCACCCAAGCACGTTCTCCATGAGGCTGTTACAGTCCTTTACATGCATCTTTTTCAAAAATTGCTCCTCTGTCTTCACCCACGAACACGTGCGGAGAATTACCCCTGAGCCCCCCTTGGCCTCTGTTTCCCTGTTTGCTGTGAATAGTAACTCCTGGCTGAGAGGGGATGGGGTCTGAGTGCGGGCTGATACGGGGCTCAAAGAAAACTTCATGTAAGAACCAAAGGAACAGGCTTATTGCAGGTCCTAGAAATTAATAGAATGAGGCTAAATAAATCTTATTTTGCTAAGATAAAAACTTGACGTCTGTGTGTTTAGGCCCCCTTACCTATTGCCCGAACTTCGCACGTAGGGCTCCCACCTGAGCAGCATCTCCACGTGAGAGGCGTTGAGGTGTGTGCTGATGCTAAAGGCTCTTCCCTGGCACAAATCAGAGGACGAAATCCAGCCTTTGTTTCTCACTGCTAGCGCGGTGAGAATATTTAATTTCCAAACATCTCCGTGTTACTTAATAGCAATACAATTATTTTTCCTGGTTTTGTTTGCGGATCACAAATAATCTCCGAACGGCACAGCTCACCAACGCCCTCCGCTTCTGCTGGTCATCTGCGGTTCATCGCAGCTGGTTTCATGACTTTGCTCCAAGTTGCTAAAAATAACTTCAGAAATAAGTTTACCCGTAGGGGGGTGTGCAGCTGCTGTCTGTCACGCAGGGCCCCGCTGCGGGGACGCCAGCGAGGGGGCAGCCGCCGCGCGAGCCGAGGCCGGCAGCACTCGTGCCGAGAGCAGCCCTGGTGCTGCCGCGCGCCGGGCTCAGGGGTTAGGAGATTGCTGCCGCAGCGTACCGGGGAAATGCAATGTTACAGCCCGGTCCGTCCAAGGATTTCTGTTAGAACTATGCTTTTTTAACAACTTCCCTCTAAAAATCAGCTTCTGGGACCTTTGGAGAGATTCGCCTGCCCAAAGCTCTGTCTGTCCCATGACCCCAACATGTCCCTGTCTTACACTGATGAAGTTTTACAGTTTTAGTGGCAGAAGACGACACAGATGATTTCTTATTCTCGCAAAGGAGGCTGAGTGTTGGCTGTTACCTTTTCCTCGAGGAGGAGAGGACGGGCGAGCTGGCCCGGCTCCGTCCTCCGCAGCGGGCGTTGGCAGCTGTCTGGGCAGTACTGCCCGGTGGATCTGGGGCCGCGGGGATTCAAAATACAACCGTCCCTGGGATTGTCTGTTACATAGGATAAGGCTTGTGCTGTACCGGGTTAAGCCTGTATCAGGATCAATGCTCCTTTCCCCTCTCTCTCTCTCTTTGTTGTTGTGTTTTTTATTTTTAATGTGAACGGAGGAGATGCTTTTGCCGGACAGTGGTAAATCTCTCGTATTCCTTTGAAGCGGATGGGTGCGAGGGAGCCCAGCAGCCTCGGCGAGCGCCTAAGGATCAAGGCAGTAACGGTGCGGTTTGGCGCCAGGTTGCCTCTGCATCCCAGCAAAGCCGTGGGATGGCTGAGCACGTATAGGACTGACGTTTGTTAGCCTTGCTTCGTACTCGAGGGACAAACAGCCCCTCGTGATTAGGAGCAAAGCAGCGGTCGCCTGTCGGGGCACCGTGAGCCCCACGAGACCTCGGGAACTTTAGCACGCGGGGCACATTTTGTGATTTCCAGCTAATACGCAGCCTTGCCAGCGCTTTCACAGCCACTCCTTGTGCTCCAGATAGATAAGCCCAAATCCTTCATTTGAAATGCCGGTAGCAAGACCCTTGAAGAGTTTATGCAACGTCCTCCCGTGTCTCCTGCCCCGCTGCAGCTCCCTTCCCTCCGGGGACGGCGAAGGCCCAGCCTAAAGACATCTCGGATTCTAAATGTGCGAATGTTGTGCCTCTCCCCTTGACTTCCAATTGAAAAAAAAAAAAAAAAAAAAGATTACAAATAATGTTAAATAATATAGTTTATAACCTCAGGGCTGTTTTCAAAGGTGTATAGACCAGTTGTCAACAGGCAGAGAGGTAGGGAAGGGAAGGGAAATTATAGGCTGCACAAAAGAGGAAAGTAAAAGTGAAAGCTCCATAAAAGAAAGTGGAACTATTATGGAGCAAAATGCCAACTCATTACAAAACAGCCAAATAAGAGAGAAATACAGCTTTACCCGTAATAGCAGTTTACAAGGGAACATTGTATTGCAACATAACGGTGGTGCTATAATTTGCTCTAACAACTCCAATTATGCCTTTTATTGATTTGGCAACACATTTAATAGGAGTAGCCACACCTCTTGTGTTACAAATCATTAAAGGTGTTGAACAGTGTAATTTTAAAATTGTCCTTCTCCTACAGATGTCAGTGTGACAGCATAATTTCCCCTGATTTCTGCTATGTAAACAGCGCGTTACAGTAATTTCCCCCTTACAAAGCAGAAATGTTGTCAGCCTGGGTTTTTTTGTGCAGAAACATCCATTTAATATTTTCCCCCCAGTCTATTCTCCTAATTGCTGGGTTTTTTCCCTTTTTCCTCTTTCTTTCTTTTTTTCTTATCTTTGGAAAATAAACATGCTGTTTTGCCATCTTCTACAGCAACCTTAATTGCTACTTAAATCTTCAATATGCACTTAACATTGGGGAGGTAAAACCCTTTTGGTTCAATTCTGTTCCACTTCACTCAAGTAGCATTTCAGAGCTGGTTAAAAGCCACGTATCTCCTGGTAGCAATTTTGACAGGTGATCGCAATTCCAGTACCTGTTTCCTTGCAAAACTCAGAAAGCATCTCAGAAAAGAATGAAAACTTTGTAATTTTTGTTTTCTTCCCACCGCAGAGGATCTAAATTTTGCGTAGGAGCCAAGGAGAAGCCTCGCTCATGCTTAGAACAGGTATTTAGGTGGGCACAAGGCTTTGAGCGGCCTCTCTGCGCAGGACTGGGCTCTGTAGCCAGGTTTGCCTTCGTTAGACCCCGGAACAAAAGCTCGGTTTTAGGAAAAGTGGGACAAGATGCACGACAGGGCAGGACTTGACATTTACGCTGCTTGAAAGCTGAGGTGGTGTTTCTCGGGCTGGCAGAGGATGGTGGTTCGAGGGTCTCGCTAAGCCGTGCGGAGACCTTTTCTGCTGGCCTGTGCTCCCAGCGCTGGAGCGTGGGGTGGCCGGGAGGACGCGTGTCCCTGCGCGCAGCCCCGGCAGCCCTTCGGTTTCGGTCCCGGGGCGACGCGGCTGCGGGGCTCGCTGGGGACCGGGCAGACAAAGAATGTGTTTCCCCTCTCTCTTCAAGCACATGCAGGCGGTGACGTGTGTAAATGAACCTGACAAGCTCTTTGAAAAACAAATAGAGGCCACCAACCAAGCTTTTGGCACGCCAACATGCCACATGTTTACACCAAAAGTGCCACCTTGCCCTGTTTGCCCGCTCCCAGCGCCGGCCCCCGGGCAGCAGCCGCGCGGTGCCTGTCTGCATTTGTCTGGCTCCAGCAAACTGTCTCATTAACAGCTGTGTGGGGAAGGGGGGGAGAGGGAAGAAGGAGGGGAAAAAAAAAAAAAGCCCACAAACCCCGAGGAGGGTGACATTTTTCACGCTGGAGTGAGTAAAGCAGCTCTGCGTCCCGCTGCCAGGGCTGACCCCCGTCCCACCCCATCTGGCAGCCCCAGAACAAAGCCCCGCGAGCCGGCCCGGCTGGGCTGACACCGGCCACGCACCCGCCTGCGGCCGGGGCTGCCCAGAGGCGCTTCGCGACTTCTCACGCACGCGTGCGAGTCCGGAGGCGCCGGGCCAGGGCTGCGGGCTCTCCCCTTCCTCGCCCGCCTCCCGTTGATTCGTGTTAAAGCAGGGTGCGAACGAACATCCCGGCTGAGGGTGATGGTGGCCGCGGCTGCGGGAGAGAAGGTCCCACCCGTTGGACGAGGGAGGGTGCAGCCACCATCACCGTAAGCAAAAGGCTGACCAGCGCCCACAGGCTGGCTCCGCCGCCCACGTTAGCGGGATGCCGCGGGGTTGGAGGCAGCGCAGGGCTGTCTGGGCCTGGGAAGTTCTTGGCCATCCCAGCCACGCGCGGGTCGGTGCTGGGACACGGCGCGTGGAAACGCTTCAACGCCAGGAAGGCTCTCCAGCCAAGAGGGCTGGATGCAGCAGTCACTGCCAAGCAATCTGCAGGTGCTCGAAGGAAAACCATGTCTGACGTTTGCCAAACCAGCCCCTATATAATTACCGCCCCTGCCTGGTGATCTTCAATTAAGCCAGAAGCCGTAGCTTTGACTCCAATGGAATCTGGGTAAATAATTAACTAAGAGTGACGTTATTGGATTAATTTAAACTTGTTTGTGGAAATTCGGTGAGCAAAGCCACTCTTGGTTTTCTCAGATGTGCAAAAGCGTTTCCAAGTACCTCCTGGGCGCAGGCTGGCGCGGCAGCGGAGCGTTGCACGTGTGATGCGCCGGCCCTTCTGCCGGAGAGGGGCAGGGCCGGGTTGCTGGCACCAGCGCCGCGTTTCTGAGACTTCAAAATCGCTTTTTCAGAAGTTTTCCATAGATACTTGTACGAAATACCCTGCTTATGCAAATGTCTCTTAGCGTGGGGATGGAAAAGGACTGGGGAAAAAAGTGTTAGCGAGGACTAGAGAAATCTGTTTAAAAAATTAGGAAGTCCAAGACTTGACCGCAGGGGAGGAGGGGGGCTGGCTGCCTGTCCTGGGCCAGCCGGAGCGGCGCGGTGCGTGCCCCCCGCGCTGCCGTCTCGCCCCCCTGCTTCCGGGGAGCTGCGGTGCGTCGCGGGATTGCTGACGAGTGAAAAGCCTCCGGCTGCTGAGCACGTTGTGGGTGACAACGCGCTGGAGTAGGGAGGGCCGTATTTTGAAGCACTAAAGGCAGACGAGCTTTGCAACAGCGTCGTGTATCTGGTGTTGGGCAGGGGGACCGATGCACCGAGCAGATGAATAATTTGCCTGGGAAGACAGCGGCAAAATTAAAACATAATTCTCGGAAGGCATTAAACTATTGCTTCTTCCAAGAAGTTTGGCTGTGCTAAAAAAGCCAAATACAACTGGCTTTCACCCCTTTCAGTGAACAACGTGCGAGTCCCCTCGGGCCCGGCGGCATCTTTGTGAAAGGAGGGCTGGCCGGGCGCGGGAGGGAGAGACGCAGCCGGGGCGGGGAACAGCGGCACGGTCCGTGCTGGGACTCGGGCTGACGCGGGGCTCCCAGCATGGTATTAACTCCAAGCTTTTCTGGGAAGGAAATTTGTTTTGCTAGAACTAATCATTCGCATGCATTTTTCATTAGCGTTATTATCCCAAAGAAAGGCTGCTGTAAAGTGCTTGCAAGGAGAGGAGGTATTTGCTACCTCTGGGGGAATTTTACGAAGGGAGAAGGAAGGAGGGGAGCGGAGCTGAGTAGCAGCTCCTGTTGGTATTCTGGTGTGATGCCTCTGATCTGATCTTCCCAATCAGTTCAGACTTAATTCCAAAGCCTGCTCAAATATACAAATCGTAAGGAAAGATGTCAGAGGGTTTATACAGCTTGGTTTGCCTAGGTCTTCTCTGGATGGCAATGGTGAATTATTTTGCTCTTCCTGGTTTGTACAACTGTTATCAGCGTGAATTATCCCGTGCGCCAGGCCCCTCGTTGTCTGCCGGGTTTGTGTTGGATGTGCCAGGCACGTGCAGGCGGAAGGGGAATCCAGGAGGCCTCATCTCTGCCCGCTCTAACGGACGCAGACAGCGGGAGCACGTGCGTCTGTCGTCGTCTTTTTTCTTAACGCCTCCTCCTGCAGGGTAGTCAGGAGATCCCGGTGCCTTTTGCAGCTCCCGTGGGAGAGCAGAAACGGGGTGGCAGCCGCTGACCGCAGGGACTTGGGCGCCGAGCGAGGTGGCTATGGAACAGGGTGATCAACTGGAAGAATCTGACCTGCTGGGTGCAGACACCCAGTTCTCACCGCCCGCGGCAGGGACCCGGCACCGCCGGCCTCGGGCAGCGGCTTCTGCGAGTGCCGGGGAGCCCGAGCGGCGATGGGCTGAAGGGAGGGCCCCGGGAGAGGGATGCGCAGCCCAGTTTCTCTATGAATGTATAGCACAGCGTAGATAACTTAAAAATAAGAAAAAATTCTCTTGGCTTAGTGAGGAATCTTTACCTCAGCGTGAATATAAAACAAATTAGCTGTGATGTAAACACGAGGCTTGGAGAGGCTGCAGCTGTAATTGCTGGCGGAAGGATGTAGAACGTAGGGCGATTCCTCTTTCCATAATGATTTTGGTTCCATTTAAGTTGGAGATCAGATGCTCCCCAGTAAAGATATAAATTATAAAGGCACTAAACTTCAGTACCAATAAGCTCCCCAAATTTATTTGCATTCGTCATCTGGCAGTTTCATTTACAGTGAAGAAACTTTCACTGTGGATCAGATCTTTTTAATATTTCCTCATAACTTCCCAGTGACAATCATTTTTTCCATTAGGAGAGATCAGACACATAAGTAATACTGAGAGAGCTACATGAATACCAAGTCATTCATTAGGAGCAACGCCACTGCCATGAATGCTGAGTGGGTAGACAGTGAGGGGACACTGAAAATTAAAGGTTATTCTAGGTTCATTAACTTCTGCACTCCTTTCTAAAACAAAACCTTGGGTGAGAGCAGCCTTTGACTCCTAAACGGGATCTCCTTGTCTCCTAATTTAAAAAATATTAACATCGTTTAACTATTTCCTCTTTCTGCTTAATATGTGCAAGAAAAAAAGTGTTTGAATTAATGTTCGTGGAAGTGACGAGCCCAGACAGAACCGTCGTGTGAACATCTGCTGTGCTTTCCTTTCACCGTGAAGCCTTTCTGTGCACCTCTGGCTTGGTGGGCAGCACCTTTTTCTTGTATTAATTAGCCATGAGGGCTTTCTGGCTCCTTGTGTCTTCAACCACCAGGAGCAGGTCTGCAGGTCCGTCCTGCTCCGGCCGGCAGCGGGAGCCTGCGATGCTCCCAGGGGGGTCGCACTTTCTCTGACCACCCGGTGCCCTGGGCAGCTGCCGCAGCCGGGTGCCACATCCCACCATGCCAAAGCAGCTTCTGCTTGGCTTATCCTAGTATCCAGGGAGGAACAGACCTCCCCATCACCCGCTCGCTCCGGCATCCCTGCCCGGTGCGGTGGTCTGGGACGGCGCTGATGCCTGCCTGGGCGCCCGTGGGTGAGCAGCTGGCAGGGCTGGTGGGTGGTCTGCTCGAAACGGATGGGTCTGCTCTAAATCTGTGGATGGACCGCAGGTCGGGGACTGGGGGAGCAAAGTCCCTCCCATGGTAAGAGAAGATCAGGTTCATGACCACCTGAGGAACCTGAACACACATAAGTCTGTGGGACCTGACAAGATGCATTCCAGAGTCCTGAGGGAACTGGCTGATGGAGTTGCCAAGTCACGCTCTATAGTATTTGAGAAGTCCTGGCGGTCAGGTGGAGTCCCTGGGGACTGGAAAAAGGGAAACACTGCACCCATTTTTAAAAAGGGTAGGAAGGAGGACCCTGGGAGCTCCCGACCTGTCAGCCTCACCTCTGGGCCTGGGAAGATCATGGAGCAGATCTTCCTAGAAGCTGTGCTGAGGCACATGGAGCACAGGGAGGTGACTGGAGACAGCCAGCATGGCTTCACCAAGGGCAAGTCCTGCCTGACCAACGTAGTGGCCTTCTATGATGGAGTGACTGCATTAGTGGACAAGGGAAGAGCTGCGGATGTCATCTATCTGGATTTCTGTAAGGCCTTTGACACGGTCCCCCCCAACATCCTTCTCTGTAAATTGGAGAGAGATGGATTTGATGGGTGGACTGTTCAGTGGATGAGGAATTGGTTGGATGGTCACATCCAGAGGGTCAATGGCTCAATGTCTAGATGGAGATCGGTGACAAGTGTCCCTCAAGGGTCTCTATTGGAACCAGTGCTCTTTAATATCTTCGCCAATGACATAGTGGGATCGAGTGCACCCTCAGCAAGTTTATGGATGACACCGAGCTGAGGATGGGATGCCATCCAGAGGGACCTGGACAAGCTCGAGAAGCAGGCTCCTGTGAACCTCATGAGGTTCAACAAGGACATGTGCAGGGTCCTGCGCCTGGGTTGGGGCAACCCCCAGTATCAACACAGGCTGGGGGATGTAGGGATTGAGAGCAGCCCTGCCGAGAAGGACTTGGGGGTGGATGAAAAGCTGGAGGTGAGCTGGCACTGTGTGCTCGCAGCCCAGAAAGCCACCCGTGCCCTGGGCTGCATCCCCAGCAGCGTGGCCAGCAGGGCGAGGGAGGGGATTCTGCCCCTCTGCTCCGCTCTGGGGAGACCCCCCTGCAGTGCTGCCTCCAGCGCTGGGGCCTCAGCACAAGAAGGACATGGACCTGCTGGAGCGGGGCCAGAGGAGGCCACGGAGATGATCCAAGGGCTGGAGCACCTATGCTGTGGGGACAGGCTGAGAGAGTTGGGGTTGTTCAGCCTGGAGAAGAGAAGGCTCCGGGGAGACCTTACTGCGGCCTTTCAGTACTTAAAGGGGGCTGATAAGAAAGATGGGGACAATTTTTTTAGCAGGGCCTGTTGCGATAGGACGAGGGGTAATGGTTTTAAGCTGAAAAAAGGGGAGATTTAGACTAGATATAAGGAAGAAATCTTTTACGCTGAGGGTGGTGAGGCCCTGGCACAGGCTGCCCAGGGAGGTGGGAGATGCCCCATCCCTGCAAACTTTCCAGGTCAGGCTGGACGGGGCTCTGAGCAACCTGATCTAGTTAAGGATATCCCTGCTCATGGCAGGGGGTTGGACTAGGTGGCCTTGGAAGGTTTCTTCCAACCCGAACCGTTCTACAATAAATGCCAGTCTTGATTCTCAAACAGGGATCCTGAGTGCTGCATCCCAATCCCTCTTGTGACCTCCTTGGAAGTGTTTAAAGTCAACCTACAGCAGTATATAGGGAACAAGAGCCAGTCTAATGCAGCCGTTGATATCACGCAACGGGTGGGTCACAGGTCCTCAGCGCTGAAATCAACGTTTTTAACTGAAACATGCTCTCTGCTCGCGTGCTTAACCAAATAGGCAGAATCCCCTCCTCGGAGCAGCGATGAGGCTGTTTCAAACAGAGTTTCTAAAGCCCTTGGTAATTCTTGGATGGAGATATGAGGGAGTAGCTCTCAGCAGCTCGCTCTAAAGCCAGGAATAATATTTCTTCCTTACAAAGTCTTATGTTTCTACTATTTTATTCTGATTTTCTGTTTGTGTGCATGACCTGTCTTTAGCCAAACAAAAAAAATTAAAGTGAAAATAGTTTGGTACCAAAAGTAGTTTGTGTGTGCTGCAATCTCAAAGGCAGCAGGTGCACTAGTGGGATAGGGGCTGCTGCAGGGCGGGATCCCTCGTGGTGTGGATGATGGAGCCTGCAGAGAAAATGTCATTCGGGTGGTCAGAAAGAGCGAGCTGTCCCTGTGCTATTTTCATCCCTGGCGCCATACCATAGTTATGCTTTCCTGGGCTGTTTGTTTAAGCCTTTGGGTTATTATCCTGTAAATGTCACTCATGTATGAGTGATATTGGTGGGTGACGTGCGGATTGGTTAAGGACCAATCGACAAAAATGGAGTCTTCCCATACGGATTGGCACATGGAAGGACTGCACAGTCCAACCCGTGACTGTTTAGTTAATTTGTTAATCCCAGGCAATTATTAGTTTTCGCCCCTCTCAGGTTTACCTCAAAGACATGAGCACTTCGGTGATGGAGAAGAGTGACTATCGAGTCTGTGGAGAGGAGCTTTTGTTTGGAGGGGAGGAGTAGAGGTGCTGTGTAAATGGTCTTAAGGGACATCTGATACTGAAGGTGCCTTGCTGTTACTTGCCTCTTCCACTGGGCCCGTGTTTTTCTGGACTTGCTTGTTTAGTTGCGCTTGTTGCGGTAGTTGCAGACCAGGCGTTACCAATGGACTCTATGGGCTGGTTTGTCTGTCTTGGTTCGGTCTCCAGAGCTTAAGCCTTGATTAAACCTTATTGCTCTCTACAACTCCCTGAAAGGAGGTTGTAGAGAGATGGGGGTCGGTCTCTTCTCACTAGTAACAGATGACAGAACAAGAGGAAACGGCCTCAAGTTGCGCCAGGGGAGGTTTACATTGGACATTTGTAAAAATTTCTTCACCGAAAGGGTTGTGGGGCATTGGAACAGGCTGCCCAGGGAGGTGGTGGAGTCCCCATCTCTGGAGGGATTCAAAAGACGTTTAGATGAGCCCCTAAGGGATATGATTTAGTGGGGAACTTGGTAGTGCTGGGTTAATGGTTGGACCCAATGATCTTGGAGGTCTCTTCCAACCAGAACAATTCTATGATTCTATGATTTAGGAAAGCGCCAAAGCTGTTTTCCTCTGTCTCCCTCTAGCACGGTGTTAAGCACATCATTAAGTTGTTTCCTTCACCTGGGGCACGTGCGGTGCCTTCTGCCTCCGGCTGGGAAACCCCCGAACGCGGGACGCTGCAGAAAACGCTCGCTGGGTGGAGGTGGCTCTCGGGGGCACCGCAGGCATGGTGGCCCAGACAAGGTCCGAGCTCCTTCCCGCCGTGCCCGAGAGTCTCCCACCTTCCTCTCGGGGAGGCGGAGGAAAGGTCTCGCCGGCCCCATCGCGCGCAGCGTGGGCGAGCGGCCGGGCTCGGGCGCCGCGGTCCCTCCGCTTGGCCCCTGTCCACGAGCCCCCGCGGCTTCCTGGGCTGGGGACCCCCGGCTCGCCTGCGCGGCGAGGGGCGAGACGCACCGCGCTGTCCTCCTGCGCCAGAGCCCGAATCCGCCTTCCCGCAGGGAGGGGGGAAGAGAAGCCTCACATCTCATTTTATTTTCCCCCCCTCTCCCTACGTGGGTTAATCTGTTCAGCTTTTTAACCTGCGAGCCGAAGGAATTCTCAGCCACCGACGATGGGAAGCTTCTGAGCCGGGGATGGGGGAGGTGGAGAGGAGAGAGGATGGGGAAAAAACGTATGGGAGGTGGGGCTGGCTGGTGAGATAAAATATCCTCCTGAATTTCTGGCTGGAAAATTATGCTGATGGTGGAAGGCGAGAGGTTACACCGAGGCAGAAAAGTTTGTGTCAGCCCTTTTTTGATTTCTCCCTTCTGCAATTGCCACCTCCTTTTCTCTCCTTCCCCCCCCCCACCCCCACCGTACCGTACCCCCTCCCCGTGTGGAAAGAAGGAGGTTTGCTGTCTTTGTATTTTAACTGTAGCAAAAAGATTAAATTGTTTACGAGCTGCGAGCCCCGGCTGCCTGGATGAGCTGGGAGAGACAAAGATAGACAGTCTAATTCTCCGGTGTACTTTGTGCTTCCGTCCCCCTGCGCTGCCACTAATTCTTTTATCTGGCCCCAACACTCCAGGCATTATGTGCATTCATAAAAAAAAAAAAAAAAAACCTTTAAAAAAAAAAAAACTAACTGAAGCAGGCAAAATTACTGTTCTCTGCGCTTTACCTCTGATAACAATCTCTTGAATACTGATTACTTTTTTTTTTCCCCCAACACAAAGCGACCAACACAAGTTGGTCTTTAACCCTTTATCTTTAGCAAGCAGAAAGACACGAGGAACATCTTACTCAGTTGGAAAAAAAAATAGCATACAGAAGAATTACTGTTATCTCCTAGCCAGAAGAGGAACAGCAGAGATAAGAAAAGCCTGAAGAATTAAAAGGAACGTTGCATTTGGGCTGTAAATTCGTGCTGAAGCTGGTTCTATTTGTCTGTCACTAGGGTTCATAATTTTTCGAGGTTGTTTTGATAGACTTATTGTGAAGACTGCATAGAAAACTCATCAGCATTTGTTGCCTCTGAGCATTATTGTCAGTGGTAACCGCATGGTTATAGACTGGAGGAAGATAATGGTTGAAGTATAAAGGAGATAAAGGCAAAACCTCTTCTCATTAAGGGCTATCTCCACCTCTGCAGACTCTACAGTATTGAGTGACTGGCGCTAGTGCATTGGGCATAAATTATAGCAAAAAAACTAAAGGCAGCATCATTATTTCGAAAAAGTTATAATGACGTGCCACAAGCTTAAGACCTATTTACTCCAAAGACTGACAATAAACGCAGAGCGCGCTTGCCGGGGAGCGACCAGCGCTGCCTTCCTATCGGCTGTGCCCCCGCGCACGTCCGTCTGCAGGTGGGCTGCTCCGGAGAGCAGCGTGGCCCCGGCCGCGCCGCGGAGGGGATCCGCTCCGACCTCTGTCCTCCGCGCGAACCCCAAAGCCCCATTGTTTCCCGCTGAGTAACACCCTGATGGAGGCCAGGGAAGGGACCCGTCCTCGCCTCAAATCCCTGGAGCAAAAACGTCATTTTTGTTTGAGTTTCAACTGCTGTTTGGGGAAAACCCACCCTGGCCAGAGCTTTCCCTGGAGGGCTGTGCTGAGACGGTGCAGTCGGAGTGATCTGAAAGGGCGGGACGGGGCAGCGCGAGTCTGTCCCGCGCGGGCGGTGGTGCCTTACTGGTGCCGTTGCGTTGCTTCCCTGCCCTTTCTATTTATTTTTCCAGATTGCTGTTCTGCAAAGTGAAGGAAGTCCCCATTCCGTTGCTCTTTCTGGGTGCTGTTCTCTTCCCTTTTCATCCTCAGTTGCCTACAGTTTGATCTTTTTATCTTCAATGTGGTGGAGGAAGAATTATGTTCAGATTTGAGCCGGGTCCACAGCACATAAAGCACACTCCTTAAGTTGTTTTTAGTAGGCAAGCTTGTAAAAAACCTCTCCGTACACCTGTGACGCTGATTAACTAGAGCTTTCACAGGTACTTTCTAAAGTGGAATTAGTTTCCAATGCCCCTCTGAGGAGAAGGATTTTTTGCGGTTGGAGAAACTGAGGCCCCGAAGGTGGGTGAGGCTGTGAAGACTGGCCGGCAGTGCCAGAGCCCGGTCCCAAAGCCCTGCTTTCATAACTAAACCAAGGGCCTTTTTAGTGATTGCGCTGGATTAGCGGCCCTAGAGGCTCCTAATCTGCTCTCCATATGGCACACGCAGGGCAAGGATCTACCCGCTGGTCTGCCGTTGTGTTTCAAGGCTGATTAGATGGGACAGTCCCCCGAGATCAAAACCCAGTAGAGTCTCCCCAGCCCATTCATTTTAGATTTGCTACCACGGTGCCCAAAAGGATGCAGCTGCCCTCGCTGCTTCTCTCTCCCTCCCATGGACCGCGAGGAGCTGTCCTCTGTGGGTCGGAGCCCATTCAACGCGCTCGTGGCATTGCAAAATCCATACGGATTTTCCGTCACCGTAGTAGGACGGTTTCACGGGCGGGAGGAGCGGTCGCTGCGATGGCTGCTCCGCGGAATACAGCCCTGGAAATGGGGCAGTCGTGGCACGTCGGGACAGGGCAGCAGCTCGCTGGGGTCTCTTGGAAGCACTCGGGCGTCGCGGGCTTCCCAGTAGTTGTGCCGGCCTCGCGGCATCCCCGCCGGAGCACCAGCCGCGCATCGCTGCGCTCTCGCGTGAGGGCGGAGAGCTGGTCCTGACAAAGCGCGTCTCGCGCTGCGGGGAGAGGGGGGATGCCCCTGCCGCTCCTCCGGCTGCGCCTGGAAGGCAAGGCACACGGTAGCCCTGGTATTTGTTGTTTAATCAGGTACGATCAAGCAGATGCCTGGCAGCGTATTGACTCCATCTATAATTCTGGAAGAAAATTGTGAGGAAATGTGAATTCTGGTTTCATTTCTGTAGCTTCCCGGTGAAATAGTGCCTAGTCTGCGGGGAGATAAGAGCAGCAATAAGGCTGTTGCACTTGATTTGGAGGTTGTTCTGCTGTTGCCACCAACTTATTGATAATTTTGTGTCTCGCTACAAATCACAGCAGGCCGAAGAGCTGGTGGTTGATATCTGGTCTGCGTTCCCAGCTTCAACTTCATCATCAGTACTGAAATGAGATCGTGGGTTTGGTCTCCAGTTCAAAAGCAAAGTTGTGCGAGCTCTTTCTGACAAACCTGGGGTTGAAACGAAGGGGAGGTTGAGCATTTGCACTGGTTTAGGGGACGGTGCTGGTTTGGGTGTAAGTTTGGTGTGGGGCGTTGGAGCTACCGAGCAAGAAGCTGTTGGGATCAGGGCCTCGAGGCCGGCGGGCAGCGTTCCCCTCCTCTGCACAGGCACCGCTGGTGGAGGCAACGTGCGATTAGATGAGGATTCGGGCATTTTGGGTGAGAATGAAGGGACGCTCAGGAATTTCCTTGCAATGCCTTGCCTGGGGTGCTCGGCAGCCGCAGGGGAGGAGGTTGCTTTGTAGATACTGTGCTTGTGTCTCTGTCCCGAGTGGGCTTTCCAGATTGGTGATAACCCCAGGGCTGGCTGAAGAAATGTCACTCTAAATACAGGTATCGACCTCAGTAGAAATATTTTCATTTTATAGTGTGAAATGCCAACAACGATATCTACCTGACGGCTCGCAGATTATAATATCTGTTCCTTACCAACGTGGGTACAAGCCTTCCATTCAGGCTTACAATAAATACAAACATGGGTTGCGGTAATATTTCATTTTTGATGGCATAGCCGTGGGTTTTGATTATATAAATCAGGCTTTAGAAAGGGAATACCGCTTTGTGACTGACTGAATAAATAAGTAAATGCAAATGTAAAAGTCCTTACAAATAATAATAATAATAATAAAACCCACAGCTTTCGAATGGACATTCAGGATCAACTAGAAAACATTGCACTCTTGGTGTGAATAGGAGAAATCAGTTGGGTGCAGCATGCAGGCGGGTTCCTGATAAACTAATGCTCCTTCACACAATTTACAATCCAACTGAATTCATTTGCATGACAAAATTGGCTCGGGTATTCATGTGTTGCAGCAAGACAAGTGTAACATTACAAAGAACAAGTAACCATGGGGAAGGTTAATGCAGACAATAAGGAAATACAATGACATGAATCGGGTTCTTCTTTTGCCAACCTTTTATCTGAAATAGAAAAATAACAAGCTCCCACCCCCCATTCCTTCTTGGGAATAAGAGAGTTGTTTTATGGAAAGGGGGGGAGGGAGAAAATGTGCAAAGTTGGCAAATAAACATCTGTAATTTCCCTTTTTCTACCTCCCGGATTTGAAACGTGTGCGTGTGTCTGCACGTGTGCGTGCAAGGAAGGTGGGAGAGCCGAAGGACGGGGAATCGTGGTTTTGGAGCAGGCGGGCAGGTTGACGTGGCACAGCCAAATGGAGCCGACCCATCGGCGAAGGACGCGTGGCTGGTAGCGGCGGTAAATGGCGGGGGTCGTTCGCTGCCGTTGTGTTGAACCCCGTCCTCCTGCAGCAGCGAACTTGAGCTCTGTCGGCTCAGGTGTAGCTCGACTGGAATGAGCTTTGCAGGACACGGGGTGCTACCTTCTCTGGAAGACCTGGTGGGCGTCGGAAGGGCGCTCGGAAGGTGCTGAGCGTTTTTTGCCATTCCAGGAGTTACTTGGATACCCGTATGGGAGCGGGCGTCTTCTGAACGTCCCAGCTGGCCTCTCGGTACTTGAAAATCCAGATTACTCTGTAGGCTTCTCTGAATGCATAAGATTTTTTTTTTTTCCCCCGTGTGAGTCCACATGAGACTACTCTGCCATTAGGCACGTGCTTGGTGATAATATATTCAGGGTTCCGTTTGGAATGAGGTGGACAGAATTCTTCATTGCAACCTGAAAAATACATTATTAGTGTTTTTAGCTAAATTAAAGTTTAAAAACCCCAAACCTCTAAAGGGTGGAGAATGTGTTAATTGTTCTCAGGTGTTTGGGCGGGTAGTTTTACTTCGCAGCTTAGTGTTCTGAGGGCTTTCCCTTAAGGCTCAAGGTGTAGTTTATTCCCCCAAAAAAGGCAATTTCAGTGGGTATCAGAGTATACAGAAATCATAACCTCAGGCATCATCTTGCCTAATGTGAGCTCTTGAGAACTCTGGCAGCCAGGGTCAGCTGCTCATCCTGACTTCTTGTAGAGTTACTGGTGGACAGTCTCAACCTGTCTCACCCGTCCTGGACTCCGTCTTCGGGTGGGATGAATCTGGGCTCTCGCAGGGTCTGTGTTGGGTGCAGAGGCCGCACGGCCGGAACGCCAGCGTGGGGCTGCAGGCTTGCAAAGCTGCTCTGGTTCCAGTGGTCTGGAAGCTTGCATCTGCCTCTCCTTCACGGGAGCACGGTTTGGGGCACACCGAAAGGGTTTTGGTGGCTCCCAGGTCGAAGAGCTGCCTGGAGAGCTGAGGGTCAGCCTTGGAGGGCTTCCCCTGGGCTCCGAGAAGTCTCTGCTCCTGGACACTCGGGTCTGATGCTGCCTTTAGCTCACAACTTCACTTACGGTTGCTAGCACTGTGCAAACCTCTTGCAGCAGGAGAGGCTACGTTAAGTGCAAATTCTAATTATTCCAGCCCAGAATTGCTAGGAGAGAAGAGCTGTGCTGGGTAATTGGCTAAACGCTTAGTGCACGGGGGAAGCTGTCTGGGAACAAGGACCATGTCACTCTCTGCAAGCAGACGGCATCGTTTTCCTCATTGTTCTCGAGCTGGAGTGCTGAGCTCCCTTTCCAGCCGGGATTAGAAGCTCTGACATAGGCACTCACTAAGCACGAGGGCCCCTCTTTAGATCAGCTTTGCTCGGCGACGCAGCAGGCTTGTCCCTCAATTGCCATCTGCAACAAATCTGTAACAAGTTGACAAACGACTAATTTTAATTTAATCTTTCAGTTTCCAACTTAATGATGAAAAGAAAAAAAATCCAGGGGAAGGAAGTGCTCACCCGCATCTTCCCTTCACACCGTTCGCTCAATGGGGGAGTTTCAGTGCAAAAATGGTTAGGAGCGCAATAAGAGCCTTACATTTTTGAATTAAATTTAACCCCGGGGTGCCACTGCTTCAGAGCCTTTGGAGGCAGAGTTGTAAATCATGGCAGCAGATTCTGCTTCTGATGAGCACTTCCCATCATGATGACATTTAAACTATTAATTAATTAGGAGAGAGCAAGATGAGAAGATTTGGAATTCTCCCCTTTGGATAATTACTGTCGAACACATTTGTTACTGTAATGAACGAACAGGATGTGACTTCAGCCGGCACATTCTCCCCGCGTGTGTGTGCGTTCACGTTATTACTATTTTAGCCTGCCTTAAAAGGAGAAGGAATATTTTTTCCTTGCAGCCGTAGCTCGGGGTCATTTGTGTGTTTAGCATTTTGGCAAAGCCGTGGTTGGGAAGGAGGACACGGATGAGAGCGAGCGTGGCCATCGGACACGCGGAGCCCCGGCGCCCGGCGGGCGTGCTGGGTCCTCGCAGCGCAAATCTGGCTTGTGAGTCCCAGTTGAGCAGCTCTAGGCCATCCAGCCTCTTACAAGCCCGTCAGAGCCGGTGGCAACCTTCCTCTTGAAGGTCCTGAGTCAGGTGCGTGCAGCGGGATCCTCTGGCACGGGCTGTGCGGCGGGAGCCCGAGTATCCCGGTGGTCCCTAGACACGCTGCTGCTCCCATCGAGGTCCCTTCCATAAACCTTGGGGGAAGCTGGGAAGCGGACGCTGTCAGAGCCTGAACCGCGACATCCGAGATCTCACTGGGCTGTCTGTGCCGGGAGCCGTGCTGGAGCCCCGCCAGCGCTGCCCTCCTTCGCAAGCCGTCCTCCTCGCCTCCTCTTCAGAAAGATTTTTGAAAGCTTCCCTGGTTTTCCCCGTTTCCACAGGATTTTGTCCTCTCTAAAAGCAGAGTTGCTCCTCACTGACAGCACCTCTGCTTCGTGCTAGCGGAGATCCTTGTTTACTCCTCTGGTGCTAATATGCCCTTTTGCAGATAATCAGTCTTGCTTGGCAGGATCAGTTACAATGAAGTGGGGATGCTCCACATACCTTGGTCTGGAAATTTAACTCCAGTTGTACTCCCACGTCTAAACCTACATTTGCAGAACTCCTGGGCTAGGTTATCGCCGTCTCCAGTGACTGCAGCAGCACTGACGATTTAACAAAAGGAATAGGTTCATATTGGCTCTTAGAGGGTAGTTATTAATTACAGTCATCAGTAACCTGAAAGGTTTAGGCAGAACCTCCTTACTGAGGACGTTGGCTGCGAGAGCATCAGCAAGAGGCTTTGTGCCATGTAGGTTGTCATCATCTAAACACCTTTCTGCCCGCAGCACTGGGACACCGCGGCGTGTCCGAGCGGGCGACGCGAGGACCTGCAGCGCTGGCGGAGCTGGGGCTGCTCGTGCGGGCTGGGGTCCCCGCGGCAGCAGCCCCCCCCCCCCCCGGCGCCCTGGGGTGTGCTGGTGCCGTGTTCTGAGCCAGCGGAGCTCCCCAAGGGCTCGCGGGCACTCCAGGAGCCTGGTTTTCCGGAGGAGAGTGCGCCCTCGCTGTCTTTAGCTGCAACGGCTGGCCCTGGAGAATTATCCTCAGGTGAACCGATGATTTTTTGGCAGAGAAACATTTACATTTCTTATTTTAAGCGGAACTCTCTCTAGGTACTTCTTTTTCACCTTACTCATTTTAACCTTCCAAAGAGAGGTTTTTTTTCTCCTGGATGTTTCCATGACCTATTGATATTTTTCTGTTTAAATGTCTCCGTTCAAAGTTGTCGTGGTGATTCTTCGGTGTCCTACATGAAGTGAGTTTGGGCTCCCTCTCGATTCCTGGTGTATAATTATCCACCTTGAAAGAACGGCAGTGCTGTAACCCGAATACGTGCTGGCTATAATCTCTACGGGCTCCGACCTTCAGGGCTGCTCTCACCAGCGCAGACTCTGCTCAGTGATCAGGGAAATAGGGATGTGGATGACTTGAATTTTTTTCATTTGCCAAATTTTCCTTAATTGCTGCTGCTGCTCTGGAGCAGAGGGTTGAGCCTGGTCATTAGGTCCAGCCCAGCCATGTGCGGTGCTGCGCGAGACTCTGCTAGAGGAGGGTTATTTTCCAGCGTCCTTGACGTGACAAAGGCAAACCTTGGGCGTGGAGCTGAGGGGATGCCGGGCTGCGTCGCCGCGTATCTTGGGGTGGGATTGGCAGGGCTGCCATTTAGCCCTTTGCGAATGTCTCGTATAAAACAAAATCCCTCGTGCGTACGAGAGCGCGCACGGCGTTGCAGGCAAACGTCTGCCGTGGTGGGACGCGAGCAGCGCTGCTCTGCCTGCTCCCGCGGGACCCGGGTCCGTCCTTCGGCCATCCAGCGAATTCGGCGGTCGCTGCTACAGCCCAGGGAAGGGACGGGGGGTCGTGGGGCTCTGCTGCCTCTGGGCTTCGCCGGGTGGGGAAAGGCACGTTAAAAACCTGCGCCCGCATCAGGAAAGCGGAATGGGTGTTCTGGGCTTTGCTAGGTGGGCTTCCGTGGGAATCGGGCCAGTTTAAGGCCCACGGTCATCTTCGGTAGACAGAAAATGTCATAGAAGTTACTATGATGGAAAAGACAATCTACAGCTATTTCGTGGTAACTAAATGTGTGGATTTTAACGTGAAATACCATTCTTGTCGTAAGGGTGTTTTCCTTTTTCCTCAGAACTTTTGTCACTTGGGACGCTGATCTTTTCATAGGCAAGCTGTAGACTTTTTACTGTAAAAAATAGAAATACTAATTTCTTTTCTGGAAAATCAGATACTTTTCCCGGTGGAAAAAGAAGTGTTCTTAATGTACTCTTGTAGGAGAACGACAGCAACATTTGCGGAGTGTTTTTGCCTTTGCTGCTTTTTTTTTTCCCAGAGATTCAGAGCAAAGGGTTCTGCCTTTGCTCTTATTTCTGGAAAACCCATACAAACCCATTCCAAAGCCCTTCTTCCTCCGAGTATGACTCGAGAATAATTTGGTAGACCTGAGCTCCCGGGTTGCGCCGTTGCTCCCAGTGGTTTGGGACAGCCCTTGGCCGTACCCGGAGCAGGACAGTCTCCTTGTTCTGGCCGCGGCTGGGGCTCCGGGAGCTGGCTGCCCCGGCTCCGTGCCCAGATGTGCTTTATAACGAACGAGTTTAACTGCACACTCGCCCCCTGCCAGCGCCCGCGCGAGAGACGGGCACCCAAAGCGAGACAGACGGACACGCTCAGACACACAGCCCCCAGGGGAATGAGTACTGGAGGGAAGGTCATCACAAGGTGGGATTCCTTTTATTTAATGATGAGCATTTTTTTCCTTTTGATTTTAAGTTCCAGTGATTTTTTTTTTTTTTTTTAAATTTATAATTCATTTGACGCAAAATATTGGGCTGTATGTGGAAAGGGCTAAAATTTGAATCTAAATTGGAGAATATTTGAGGGGTATGGTCGAATTAATTTGTTTGTGCTCTGGTATCAGCTGAGATGATACCCGAAACCTTTGGAGACAGATAAATGCTTCGTATGTGAGTCAGAAAACATACAATCAGTCAGCAACAATCATCTTTCTGGAGATTCTAGATAATCCGTGCTTCAAAGCAAAACCTGTGTTTTGGAATAGTCGTCCTCTGATATTCAAACATCCAACTTTGTTCTTCTAATTATTATTATTCTTTTGATGTTGTATCAGACAAGTGCCATAAGGGTCTTAAAAAGGGCAAAATAATTATTTCCTTTATATCTGAATACCCATGTGATGCTGAGGCTTTGGTGGAGAAAGGAGTATTTTTTTGACAAATCCAAAGGGGGAAGCTTGGCAACATGGTCTAGTTGAGTGTAACCATAAATAAAACCCTGTGTGAATTCCCCCTTGGAGACACTACAGATCTATTGAACAGGGCACCCTCTCTATAAAAATTGTTCTTGAGAGGTAATAGCAAGCTATACATTATGAAAAAATATAGCACAGGGATTTGCTGTACTTGGAGCAAAACTATGAGAAAAATGGTGGGAGGTAATAAGGGATTGTCGTTCCATCCCATTAGAAATGTGTTTTATTCCAGACACCCAGATTTTATCTTCCCCCTGCACCTGAATTAGAAATGAAACTGCCAACTTTCTAGGATGTGCAAGAATCCGCGCAGTAATGCCTTTTCTTTTTTTCTTTTTCCTTTTCTTTTCGGGGAGCTAATTAGGGCAAGCGCAGATAAAACACGCCGTGTGTTATGAGCTTGTAAATAACAGAAAAGGGTTTCCTTAGGAAATTAGCACTAGGGCGTACAGGAAGCTATGAAATCAAAAGCTACAAATATATACTGTATTCTCTACGTAGATTAAAATAATAATAAAAAACCTCTAAACCCAGTCGTATACAGAAGGGAATCCTCCAGGATTTGACTGGCACAATCCTGTAAAAGAAGAAGTTCAGTAAAAAAAAATCCACTCATTTCTAAAGAAATTTCCCAGATTAGATTTGTAAATCAAAAACCAATATATAACATGCAAGAATTGATCTGTTTTATATTCCTCAGTTACATTTTTGTGAAGCACATTTAGAAGATTTAGAACGTATTTGCGCCTGCTGGTTGAGCCATTATATGCTTGAGTTCATACATCTATTTGTGAGGCTATAAAACAGGCATCGACTACCCATGTAAATTGTGTTCTCCACAATAAATTATATGCATACTTGCAAAAATACATAACTGCTGTTGGTTGGCTTACGTAGACTGAATACTAATGATGTTTAAAGTTGTATTGTCCCTCTTCTCGGGCCTAATTTAGCCTCTACATCAAAAATTATGTAGGAAAAAACACTTTATCCTCTCACTGAGAAATAAAATGGCACTTACGGGCATCCACATATCTTTCTTTTATGAAACACCACCATTTTCATACTAATTTTAGCTGCATAGGTTCATGGAAAAGTCTGTCTCATGCAAACCTCTTAGGAGACTTCAACATGTGTATACGTACACGGCTACACAAAACTTGGTTTTGTGGGGTTTATAGAAACGAATTGGGGTTTGTGCGTGTGATCCGCGCGTACAGATAGTTTAATCCTTTATGATACTCGGAGTATTTTTAATTCCTGAAGTTCAGAGAGTTTTTTAATCGTACCCCGGGGTTTAGCGCAGTCCCACGAAATCCTTGGGCAAACTGGAAGCCCGTGAAGCAATACGAAGCATTGTGCACCTTCCTCTCCCCTCTACCTGCTGCCCGTCGCGGCGCGACTGGGTTAATTAATTGCTTTTGCTCATATTTCAGTTGTCTTGAGAGCTGTGAGAGGTGCCTCCTCTCGCAAAGGAGCGGGGGCTGACCCCGACTTCACCATTTTGGGTCATTTGTTCTTGAGCGCGAGGTCGTGCAGCCTGGGTGCCTCTTTGGTCGCTTTACATGTTTTAACGGAAGCCCACGGCCGCGGTGCAGCAATGAACGAAGGCGCCGCGTAACCTTCACACGTGTTCTTCCTCCCGTCCCACCCTTCGCTCTGCTCTCCCCTCCTCTCGCACCGCCATATATTGATACGATTTCCCTATGTCTTTTTCAGTCTTTCGTTAACCTGCTTTATTTATTGCTTTCTCCATTTCTTCTTGCCTTGCCTTTTTGCGCAGATCTCTTTCCTTTCCAGGTTTTGCCTCCCTCCGTGTATTTTCTCCATTTTGCCCTTTATTCCCTTCTTTCTCCATCCCCTTCCCTCTGTCACAACCAGTCCTTCCTCCAGCTACAAATTACGCGTCTGCTTCTGCAACCCGTTTCCCCGCGTGCAACGGGTCCCCGCGAGGCGACCAGGCACCCCCCTCTGCCGCTCTGCCTCTGCGCGTGGGAGGGGAGAATTTGCCCGTCCTTCTCCTTCCCCACCCGGGCCGTGCGGGGAATACGGAAGCTGTCACACACTTCCTCTCCTGCCCAATGATGTGTAGGAGAATAATATATCCCTTTTATTGGGCTCACAACTGGGCAGAGGAATGAGAGAAGGAAACTGCCTCCTTTTGCCTCACCCAGAGTATCCTGATTTCCTTTCCGCTCTGACACACGTTATCACCACCATCCCAGCCGTAATTTCGCGGAGCCCTCCCGAAAGGCTCGGGCTGCGTCTCCGGGGACACAGCCGTGCGGATGCGGGGACGGCACTCTCCAGCGCCGCGGGGACGCGCCGCGCGGCTGAGAGCAGGGGCAGGGCTGCGGGGAGCTGGGCTGCCAGGTACAGAAACGGGCTGGGTCGCTCGGCGCTGCTTTTCCAGCCCGACCTTGGCCACTCTCGTGCAGAAATTTAGGCTGTGTGCCGTGCCCGATGCTGGCGCCGTAAAACTGGTGCCAAAAAGCGGGTGGCAGAGTTTGCTTTCCCAGGGCCCTGAGCTGGAAAGGGATAAAGGGACAGGTAGGACGGTGCGTGCATCACACAGCACTGGAGAGGACGCGGGTTTATGCGGGGAGGACAGAGTACGGCTGCCCGAGACCTGCTCGCTGGTCCCGTTCCTGGTTTTCCTGAGACCTGCTCACTGGTCCCGTTCCTGGTTTTCCTGAGACCTGCTCGCTGGTCCCATTCCTGGGCTTGCACGCACCAGCTCCGGGTGGCCGCAGCCAGCCCCCAGACCAGCAGACAGAGCCCAGCTCACAAAGGGAAGGCAGGAGGCCCCTCTGATGAGGGGTCGTGATGTGCACGAGGGTTTGTACACGGTTAATACACAGAAAAATATAATTTTCTATGTTGTTTTTCTTAGCGTGCGATCGAATTTTTAACTTCTGGAGAAAAAAACCTGTTCCTGGAAGGGCTCAGCAGTCTGGCAAACAGCGAGGGGGTTCATGTGGCTTGTGGGCAGGGGCTGCTTTTGGGAGCCAGGTTGTCCGAAGAGCCGTTTGTGGAAGAGCAGGCTACGCGTGTGACTTCGGCAGCCAATCTGTTCACGAGTTAGTGGAAGGGTAGGCAAACTCACACCATGCTCACGCCCCGTACTGCTGATTTGTTTGTTGTTATCATCCTGGGAATCCTCGTGGCGAAGCCTCAGCGTCGGGGTGTTGCTTGGGGAGGGGTGGCAGACCTTCCCAAAGGAGCACCCGCTTTCGGGGCAGACCTGGGTGTCTGCGTCCTAACACAGCAAAGTGCCAGAGATGCCTCCAGTGCTGGAAATCGTCCTGGGACAGGGAGGGGATCGGCGCCGCGTGGCCCCGAAACACCCCCCCGGGGCTGGGTCCCATCGCCGCCCCGGAGCGGAGCGTGGTGCTTTAACACCACGCTTCAGAGCTGCAGTGGCTGACAAAGTAACCTAGATATAATTTTCCTTTGTGTCAGTTCCAGCCACTAAAATTAGTATTAAGAGACACAGAAAGCTCAGTGGAGTTTTCCCAGTTTATCCTGCGGCTAATCTTTTTATATCTCTCTTTTTTTTTTTTTTTTTCCCCCCCTTCTTTAAAATCAGGGGGAGGGGAAGCCCTTTCATTCTCTGCAGCTGGCATGTCTAAACTGCTAACATATGTGCTTCTTATACAACATACAGTAGCTTAGGACTTTTCAAAAACACAGAACCCCTGAATCCAATAAAATTGCAAATTTCACTGTATTTCATAATATCCTAAATAAACATGAACAGCGTGCATTTCTCTTTCTGGCATCAAATATTAATCTGTCCGTGGTCGGAAATGTGCTTTCCATCTTGTGTGCGCTCACATTGGGTAAACACTTGGGAGATTGCTATTCCAGACCTTTCATTCTCTCCTAGAGTCAAGAGCATGACAAATTTTTCTCCTAATTACACCTGCCACTGTTTGCCTTCTAATACTGTAAATCCTCCATCACATAGTTTTTCAGATTCAGGATTAGGTTCCTTTTCTGTCATACAAATGATTGGAGGTGCAATATGCAGTTAGCAATGCACATTATGAATGTTTAGGATGGGTTGTCTTTTTTTTTTTTTTTGAGAGAGACACCTACGTGAACAGAACTCGATCCACATTTAACTTGTGATGTTGAACCAGGACCTCTGGGTTGGTTTTTCTGGCTGTTTTGAACCCGTGGAGCCCTTTCCTTCTGTCTGAAACCACAGCCATGTGCTTGTCTCTGATTTTCAGTTTATTTGGATTTGTCTGTGATACTGGGAATTCTGCCTTCTCCCATCTCCTTGCCTGTCTCAGTATTTGCGGGAGAGCGCGGAGCTGGGCAGGTGGCAGCTTCCTTCTCTCTGGGGAGCTCGTGCCAGCGTGATGCTCCTTAGCACCGGGACAAGAACACGGTCCCCGAGCTGGCGAGGGGGTGCTTGCTTTTGAGGGGGCCTCCCAGCCCCGTGCTTGGTCCTAGTCTGCCGTTGCCGTCCTCCCTGCCCGCTCCTCCTGCATGGGATGTTTCAGTGTAGGCGTCTCGCATCTTTCTGCTGGGAGGGGGCAAAGCACGAGACTTTTGTGTTGATCGGGACCCTCTTGTTCCAGGTAACATTAAATAACGCCAGGTTTCCCCTTCCCTGGTCCGTAAGATGTCCCTTGTCTCTCTCTGGTGGGAGGAGGAGATTCAGCGTGAGGTTGTAAGCACGGTGGTACCTCGGTTCCAGAATAAAGTACCTCTGGGAGTGGCAGACGGTCCCGACCCGCTCAGTGCTCCTGGGTTACAGCGGGACCTCCGTAAGCACCATCCCGGAGGCACGCGAAATCCAGGGACACGCTTCTGGAGGTTGTGCTGCATTTGGTTTATTTTCCTCGTGTTTTTGAAAGTCAAAATGGTTAAGAGCAGCCCATGAAAATGTGTGAAAGCAAGTCAGAAAACGGTGGCGTACCGAGACCCGCAGGCTGCCCTTCCCCAAGACCGTCCCTCCGCTGCGCACGGGTGAGCGACGGGGGCAGCAGCCTCCGCCGGTTTTCCTCTGCCCTGGCTTTACGTTTGAGTGAAAGTCTCTCGGGCAAAGAGGCCGTTTCGCTTTGCCGGTACAAATCCTCCGTTAACATGTTACAGCAGGGGGGCTGAGGAACTGGGCCAGCTCTGAGCTAATCAAGAGTTACACACAAATGATGAGCTGATGGAAAAAGAGCACATGTGACGTGGGTGAAGGACACGCGGTGAGGAAGAACAGCAGCAGAGATGCCCACAGTGCTTGTGTGTGTTTAAATTGGCCGTGAAAAGAGTTTGCACGTTACCTCGGGATCCGCAGGTGGCCCAAATCCAGCGCGCGCACCGTGCAGTGCAGCACGCGCAGCGGGACGCGGGCGACACGCGTCAATCCTGCGCCTAAAGGGCACAACCGTCTCGGCGTGCGGCTGGGAAGGTCAGGCCGACGCCGAGCGCGCCGGCAGCGGGCGCGTGGTGCTGCGGCAGCAGAGGACGAGTCCGCGTTTGCGCTGGTTTTGCTGCGCGGGTTTGCAGCGCGTGCGGGGGGGCTCGCTGTGCCGGCGCTCGTGGGTCGAGCGCTAGGGATAAATAGAGGAGTCGAGCCCAGAGAGATGGAGTGAAACAATTTATTTGATTACTAGGTAAATAAGCTAAGCTCCTTGCGGATAGATGCGTCCGTGGTCGCTCCGTGAAGCGATACGTTTCTCTGCTTGCCTCTCAGCGCTTTTTTAGCCAAGTGCCACGGAGACAATAATTCCTTCCCTCCTAGTAGACTTCAAAAAGTTACATATTTTTTTATTGGAAACCTGGGCAGAAGGGAGGAATTGGGTTGATTAGAAATCAGTCTTGATTTTCAAAATGTAAGTTAAAAAAATTGCCCTCTGCCTGATCTGTTTCACTACAAGACTTCGGATATCTTGGATTCTGTTTTTCTTTGAAAAGCTGGAAGATTGACTAAATTAACATTTTCTTCTGCAGTTTTCACTTTGTTTGAAAAGCTCTTGCTCACAGGAAAAGCTTTTTCAGTATATAAAATCCAGCCTTTCTTATGGGCTGCATCCCTTCAGGACAACCCCTTGACGGCAACCTCCAGAATGAGTACCTCCAGCTTTGGATGGGGCACGCTCAATACCCGGGATTTACCGTACATATATCGGATTATTACCGCACCCCAGAACACCTGGGACAATATTACTTTTGTGGCAGAAAGGTAAACCTGCATTTAAAAGCAAAACATCCACTCTTGGTTTTCTAATGCTCCGTGACCACAAAGGGGACCTCTCGCCGTTCTCAGCCCACCCTGTTTTCATTCGATTCTCCTTCTACTCCGTGGTGCGTTTAATTAATGGGCTCTGAACTAATACCGTTGACTAAAGGAGAGGTTGCTGTCATCTGGTGGATGGGCAAAACATGGCGAAACTGCCGCTAATTGAGAAGGGAGAGGTGGCTGAGGGTTAGTAAGGGCTTTCTGCATCGTATCCTGGGTTTGTTGGGGGGAACTGGCTGGCGGGCTGCGGAGGAGCCGGGAGCCCTGCGCCTGCCGGAGACCTGCAAGAGGGAGCACGGGGATGGGTCTGTGGCTCGGTGTGGCTCCGTCGGCTTATCCCGCACGAGGATGCCGGTCTCTTACGGGCTGAGTCAATCCTTCCTGCTGGCCCGAGGGGACTGTCGGCGTTCCAGCCTGCCTCGTGCGTCGGCTTCAGAGCTGCACGTCCGACCCAAGCTGGGCTTCACCAGCGGACCCGCCGCCGGGCTGCAGATGGTTAAATAACTGAAATGGTCTCTTTGGTCGAGTTCTCCTTCAGAGTGAGAGGTTTGGGAATGTTTGAGCTGAGAATAAACAATTCCCTTCACGTTTGTATCCTACACATGAAAATTTCAATTTTGAAATAATCTTGTGTTCAAATACAATCTTGGAATTCAAGCTCCTCCGAAAGGAGGATTCGAGCTTCTCATTTCGCTCCTGGATGAAGACTCCAAGTGCCAACTTTTCTCCCAGCATGGGTCCTGGGGCAGATCAATCCTGTCGTAAAGCTGCCACAACCTCAACCGTAGCGCCCCGACCAGCCGCTGCAGTGATGGAGAAGTGCCCGCGCTATTGCAAAATCCATTCTGTTCAGCTCTGGATTTCTTCCAGCTCTTCAGAAAGAAGCAAACGGCAGCCGCTGCCATCAAAATCCTATTTGTGCCTGATTGCCATCCCAATACCATTTCCAGGGGTGACAGGCATATCAGAAAGGGCTGGGCCGAGGCCAGCCTGGGCACAGCCCGCGTCCCGGCCGCGGTGATTTACGGCGACTGGCCGCGGCGGGGATGGTTTGTGGCTGTGACCTGGTTGTGACCCCAGCAGATAGCAAGGCAACGTTTCTGTGAAACACAAACAAAAGGTTAAATGCTCCAGTTCTCGGCTTAGACAGAGCCAATCATTCTGAAGAGACTGTCCCCCCCCTTTAATTGCTTCTTTATTTCATGTAATATTTCTTTCCCTCGCTTGCATGTGCGCTCTCTCCCTCTCCCTTGCACTTGTACACGCAAACTCACCCTCTTTAAAACATCTTAACAGCAGCCACTTTAAAACTACGCAGCAGCTATTTTCTAGACCTCTTTGCAACGGGCTGGATAACATCTCCATCACACGTGGCAAGTTTAATGAGTTAAACCTCTCAAGGGTTTCGGCGTTTGCTTCCAGGGCTGCAAACGCGCTCGCCCTGTTTTTCCGTGGGGGGATAGCTGTGCCTGGCAGAGGGCTCCGGCTTTGGCAGCTCTCGCCCTGGTCCCGGCGCGGGGAGCGCGGAGGCATCCCTCCCCGCCTCGCAGCTCGCTAACCCCGCTCCTGAAACACGAGTGAGTCGGAGACAATACGTTGCAGCTCAGCGGCGAAGGGAGTGTGCGCGCCGGGGAGCGGGGAGCCACGGGAGCATCGCTTTTGTCTTCTGTCCTCGGCAGGGAGAGGGGAAGGGAACCTGCGAGCGCCTCCCAAACTGCCGACTGCCCCCTCTCCTCCTGCGCTTCCCCCGCAGGAGAAATCGGGCACCAAAGAAAGAGGCTGAAAAGTGTCACATTTTTATATTTAAAAGCTTCCAGAAAAAGTTACCTTCTAACTAACTACGCGGTGCCTGCTCTAGTGCCGTCAGCCCCTTGTGCTTTTTTTGAAGGTGCGTACGGTAAAGGTAAAAATGGAAATGTTCAAAGTTTGGCCCGATAAAGAAGGACGACAAAAACCCAACGGCAGACGGCTCAGGTTCCTGCCCTCTGGCTCGCCCTTGCAGGAAAGGGTTACAATCGCCAGCGTCGCGCCGGGCAGCCGCATGTCGCACATACCTACTTCACAGCTGATGAAGTGGCTCTCGGGCAGGTTGGTGACGTGCCCGGGATCAGACAGGGAATTGGAGGGGCTTTATGCTAAACAGGACCAGCTGTGGTGATCCAAACTGGCTTTCTGCGACCAAACTTCCCCGATTCTGCAGAGCTGGGAAAGACAACCAGAAGGAAAACCCAGGTGTCCTCCCTTGGAGCGGTGTTGGCTGTTCCCGCTGATGAATGAGTGCGGGACATAAACGTTGAACTTTGATTAATTCCCAGTGTCCAAAACCTGCTAGAACTTGGCCATTTGGCCTCATTGAAAGCGGCACTCAGATGTCGGCGTGATAGGAAAAGCAGAAACCACCTACAGCAGCCGCGGCTGTAAAACATCGGGAGGGGAAAGTGACAGCTCGGAGTCATCTCACTTACCGTCCCTAAAGGACTGTGCCGGCATAAAGCTGCCCGGCATGAACGGATCCGCTCACAAGTTACATCAACAAAGCTATGATGAATTGAACTAAATGAACTGAGGCAGTCCATAAAAAGTGTTTGCCTTCGTTTTAGTCCTGGAATTGGAGTTTATGAAGTGATTGTTCAAGATAAATAGGAGCTGCTGCAATAAGTTCAAACTAGTTTAGAAAACTATATATCCCTACCCATAAACGGTATTTTTTCCCCCCTCAGAGCTCGTGTTTTTCTTCGGATTGTTTAGGGTTTCAAACTCGCGTTTGACCTGAAACACCAGCAACGTTAATGACATTTAAAAGTAATATCGTGGATTTATGGTACTGTCATTTAATTCAGAGGTTTCAAAATGCCAGATTAAGCATTAATTTCTCGGCGTTACCCTCGGCACGCCCCGAGCGCTGCGAGCCAGCGAGGGCATGGCCTCAACCCGGCCGGGCTCCTGCGCGCGTCCTGCCCTTCCCCGTCCTGCCCTTCCCCGTCCTGCCCTTCCCCGTCCTGCCCCGCGCTGCTCAGCTGCTGCGTTTGCTGCAGAAGGGCCCTATGGGCGTTACTGCCTGTCCTGGACCGAGCGCCAGAAATCAGCATTGGACGTGAGAAGGGTAAATCTCGATCTCCCCGCAACTTGTCCCCTTCTAGCTATTAGACGACGCTCTCGTTAAATACGAGGAGTTAAATTTGCCTGTACGGAGCTGAGGGTACCTTGCTGCCTAAATACGCCGTGCCACAGAACAAAGACATTGTAATTCCCCTGGTGAATATTAGAAATAGATGCACATATGTACAGAGCTTTTCAGAATGTTGTAATTATATTTATCTTCCTGCTCTTGCTTGTAAATTTTTTGGTGGGAGATTAAAGGCGGTGCTTTACGATCCAGACTGCTTTCCTCCATCCCCTCCCAGCAAACTGGCAAGATGTTGTCAAACGCTTCCCGTGTGTCACTCGCATTTGTCAGTTTAAAAGGTGTTGCCCTGTTTGCCATAAACCAGTATATAGCGGCAGTAGCCTTTCCCTGCAGTAAATTAACGGCTGAAGCCTCAGCTGAGCTCTCCGCGCTGGCTCAGCATCGTCCCCAGGGACGCCTGGGCACCGCTTGGACCCAACCCGCCGCGGCAAAACTCGTAACCGCGTCCCAGCCGGCGCTGGCGTCCTGGGAAGCGTCACGAACGCCACGCAAACGGCTCCTTGGTGCTGTGGTCCTTCTGGAGGAGAGGATGGGAAATAATTGAGGTTCTAAAATAAGCAGTCGCTCTCCAGTTAGTGTTAATGAGCGAATGAGATTTAATTAATTTGGTCCAGCAAGTGGGTCACCGGTTTCCCCAGCCAGAGAAAGGTGTCGTAGATGGGGAATGCAGCAGGGGACGCTGCCCCTTAAACGAGCACCTCGCGTTTTATACAGCGGGCTTTCCGGGCTTTTCGCTTCACTTTCACCAGCTCACGGCAGGTGGCTGCTGCAACCTGGAGCTAGGAGGACACCAGATAAGGAGCTCGGCAACGATCGGGTGGCTAACGTGGTGGTTGCCCGCCCGCCAGCTTCTGCTTCGCCTAACGTGGATAATTTTAGCTTGCGTGAAATTAAAATCCCCCCTCTTTGCAGCCCCTCTTCTGCTCACTTGTCAAAGTAATAAAACGCCAACTCCTCCCAGCTCTGCCTGCGTGTAAACAGTGTTAATGCAGCAACAAAACAGCGCGGTTTGAAACGCCGGCTGCCGCTTCCCCGAGGAGTCTGAGTGCATCCCAGGGGACCGAGGGATGGAGCGCTGGCCTTGACTTCGATTTCTCACTTCTGCTCGGTGTTTCTGACTCGAGCTGGTTTGCATCCGCCACCTTTTATTTAAACGTAGGAGGTTTTTTAAAATTTAAATTAGATCTCGGAAAATAGATACCGTGCACCTTTGTGTTGGTAAGAAAAAGAAGTGGTGTCATTCATGTCAGATAATTGGTGGTTTTAGCTCTCTGCAGAATAAATTACAGCAGTCATATAATGGCCTTTCATCCAATCACTTCTCTACTCCAGATCTAGACTTGAAATGAGGTTTGTCGAAAACATCATTTCGGGGATTATTGACCACAGCAAAACCTTGTTGTACATGTTCTTTGTATGTATTGAAAATACAGGAGTTAAAAAGGTGATAGTTGGTGCTTTGCCAGCGAATTGGAAGCGGCTCCCCGGGATCGGCGGGAGGTGCGAGGCGCTCGGGGGGCACGTTCAGCCTCTCTCCTCCCTCCAGAAAGAGGATGGGGGGGGGGGGGGGCTCGGTGCCTCGGGCACGAGAGTCCCCGGGAAACGGGCTGTACCGTCCTTTTGGTGGTTTCTGAGGTCAGACGGTGGGGAGTGCTGTATTCGGCACGAGAGGACTTCGGTTAGCCCATTTGTTTGACCAACAGGCGAGCTATGCGGGGATCTTTGACTTATTATTAAACTATTCTTTTCTGTGTGTTTAAATGACCGTTGTGTAGGTAATATGCAAAAAGGCAGCACGGATATGACGAGTGAGCTGTACAGGTTGGTCTTTAGGGCTTGACTGCCTTTCTTCTCGTGTATGCACAGTCCCTCGTGCCCACAGTCCTCGTCCCTTTCCGGGGCCTCGCTGCAGTGCAGAAGTGCATTAGGATAATCTGCTGTCAGGTGCCAAAGAGTTCAAACCAATCTTTACGTGAGGAAAGGTTAACAGACAGCGTGGTCATAATCTACAAATACCAATGCGGGGAAGAATAAAAGACAGTAAAAGACTCTAAAGCTGAGCAGAAGAAAAAAGTAGATACGACTTGGTTCCGTGGTTGGAAACTGATGGGAGACAAATTCAAATGAGAATTGAAGTGTGTGTTTTGACAGTCACAGTAATTAACCATTGGAGAAAATTGCCAGGGGATATGGTAGATGCGCCATCACTCACAAGTTTTATAAATAAAAGCTGAATGTCTTTATAAAAACAAAATACCATTTCTTGGGGGAAACAAAAAAGGTGTGGATGAGCCACAGGAACTGTGTATATTAAATTCCTGGGTCTGAGTCCAGGTTGGAGGCTGGCTGGAGGAGCTCCACGGATCTCGCTGGCATTTAAATCCAAGGACCTGCTGGTTCGGAGCCCTGGCAGCACAAACCCCGGTATTGCCGTGCACTCTTTCAGTCGTTTTTCACTCTTGCAAGAATTCCGGGACTCGCTGGCTCTGAGCTGAACAAAGCCCCGCTTGAGGACCATAATAGACCCCACCAAAGCTGAGCTGGTCTTGCAGCACTTGTCACAGAGTGAAACAGCTCTGATGGAATAATGGATCATTTGCTTGACTAAGGATCAAAGCACCTGAAACTTGGTCACCTCTGTCTGCCATAGCATGCCCTGAAAGAACAAATTCTTCAAAAATAGTCTTTTCCATTTATATTATTTACTCCCTTTTCCCACTTATTTCAATCTAGTACAAAACCTGACAGCTCGGAGGCCTGTGTGATGGTCCTAGAGCAGGAACCGGTAGCTTCTGCAGCTCTCGTTTTCGGAAGCGAGCTAGGGGATTTAGACGCCCAGCTTTGCACGTGGATGAAGGGGAATGAGGTTTGCCGGACTCCTGAGCACCTTGGGAATCTTCAGCTCCTCCTATTTCTGTTTCCCTGTTTAACTTCTGGTACTCGGGAAAGTTTCCTGAGCTCCTGCCTGCGGAGACCGAGAGGGAAGAGCCTGCCCAGATGCGCCCGCTCATTTATTTTCATTTAGTCCCTGTGACAATTGCACGAACGGCTGTGGAAGGGGAGGAGGCGCGTCGGGCCTGTGGTGGTGCTGGGGAGATGCTTTTCTTGCCTGCTTCTTTCCCTTTCGACCGCATTCTACGACCCCTGCCACTAGGCTGGGTACTAGTAAAACCCGAGCCAGCCTAGCGCACGGTTTCCGTGCTGGTGTAAATGAAGCCTGTATCTTTTCATTTCTCTGGAAAGCGCTGCTTACGCCGTGCCTGCTTCAGAGCTCAATAGCCATCTTTTATGCGACTGCCGCTGCTCCTGTAGCTAACGGTTCCTTTGCTTCTCGTCTGTCAGCCTACTGCGGCTGCCTCGCATTTCCCTCCTGCTGCATTGTTCAGCTGTTTTGAATTTGCTTCCAAAATGCACCAAGTGTATTTGTTTTAAATCTCCAGATGGATACTCGCTGGTCCCGGTTTCTTTTAAAGCTGTATCATTTGGGGAGAGCATCTTGTAGCCCCTAAGGAAATAATATAGGCAGGGCAGGGAAAAAAAAATATCCCACTCTTTGCTTCTAGGTGGAGTTTACATCTAGCAAATCAGAAATAAAATCTCAGCGCTTTGAGAATTGCGAAGAATTCTCCAGAAACAGAAAATATTTTTATCTTGGTTTCTCCCTAATTTGTAGCGTGTGGATGCGTGGCAAAAGCATACTGAGACTGCGACTTTCCCCTTCTCATCGAAACTGGTCTTCGGAGAAATATGTGAGGCAGGAATAGGATCAGTGGAAACATCCGATCCGGAGTGAGAAGGTGGGATGCTGGATGCAGTAACCAGCGCCCAGCAGAGCTGCAAGTTCCTGGGGGGCTTTTTCCAGGGGTTGCGGTGGGCTGAAGCAGAGAGGGCTGTGCGGGTGGATGGATGTACGTACCCAGCTGTGTCTCTGGTCGCGTCTGTACAGCTCCCTTGGCAGAGTCTGAACCCAGCGGGTGCGTGACAGGACGACGTCCTGGCAGACCACGCTGAGGCGCGGCGGGTCAGGAAATTAAACTTTTCTTGCGGAGAGTACTTTACCCCCTGCCTCCCTTCCCTTCTTTTTCTAACCTCGGTCGTCAACCACACACGGTTTTGCGTTCGGAGATCTCCCCGTTCGTTTCACTCGGCCTCTCATTTTGTACCGGTTGATGGCAGATTACCGTACGGACATAGATGTTTGTGTTAGCACAGGTACAAGCGAGCGAGGTATTCTTGTGCCCGAGAGCTATCCGTCAGCCAGAGGAACGACACGAAGGGTCTGACGTGCTCCCCGCTCTCAGCTCAGCCCTCTGCGTGTTGCGTTAATTCATGCTAACGCGCTTGATAAAGCCCGGTGGCCTCTTGCCGCTCGCCCCAGGCCCGAGCCCCACGCCGGGGCTCGGCTGCCTCTCCCCAAGGTTGGCTCCGTGCTCTGCGGGCTTTCTTTTCTCGTGTTATTGACAGTCTGGGCCCATTATTCCCCATGTTCCCATTGTGAATCAAAGGTACTTCTGAGGTCTCTAGAGGCAGAAAAGCATCGAAAACCAGTAAAAGTCCATCAATTCTGAGAATTACGGAAAAAATCCAGCAATGCAGGTTAACCCTTGCAGGTGTGGCGTTACGGAAACCTTTGCTGGAATGGGAAGCGCCGCTGCTTGCGGAGCAAGACAAGGAGGTAAGCGCTCTGCCCGCAGGAGCCCGGGCAGCGGCGGTCCCGGGTCCTGGCTCTGCATAAGACATGGAAGAGAAAAATAGCCTTGCAGGAGGATCGAATAGCGGAGCTTTTAAAGATCAGGTTTGAGTCAAAGGGTTAAAAAAAGGCATAACCATAGTTTTGGAAGGTGTAAAGAATTACGGTGTGGGGCTGGGACCCAGCGGGGAGGGTTTTAAGACAGAGCAAAGTTTTACAGCCACGTTATAAACCCTGAGAAACAGGGAAGGGGTTGAGAGGAAACCTTGACCCTTTGTAAGGCTACCAGGTGCTGTTCTGGCGACGCCGTGGTCTTGCTGCGGACTTCATTAGCCGCAGGGAAAACGTCTTCATCCTCCAGAGCGCTCTCGGGGGAGTCAGGTTAATAGGAACCACATCACGGGCAGTGCTGAGACTTTGTCAACTCTGGAGAAACAAACTGCGATTTGATTGTTCCCTCCACGAGGAGATCGGGGAGGAGATAGGGTCCAGCTGTCCAGCCATCTAGGAGACTAATTAGTCCAATTAATTAAGAAGTTGCTCCATGTTTCCCCAGTGTCACACGGGGCTCTGAGAGAGAGAATGACAAGGGTGTAGAGAGCGAGAGGTCATAGGGAAAGCTTAATGTCTGTTGGGGTAGATACACAGTAATTAAGTGACAATAGACAGGAACTTTGCTGCTGGAAGAGTGCTAATTAAAACCTGTAGGGTCCTGTTCTCCCTCCGGGTATGCAGCATGTGCCCCTGTATCCCCCCGCAGAAGCGGGACTGATCCAGCAAGGAGCAATCTACTCTAGTTGTACACCAGCAAGTCTCTTGCTCAGCGGTGCTTGCGCAGGTGCCATTTAATACGCAGCGCACGTGCCCGGGATCTCAGACAGCTTCTTAGACCTCAGGAACATCTATGGAGAAACGTTAGCTCCATTTTCTGGATGGGAAGACTGAGGCCTGCTGCCGGTGCAGGAGCTGGGCTCCTCTGTGGCCAGGGCTCCCGGCGGGAAGCTCGGAACGTATCGTCCTTCAGCAAGGAGCGTTTCGTTTGCTGGTGACTTGCTCAGGGAGTCTTTCCGCAGTGGGGTAACTTGTACTTTTGGGTCTACGTGCGTGATTTTATGAGTCCTAGCTCATTCTTATGGCCCAGGAAGATGCTTGCTTCTCTTCTGCGTTTGGGGGGAGGCAATGTGGCACCCCGAGGCTGGGGCAGCCTGACCAGCAAAGGGGAGATGCAGTGAAACCGAGCAGGGTGTTTGCTTTGCTGCTGTCCGTGTGCTCTTCGTACTTTATGCCCACAGCAGGGAGATCAGTTGAAACCTAAGCAACAAATGTTAACATTTCATTTTAAAACCTGAGCCAATCCACTTTATAATCCAGACACGGCGTCCTGAGTGAGCATTGCTGTTGGATAATCACACAGTGGTGTGGCCTTTTGCCCTCATGCCTCGCACAACACACCCGAGGCGTGAGATTAGGCTCCAATAATAACACACCCCGTTGTGCCTTTTTGCTCAATTGATAAACCTGCTGTATTAGGAGATATTGTCATAAAACTGAATGGCACCCTGTAAACCTGAATCACTCTCTCTTCCTTGTAGCCAGGGAATTAGATGTTCTAGCTCCTGTCTTGGCTTTATTTCATGTCCACAATATGCAAGAGACTATATAAGCTGCTTTATTGTTTTTAAAACACTATGAGCAACACTGGTGCTGTATAAATATCTATTTTATATACTTTGTCCGATTCCCGTCTCACTCACTGCTGTGTAACTCCACTGACTTCCATGCAGGTCGTTTTTGGTTTACCTCTTGACTGGGAAAGCGGAATTTTACCCCTTGTTTTACTGCCGAGAGCGTGCGAGGGGAGACGCCACTGCTGTAGCTGTGCCTTGGCATGGAGCAACGCGACAGAGCGGCACCCCGGGTGCCCTCGCTCCGTAGCAGATTGATTAACAAAGCGGCGCGCCGAGGTGGCCGCCCGGGGCGGCTCGGTGGCCCGCGCGGTGCTCCCCGCCGGGCGGCACGCTGCTCGGCCGGCGCGGGCGAGGGCCGGCCGCTTCTCCCCGTGTCTGTCCCCTCCCCGGGCTGGGGATTAACCGGGAAGTGATACAAAAGGCACATATGCTCCTGTGCCCAGTCCTGTCTATTCATATGTGCGTTACTTAGCCTAATAAGGATTAGACTTAATGAATTGGAAGGAGTTAACAATATAAAGAGGCAATAGAAAAAGGCCTAAGTAGTCGTAATTCCATTTCATGTAGCTTTGGTGTTGCTTTGCTTTCAGCGAATAGGTGTAATCCTCTTTGAAATCAAAGGTGGTACAAAGTATGAATTTAAATTTGACATTTACAGCTCCTGTAAGATTTAGTATTCCAGAAAGGTTTGCTCTTCAAAAAAAAAAAAAAAAAGGCACGCCATCTGCTCCCCAGGACCGTCCCTCGCACGGCTCCTGCACAGAAGTTTGGTGGCAGCGGGGCTCTTCGGGCAGGAGAAGCGCCGAGGCCCGGGGATGGGCAGCATCTGGGAGTCGCGCCTCTGCCCTTCGCCTTTGAGGGTCCCGCGTGCGCTGGGTTGATTCGTTTTAAGTAGAATAGTTTGCAAAACGGTGTGTGTCGTGGATTACGAGGGAGCTGCGGTTTGAGCCTGCGGGCTCTCTCGCCGCGATAAACGTTGGCTGCGACGCACTTAGGAGAGGGCACAGCCGCTCCTTTCTCCCCGGAGCATCTCTGCCGCGCGTGGCCAGCGGGAGCTGCAAGCCTGGGCGACGGTACCTGCCGCTCGTCTCATCAGAAGCAGCGGTCGCCTCCCAGTCTGGGTTTGCCCGGTGCTTGGTGCCAGCGAGACAGGGATGCTCCGCTGCACGAGCACAGCCACGGGGATGGGCGCTGGTTAGCGAGAGCCGTGCGGGGCTGGCCTCTTCTTCCTCACCTCTCCTAAGAGGGGAGTAATGAACGTGCCTTTCCGATGGCTTGGGAGCTAAACTCCAAAGCGCATCCGTAAATACGCTGTGTTTTCCCAACTTAGAGTCAAGATGTAATTCCCTTCTGCCGTTTTTCTGGTTTGGTGTGTGCGTGGGAGGTGCCGGCTCGCTCTGCCGGAGGGACCCGCTGGCATCCTGCCCTCGGCGTGTGCCAGACGGAGCCGGCCGCAGCTGCGCCTGCGAGGCTGCTTGGCCGCGGCCTGGCTGGGGACGCGGCACCCGGGAGCGTTGGAGGCACCTTGGCTGCGTTTGCCCCATGAGCAACGCTTTGGCCACTCGCACAGTTAATTTTTCTTGTAGGTCTGAAGAGAAACCGCTGGCCCTGGGTTATCCCACGGTGATGTGTATCACAAGCCGTTTTACTGGAGAGCGGAGATGCACGGGTGTAAAAACAGCCTAAGCAGAAAAAAGCCCTGGGACCCCTGGGGATGCCTTCTGCTGTACAAATCAGCAATAGATGGAGCTGCCTTACTTTAACCTGCGGTACGGGATGCCTGGAATGAACCCGGAGCTGTGGGCTGGGCCCAGGTGAATGCAGAGCACCGGCCTCTTGTCCCCCAAAACGTACAGCAGAAAACATCTCCGACAGCTTTTAAAAATGCATCTCCCGTTTAGACCTTCCAGCGCTTTTTGCTGCATGCTCAGCTTTAAAACACATCAGACTTCCCGTACCTTTGGGAGCAACATCCCTGGGGAAACCCAAACGTGGCACGCGGGTGGCTGGAAAATGAAAAAATAAAGTGGGGGAATTCAGGGTGTTTGAAGCGGCAGAGATCAATGGGCTGGGGGTGCCGGCCTCGCCGCTCCGCCCGGTCCCCCCTGTACGGCGTGCGTCAAAGCTGTCCTCAAAGATATTTTTTTCTTGCTCCTGAAAGCAGACAGGCTCTGCGTGGAGGTGTCATTTGCCGCCTGTCCCTTATGTCATTGATTTTTAAGTCGTTAATTAACGCTAGGTGTCAGCCTGGAAGATGAATTCTGGCCCTACTCTCCCTTCTCTTTTGTTTTTTGGATTGTAAATGTTATAGATCTCCCGTGATGGAGGGACGAGGGGTCAAAGGACATGAGAGCATCTCTGCATATGTGCACACAGTCCTCCCGAACTGCCCATCTGTATCACTCAATAGATGGGGACGGGTGGCGGGGGGGACATCCCTTTTGTTGCCTGTGTCACTTCAGATAGAGACATATCAGCTTTGGATGGGTAGTGTGGCTGCGTGTGCGCGCACATGCGCACATCGGATGCAGGGGAATGCTCTCGGTGCACGGCTGTGCCGAATTTTGCCATCTCTGGTGTTTCATCAGTCCCCGAGAGATTCAGAGGGGACCGTCCGTGCGAAAGGAGGGGCTTTGCTCCCAACCATGCTGTTCGTGCTCCGCTGCAGACTGGCTGCACAACGCCAGGGCGGGAGGAGGAGGGAGCAAATTTCCTCCTGCAGACGTATCTGGAGCCCTTTGCGGTTGTCAGTAGCTGTACTCGGGCCCCGTTTAGTAACAACTTGAAATGGAAGCTGCCGGTGGGGCTTTCCAGGCCATAGTGAGATAGGATCAGTTTGCCCTTCTTAGTACAGCTGAGTGGAAAAAAACCCCACCGTGTCCCCTGGGGCGAGGTGCAGCTGGTCTGCCAGGGCTCGTCCTCCTCCTCGGGACGCTGGCAGTCCCTTGGGGAGGCTCTGCCAACGGGGAGGGTGCTGCCGTGGCTCCCCGTGCCCGGGTGGAAGAGGAGCCTCTGGTCCCCTGTGCCATCGGCCCCGTGGTGTGTGAGCTGACGTGGTCTGGGCCACCTTGACTCCGTGTCACATCCTCGGGCTCTGCGAGGAGCAGCAGAACTCTGTAGCAGTGTCCTTGGTTCAGTTGTCAGTGTTTAAACAACCTGAGTATGGAGAAGGACATCATGCAGGTCTGTGTCCGGAGGGTCCCTTGGCAGGGAGGTGCGATGTCCCCGGCTCGGCCGCCTCAGCACATCCTTGCCCCGGCACCCGGGTTTGATCCCCACGTGCCGCGGCAGCGTCACCGCGGCAGGCAGCGGCATGCGGGGAGGGGACGGCAGAGCCACACCAGCTCTGCAAACAGCGTTCGGCGCGCGGCTTGCCGGGTGGGGAGGTACCGGCTCGGAAAACAGCAAAAGGCAAACTGCAAAAAGCACCGGGGGAGGAGGAAAGCGGAGCGCTTCGGCGGTCTTTTATTAGCAGCATTAACACTTACCAATATAACCGAATGAGGCGTGACAGGAGTGGATTGGCTAAGGCAGACGAAGGAACGGGGCCTGGCGCGCCTGCGGTGCGATGGGGTAGCGGGAGATGCGCTCTCCTACGAGAGCTTTGCAGAAACCTCCCCGGCGCGGCGGGGCTGGCGCGGGGCTGGCGGTGGCCGTGCCGCCTGTTGCGATGGCCGGCACCGGTGCCGCGGGGCGGGACGAGAACTTCGCGTACTTCTCAGCTGATCTCAGGGAGGAATTAGCTTAAGCCAAGAGTAGGCTCGATACCCATTTCAAACTGTATGTAGCTGTGAACTACAGTAAGCGGAAATTCTCAGTATCACGTCCATCATCCTCTTTTTCCTAATCCTTATTAATTTGCGGCGCATCCCTGTTCTCGGCAGACGCACGCTGCTCGAGACAGCTCCGAGGCAGCGGGTTTGTTTGTGTTTTCTTACTTCAATGGAAGGAAAGAGAAAGAGAGAGAAGGCAATGCCACTTGAAAGGCAAACGTCAAACACTCTGAGCCTGCGTGCGCTGTACATAGCCCCTGGACAGGATACTGAGGGTAATAACAGCAAAGCATCCAGTTTGCGCGGCCAGAGCCGTGTGTCGGGCAGAAGGGCATTCAAAAGGATTAAGGAAACAGGTACTGCAGGACTTGGTGATTTGTGAAATCTGATCCGTTCCCAAAGCCGCCCCCCAAATGAAGTGTTTTCCAAAAGTCTCTTTAGAGACCCCCAAGGGTAAATGCGATCTTTACTGGGGATTGTCAGTGGTGTTCCCCGTCCCCCCTGGAACAAAGGAAAAAAAAGAACGAGAAGGTGAGAGGTGTTTGTGTGAGCTGCTGGCAGAGTCTTCATCCCAGCACCCCTCCAGCCTCGTGCCTTGATTTCGTCGGGGTTGTGCCCGCGTCCTGCAGTGCCCGAGCTGCTGCTGGGGGACCCCTGTGCCCGCGTCACTCGGACGTGGCAGTGCCCGCGGCTGGCGGTACGGTACAAACAGCGCTAACGAAACGGCGATCTGATTTCGGAGCGTTTCTGGCTCTTGAGGATAAGTAATTCTGTTACTGAATCGCCTCCCTGGTATCGTGTTTTATTACACTGTGGAGTATATGAAAAGTCTCAGGATTCCCTCTGCTTCAGTTTCTGTTCCCAACAGTTTTTATTATTTCAGAATACCTTGCGTTTTGGTTTCTAACTTCTCACTGAATGTTTGCTTTGCAATGGTTTGAGAAATGGATTCTGAAATCTGCTGCCCCTTACGCCCGTCCGCGGAGTGGGAGGAGGAGGCACGTCCATCCCGGGCAGGGGCGAGGGAGAGGAGCCCCGCGGGGAGCTGGGCAGCGCTGCCCACACGCACAAATCAGCACCTCCGCTCACTTTTAGTTAAACAAAAGCTAACGTTACCGTGTTTTTACAAGAAAACCGCCACACGGTGCACACCTGGGCAGCGTGAGAGCTAACGCCCGAACAGCCAGTGGAGCCACTTGGCTTGAGGTGTCCGTTCCCAGGACAGGTAACTCGGAATGCCACCACAGCCATTCTCACTGCCTTGCCGGGGGGACACCTTGCCACCGTGTCACCCCAGCTGCAGCCCAGGGGAGCAGACTTGGCGCTTGATGACGGTGTATTTTTCCTTATTTATTCCAGCAGAACCAATTCGCTTTGATGCCTTTGGACAAATTCTGCTCCGTTATGATGGTACCTGATTGCCTTGGTTGGGTCGCTGTTGTTTTTGCGTAGTGATTTTCTCTCTCTGCCGTATTTTTGCTCGCTGAACGTGGAGGAGAGCTGCAGCTCACACTCTTCCTCCAGCCAAGGAGAGGTTGCACGCTCGAGTTCCCTGCCTGCTCCCTTCTTCCTCTGGCCTCCCAGGAAAATATCTCCCCTTGGCAGTAACACGAGCAAGAGGGACGAGTGGGAGGCGGAACCGTGCTGCTCTGTGAAGTTTGGGGTGTTTGACTTACTAGGGACAGTTGATGAACTGATTGCCACTGCTGTAAAAAAAAAACTCTGGGAGCGTAAATTGCAAATGCGCTTTGGAGGGGGTGATGCTGAATTTTCCCACGCACGGCTCTAAACCAGGCTGAGGTGGTTTTCTGCCGTGGAAGCTGATCCGGCTATACACACTGCTAATCCACTGTCCCCTCACCGTACTGTAAATCAATCGGCAGGTCACACGCCAAGTGTTTTCCTACGCTGGGGTTAAGAGCGGGGCTCAGACCCGGCGGCTTCGGGTCACTCCGGCGTCGCAGGCTGAGGGCTGATGCTATCAATGGTGGGATTTGGGGGTAAGCTTTTATTAAGTGGGAGAGTAATATCTTTCGTGGTCGAAAGGGCTTTTGTGGGAGAGCTTTGGGTGGTGGTGCGATTAACCATTACCTGTGTTTTGCTCCTTTTTCCTCTCCCCCGGAGGACACGACGAGCAGAGAGTGAAGGTTGTGGAGAGCCCCGTTTCGAATGGCCAGCTCTTGGCTGTCATTCGTCCTCCGCTGTTCGGAAACCTTAGAGGTTTTCTATAGTTCTGGTAGTTTTTTCTCATCCCTTCTCAGTTTTCCTCCCGAGAAGTTCCCATTTTCTGCGTATTTCCTACTTCTCCGTGTATGTATGTGTATCCATGTGAAACAACACAGATGCGCTGAAAAAATATGGCAAGTTCTTCGATCAGCATTGTTATAAACTTGAGGTATGGCCTGCATGAGTTTAGAAAGCTCACTCCGGTCTTGCAGGAGGCCCTTGGGGTAATGTCTGAAATTCGGGAGCGGAGGCTCCAGGCCACATTCAGGCAGGACTGGCAGATTCGGGAGTAACAAAAACCCACACCCAAAGGAAACGCTTGAGCGAGCTCCCGGGTTTCCTCCAACTTTCATTCACGCCAGGAAAACACAAATCTGGCTGAATTTCTGTCTTACACGTGTGCTCACGTCCCGAGGAAGGGTTTTGTTTGAGAGCAGAAGGATCCCCCTCTACATCTGAAGTTCACCCCTGCACATAAATCTCTGCAAAATCAGGTCTCTGCTGTCTCCCAGCACGAAATACCTTTGGGACACACTGATCTGAGCCGCAGGGTGACCCCGGGTACGGTAAGTCCGGTCCTGCCGTGAGCATCCCCGGCACGAGGTGTGCTCCTCTGCTTGCTCCCGTGGCGAGGTGCGGTAAAAGAGGATCTCCTGTAAAGACAAGGAACAGAAAGCAGCAAGGTACGCGTTACCTTAAATCAAATGCTAGCACACAGCACGGGCCTGGTTTCAGCAGGACACTGGCTCTTGAAAATTTACAGTATGCTTGGTTAAGGCAAGTAATTTTCTTCCGTAAGCAGCCCTGTGCTGTGGGGTTTATTGCAGTGCTGCCAACACAGGCTGTAAATATCTCTGGACAACAAAACTATTCATTAAAGAAATGTACCTTCAGACATATAGCCCTAAGTTTGCTATACCCCTCTGTAATGTTGTTGTTACTGAGTTTGACTGCGGCCGTACCCCCTCGGACTCCCCGTCCGTGTCTGGAGTAGAAGACGGGTCATCTTTCGAGGGGATGCGTTGCCACTTCGTTAGCCGATGCCTCCCTTCCTCTTCTTTTAGTTGTCCTTAGCGTGACGATATCACGTTATCCTCCTGCCATCTTCCAGCCCCTGACATGGGGACTCATTTCTCAGCCCAGATCTTTCATCCGAGTCTTCGGTAATTTCACCATTCAGAACAAGCTATTGTTACAGTGACATCTTAATGCCAGTTATCTGATTGATCCATTACCTGTCTGCCTACATAGGCACGCGGAAAAGAAATGAGGGGATCCTTTAATCATTGGAATTGGAGAAATAGAGCTTAAGAAAACCTCTAACAACGAACAACTTATTTTAAAAGTTAGCACGTTTCACGTGTTTCACTTTAATAGATGGGTTTATTCCAGCAGAGAGATCTTATGTCCCTCAGACCCACGGAGGATTAATGACATGGAATTGCGTTCCGTGGGTGCGAGCAGGGGGTGAGACCACCCCTCTTTTTAGTGAGCACGAAAGTCCCCTCTTAACAGAAGTTGCCCGTTTGTCTCTTCAGGCCTAAAATGGGGCAGAAGATCTGGGGAGTCTTGTTTAATGTGCTGCAGAAGAAGAAGTTCTTCCCGCGTAGAGGCTAATTCAGCACCTTTCACCAGTTCCAGAGTGAACGAAATTGCATAAATAATAATTAGCAATAACAAATCTGAAGATTTAGGAGAGACATGCAGGAACAACGCTTGATGGATAGACAGGGCATCTTTCATGGAATGTGTTAACGAGGCAAAAATTGATGGCAGAGCGTTGTTTGGGATAGATGCGCTTTCCCTGCGTAAATGCCTTTTCCAATTTTTATGATGGTTTGGAAACAACTTCTTGCCCTTCCATATTGTGGCTCTTACAAACAAGTGTTCTGTTTAAAAATACGTGTTAAACTGTGTTAAGTAATGTAAGCAAATAACACATGTGCTGCGTTGGGGATGCGTTGTGGTGGGTTGAAGCTGGTTTGCATGCTGATTTGTAGCTCTGCCTTTGCTGCTTCTGGCACCTGATCTTTCTTGCAAACGAGGCTATTTTGCCTCAAGGGTTCTCTACCGATTAAGTAATAAATAAATAAGGATAAAATGAACGTAGCCTTGCCTAAAATAATTTTGGAGGTTAAAAAAGAGAAAGATGGAGGGGGTTGCTATTGATCTGAGCTATTAAAACATCACAGCTACTTTCTACATTAAATGGCGATAGGTTTGGGAGGTGAATATGGAGAGAAAGAGTGAAAAATAACAACCGTGCATGAGATGAAGGGGTTTATTTGCTAGTGGGGATTGTTTTGGTTTGTTTTGTTTTTTCCTGGCTATTCCTTGCTATCATCCACAGTCGGAGTGCTTGCCGAAATGTAGCAGATTTTTCCAAAGTTGATTCCCTCTAATGAATGCTGCTTTTTAAATCGGGCTTGCAGAAGTTTATTTTTGGAAGCCCAGAAAGGAATCCAGCCCTAAATCCCTCTCTTCTTAAACTCTCAGATTGCAAGGTCTGGCAGGCCGAGCGCGCGGGTTTGCCTGGTGCGTTAAACCCGACACCCTCTTGCCTAATCGCCTTCAGATGGTCCCTGCGATAGCCCTTGCAGATAAGCCGCCAGGGCTGGTGCTGCTTTTCCTCCGGCCCCGCGCCCTGGCGCAGCTCGCCCACGGCTGGGAGCGATAGCTGCCTTCCCCCGGGAAGCGGGATGAGCTGCCCCGAGCCTCTGCGGCTCCCCCAAAGAGGGGTCGGTTCCCCGGGGGGTGCTTAGGGAGGAGGAGGTGGCGTTCGGGGCGATGCTTTTTGGCGTATCTCACCTGGGATGCGGCGGGCGTTGCTTTCGCTGGCTCACACGCGAGGAAGCTCGGGCGCGGAGCGGCAAAATGATTTGCCCGAGGTCCTGCGGTGGGTCAGTGGCGGCAGCGGCCGCCCCGGCCTCCCCGTGCCCGTCCCTGCCCATCCCTGTGCTCCGGGCACCCGGCTGCCCGCGCGGCAGGGAAAGCTGGGGCTACAGAGGTAACTGCAAAGCACCGGCAACGTTGGCTGTGGTCTGTGCGTGCAAAACGAAAGGAAACCAAACTCGGTAACGTTTTCCAGCTGCTGCCATAGCGGTGTCAAACCCTACTGTAGTATACCGCAGTACTCGGCTTGATCCGAAGGGTAAGCCAAGGGCAGGCAGAAAAAACTCCTTGTTTTTTAATATTATTAAACTTCAAGTATTCCAAGTTGCTACAAATAATAAAGAGTAAATTTAAAAGGGACTGTGAAAAATGGGGCAATGAACATCTGTGCTATGTTGATTTATCCGGTAAAAATAAGCAGAGGAGTGAAGGCAGGAGCAGGAGTAATTTCTCAGCCGCGTGCGGTTGTTGCAGGGAGCGTGTTTGCTGCATGGCAAAGAGCAGCGTGGTGCTCGCGTGAGAGGCGAGAACCCCGGCCTCCGCCGCCGGAGCCTCTGATGTTAATCTTTGTGATGGGGAGGGAAATATTGACAGCAGGATGGTGCTCTCCGGCTTGAATGACATGCCATATGTTTGTAAAATAGACTGAAGTACCAGATAGAAAAGGCGCGGGCAAGCGGAGAGAGACGTATTTTCTCTTTACATGTGAAACTTCCAAGACTTGGCAGGACCCCAGCAACAATTAATCAGCAGGAGCCTTTTAGAAAGCCTCTTCCTAGGAAATAAGGGTACGGAAAAATCCTTTAAATTAAACATCATTTAAAACAAAGTAGTGTGTCAGTGGGGGAGGGGGGGAAGGGAGACCGGACCGACGATAACTACAGATGTAAATCTGTCCGGCCCGATCCTGCTCTAGTGCCCATCTGTGCCGCCGCATCTCTCGCCCGCAGACTGTTGCACGGGGCTGTGCGGGACGGCGGGGCCTGGGGGTGCCCCGAAGGGCTGCAGGCGGCGGGGCCAGGGACTGGGGCGCAGAGGGGACCCCCCAGCCCTGGGACCCCCCCCCCCTCCCGGGAGCCCCCCGGCGCTGCGGGGAGGAGCGGGGGGCTCTCACCATGCAGCAGTGAGCAGGAGAAATGCTGCCGGGGGGAGGGAGAGGAGGAGGAGGAGGAGATCGGATTTCTAAGCACCCTTGAAACCAAAGCTGCACTGTTTATAAACTTCCATAAATATTAATTGATATTTAATAAGGTAGGCAAACACAAGGGAAAGTATTGTTTTGGCCAACTCCTACACAGCGATCCCAGCGGAGCGTGAAAGAGTTTGTGTAACTTTCCTCGGGGGTTAAGAGCAGGTCACGGAAGGTCCTTTTTCCTGGCCGGTGTCCCAGCTTTTTAAGCTATAGGGGAACATAGGAGGCTCCTGGGAATTTAACCCAAATACCTGCTGTCTGCGGGGTGAAACTACTTGGCTGCAGCCGGCGAAGCGCGGAGCCGGGGGCTCGGGCATTGCCGCCCCGCACCCAGCCCCGGCCGGGGCGTTCCGGGGGGATTAGGCGGGAAAGGGGGCGACTGTTTTGTCAGATGGGAAGTCTGATGAGATAATCACGGCTGTTAATTGATATGCTTTCCCACATAACTTGACAGTTCAAACAGGTGGTGAATAGCCCTCGCGCGTATTCGCGTCGGGCTGTCGTCCCGTGCCTGGGCTCCAGCTCGCGCGGATAAAGTGACAGAGAAATGGCTCAACGTGGAAAAAGGAAAAGCTTTGCGCTCACCAGTGCTCCTCGATTCCCACCGACCCTACTCTGTAATACAAGTCCCTTCCAGGGCTCCTCTACATAGTCTGTACTACCAACGGGTGGAGCAAAATTCAAGGGAATGCATTTCTTCCCTTGATTTCTGGTGACTTACTGAGATTTTGCTGCCAGCTCCAGAAAAAGAACCATAAAAGTATTTTTTAGGTTTATTTCTCGCTCTCCTATCATGCATGGGCTGATTCATGGATTTGCGCGGAGACTTAGAGGAAAAATCAATGTCAAATAGAATGGAGGCTGATATTATAAAATTAAGATCTAAGATTTTCTGGCCGTAGAGCTACGCCCGGAGTCAATCTGTTGTGGAGGCAGGGACTCACGGCGAGTTCCTGGGGGGGTCAGATAGGAGCCCTCTCCTCGCCAGCTCTCTCCCTGCGATGCGCGAATGCTTCCGACCCCGCTCTGCGCCCAGGCCGGCGTCCAGCTCCTCCTTGCTGCTGGCGAGGTCGAGCTCCCGAACCCACCGGTCCCCGGGATATTTCATTACTCTTCTCCGTGGGGAAACAGCCAGTTCTTTAGAGAAACATGTCATCGGAACCCGCAGCTGGAGCGCGAGGTTTCTGTTTCACAAGAAATTTCATGTTTAAGTAGATGGATGCAGCATCTATTCTGATTGCTCGCGATTTCAGCGCGTTCCTGGGATTTTTCGTCTCGTTTGTTGGGGGGGGGCACAGTGCGTTGCTCGGCTCGCCTGCCGAAACGCCTCGTCAGAGTCATTCCTCAAGCGGCGACAGCAGCCAGGACCCGTCTCGCTGCCACGGGCAGAACACTGGGAGCACAGGGAGATTAGATCAGTTAGAACACGACGGCTCCTGAGCATCGAAGAAAAGTTGGAGATTTCACAGAGTTTGGGGTGGAGTTATTTTTTGTCTTGGTTTGCCTTTCCTTTTTCTTTTCTATGTCTTTTTTTTGTTTGAGGGAGAGAGCAAGCGTCCTCCTAGTTTAACCAGACGTACTTCTCAGCTGATGAGCATCGCTCCAAGTTGCGCCTCATTTGGAAGGCGCTTGGCATCCAGGAGCAAACCCTGACCGTAGAGCTAAACGCTGCTGCCGGGATTCAAACGGCAGACAAAGCCGGCTTCACAATAGTTGCCTGTCTGTATCGAGTTCACCAGTTTTAATTACAACACCCCACAGTGGAAATTTCACAAAACATTTTATCCGTGCGTAAAATTTAATTAAACAAACAGACCCCTAAAGAAAACACTACATTTGTCACAGCCAAAGCTGCGGCGAAGCAGGGTGTTTCCTGCGCCTACACGTGGGTTATGGCTCGGGATTGACAGGGGTTACCTTTGATGCAACACAGATGGAAAATCAAAATGTAGGGATTAATCCCTCTCTCGCCAGATTATGCAGAAGCGTGAGCAGGTGGCAGGGGAGGCCGAGCCCTTTCCATTTCTCATTATGTCGCGGCGCGGGCGTCTGCGGCGCCAGCCAAGCCTCTGGCGAGCGTGTTATGTGATATAATTGTAAGATGGAAAACAGTGAGGGAACTTCTTCCTTTGTATTTCAAAGGCCACGATGGCGTCTTTATTTGATAAAGGAATTGGATTATGTCTAATCCCCGCACTTGGAGACGTTTTATTACTTAGAAAACACTTTCTCAACAGCGTCTTCGCTGCCGCAAGCAGGATGTAAAGTATCACTTGCGGGAAAGCCGAGGCCAAGTTTTCCAGGGATGAACAGAGATCCTCGGTTCCTTTCTTTGGGGGCTGGGTTCAGATTTAGGGCGGTTTTGATTAAGTCTCCGTTCCAAAGGCAGAAGCCAGGCTGTGCCTTTTAACGAGCATCTGATTAAGAGCCCGAAGTTGGAGCCACCCAGCTTGTTAGCCCCGTGCTTAAATCGGTTTACGCTCTGATTCAGGATATTGTGTAGGAATTTACATTCTTTCGTAATGAATAATACACACATGAAACGTGAGCTCTGTAAATTTAGGGAAACGAGCTGTCAAGCTGCCCGAGGAGTACAAACGAGGAGGTGAGTGCCATGAGCACAACACAGCGCACATTGTCTCGGGAACTTCCTTCGGCACCGGCGGTGGGACACACTTCGCCGATCAAAATAAAAGCTCAAAGGGGGGAGAAGAGGAATGACGTGGCCGGAGAGCGTTCCGTGGTGGAGATCATTTGTAACGCCGCAGCGGGCCGTAAGCCGGGAGCTGAACGCTCCTGGGCCTCGGGAGGCTTGTGCGGGCTTTTTGGAGGAACGTGGATCAAACAGGGTCAGCAAACTTGCTCGGAGCTGCAGGTGAGGTCCCTTGGTAGTCCCTACGTTTTTATATTCTCCGTGTCCTCGCAGCAGAAGCATTTCCAAGTGCTGTCTCACGTCAGTAATCGAAGTTCCCAAGCAAAAATATCTGCCGAGTTCCTTTGCTCGAGCAGATCTGCCGTACTGGGAGGAGAAACCTCCCTCGCCCCAGTGAGCTCCAGCCTTTTAAACAGGGCGATCCCCTCCCTGGAGCCGGGCGTTGTGCCGCCGAAACCAAACCCCCCTGACCCCGAGCCGGCGTTTGCCGCTACCTGAGGGCCGGGCAAGGTTCACTGCGCTTCAAGCGGGGCTGGGACCTGGGAGAAACTCTCTGGTTTCATCTAGGGTTGGTGCTGAGTTGTGAAGCTTTTTTGGCCAGAGAGCAGAGTAGTATAAAGCTTGGAAAAGGAAAGGTCTGGTGGGAAAAGCTGCTCCGCGACGGGGCTGTGCCCCGAGCACGTGCCCGGCTCTGCGCCCTTCTGCTGCGCTCGCACCCCGATCTGCCCAAACGCTCTCCTTGGCTCCGGAGAGCTGGGTAGAGACCTCCTTGTCTCTGCTCTTCCGTTTCCTCACAACTAAAATCAGTCTAGCGATCCTTATCTCCATTAGCAGTTGGGTTTTAGAATTGCTCCGGGTTTTTCCCCCCCTTTACATTCCCTTTAAGTGTCAGTCGCGTGGCTGAATTGCAAGTGCCGCTCTCGGTGCGAGACACGATTGCTGCCCTCTCCTCTCCACGCCCGTTGGCTGTGGGGTTCAGAGGGCGGTGGGGATCTTGCTTGGTTGGGAAAAAGGTCGGCTTTCTCCCGGGAGGCAAATTTTATAGCCATAATTTTAATGGAGGGATCCATTCTGGGGTGGGACGTGGGTGTGAGGGGGAGCGTGCACACACGTGTCCGTGTACCATGCTGACCCCTCCTGTGTTGGAAATCCTACTCCTTGTTTCTCTGCTACTCACAAAATCTTAATCGAAAGCTTGCGGAAAAATACTTTTTAGAATGCGTCTGTGAAGAAAGAAATTGTTTCCCCAAACTACTGAGGTTTAGGACTTCAGAAGAGCACCGTGTTTTAGAGGCTGGTCCGGGCAGTGCTGCCTTGTAGGAAACAGGACTGTCGGGGGATTTGTGCTGTAAGAAGGACTTGCAGAAATGCTGGACGTGGAGATGGTTCTGCGCGGCTCTGAACTCCGAACCCAGCGCCATCCCTGGAGGAGGCGCGTTCGTTTGCGAAACACAAACCTGTTTCTCTACTGGCAATGAGCAAATTTAGCTCTTTGGCCGTGCAACTGGTTCCCACGTGCGTTGTGCTGGTGAAGCACCTTCCTTGAAGCAGAGGAGGTGGCCGGGAGCTGGGGTGAGCACGGCGGTGGGTGGTGAGACCGCGGCGCCGGGGCCTCGGCTCCGGCTCTGCTCCGCTCTCACCTGCCTTCGGGCTCCGCGGGTGCCGGGGAAGCCAGGCCAGCGCGTGTTCGTCGCTGTGGTTCGGAGTATCGCAGCGGCCTTTGCCGTGGGAGGTTTCTGGGTCCCTTTTTAGAGCGGCTTTACTGGGTTGTAGCAGGCAGGCTGGAGCCTTAGCTTTAGCTCAGTTAAGCTCAACTCTCAAAACCAGCGGTGGGGCTACGCAGAGACACCCCTTGTGCGTCCCGCGGGGAGGCTCCGAGGTGGGGAGGTGGGATTCCCCAGGCTCCCGGAGAAGCTAAACGTCGCTTTCTCCAGAGGAGGCACAAAACCAGGGCCATGGGTAGATATTTAAGAGGGGACCCGTTTCATTTCATCAACTCTCTTAAATTTGTCTTTGCCTAGGGAACGTCCTGCGCCGTGATCTCCTCCTGCGCGTGGTGGGGTTACGAGGGAGGGAGGGAGCGTCGCGGGGCGCCGCGCGGCCAGAGCATCCCTCGCCCCGAGGTGGGCGCAGGGGGGCCGTGGTGATTTGCCGGGGGTGCCCGGGGCAGCGGTGGAGCCCGAGCCCACCTTTCCGGCGCTTGGACCTAAAAGCTTTTCTTCTGCTTTCCTGAGCTCGCTGCCTGCCCACGTGGGAGATGCATAGCCTTCTCCTGACTGACCAGTGGCCAAAAGCAGAGAAGCATTTTATTCCAGAGGCTGGTATTTCACTATACAAGCGCTTTTGAAATAAGGAAAAATGGGTGGAAATTGCAGTGGGCTTAGCAGACAAAATTGAGCAGTTGACTGTGGCAAGGCACACAGTACTTAAATGCAAGAGCTGATCTAATCGTTGTTCTCGAGGAAGCTTTTTGCTGCATTTTAGCACACAAAGCTTTTCGTTTTCTCTTTTGTGGCTTGAGCTGCTATTTAAGAAAGCAAAAATCAATAAACCTTTCCAGCTTTCAATCTTTTGCCCCAAAAGGTGTTTTTTTGGGTAGTGTTTTGTCATTCATAAGCTGTGGCGACAAATCCTTGACATCATTCGTGGATAATATCGATCAGCTCTTCCGTTGCGCCAAAGGACAAATAGAAATCATTTATCTGTCTGGACTCCAAAACAGCAAAAGACAAAGGGCTCTGCCAGCCACCCATGACAATCAGCAGCTGAAGGTATTAGCAGGGGGTCAAGTTCAGAGGTCAGCGGTCAAACAGGTTGTCATCAGTTTCTCACAGCTATCGGAGTGGAAAAACCCAGCTGGGGGTTCTTACCCAAACCCGGGGAGGCTGGCGGCCGTGGGTGCTCGGTGGCTTGGGCTGGACCCGCCGTGGGCAGCGGGGCTGCTGCCGTTCCCTTCCTAATGGAGGATGCCTTGTAGGGTTGGTTTTATTTATGGCAAATATGGGGTCTTAACTGCACCTTCACTCTGCCGGAGCTGCTGGGACTAAGCGCCAGGCCCAGACAAGCCATGAGAAGCTGCAGTTTTCCATGATCTCGTCAAAGTTGGCCCTGCTCTGAGCATTCCCAGGATCCGTTCGTTTTGATGTTCTTAAATGATTTTGTTCAGTCTTCTGTAACTGTTTTGGAAACGGTCTCTTCTTGAGTGAAGGGTCCTAAACCTGCTGCTTCAGATCCATCTTCCCTGAAGATCTCTGCAAAAGCCAGGAAGGCAAAAGCTTTGAGATTTCTGAGCCAGGTGCTGCACCCCGACTGTATTTCATCGGAGGTACATACCACGTCGAGGGGAAGTACCAGTTCTACCTACGTACCCTTGTTCTCCACCCTCAGTGCCACCAAGTTAGAATTAACAGATGTTTCCATCAAGCTGAGACGTGATGCTGTATGAACTGAGTCCCCAGAGGGAGAGCTCCCCTGGTCGTATCTCCCCGGAGCGACGAGCGAGCCGCTGCCAGTGCTGTGCTGCGGCTGCACGTGCCAAATCTTCTAACCCCGCGTCAATGCTGAGCCTCCAGCGGGCGGGATCTATAAATAGCAGGAAAAGCAGCTAAAGAAAACTGGCTGCCTCTCTGTATTTATCTGCAACTAAAATAGGCACCGGTACGGTCCTCCTTTCTCCAACGCTGTGAAAAACATGGGCTGCTCTGGGTTTTACGGGAGACCCTTGGTCCAGCATTCAGGCGGGACAGCGTGGCTGCTAGAGAAGGCCCTCGGGAAGCCAAGGGGGAAGGCTCCCACCAGAGCCGCTCGTCCGATCCACCTTTTCCAGGTGGATCCACAAACCTGGACACTTAGGGTTTCCATCAGTCAACGGGCACTTCAGCCGACATCGGCGGAGCGAGGGAAAGGGGCCGTACGCCGTAAGTAAGGGCAGATGAACCATCAGCACGGTGGCCATTTCCAAGCACTCACCTGCCCGCCTCCCCCGCGCTGCCGGGGACAGTGATGGCGTGCGCCGGGGGTGCCGGGTCCCGCACGCAGCCCTGCCGTCGCGGCTCTCCCTAAGGAAGGTGCTGGTGTCGGGCGAGGGGCTGTAAAGGGTTTTACGTGCGTGTCTGTACGCCTGACTTAAAAACCAGGCGTAGGGAAGGATTGCGTTAATATTTCTTGTTGGTAACGGCGTCCGCTCTTCAATAGCAGCTCCTCTTTTTCTGTGCTGTGAACGCTTTCGTGGGCTTTCTCCCCCTCTCCCATCTCCGTCTCACCACAGTCACTCTCAACATTTTTATTTTAAGGGGGCTGGCAAACAGAGATTCATCTTGTATTTAACCACGGGCGCCTCGGTGGAGTTTCACTCGCAGATTATGCTCA